>JAQISU010000243.1:2060000-2782500 GCA_029339505.1 Unio delphinus | reverse complement strand
CGTTTTTCCCGCAACTCTCGCATAGGTGGAATTGCTGTCATCACAAAGAATTCCATGATAAAATGCCTTAAATACAACACAACATTCAATTTCTGCCACACATCGTTTGAACTAGTCCAAACAACACTCACAATGGAACAAAGGTCAGTTCATTTTTTCTGTCTCTACCGCCATACTATTAGTAGAAACAAAAACCTGCCTGAATCTCTCTTTTTGGAACAGTTTCCGAATCTTCAACCTAATTATTCTTGGAGATTTCAACTTTCACTTTGTCCTCGAAAACCCATACACGTCAAAACTCCTAGATTCCATTAATGTTTTCAACCTTAAACAGTCAGTTAACCAACCCACCTATAAACTTGGTCACAATTTAGACTGGTTTCTTCATAGACCTAATGATAATATTCTGCAATCCACTCTTGTATCATACGAACTTGCATCAGATCACCCCTGCATTATATGCCATCTCAACGTATCGGTCCCTAACCCTCCACCTTTATGTAATACTAAAACAAACCTCCGTATGATAAATATAACCAAATTGATGCTTGACATCCAAGAAAACCTAACAACTTACTTGCATCCTACAGCAGAACAACTCGATAACGACCTGCTTGAAAAACATGCCCCAGCCACCAAATGCAGAGTATCAATAAAAAAGTGTTCTAAATAGTATAGCATTGTTAGGGACCAGCTTCGCACTGTTAAAAAAACATAGCCGAAAAGCAGAGAGGCTTTGCCTTTCAACCAGACTCACTATTCATAAACAAATGTATGAAACCGCTAAGACGAAGGGCACAAACAGTCCATTTAGCCAAATTATCACACTACAGTACTAGGATCACATAGAGTTCCAGCTGCAAAGAGCTCTTCGAGATAACTAACAAATTAATGTCAAGGAACAAATGAACACCTCTTTCAACTACATTCTCTCCAGTAGACTTTCCGGACCAATTCGCAAATTTCTTCCGTGACAAGGTACAAACCATTAGAGATTCGCTTGACAACTTAATTTCAACTACTCGTCACCATACAGTTATGATACAGAATTTCAGCAATAACCATTAGGAGCATTTGAATCTGCCTCTATTGAATTACTGTAGTACGGACAGTCGTGATGAAGAATGCACTAAAGTCGTGTGAACTTGATCTAATTCCATCATCACTGCTGCTTGAATGCTTAGACTCACTATTACCTTCACTAACTGATGTTATTAATCTCTCTCTCTCTCTCTCTCTCTCTCTCTCTCTCTCTCTCTCTCTCTCTCTCTCTCTCTCTCTCTCTCTCTCTCTCGTCGGGGGAATTCCCATCATTTTTTCAAAACTGCCATCGTAAAGACTCTGCTGAAAAAACCATCACTTGACCATAACGATTTATAGAACTACATCCCAGTTTATAATCTCCCATTCATATAAAAAATCTTAGAAAAAGTTGTTTTTACTCAACTTGTATCTCATTTGAATTCAAACAGTCTTTTTAGCAATATACAGTGTGTATATCGCCCTTGCCATAGTACTGAAACTACTCTTCTGAAAGTATTTAATGACATTCTCTCTGCTTTTGATAGTGGAAAGAGTATAGTCCTCACCTCCTTGATTTGTCTGCAGCATTTGAGACAATAGACCATGATATATTACCTCACTGTCTGCAGCATATATTGACATTCCGAATATAGCTTTACAGTGGTTTAAGTCCTACTTAGTCAACAGGACACACGTTTTATCCGCAACTGGAATACATTCCAGCTCAGTTGATTTCTGTTGTGGTGTTCCACAGTTGTCTGTTCCTGAACCTGTTGTCTTCATTCTACACACTCAGATGCTCTCAAGTGTCATAGATCATCACCCAGTGTCTCACAATTGTATGCTGATTATACAACTATACAAGTCTAGACACCCAACTTAAGAACATCACCTATTCTTATCCTCACGTATGTAGTATGTAGCGATACTCTCAAAATCGTCAAGATATATCTATGAATCCTGGTCCACATATAAAACCTTATGCCCATATTTACCTTTCGCTATTCACAGGTTTACAATTCAGTGCTTTGATATGATTTGGTGAATTGTCTATCAAGCCATCAAATGTATTATCCACATTCTAGTTTCCAGAGCAGCAATCCTACCAAGAACTCATATTTCTATAATAAAGACCTGTTGATTGAAGTGATACAAATGTGCACCTAACTTTTAGGAGAATATTTACTACCCCCCCCCCCGAAAAAAAAATTAAGTTACATTGGAAGAGGTGATTGATCTTATTAAGGACCTATCCTAAACTTACTTTCGAAGTTTGTATCTCCCCAATAATGTTTGCTTTATCTTTCTGAATAATATATACAAAGGGGTGGCCAACTAGACGACATATGGAAGCTGCATTACCGTAGGCAATATTGGAATGAATATTTTTGCTAACATCAAGAAATCAAAAATATGAGGGTTTAAGACTCAGTTGGAAGAGGTGATTAATCTTATTGAGAGTAATGGTCATATAAAATATTTTATTGTAAACATTGTTCAGTGTTATTCAGCAAATAGTTAAATAAAAAAGAATATTAAATAATCCAGTTATTTTAGGTACGTCAGAAAATCCGCAACAAGGGCTTGCTAAAGCCACATGCAGCTCGCAAGCCATGCATAGGCCATCCCCCTGACATATATCATGAAAACTAAAATTCTAGTGACAAATTTCTTCAGGAAATTTAGGAGCGCACTGTTGTCCCAATGATTGCACTTATATCAACAACAACACCAATCAGTGTTTGTTTCTAACGCTGGACTAGTATGACCCAGTTAGGACGAGAAGAGA
Source organism: Unio delphinus (assembly GCA_029339505.1). Lineage (NCBI taxonomy): Eukaryota > Metazoa > Mollusca > Bivalvia > Unionida > Unionidae > Unio > Unio delphinus. The sequence continues at coordinate 2,779,688 of JAQISU010000243.1, read as the reverse complement.
GTCCATTGATAAACGATGGTTGTATCCTTTGGAGAAGCACGTCCAATTATAATCGATCTAGAATTCATGAACTCCGGAAAAAAATAGAATGGTCTATTCTGAAATTTTCTATTGGACGTCCCTTGACATTTTGTTCTAAAGTTTGTAATTGCTAACACTAAACACTTAGGCTTTATAAAATCATGACATATGTCTCTCAACGACGTTGATCCAGGTTGTATCGCAAACCAAACTTAAATGTGATCTTCAGACGTAATATGTTGTCTACCACTAATAATAAACTACATATTTAAGATTAAGTAAAAGCTACAAAACTTTGATTTACTTTATAAATTTCAGCCGAATATAATTCACTGCCACCGGGCATACATTACTCAAATTTAATTCGTTCATTTAAAACGTTTGTCAAACACATTGTCTTAATCAGTTGGACTGATATATTAATACCTACTATTGTAAAATTGTATTATATTATCCATATATAATAGGAGAGTGTGTACGTGTGCGTGCGAAGAAATAGCATGAACGTTTCGAAACATTATTTGTATGTATGATTGTGGGTTCAGAATCATTTATTCTACACACGTCTTTTGACTGCTATAGATCTGAACGTTTTGGTGTGCAGATGATTTAATAAAACTAGAGCCCTAAATATCTTAAGTATCAAGTGGCAGACTGGTATATTGTGACCAAATTTCTCAATAACAGACACCAAATTCTTTTGCACGAGTAAATATATATCCTAATCAAGTCATATTGTAAGAGGCATTCCTGAAGGAATTATGTTTGGGACTATTTTTTCTACTATTTATCAATAACAGCCGTGGACTCTACATGGTATTTATTTGCTAAATATCTCAACTACATACAAAAAAAACTTCATATCAACCTCAAGAATATATGAGTTTGGTGTCAACAAAACAAACTGAATCAATACCTCTAAAACTAAATGTATGACATGCAGTATAAGGCAGGTGTCCATCTACTAACATGGATTTACTTCTAGCTTAAAACGGAGAAAGTGTATATATTGTTCAACTTCAAAAACTTCTTGGTATTTATATTGATCAAGATCTAAGCTAGAATGCACATATTGATCACCTGTGTGCAGTGGTACTTAAAAGAATAATTTATTTAAAATTGCTTTCGACAAATCTATCTCCCCGGTCACTTGAACCACTAATAGATTACGGCTTTACCATATGGGGAAACACATCCAATCATAATCTGTCCAGAACTGATAACTCCAGAATAGGGCGGCCCGAATAATACTGAAACTTCCTGTTATGACTCACTTGAATATTTTTTTTTTACGTCTGCAATGGCTACCATACAAGAACGTATTCTTTATTGTAAAAGATTCATCACATATAATTCTTTAAACGACCTTTTTCCCAATTATATCTCTGAACTAATTGAACTAAGAGCATCAAATACTGGGCGTAATCTCCGATCAACGACTGAGAACAGTCTCTTAGATTATGTGGTCGAAAACCGAAGAATTACAAAAGCTCATTCATTTTATCAGACCTACTGTATGGAATTTCGTACTACTGAGGATACGTAATTAAACTGCCCTTGCTTCATATAAAATTTTATTTAAAACAATATTTCTTGACCAGCTGGAATGACATACTAGATCCTCTGAATAAAACACATCTTATCATTAAATCAATACATAACATATCAAGATCTTTTTCGATATATGTAATTCGTAAGACTTAGGTTATGCTAAAATATACGTAACTGTGTATATAATATTGTTCATATGTGTATATGTTTCTCGGTATAGTCACGCATATTCATTCGTGATAAATATGAATGAATGAATGCGCGACGATAACTCATTCTGTGTATGATCTTGTAATTTTTTAAACAAAGCCAATTTTAAAAAACATGAGGACCACATGACAGATGGATCATTCATGACCAAATGTGTAATCCTCGTTAACGAAAAGCTTATTATTATTATTTATTTATTTATGCATTTATTTATTTATTTATTTATTTATTTATTTATTTATTTATTTATTTATTTGTAACTCGATTGCAAACTCTATTTTCTTTGCCTACAAATGTGTGCAATGAATATGAACAATGGTTTTTACTGATCACCAATTCTATTTCACCGAGTATTTTAATTCGCAGAAATATAGAAACGTCATCGTACTGGTACAACATGAATGTTAACCCAGACTATTTGCATAAGCAAGGTATATTACATTCGTTTATACCTGTCTTCGTCAATTCTTAAGCTCCACCTCTGCTGTCATGACCATTCGTTAGGTTTATATCATTCGAATGAGTTTGTTTATCTTAGCTTAAAATAAAAGTTGTTACAAATTATTGCTAATTCGGTAATAAATAGTATATGTTCGTTTTTGATTGCATTCATCATACGTAATGAGTAATTCTGTTAAATTGGCTTGGTACAACGAATAAATGGCCAAAGACATTGCAACAATATATATATATATATATATATATATATATATATATATATATATATATATATATATATATATATATATATATAAAGATAAATCTTAAATGGAAAATATCTGACTTTCTAAATGTTCCTCTACAGAGGTAAAGTGTGGAGATTTTATAAACTTCCATTAACTATAAATCATATTACCTCCTCCAGATGACCCTCCAGATGGTATGACGCCTGACGCTGTAGTAAAATTATGAATAGGTTATTTCATCTGAGAGATCATAAACAATATGGTGTCACTGTACATACATACATACACACATACATACATACATACATGCCTATAAAGAAATATATATATATATATATATATATATAGAGAGAGAGAGAGAGAGAGAGAGAGAGAGAGAGAGAGAGAGAGGCAGAGTGACAGAGACAGACAGACAGACAGACATACACATAGACATCCATACAGATATATATATAGAGAGAGAGATAGAGACAGAGACAAGGAGACAGAGAGGGCGCATCCGAGAGATAAAGAGACAGAATGAGGCAGAAAAGATGGGTGTGAGAGTGAGCAATTAATTATAATTATCGTTTCAAGTTATTAAAGCTTTCATCATTGCATATTGTTATTCATTTCTTGTAAGAACAATTTTGTTTATGTTACCTCCCCCAGAGGTGCTGCCTAATGATGATCCACTGGATCCTGGATGATAAGATTAAAAACGAAAGAAAGAAAAGAATCAGATTAGCGTGTAATGTACACGAGTTTTAAGTAGTTGGCCGGAATAATACCGTTAGAAAATTAGTCTGAACATGTTTGCAGGAGTTAACTCTTTATGCAGAAAAGAATCGGATACAAATAATAATTTTACATTTTTACTATTTAGAAGAAAAAAAATGTGCTCATAATTTCAGAAAAGCAATTTATCGATTCTATTGACAGCCATTGAGATGTTATTCATACCTTACACCTTGAGTGTTTTCTACTTTAACCAGTTTCATATGAAGGTAAAATCATTAAAATCATTGATGCCAGAGTTTCGTGTATATTACTGGGACGAGAGGTATAATATTTATAACTGAAATTGAAAATAGTTACTATAGTAAATAGTAAATTGCATATTGTGCACACTTTTAATATTGATTACATTCATTATCTGTGGAAATATGTGCCTTTAAAAAACATTATTTCGATTATGATGCTGAAAATCAGCAATATACGGGCTTCTTCACGCAAAAGACACTCTGCTGACCAAGCTATACTATTATATTATTTCCTTCTTTCAGAGGATCTGTTCTCCCATAGTTTTTTTTTATATTATTGGCTCTCTACTTTCCATACAACACTATAGAATGACAGATCCAAGGGAGAAGACTGATTTAGTAGCAGTGTTACCCACTGGATCTAGTATAAATTACGTCAAGTATAACATCCCGTAATCAAGAGGAAATGAATACTATCAGATCCTTATGTAAGCCAATCAGATCTCGTAAATATATCATAACATGCGCTTAATATTGCAGTCTTTCGAATGATACTCAACACTAAACTACTTTTTGAAATATGTCCAATACCTCTATTGGTGACTTGATGAAGAACATAAACGAAGCTACATGAAGAAATATATAGAAAACGAATGCTGTGCTGTATAATAACTTATTTATGGTAAAGATTTGTTACGAGATCTTACGCTTTGTATGTCTTTCCCGTTATAAATTACAGGAATCTCGTCTTTTGACTAGTTATATATCTCTTAATGATAAGTTTGAACTGTATAAAACAGTATCTAAATCTCGTACAGCATGAAACATTGTGTGGCTATGGCTTGCAATGTTCCAGAACAAAACTCCTATTAAGATAAGTGCGATATCGAATGATAGACCAAAGTAAGGAAACATGTTCCTATCTTTAAGATCAATATCGAGAGTATTGCTCTACCTAATGTAAACAACCATGCATAATTTTGTGAACATTTATGACATTATGTATCCCGCTGTTTCAAAGATTCTAGCTATAACATCCCAATTTGAAAATCAAGCTAAATATCTAAATAATTGTGAACAATATAACTTTCATAATTGTGAATTTTATTTTATAACATTAACATTAATATGTTTGAAGCACCATCCCATAGTACATCGTATATATATATATATATATATATATATATATATATATATATATATATATATATATATATATATATATATATATATATATATATATATATAGCTGTTTCTCTGTTTTCATGTAAACGTATCGGTAAAAAAAAAATCTTTATGCCTACCAGATTGCATCCCAGGCATCTCTCCAGGATGAAAACCACCAAACAGACTAGATGCACCAATGGTACCTGAAGAATATTGTTCCTGAAGTTATTGAAGAAAACAACTCAAATATCCTGTAGCAAACAAGGACTGCTTTGTGTGAAGAAATGAATGTAAATCCTAATCTATACTACATAATTTACTTTTAGATTTGTTGTTGGTGTACCAGTCGATTTTATTTGACCTAGACTGTGTTACAATTTTATGGCGAGTTAACTAATAGTTTGAATGCTTTGATGTAATACCCACACAATTTGCATAAGCAGGAGGGTGTATTACATTCGTTTATACATATCTTCGTCAATTCTTAAGCTCCACCTCTGCTGTCAAGACCATTCGTTAGGTTTATGTCATTCGAGTGAGTTTGTTTAGCTTAACTTAAAATAAAAGTTGTTAAAAATTATTATTAATTCACTAACAAATAGCATATTACATTTTTCAATGCACACATCATATACAATTATGATTGGCTTGGCACAACTGATAAACGGCCAAAGACATTGAAACAATAGATGTAAAGATAATTCTTAACTAATTCTTAAAAAGAAAATATCTGACTTTCTAAATATTCCTCTACAGAGGTAAAGTGTGGAGTTTTTATGAACTTCCATTAACTATAAATCATAATACCTCCTCCAGATGACCCTCCAGATGGTATGACGCCTGACGCTGTAGTAAAATTATGAATAGGTTATTTCATCTGAGATTTCATAAACAATATGGTGTCACTGCACACACACACACACACACACACACACACACACACACACACACACACACACACACATACATACATACATACATACATACATACATACATCTGACAGAGATAGAGACAGAGACAAAGTGACTGAAAAGGAGAGTCCGAGAAACAAAGAGACAGAATGATGCAGAGAGAGAGAGAGATGGGTGTGAGATTGAAAAAGTAATTTTAACGATTGTTTCAATTTATTAAAGTTTTCATCGTTAGATATTGTAATGCATTAATCCTGCTCTAGTAAGAACAATTTTTTTATGTTACCTCCTCCAGAAGTGCTGCTTGATGATGATCCACTGGATCCTGGATTATAAGATTATAAAAGAAAAAAAGAAAGAAAAAAGATTAGCGTGTAACATACACGAGTTTTAAGTAGGTGACCGGAATAATACCGTTAGGCAATTACTACCGGTCTGAACATGTTTGCAAGAGTTATTACTTTTTGCAGAAAAAAATTGATACAAACAATGATTTAACCTTTTTATTATTTAGAAGAAAATTTCGTGCTCATAATTTAATAAAAGCAGTTTGTCGTCTCTATTGACAGCCATTGGGATGTTGTTCATACTTTACACCTTGAGTGTTCTCTAATTTTGCTAGTTTCCGATGAAGGTAAATTCATTGAAATCTTTGAAGCTAGAGTTTCGTGTATATTACTGGGAAGAAAGTTATAATATTTTCAACTGAAATTAAAACATAGTTACTGTAATAGTAAATGGCATATTGTGCACACTTTTAATATCGAATACATCAATTATCTGTGGAAATATGTGCCTTTGAAAAACACTATTTCGATTATGATGTTGAAAATCAGCAATTTATGGGCTTCGATAAACTGCTGACCAATCTATACGTTTATATTATTTCCGTATTACGGAGGATCTGTTCTTCGATAGCGTTTTTTGATTGGCTTTCTACTTCACTACACAACACTGTAGAACGACAGTTCCAAGGGTGAAGATGTTACCCACTAGATCTTGTATCATTTACGTCGTCAAGTATAACATCACGTAATCAAGAGAAATGCATATTATAAGATCGCTAGGTAAGCCAGTCAGATCTCGTAAATCTATCATGACATGCGCTAAATATGTGCAATCCTTAGAATGATACTAAACACTAAACAATTATTATTTGAAATATGTCCAATAACTTTATTTGCGAATTGAATATATATATATATATATATATATATATATATATATATATATATATATATATATATATATATATATATATATATATATATATATATATATATATAAACTGTTTATCTATTTTCATGTAAACGTTTCCGTAAAAAATAATGTATGCCTACCAGATTGTACCCCAGGCATCTCTCCAGGATGAAAACCAGCAAACGCACTAGATGCACCAATGGTACCTGAAGAATATTGTATCTTAAGTTATTGAAGAAAACAACTCACATATCCTGTAACAAAGAAAGAACTGCTACATGAGAAAGAAATGAATGTAAATCCTAATCTACACACATAATTTACTTTTAGATTTGTTGTTGGTGTACCAGTCGATTTTTTTTGTATAGTTTGAATGCTTTGTTGTTATACACATTCGTTCAAAAACTATAGCAGACGAGTAATAGACTAGTCACAATATAATTCTAAATCGGATGAGTGCCAAGTTAGTTAGAATATTCGCATGTTCTATAAATTTACGAAAATAATCATTAAGAACATTAATGTTTATTATTTCGAGATAGTTAGCAAAAAGATAGATTGATCATAATTTTGTGAAATAAAACAATAATATAATTTAGGTTGATAATCTCTAAGGTTTAAAACAAAAGCACTAAACACACTCTATTGTCACCTCTGCATTAAAATTCGAATCAAAGAAAAAATTACAAACCCAGGAATTTCAAATTGTCTTACCTGGAAGCGTCAAGTTATGAGTGGTCAAATATTGCATCAAAGCAAAACAAAATTAAGAACATAACTATTTTTAAAGGAATGAATGAATAGTTATTCCCAAATATCTGAATACAAACAAAGTATATCACCAACAAAACAATGATAAGTATCATATACTAAAACCGGGTTTCAAAGCTAATAACAGAATGGAAACGTTTTGAGTTTATAGTATGATATGTGACACTATATTTGTGGATGTCAATACGTATATGTTGAAAATAATATATCATATGTTACGGCTAACTAGTGTTAATGTAGCTCACTTGTTCACCACATGCTTACCATCTTTTCAATCTTTAAATTTTAACATAATCATTAGTCAGTCAGTCAGTTGTTGGGTTTAACGCCATATTTCAGCACACGATAGGCTATACATGGCGGCCAGTATTACTGATGGAGGATGAACACGGGAAAACCCACTGAAAGAACCACCGACCCAAGATAAGCTACTAGCAAGCTTTCACACAGTCAATCAATCCAATGATGTGTTATATACTTGGTCCTTTAGTTATTAGACTCGTATTTTGTCCTTTTTCATCCTATTTTAGGCAATGAATACCAATACAATATCATATATACATTCTTTGCGTAACCGCATATATTTGGTTTATGGGTATTAAGAATAATTATTTCCATATGAACAATCAAATGTTTTATAAATTAAATACCTGACATGCATTTACAAACGAAACAACCATTTTCATAAGTCGGACAAGCGCACATTGGGTTCATCGCCGCACATCCCCTACGGTATCGAAAAGCGTCTGAAATATGTAAACTGGTCAGTATATATATATATATATATATATATATATATATATATATATATATATATATATATATACAGTTTCCTGAAGTTTAGAGCTTTCTCAGGAAATGAATACGTATAATAATGAGGACTGTTTAGAGCGCCTAATATTTAGAAACTCTAAGCGATTTAGTGAAATAAAGAAACAGAACGTAGAAAAACAACCTTTCTGCATGTATCAACGAATTAAGCTGAATTTGTGTTGCGAAAAAGAAACATTGACTTGCAAAAAGAAAAATATAACGTTAATAAAGAAAAACAATAGAGGAACCCGCCTTGCCGCTTAATAAGAGAAAGAAGAGTAATATTTTATTCACACTACTTGAGAAGTGAAAGTTATGAATATTGATATAAAGGTAAAGATAATATTAACGAGTGCCAGTGACCGTTTATATATATATATATATATATATATATATATATATATATATATATATATATATATAGAGAGAGAGAGAGAGAGAGAGAGAGAGAGAGATTTAACATATCAATACGATTCTGTATTGTTGTTTGCATGGTGTATTTATATATATAGATACCTAGCTATAAGTAATAAACGTTGAAAACATTGACGTTCAAATATAAGCTTTGAGCATTTGCCTAAAAAAATCTTTTCCAATTTCTCGATTCATTTGGGAATTGCATGGCTGCTGTTTTTGTCAAGACAAGTCACATATATGACAGTAACTTCTTTTTTTGTCAATTTCTTTCGAGAAATGGGGTGTTTAATGTTGATGATGCGTGTCCTTCAGTCTCATAAACTGAATAACTTTGTGTTCTGCATTCAGCCATTCGTTCATTTCAATAAGAAAATAAGTTACTGTATTGTAATACACACACGCACACACACATACATACATACGCACACACGGATATATATATATATATATATATATATATATATATATATATATATATATATATATATATATATATATATATATATATATATATATATATATATATGGATAAAGATATATATATACTCACGTGAAGTTGCACTTATAAATCCAAATAAAACAATGAGAGTAAGTAGCTTAAACATGATGAATACTTTGCCAGACACTTATTTTTGAAGCCGTTACTTAAGTGTATATGGCGTAAAGGATATGGTTTAGCAGACGTATTTCTTATATCATTGCTAGAGGTGTGGGTGTCACATTTACACAGTTGAACATTATACCTTCACCTGTTAAGTCAAGATAAACTGTAATCAAGACAGCGGAATATGACCTCTTGATAAGGTCAGTTGAATCTTGGTTCCTATATGAATGTTACATGATCTTCGCCACTTTCGGAGTCAAATCCAATTAATAGAACGAAAACGTTCTTAAAACATATTGCTTTCAGGCGGAACAGGAAGCTCAATCATTTGCAATATATCGACCTGTTGTCATTTCCTTAACAAAGCCAAATGAAAAGAAGAATACCGTGATAATTCTAATTATTTGCAATTACTATATTGCAAATTAGTATAGCTGTTAATTTAATTGAATCTACTATATCCTTTTGTTATCTTTTTTTAAATTTACAATCGATATATGTTACTATTTGCAGTACATGTCCTTTTCACCTTTTGTATTTAAATATAATATCTTCGTTATATCTTTTGAAATCCTATTCATATAATTCAATAGCTACATATGGTATTTACACAATATAAAAGAGTAACTTATCCATTTAAAGTTAGTAATGAATCCATTAATTATATTTGAGAGGTGGAGAGTCAACTTTGAAAGCGAAGTTCTAGAAACAGATGCCACGGCTAAGATCTTTATACAACAACGATAACAACTCTAGTATTTACTGTTTCGTGCCACAGTTATCTCTGCCATATTACCTGATGATAGTTTATCAATGGTCTGTACACCGAGATAATTTATGTAAAAACGACCGGTGGCTTACAATCTTTCATCCGTCATCCGCTTATAGTTTCGTCCTTCAAAGCACGAAAGAACAGAAAGTTCAAGAATCAAGTGTATTGTAAGGAAAAATTACATATATACCTCAGACATGTGTACTATTAGCACAAAATCTCTCTCTCTCTCTCTCTCTCTCTCTCTCTCTCTCTCTCTCTCTCTCTCTCCATACATATATACTGAAATAACCATTTGGGCAGTCATTTAAGGTTTAGACAATTATTAGGTCAAAGTATAAACACGTGTGTTATTGCATATGGAATAATCTTGCTCCTTTCATAGCATATTTTGCTCTTTAGTTTGTATCTTATATACACCCAGTTGTTGATGTATAATTTTGCTATTGTCCGAGTTCAATATAACTTTGTCATTTTGAATTCTCCACATTTGTATTATGTGCTATAAGGATATTCTTTATTTGTATTCATTTATAAATGATAAGGGTACTTGTATATTCACACATAAGCAATCATCAGGATGATATTTAAATATTTTTTAATACGGGAAATAAAAAATGATTACAACATAAGCAGACATACAAGCTTAGTTTTTGATTACTTGATACAAACACATGGCCTGTTCAGGTGCTGCCAAGTTCTAGCAGTTAGGGAGAACGGTTTATTTAATGTACTTTATTAAAGGTTGCCTAGTACGTTCATTTGTTCTAATAATTTGAAAAAGTTAACCGTTGCAAAATAAAATTAAAATAGGTGTGCTCTTAATAAATTAAAATACATTTAAACATCAACAATACTTCAATAATAACAATTATGCTGCCCAAACTCCGATCGTAAAAGACACCATGTACCATATGTCAGACAATGCTTGAAAACAGCAGGTATTGTAAATTTTAACAAAAAGTAAATGTGTCTAAAATGACATGAAATACTTCAGTTTTATTAGAATATATCCTTAAGAGCTTCGACAATAAAATTAATATAACACCGACAAATATTTATTTCAAATGAAACAAAACATCAAGTCATACATGTGAGAAATGTAATGTTACATGCAACAGCCGAATATTAAGGAAAGGCAATGTTTTGGTAATTTTTTTTAAGGGTACATGGACAATTATTCGATAAATAAGAAATTATCTTGATATCACCCTTGACTAAGTAATGAGGTAATTTTCTTTTTCTAGTTATATGTAAGAGATACTTAGACTTTCAGCCGATTTATTATCTGAAATCGGACAGCTTCTACAGAGAGTGTTACATAATTTAGTTGGTTTTTTTTTTGTTGTTTTGTTTATTTCGTTGAAAGGTGGGGTTCCTTTATATTTTCTATTTTGGTTTCCGTTTATTGCTTATTTGCTTAGATCGAACTAGACTGAAATCTCCACACAAGATCATTATTTTCAAAACATCTGAGAAATGGGTCCAAGCGGTCAGAAGTTACTATGTTGTTATCTAAGGACACATTCGAATCTCCTAAACAAACGCGGATGAAGATACAATGGATTCTCAAACCCTTTGTCCCCTCCCTCCACCCTTTTTATCATTTATAAGCTAGCCATTTTATACCCAAATATGCTCTTTTATATTACATAATTAGATCTGTGGAAATACGTATAACTTTTGTTATCGCTGGATTGTTTGGTAGGGATTTCACTGTCACAAACATAATCTCGCCAAAGCATGTCATCGAATCATTCGGTGCGTATACTAGACACCTACAGGAAATACAAAATCACGAAATAGAATTTTCCTTTCCAACGAGGTACATCATCTAACGTCAACGAACCATTCAACATAAAAGATGTACACTCATGCAATTAGTGCCTTAGAGTTGTAGAGAAATATCTTAACTTAGTGTGTGGGAGCATTGTCCTGAAGATCAGCCTTGCGTATAACTTCAGAGCTTATATCGTTTTCCATCACCTCATATATAAAGATATAAAGGGTACTAATAGTTAGCTTTAAGCACCGTTAAAACTCAATACATCTATGTGTTCTCCAAAGAAAGGCCCAACAACTGTTTAATTGTCCTGATAAAGCAAGGAAAAAACTCGTGAAGGGCACCACGTGGGATTTTGATGTACTTGAGTGCGATGTTCAATTGGAAACGTGATCCACCATCAGAGGCATAATGGTTGAAAACTAATCTACTGTCAAAACCATGCAACAAGTCATCCTTACCAAATATACAACATGACCAGCCAGCTGACAGAGATCCAGATCTAACTCAAACACATATACCATCCAAGCTAAGTATCATCACAATCCATAACAACAGTCGACAAGACGGTAATCACGCAGCCATACCCTAAAGGAGACGTAAATCAATTGACATGACTGTGGTAGTCCTCTAGACGTAAATCAACTGACATGACTGTGGTAAGTGCATGTTTTACATTAGGATATTATGACGTCTAAAAGAAAAATTTATTCTAAATGTAATAAAAATATTCGGTTTTGCCGATATTGCATAAGGTTGATAGACCTATTTCCAGAGGGATATACATTTCTCAAAGAAAAGTCAAATCTCTTGTTTTTCAATAAAAGATCTCAAGTTTAAATCCTAATAAATGAGTTTTTCTTGTTTACACGAATAATTAGAAAATGTGTCCTCACTTTTGTCCCTTGTTTAGTTACTATTTTGAATGTAAGAGATCATCGTGATGATGTTTTAATGTTACGTGCTTAGGCTCGAATAAACAGTAACATAGAAAGAGTGAAAATAACAAGCTTGTAAAACTTAATAAACAATTTATTGAGTACAAATATTTTTCAGAAAAGAAAAATAAACTTACGGTTTGAAGAATCAATTCCTAAATTAATCCAAAAATAATTCAAAATATTATCCACTAGAGAAATTGCAAAAGTCCTGGTAATAAAATGTCCAAATAATTCTAAGTTCGAATTCCAGCGAAGTATCCAATATGGAAGACGATGTCACTTGATGAAGTCAGTTCTTGTTAATAAAATTTCAATGAGCACAATTCTTTTCCAGATAGATAACAAAAAAATTCCTCTTGATCCAAACGAATTGACATAATTTCCAGTACAAGGTAATTTATAATAACTCAAAAAGACACAACTTAATATTCTAAAAACCCAACTTCTACTGAATAGCTCGCTCCAAAACATAGTGTATATAGTTGCTTTTACGTAAACAAGAAAGAGTCACGATCTTCTAGAATCCTTCAGAACAAACCTACGTTCAAGAAATCACGTAAACACCGGATGACCTAACTAAAATAGAAAGATGTTTATATAAAGCTCCATTTTGTCCTTGGAACTAACCAATCATTTTAAAAGTTTGTTCACAACTCTGAAGCCAGGTCAGAAATGAGGTCAACACCTGGTGTTTACTCTGTAAAGTACAGGTCACCCCACCATTCAATGAAAAATCTTAAAACTTAAAATGCCAAAATTAAATCTAACAAGCAAACAATACAAATAAATATAAATGACTTATATCAAATATACGTAAAACATTCCACCATAAAATAAAAAGAAAGGTTTATATGATAAATCTTTCTTTTTACCACAAACCAATTGACACCTGAGGTTAAAAGAACTTGTATAAATTACACAATGTATATGATATAAGATATTGTTATACACGGGAAAGAGCATCTGCTATTAAATTATCTTACTTGTCATTGTCCCACGGTATGTCCTAAACAAGTCACACTAGCACGGCAGAACTCACTCTTAGGCAAATTAATTGTCAAACATGCATCAGTCTGTCAAATATTTTTCGAATTGTTGCTAGATGTTCTATCCAGGTGTCGTTGTAGATGACGACGTTATCTATATAGGCATCACAATTTTCTAGATCAGAGGTGATCATTTTTATGAGACGTTGAAATGTACTTGTTGACAATTTTATCCTGAATGGCATTACTTTATATTGGTAAAGTCCATCTGGAGTCATAAATGTTGAGATTTCCTTTGCTCTTTCCGTTAATGGAAACTGCTAAAATCTTTTCAGAAGGTCAAATTTGGTGACAAACTTCGCATTCCCGATTTTATCAATACAATCGTCAATTCTTGATAATGGGAATGAATCTGTTTTTGTCACACTGTTCACCTTCCTATAATCAGTGCACATACGGAAAGTTTTAACTCCAATCACATTTACTGGGCTCGATAAAATCATTCTCCAGCAAATATTGAATTTCCTTTTTCAAGTATACCTGTTTGAGTGGATTCATCCTGTATGGATATTGTTTGACAGGTTTGGTATCCTTGTAGGAACATCTGGAAGTAAGTGGTCATATTCAAATAATAACTGTTTCAGTTCATTTCTTTCATGCACTTGCAAATGTGAAAGTTTCTGGTCTAGATCTTTCATAGTTTCTGAATTACAAAGATTCGTCATTTCAATATCAGTAGAATCTGATGATATTCCTTTGCTGAGTGGGACAGGTACAACTAAATTAATTACATGTTTAACATGGTTATCTCTTTCAATATACTCTTTTAGCATGTTTATATGGCAGAGTTGTTTTTGTTTGCGCCTCCCAGGAGTATTTATGATGTAATTTAAGTCATTAATTTTCCTGTCAACTGTGTAGGGACCATACTATTTGGCCTGAAGAGGATTTTGTGGCATTGGTAAGAGAGCCAGGACTCTATCACCAGGCTGAAAACTCCTTTCCTTCGATTTTTTTTATCATATCTTGATTTCATTTTAGATTGAGCAGAGTGCAGATTTGCTCTTGCGAACACACAAGCCTTTGACAACTTGTATCTAAAATTAGAAACATGATCAAGAAGATTGATCGCAGTATCTTCATTAGAAACAAGTTTCTCTTTCAATAACTTCAATGGTCCACGCACAGTGTGCCCAAAAACCAGATCAAAGGGACTAGCCTAAAGATTCTTGAACTGATTCTCTAACAGCAAACAATAATAAATGAATGCCTTCATCTCAATCTTCATTCGTATCAAAACAATATGATCGGATCATCTTTTTCAAAGTCTGATGGAATCTTTCTAATGCCCCTTGGCTCTCAGGGTGATAAGCAGAAGATCTGAATTGCTAAATGCCCAATTCATACATAACTTGTTGGAAAATTCTAGACATGAAATTTGAACCTTGATCAGGCTGAACAGATTTGGGAAGGCCATACTGAGTAAAAAAACTTTATCAAAGTTTTACTATTGTTTTAGATTTTATATTCCTCAATGGAATTGCCTCTAGAAACCATGTTGACGCACACATAATGGTCGATAGGTATTGGTTACCTGACTTGGTCTTGGGTAAGGGACCTACACAATCTACCATAGTTCTACTAAATGATTCGTCAAAGGCGGGAATAGGTTGTGGATGAGAATTATGTATCTTCTGATTGGGTTTTCCTACCATTTGACAAGTATGACAAGATCTACAGTATTTGGCAACATCACTTTTGATTTTTAGCCAATAGAAATCGGTCAAGATCTTGTGATTAGTTTTATTAATCCCTAAATGACCAGCCAAAGGAGTTTCATGGGCCATATTAAGTATTTCCTGTCTATAAGATTTTGGGACTACTATTTGATAGTTCACCGACCACTCATCACCAGCAGGTACCTCTGGAAGTCTCCATTTTCTCATAAGATTTACATTTTTAATGAAATAACATACAGGAACTTCAATGGCTTCAGTCTCACTTATGGCCCTTTGAAACAAACAGGAGATCTTTCGTTTATCACCCTGATTAGAATAAAGAGAATGAATTGTTAAAAGAGGATCACTATGATCAATACCTTCTGATTAATCCAAACAAGGAGTAAAAGTGACCTCATCATAAGCCTGACCTATACACGTGTCAGCTAAAGGAATACTGGCTTCATCAACATCATACTCAAGAGCTTTCTTTGCCATAGCTCTGGTAACTGCACAAGCGTTAAATATATCAGAGAATTCGTTTCAATTGGATCAACTTTCTGATCCAAATCAGGTTTGTCTCAGTTACAAGTGGATTAGCCACAACCTTGTCTCCAGCTAAGTCGTTGCCTAGCAATAAATAAATGCCCTCAACGGGTAAAACCGAGACTTTCCGACTGTCACAGGTCCTGATACTAAGTCTGATGACAAACTTACACAATGCAGTAGAACATTAACAAAGCCGCACTCTACTCCCTGAATAAGAACACTTTCATTAGAAGAAGACTTCTCAGAAAATGGCAAAGTACTTGACAATAAAAGACTCTGAGAAGCTCCTGTGTCCCTTAAAATTTTAATAGGGGTGGGATTGCCTGGATCACCCAAGAGAGATCTAGAACCCTTCGATATGAATGGTTGATAATTCTGCATAATAAAATCAGACTGGGATTTATTAGATCCAACAAATGTATTGCTTTCAATAAATGACCGTGACCTTGACCTCTTAGAAATAAGAGCATTTGGAACAAGTATATCTTGATTCTGATGCTTAGTTTTCAATTTGTAGCAATCAGAAATAACGTGTCCTTTTTTCTTGCAATAAGTACACGTATGAAGAGACAAGGATCTAGAATCAAACTTCTCTGAAGTTTGATTTTTGAAAGTTGTGCTAGTTTGAGTGTTTAAAGGGCTGGTATTAGGCTGAAATACTTTTCAGCCAGAAGACTGTTGAGTAGAAATCTTGTTAACAAAATTAACGTTATGTGTCAAAGAATATTCGTTATCAGCTCGAGCAGCATTCTCCATGGTTTCAATCCTATGCTCATCGAGATAAGTTTTAACGTCACTATGGAAATTGTTTTTTAACTCTTCAATTAATATCATTTGCTTGAGATTTTGATAATCTTGTTCGACTTTCTTGGCTAAGCACCATCTATCAAACAACTACTCTTTTTCTCTAGCAAATTCGACTTGAATTTGTCCAGCTTCTGCTCTGTAATTTCTGAAATTTTGCCGGTAAGCTTCAGGGACTAACTCATAACCCATTAGAATGCAGTCTTTAACCACATCATAGTGTAAACATCACTAGCCTTGCCAGTGAGTACACATTGCAATAACTGAGTCCAATGCTCCCTTGGCCACTTTACATTTTCTGCAACTTTTTCAAAATGAATGAAGTATTTGTCTACTTCTTTTTCTCTGAAAGTGGGCACTAATCTAATATTCCTTGCTAAATCAAAACTTAAATTTGGATTTGAAGTATGAAGGTGTTTTTCACTTGCCAGCTCTAATTCTATCATTCTATATTGATATTTCATTTCTTCCATCTCTTTGTCATGTTGTAGTTGTCTTTCTTTCTCCTCTTTGTCATATTGTAATTGTCTTTCTTTCTCCCTTCCCTGTCTCTCTCTATCTCCTCTTTTTTATATTGTAATTGTCTTTCTTTTTCCCTTTCTTGAAATTCCAGCTTCTTCTACTCTGATTCCATCTTGAATTCTAATTCTAATTTCTTCATTTTTATGTCAGAGTCTGATGCAGACTTTCTGCCCGAAATCAAAGCACTTTTTTCCCAAACATTCTCTTCTACCAACTATTGGACCAAAATCTTTTTGATATCCTGTTTCGGTACAGAGGCCTTGACTTCATAAAGATCATATTTTCTGGCAAGTTGAATCAACTCATCTTTTTTGAAAAGATCTAATTGCTCCTGAGTAGGATTAGAAAGAAATACTTCTACTTTAGATGTCATTTTAATACAAGCCTGTCAATCGCACTAAAGATTCTAAAACATTTCAAAAACTAGGGGTATTCAAATTTAAAACAAAAGTTTACTGAAAAAAACTCTAGCCAAATTCCAATTTATCCCAATCCCGGACAAGCCCCAATTTCTATGTTACGTGCTTAGGCTCGAATAAACAGTAACATAGAAAGAGTGAAAATAACAAGCTTGTAAAACTTAATAAACAATTTATTGAGCACAAATATTTTTTAGAAAAGAAAAATAAACTTACGGTTTTAAGAATCAGTTCCTAAATTAATCAAAAAATAATTCAAAATATTATCCACTAGAGAAATTGCAAAAGTCCTGGTAATAAAATGTCCAAATAATTCTAAGTTCGAATTCTAGCGAAGTATCCAATATGAAAGACGATGTCACTTGATGAAGTCAGTTCTTTTGATAAACTTTCAATGAGCACAATTCTTTTCCAGATAAATGACAAAATAATTCCTCTTGCTCCAAACAAATTGACATAATTTCAAGTACAAGGTAATTTATAATAACTCAAAAATACACAACTTAATATTCTAAAAACCCAACTTCTACTGAATAGCTCGCTCCAAAACATAGTTTATATAGCTGTTTTTACGTAAACAAGAAAGGGGTCACGATCTTCTAGAATCCTTCAGAACAAACCTACGTTCAAGAAATCACGTAAACACCGGATGACCTAACTAAAATAGAAAGATGTTTATATAAAGCTCCATTTTGTTCTTGGAACTAACCAATCATTTTAAAAGTTTGTTTACAACTCTGAAATGAGGTCAATACCTGTTGTTTACTCTGTAAAGACCAGGTCCCCCCCCCCCCCCTTAATGAACGAATCTTAAAACTTAAAATACCAAATTTAAATCTAACAAACAAACAATAAAAATAAATATAAATGACTTATAGCAAATATATGTAAAAAAATCATATCTTAAGTCCGAGTATTTACCTATGTGTGTAATTGTGGCTTGTTTTCCATGACAGCCCTATGCATGTTGATGGGAGTTTATGCTCTTGTTACTATTTTAATGTTCTATGAATGATATCAAGTGTGTGTCTTAAATATCAAATATCAGTATTTCAAAGACCCGCAAAAAATAATTTCAGGATAGATTGCATTCTTTGGCTTCTTGAAAATTTCGACGAATTCCCGTCTATCAACTAAAAATATGCATTTTGTATGGTAAACCAAGATCTGCACCAGATCGTCAGAGTCGTCACAGAAAAAAAAAACATTTGATAACTTCATTAAATAGTTCGATATTTGAGTTTTCTGTAACCTGTTACCATTTCAGGATCTAACAAGGTAATTAATGCACTCCATAACAATCACTGAAAAATGTTCAAAGTAATTTATTTTTCTTTTATTTAAATCGTTCCTTTTACGTCGAAAATAACACACAATACATGCCCAAACATAGAACAATGCTCCAATCAACATACAACAACATTGTCTAATTATTCATAAAGGCAAGGCGGAGACGTAACAATAATTATAAGATATTTTGATCCCATCAACAATTCCACTTAATTCTGTTAAAATTCAATAAGACAATTCTGATAAAGAGTGCATCAAAATTATGTGAACCTGATCCAATTCCACCATCACTGTTGTTTGCATGTTTAGATCCTATATTGCCTTCACTAACTGATGTTATTAATACCTCTCTTTTATGAGGAGAATTTCCATCATGTTTCAAAACTCAATGCAAAGCATCTGCTGAACAAACCAACACTTGACCAAAACGATTTAAAGAACTACCGCCTAGTTTATAATCACCCATTCGTATAAATAAAATCCTAGAACTATATCACAACTTGAATCTCATCTTAATTTAAACACTCTTTTTAGCAATATATAGTTTTTATATCAACCTTGCCACAGTACTAAAGCTACTCTTCTAACAATAGTTGATGCATTTTCTGCTTTGGATAGCGGAAAGATTACAGTCACCACTCTCCTTGATTTGTCTGCAGCATTTGACACAATAGACCTTGATATATTACTTCACCGTCTCCAGCATATATTTGGCATTCAATATACACCATTACTGTGGTTCAATCCCTACGTGGTCAACTGGACACCAATTATGTTCGCAAGTGTAATACACTCCACCCCATCTGATCTCTGTTGTGGTGTTCCTTTCATTATATAAACTCAGCCGCTCTCAAGAGTCATAGATTGTCATCCAGTGTCTCACCAACTGATGACATCCAAATATGCAAATCTAATCACCCTACTGAAGATGATGCTACCATCCAAGATGTAGAGAGATACAGTTCTGATGTAAAAACATGAATGACATTTAACAAGCTGCAGTTGAATGATGATAAAATTCAGGCTATTCTGATCAAAGCACAGATACTTGCTCATTCACATCATTTATCTCAAGCAATAAATATCAGCAACACCAACATTAAGTCAGTAAGAAACCTAGGTGTTACCCTGGACAGTACTCTATGTCATGAACAAATGCAACGCTGTATATCTTGAACTGAGACGCATCAGCTCCATTCGCAAATATCTTTCAGTTGATGCCACTAAAACACTTATGTGTTCATTAGTACTTTCAAGACTGGTGTATTGTAACTCAACTGTGTCTGGTTCGTCTCAATATCTACTCCAGAAACTTCAATAGTTAATCACAGGATTTGAACGATCCGGCAAATGTCACAATGAACATAAGAATGATCCCTATCAGAAATTAGTATTGATATACACTTTGCAAATTTGTGTTTTGTAAAAGGGACATTTACTGGTCGTTAGCAGTCAAGATATTTGATACTAAGTTAACATTGATTTTATATTTTATATTATTTTATATTTTATATTATTACGTTTCCAATGTGAAACTTTATCTTGTACAATGCAACTGTGTATTTTGCAATTATATTCAAATAGCCTAAGAGCCATAGTATATGCTGGTGTCAATGATGGCGCATATCCATTTGCTCTGCAAACCGGTATAACACGATGAGAATACTTTTGCATGCGGCTACTTAAAAAAGTTCTCTCAAGTCAGTATGTATGTATGTATGTATGTATGTATGTATGTATGTATGTATGTATGTATGTATGTATGTATGTATGTATGTGGGTGTGTGCACTCACGAGTAATATAGAAAATAACTCAAATTGAAACAAAGAGGCTAAATTGGTTTGACTTTGTTAGTAATGTGCATAACATCCTACTGCTATGTGAGAATATTAAACATGAAGAAATTGTAATCTAGGGTACAAAGCCTACACAACTGCGAACATATTTCATTACGCAAAGTTGCAACTCCAACATACGGTCGATTTAATCTTGGTGCTATTCGAATGTAATAGTACGTCCTCCACTCTCTTTCATCGTCCTTTCTAAAGCTACAATCAACATGTTTTAGTTATTTGCATATGTCTCATGTTTACTGTGTATTCAAATATTAGATTATCATTGTATCTTGGGAAGAGGTATTTATTTATTCAAAAACCAAATATGGCAGCATGTTCAGTCGATTATGTTTGAGATGTGACAAGATCGAGGCGTAATATATTTCGAGGAGCAGATGTCATATTAAACTCTTCAGTAAATACAGATAACATATATCGTGTTATCAATTTCATGTCACCATTATCTCTTCCCTGATGCAAGGATATATGAATAACAGTTGACTGTGCACCGAGTAACATCACCCCTAGCTGACACTCTTTCAGATATGTATTCAGTCAAGTCGGTATCGAGAACCTACGTTATCTAATTGGAATCTTATATTGACAAAATATTATCAAAGCAAAAGTAAGGAAATAAAAAAATATTCAGTCTT
The DNA here is from genome assembly GCA_029339505.1 of Unio delphinus. Classification (NCBI taxonomy): domain Eukaryota; kingdom Metazoa; phylum Mollusca; class Bivalvia; order Unionida; family Unionidae; genus Unio; species Unio delphinus. Next base: position 2,758,101 of record JAQISU010000243.1, on the reverse strand, counting down.
AAACATATCTTATATCATTTAGTAGAAATGAAGTTGTCAGATGTGCAGCATCATCTAAAATACATAAAACAATTTGTATTATTCTATCGCCATAAAAGAGAATTCTACATGATATTCTATTTGGAATCTTATATTGACAAAATATTATTAAAGCAAAATTATGGAAATAAAAGAATATTCAGTCTCTTATAAGATTTCGTAGAATTAAAGTTGTAATCTAAAATAATAATAAAAAATCTGTCGTCTTATGTCGCCATAAAAGACAATTCTACATGATATTATCAATTTATTTTATTCACTTATGTGGAATAATTCACTTGTTATAATCAGAATACATTAGTTATTAATGAATACAATTTTAAGAGGTTTAAAAATGATGCATGTGTTTGCATTTGTAGCATTCATTAAAGATCACTTTGATTAGACGATTTACTAGAGCTAGAAAATGTAATTACATTTTTGAAATATGTTTGCGAACTTTCACTAATTTCCACTTGTTTTGTATCGACGGATCTAAAGAAACAGATCAATTTTAAAACTATTTTTTTTCTTTTGATATACCTATTCACTTTTAAATGTCCCAATATGACAGAAAATTACAATTTCAAAAGAGGTGCTAAATCTGAATGTATTTCAACAAGGTATTGGAAGAATAAACGCAGTAGTGGAGATAGTGGAAAGCTGTTTAATATGAATCCGTTTTATCTTCAAACAAATTTTCTAGTATACCATAATTTAATTAGCGCAATAACGGAATATCTCACAGAAGTTGATATTAGACAAAGAGATAAACTCCTAGATCCGTGTTTCAGGTTTATACTACTTCACGTTGTAGAGTACAAGAAGTTTTGCAAATGTATTTCCAAGAAATTTATGACAAATGCGGAAATTCCTACCTAAACAGGCACATGGTACAAAATGACGTGATCAGTTAAAAAATGACAATTGGAGATCAAAATTCTCTCTTACATTCGATTAACAAAATGTTCCCAAAACAGTTTCAGATACATGTTTTGTACATAATTATTGCCACAAATGTATTTTCTTTCAATCGGCACAATGCAGAACAATACGTGTTTTTGTTGGTAGTGGACTGAATCCATTGGTATTTTTTTAATATTTCGTAATTCAGAGTTTTGCGGCAGACCTTGTTTCACTGAGTATTTATATAGAAATCTGTAATTTATATGAAGAAAATAAGTTGTTCGAAATATAAAATAAGCATATGACGTTCTCAATTATATTTTAATGCACACAAAGTATTACAAGATATCTACTAACATTGTAACTCCCATGTTCTTGTAACACATTTTATAAAAGCTTTAAACAATAGGTATTTAGCAGACCAATGAGCTACAATAAAAAGTTGGATTCAAAACAATTTTAAAGAAGTGGATGATTTGCTAAAATGTACTTTAGTAGAGTAAGTTTCTAATAAACGTTATGATCAACGTTATGGACATTCATTATACTATTTACTTAAATCAATTACGAATTCTACGAAGTATGTCATTTTGATGCCCGATCTAAATTACCACTGACTGAGGTTATTGTAAATGTTTTAACGGCACCCTTATCTATTATTGCACTTGGAGTATTAATTCCCGTAGTTGTACCCGATGACACATTAAACTGATGTCCTAAAAGCAGGGTCATTCTATCTATACCTCTGACCTCAGCGGTAATATTAATAATATTATTTTGAGGTGTCCAGTCGAAAGATCCTTGATGTGTCGAGTACACGGTATTAATATGTCGTTTATGTGGTATTGTAATTTTATCAAGCTGGGTCGCGATAGCAGGAAAATCACTAACGATATCGTCGTGTGTTTTATTAATCGTATTGATATTTGTTTTAATAGCAGAAAGTTTCATTGGGATATTCATCGGAGTACCAAAGAAATTATCCATGATTATATCCGATTTTCTAAAATTTCTACGGAGGTTTGCAAACGCACCCACATGGACACCATACTCAGCTCGCAGTGTTATTAGTTTATCATCTGTGGTTTTATGCTCAGCTTGCAGTGTAGTTAGTTTATTGTCTACCACATATACTTTTATTTTGTCACAACATCAGTATCCAGTGTTGGATCGCCAAGTGTGGTTATTTGTTTTTTTTTTTAGTTCATGTCGAGGTGGCCTGTCATTGTGTCACCGGATGTTTATACTCGATTGTTGATATTATCTATCACAGTTAATAAAAGAACACCTGGTTTAATCTTACCAGCAGAATTAAACACTGCTATGGAGTTTTCGGTTACTCCATTTATTTTAACAAGAATATCATTCAGGGAAACATCACTTGTTTTCAATTTACCCTGTTTGTCTTGAAATACGACTTTTTCATTTGGATCCACACATGCGAGGTTTAATATCTCGGATATTATTATTTGTTTACATCCCTTGGTTGCAGATATTTCCGCCGTGGGTTTTTCTCAGGCTTGAGAGAGATCTTCCCCATACATCAATCGTTATATTTTAAGATCTCTCTAAAATGCGATTACTCGTATATTCTTGTACGGTTTTATGGGATGGTTTAGTTGATGATGATATAGCGCTAAGTACATTTAATACTTCTATGCCGCATATTGGTGGGTAGGGCATTTTCCGTCTTGGTAGCGTGGAGTACCAGATCGGTATTTTTAATTGACATATATATAACGCATACATTATTTAGGTGGCGCTAACTCATATGAATCAAAATAAACAATTACACGCGGATCAATCGCGTATGCAACCAAGTGAGTTCCAGGTCCGGTGCTATTATCGAGATTAATGATACGGGTTTCAGTGCTGTTTGGTTGTTGTTGTAATTGATCTCGCATAAAAACACCTCTAAAGTTTTTCATCGCTAATCTTTTAGCAGCATCGAGTAAATCAAAATTTTACAGCGGTGTTAGTAAACTGTCCCTGGTAGTCTCAAGCCGTTTTGGCAGTACCATGAATACGTAGTTCCTGGCAGTCTTAGACCCTTTCCTGGTACTGATCGTCTCTTTATTTTTTGTATCCCTGTCCGGTAGCTTTCTTTAGTGCCATCCCAGCGTCGGTACCAACAGCTCCGGTAGCGAACGCTTTCGCAACCGCGGGGGTGGCGGCTGCAATTAGTGCTGAGATCGCAGTGAGAAGTGAAAATATACTACCTGATTTTATCATGTCTTTGATCGCGGACGCAGAGAGAGAGTGACCTGAACACCTTTTCTATCTTTGATAGCATCATTGAAATGCTTAATTTGTCGAGCTGTCAATGATAAACGATATCGTAGTTCCACATTTCCGCTTGGGGTAGTGGTCTTGTTCGTTGTCCTAATAATGTTCTCGGAGATATATCACGATTAGAAATTTTCATCTGGGGGAAACGAGCAGGAAATAACTCACCGGAAACGTATTGTTTATTTTTGCGGTGTTAGCGAGTTTACTGATTGCTGATTTATCCCACCAGTATCCTCTTGGGGAATAAAAGATAGATTCCTTGCTGTTATTAATTACCAGCATCCAGCATTAATTTACTTTTCATCGGCGATTTTATCAACCACGAAGCTAATTTTTCTTTGAAGGATTTATCAGTGGTAGAATTTAACGCATGAATCAATTTCATATCTGTGATATGTCTGTGTTGCAGATTGCTACTTTAATAAGCAACATCATGAGCATGACACGCCTTATCAATAGAGTTTATTGGATATTTGCTGGGTCGGGGATGGTCTTGATCATCGATTCGGATAACGAGTCTGGTTCCAGGTTCACAATAACTATACCTTGGAAGGTGTTTTTCTCCTAGATATTTTGCCAATGGAGTCCCGGGAAGTTTTGTCAATTTTGCTGCAATATCACCTCCTCGGTTTTTTTTAAATACATAGAAACAAATCTAATTTTTTGTACCAGATTATACACACTTACCAGCAAGTGCTGATCTGTTATTGCTTGTTGTAATTGTTGTCAAGTTGTTTGTGCTAGTACGTTTCGTATATTTCACACAATATAGATCCATTATTGATTTATAATAACATGAATGTAATTGAGTTTTCGGCAACAAAGACACGAGAACCAGTTAAGCATCATGTAGCGCTACCAAATTAATATTCGCATGATTATAATTGGACCATCAGGATGTGGCAAGACGCAGTTATTACTTAATTTGATAATGAGATGGATGAAATGGGATAAAGTATATTTAGTATCCCAGAGTGTAGACGATCAGCGATGTTACAAGGTGTTAAAAGATTTTAACAAGAAAACAAAATCAGAAATTGATGAGGATATTATTGAATTTATAACCGTTATCGAAGAAGCACCGAGTATTGATTCTCTTGATGGAAGTATTAACAATATAGTCGTAAATGATGATGTGATGTTGGATAAACAAGCAAACCCTACCATGATATTTTCCAGAAGTAGACATAAAAATATTGATGTGATTTATGTTACTCAAAACTAAATGCAACTTCATCAATAAGAGATAAATAAATATTAATATTCATGATACCGCCTGAAAATAATCGTTGACAAATATCAGATATTTTATAAATTATTTCTGAAAAATTATTTCCATCTTGTTATCCATCAATCAAAATTTTCATTCTATTTACGTTAGAAAGAATATTTAAAGGACAAGCAATAAGACCACTTCCTAGAGTTGTAATACCATTTCTAGTAGTGACAGGAGGATCGCAGAATTGTTTATCACGTTGTCTTTAACATTAACAAAATCTGGATCACATGTACTAATACCATCCTTATCATGACGAATTCTAAAGATCATCTTACGATAATCATGTTCGTAAGGTCCATGATGCACTGGTAACATATCAGATGAATAATTCGAATCATTGATAGTATATTCAGCTAATTCATCACTATTCATATTTCTTTATTTTTCATAAGTTGAAATTTATGAATTAATATTTTAAGGGATGGAAAAAATTATTTTTCTTGTGTTTTCTGCTGTTTTTGTTTCCTTTCTCCTGTTTCCCTGCTGTTTTCGTTCTTTGTTTTGTTGTATTTCATCTTCTTCTTGTTCTAAATGTTCTTGATAATCATTATACACATTGTTTGCTATATACGATGTACCTTTTGTGTCGAATCGACCTGTTTATAGTTTTAGTTTTATAAGAAAATGGCAGCCCAATGTTGTATATTGTAAATATATTTTCCATATGTTGGTTTCAACATGTTTGTTTATTCTCATTTCATAGCGTGCCAACAAAAAAAACAGGACATTCATTTGGATCAGTTGTTTCGATTGATTTTATACATCTTCAGTGAATTTATTAAGTAATGCTTCAACTATTTCTTCATCGGCTTTGCTCTCTTTAACAGGTTGTGTGGCTGGCTGAGACATTCAACCAGGAAGATCTTGTAAAAGTCTTGATATTTCTTCAGTCTTTTTCAGCTATTGTGCAAGTGGAAGAAGAAGAGATTTAGTTGTTTCTGTAACAGGTCTGAATAATTGTTGAGAACTTTCTGCCAAACCCACCTGAGGTTCCTGACGTTGTTGTAACTTTCGCTTGACAGGAAGAAACTTCTAGTCATTATCGATCTAATCTAAGTTTCCATAGATGATGCCATATTATTGTTTTATAATAATGATCTACATCACGTCAACGGAGATGGCACGACCACAAATATGTGTCACGGCAGATATACTCACGCGCATACTTGCTGAAAAACACCGATGATAAAAATACAGTAACAAAATAAACTAACCAAATTGAAGACACTCTTGGTCAGATGGAGGCATCGGTTTCACGTTTTTGACCTTATATGTTCATTTTCGTTAGAAGCTTTAGTTTCCATAAAAGGACTTATATAAAACTGGTCTGTTTGCCTTCTTTGCTGCTCATCTAGCGGGTGAAAACATGTAAGTGTGTCACCCACGACATATAGTATATCTCTATTCACTCGTAGCAAGCAAATCACCTTTATAATTTTTCTCAAAGATATTGGCTATTAGAATTTCTGAAAAACAGATTATGGTCCATTGTTGCCACGTGAAAAATCTTGCTTTCTAGTTATTGAAGAAACCTATCTCTATTTCACCATGTCAACGAAAAATATTAAGTCATACCATGCATTGCATTAATCATTTAATTTGAGAATTTTTGTTAACATTCAAGTCGAATGTATCTGCCGCAACCCTGTATTCTAAATTTACTACGTGTTAAACACAAATCTTATGGAACTTAAGAATGCAACAAAACATGTTTGGGATATACTGTCGCGCATGATTGCCAAGTCAGTCAGAAAATACCTTGTTTAGGAAACATTCACAAACATAAACTGTGTTTACAACGTCGCAAAAAGATAGATTTGTGAACAGTTGTTAAACAAGACAAGGATATAACATGTTATATTTCCTTTAGTCTTTAATACTCAAAGCAACACCGAGAAGATTCGATCTTGCGTCTGCCGTGTCTCGAAACTCCAATAAAGAAAATAGCATGCATACCTAGACATTTCCAATTTGTGTTATCATGATGCTTCAAACTGCAGGTTGGACAATAATGTTATTAGGAACAGAACATAATATTTTACAAATTATTTTACATGATATTTTACATAATATTTGGCATGATGCTTTACATGATATTTTACATAATATTTTATATAATATTTTACATGGTATTTTGTATAATATTTTACATAATAGTTTTAATGATATTTTACATATGATATTTTACCTGATATTTAAATTATAATTTTCAGCTCATTTACATAATATTTTACATAATATTTATATGATATTTTAAATCATATGATATTTTAGAGGATATTTTTAATGATATTTTCCAACTCATTTGGCATAATATTTTACTTAATATTTTACATTATATTTTACACAATATAGTACAGAATATTTGATATAATATTCTACATAATATTTTACATGATGCTTTACATAATATTTTACATGATATTTTACATAATATTTTACATAATATTGTGCATGATACTTTACATAAAATTTTACATAATAATTATAATGCTATTTTACATTTTATGATATTTTACATGACATTGTACATGACATTTTACCTAATATTGTACCTAATATTTTACATAATATTTTAAATAATATTTTGCATAATATTTTACATAATATTTTACATCATATTTTACATCATATTTTACATAATATTTTACATAATATTTTACATAATATTGAACATAATATTTTTCATAATATTTTAAATAATATTTTAAATAATATTTTACATCATATTTTACATCATATTTTACATAATATTTTGCATAATATTTTACATAATATTTTACATAATATTGTACATAATATTTTTCATAATATTTTAAATAATATTTTAAATAATATTTTACATCATCTTTTACATCATATTTTACATAATATTTTGCATAATATTTTACATAATATTGAACATAATATTTTTCATAATATTTTAAATAATATTTTAAATAATATTTTACATCATATTTTACATCATATTTTACATAATATTTTACATAATATTTTACATAATATTGTACATAATATTTTTCATAATATTTTAAATAATATTTTAAATAATATTTTACATCATATTTTACATAATATTTTACATAATATTTTAAATAATATTTTACATAATATTGTACATAATATTTTTCATAATATTTTAAATAATATTGTACATAATATTTTTGATAATATTTTACATAATATTTTACATAATATTTTACATAATATTGCGCATGATACTTTAAATAATATTTTACATAATATTTTACATAATATTGCGCATGATACTTTACTTGATATTTTACATGACACTTTACATCATATTTTACATAATATTAATAATGATATTTTATATGATATGATAGTTTACATGACATTTTATATGATATGATATTTTACATCCTATTTTATATGAAAAATTTTTTTAGATTATATTTTACATGATAAGATATTTTACATATTTTACATGATTGTTTTACATGATTGCTTTACATTATATTTTTGATAGTATTTTACATATTTTACATCGTATTTTACATCATATTTTACATAATATTGTACATAATATTGTGCATGATATTTTACATGACATTTTACATAATATTTATAATGATATTTTACATGATATGATATTTTACATAACATTTTATATGATATGATATTTTACATCATATTTTACATGAAAAATCATTTTAGATTATATTTTACATGATTAGATATTTTACATATTTTACATGATTGTTTTACATGATTGCTTTACATTATATTTTTGATAGTATTTTACATATTTTACATCGTATTTTACATCATATTTTACATAATATTGTACATAATATTGTGCATGATATTTTACATGACATTTTACATAATATTTATAATGATATTTTACATGATATGATATTTTACATAACATTTTATATGATATGATATTTTACATCATATTTTACATGAAAAATCATTTTAGATTATATTTTACATGATTAGATATTTTACATATTTTACATGATTGTTTTACGTGATTGCTTTACATTATATTTTAGATAGTATTTTACATATTTTACATCATATTTTACATCATATTTTTGCATAATATATTTTGTTGATATTTTACATTATATTTCACATGATAAAGTATTTTACATTACATTTTGCATGATATTTTACGTGATATCTTATCTAAAAATATTTTACCTAATAGTGTACATTGTTTACATATTGTACATTTTTTAAATATTGTACATGAAATTTTACATAATATTTGACATAATATTTTACATATTTTACACTATTGCTGAACGTCCATACTTGTATGAAGCAAACTATTTTTTTAATCTAGCGTCTGCTTTGAGTAAAACTTCAACATCTGTGTTTCGTCCTTTTCATCTAAGATTTTAAACTGAATAAATAATATTGCAGAATTAGGAGATTTATAATAAACGTTTCTTATGCCAACCTTCCTTAAATGACCAGGTACATGAATTTTATTATCGGATTCGATGAATGCATTATGTTACGCCTTTATGGTCTTTAACTATTAGCAGAAACAAGCGAAAGAAACAAATTTAGCAAACACACACACACACACACACACACACACACACACACATATATATATATATATATATATATATATATATATATATATATATATATATATATATATATATATATATATATATATATATATATATATATATTAACTTCCATAAGTTGCAAGTGAATATTTAAGAGGAATGTACAAACTTGTGACTTAAATAAAAAATAATCCTAAATATTTTATCAAAATTTCCAAAGTATAGCCTCGATCTCTTGATATACCAAAAGAATCTGAATATGATGATATTCTTTCAGTCTTGAAAGTTCCACAAAGAATCTTGAATGTCTTTGAATGAGTCCTTAATAATCCCAGATTAGTCTTCTAATCCTGAAGATAATCATAACTTTGCAATTCTAACAAAATATTGAAATAAATAATAAATAATTCCTCTCAATTTATATTTGAACACATCCAAAAATGTTTCAGAACCAAATCTTAAAATTAGAATCAATTATTGTCTGCATATGCTCGTTCATAAACGGACTGTCACCTGACCTATGTCGTAAACAACGCCTTAGATATGTATCGTTTCCAATGTAAATCTCCACCATATTCGCAAATATGAAAAAACATAACAATAGTCATGTAGGTCAAAGACTCTTCGCTCAATCACGGACAAAGTTTAAGCACACAATATAAATTAAATATACATACAAATTTGCATAAGGAATATTTAGGCATTTCCTTTAATACAGGAATGGAGGTTTCAAATATTTTGTTCTTTTAAATGATTATATTTGCATTATTTCTTCTTGTATTTCATTATTTTTACTTGATTACATTACTAGTATTTTACTTCATGTTATTGTTACATTTCGGATTTTTTTCTGTAATTAGAACTCATCCTTTCAAGGTTCTTTTTTCCATAAAATAATTAAAATTATCCTTTTCCTCTATACAACTGAAAACAAAAGTCACCTGTTGAGTGTAGATAAGAGGTAATTAATGCGTGGGTTGACTCGCTTAAATTCAATATATTCGAAGTGATATTTGGTTAATTAGTATACTTGACTTTCCCAATTAAAATTCCATAAAAAGAACAAATTCAATATTTTTCAAGCTTTCAAACAGAAACTGGGGCTATTTTCAAAACAAATGACACTAAATACAATATACAAAGAAGATTGAAAATTATCTACATTACAATCACAACAATGTAGGTCTTATTTTAACTGCAAGTTATATACATTATCATTTCATCACATTGACAATATATTTAAATATTGGCTTTGAGTGCTATTATATCTTTCATTCAAAGACATTATCTGCGTTGTGTCGTTTGAAATCATTTTTCCTTAATTTATACATTGAACAAGGCGCATCGTCCAGTGCAAGTAATGGTCCAGTAGATGTATCCTGTTCCAAAATGAGGAGTTTATACCAGAACGTGTTTCGAAAGTTAGAAACTGTATTAGATTCATCAAACAAAATAGATAAACAAATAGTAAAAACTGTAGACGAAACGAAAGTTGAACTAAAACTTATTAAAAAAACGTGAAAAGTTGGCTGTTGCTTAGCACTGTGAAGTAAAATACGAGTAAGACCCAGTGACTTGTTATCCCGTTGTAACACCAATCAACCATATAACATTTATTGCATAGCAGCTACAAAGTTGCATTGAGTACGAATTAAAAGATACATCATTCCAAAAGCCCAGTACGATCTGCAGTGTAAATCTGTCACAAGGACGAGCTGAATATAGACTGTGTTTGCAAAAGACTCGCCTAAAAGTACAATGAGTACTTAAGATAAGCATGTTCCATACCACAACAACGATATAATCAAATATACAGATTTCAATACTTCAAAATAATATTTTTTGGCATGATTAGGTTTAAAATGTTGAAGATACGAATGCGAATTGTGCATTCAGAATAATTCATGTTTAAACTCACCCAATTAAAATGTAAGTGTCACATTTGACGAGACGAAAAGAATATGTCTACTTTCAACTACGTATTTCCCAACAGGCAGCTACACAAGTCAACACTACATCAGAATGATACCAAGCGGACAAACCTGTCACTTTATTTCGTACATGTCATCTCCAATAGTCAAACCGTGCTGGAAATGACACCAAAAAATGTGGAAAAAACCATATACATACTACTACATTTCTAACAAAGCATTGAAAACATATTATAAAATGTATGAAAAGAATTTACATGATAAAATTACCCTATGATTTTGCAAATTTATGGAAACAGGTGGGAACACATGTAGCCTACACACAACAATACTTTATCCAACATATACTGGATAAGGGTCATATAATTCAGTCAATGTTGGCTCGAAACTTCATGAAGAATGCAGCCAGCGTGTCACAGAATTAGGAAAAAAATAACTGGATTATGCCTTAGAAATATTTGACTATTTTTCGTTGTATATGCGTACAACGTTATCTAGGGGAGATAAGTGTTTTGCCCAGGTAAGAGACGGAACTGACATATATCTCGCCGGATATTAATTGCGACGAGGGACATTATAATCATGATATGCACAGGTATTTTACCCCGAGTATTACTCAATGTCCTATGGATTTAAGGAAGATCAATTTATAACCGACACACTGGTCGTTTTGGATCTTGTCGAGGAGTGTACGCTCTCCTATCTGTTCTTCAGCCGTAGGGGTGAGTATAAAATTTAGATTTCATTTGATATGCGAAGCTTATTGAGTTTGTAATGTCATATCGTGTAATGATTCATTTATTACAACGTTGACTATAACACTAACATAAACGGCGATTTATATTCATTCCATGCTAAGATGTACATCATGAGACAGAGCGACAATGTATAAAAGCGGTCTTAAAGGTCGTTTGTACAGCAATCATTGCTAGCCCACTGTCTGAACTGACAAAAGGGCAACCAAACAAAGTAGAGTGGGGACTGCCACAAGATAGTGCTCTTTGCGCGCTGAAAAGAAAATAATCAGTGCTCCTTTATTAAAATTGTCTGATGTTAGCAAACCCTTTATTTTAAGAACAGATTCCTCTGAAACTGGGTTGAGAACAGTTTTAGTCCAAGAGCAAGGTAACAATAAGTTAAACATAGCTTACTCAGGTAGGAAATTACTACCCAGGGAGAAAATATTCCGTTTTTGAGAAAGAGTGTTTGACCGTAGTGTGGGAAAATGGGAAGTATCATGCGTATATATTGGGAGATATTTCATTCTCGAGACTGATCACCAACCCCTATTGTATTTAAACAAGGCTATGGTCGCTAACGATGCGTTGGGCGCTGGCTCTACAACCTTATCGCTTCTGTGTAGAGGCAATAAGAATAGTTGAAAATATTGGGGCAGACTACTTCAGTAGGGCATGACTGGAAATTTCGATAAATGTTTACCCAGTATATAAAATCCAGATTGCAGTATAACCATTGTAACATATTAGTAGTTATTTTGCTTTTATTCTGTGAAGCTTTTATAACAAATGTGTACACTTTGTTCTCTAAGGATGGAGGTATGGTCACAGAATTAGGAAAAGAAATAACTTGGTTATGCCTTAGAAATATTTAACTATATTTCGTTGTATATGCGTACAACGTTATCTAGGGTAAATAATTTTTTTTTCAGGCAAGCGAAGGAGCTAACATGTATCACGCCGATAATTAATTGCGACGAGGGACAATATAATCATGATATGCATGGGTATTTTACCCTGAGTATTACTCACTGTCATGTGGATTTAAGCAAGGTCAATTTATAACCGACACACTTGTCGTTTTGGATCTTGTCGAGGAAACGCTCTCCATTTTGTTCTTCAGCCATAGGAGTGAGTATTAAATTTATATTTTATTTGACATGCGAAGCTTATTGAGTTTGTAATGTCATATCGTGTAATGATTCATTTATTACAACGCAAATTTAAAACGTTGTGAACTTTGACTTACAAGTTTGTATTAGAGTTTAATGTATTAGCAAATATCTAGAGATTTTATCAGAACACATTATTATTACCAGTTTTGGTTTTATTGTAGCTGAAGAGTAGATCTGCTAGAGCTGTCAGCATGTATGTACGTATGTCTGTACATGTGTAGCTACGACTGTAGACGTAGCTAAATCAAGGATGCTGTATGATGTCTGTACGTGTATATACGTCTGACTGTACCTGTAGTGGAAGGGTGTGAGCGGCCAATACAGGTGTGGGCCAATCCAAGGACTTAGTTAAACTGTGCGGTTTATCAGTTTATGAATCGTACAACTATATAAAGGTTAAGAAGCATATGTTTGTTCCAATTGTTGTTTTTCAGCTGGGTACATTTTCATTTACATAGGATTAGTTTGAATCTTAGTTGTATTCCAGAAGATTTATGTGAATCTCACAGTGCAGAACATTTGAATCATATTTAAATACCTTAAGATTGTTTAAATCTTAATTGTAGACCATACGTAAAATTATGTGAATATCTTACAATGAATATTATTTGAAACGTAATCCATGAGGTGTCTTGAATACGTATTTCAGATTGATATCATATTTTGTTTCAATGTGTGAATGTTTCTATAGAGTGATTGGATCAATTGTATGTTGAGAGCGTGTACGAATCATTATATGTATACATCATATATTTTTCTTTACTAATTAGTTTAATAAATTTCCATCTTTCACACATTGTGTTTGTGTTATTCATTTAATCCAAAATCTACTCGGTTTCTATTCTGCGAAACAGCGAGTAGCTACTGCAGATATATACAAAATACACCCAAAATCCAAATATAGAAAAGTTTAAGATAGTCAACGAGAATATCAATTTCAAGCATATCTAGTATATTTGTAAATATATCAAGAGTTTAATAATGGTTATTGATATGTTATGACAGTGAAATATGTCTTTTCAATATAAAAAAGGAAATGAATGCATCTTGCTTAAACGAAATATTTGAAGATAACACCCACCAACCTAATAAAAAACAACATTTTCGATCAAGGAAAGGATTGTAAAAGACACGAAGTTATTGAATGAAGAACATTTTTTTGAAACTTTTGATTCACTCTGACAAAAACAGCCTCTAAGTTCGAGGAATTTAGTAATACTCAGTAGACGAGAATGTGCGAGTATTTTACTGAAAATCAAACTAGAAAACGAGGTCTTCAATCACAAAACCTTATTAAGGAATATAAAAGATCACATTCCCAATCAGCTGCAAAGTGATTTAGGTATGAATATAATAAGTCTAAACGTACCTCTAACTTGCACTGTAAAAATGAAATGAAGTTGAGAAGGCTTGAGTTTGAATAATGGAAAAAGAAAAGAGACAAATTGATAAAGAAGAAAAAGAAACGAAAATGTTAATACAGAAAAGGAAGGAGAGATGCAAATACAGGAAATATGGAGAGAGAGAGAGAGAGAGAGAGAGAGAGAGAGAGAGAGAGAGAGAGAGAGAGAGAGAGAGAGCTATGTTCGAGTACATACAAATTTCAATATTGTACAACTAATAAGAATCCAACGTCTGATAAGACTGATCAGAAAGCCATATCGCTTCTTGCGTGCACCTATTGCAAGACATAGGGGAACATTATATCTCATTGTTTTAAGTCACAAAGAAACAAGCAACAGGATAAAACGGACCAGTTACAAATGTTCTTGTTTTTCATAGCTCAAAGTCATGGTTATGTATTGGAAACAATACATATGTGGGGTCAGAAACTGACAAATATTAGACTAATAACTTTGTTAACGAAAAAGATCAATATAGTTCACATTTTGAAACAATAACCGAGAACTGAAAATGTCATGAAAGCTATGGAGTTTGTTACTATAGAGTGTAATGTTTAGCAAAGCACGTGAAGTTTATCCTTCACTTGCAAAGGAATATATTTTTAAGAATTATGAATTTGTTCCAGAGGCATATCAACATATGTTTTGGAATTGCTAAAAGGAAAACCAATGTCGGAATCGCTATGGAAAAGGAGTAACTATTGGACATGTCCTGCGCATATAAAATGATTGATAAGATTATGACAAACTTAGCTCATTTTAGTGGCATCCAAATTTACCTTGATGAACACAATATAGATTCTTCAGAATACTTTGCTGACGAATATCCCTTGGCTCGGTTTAATTTGTAAATACGTTTTCCTGTCAGAATATGGTTAGTAAGACACAGAATCAGTTTCAATCGAGTACTTACGAATTTCAATCTTGTACAACTAATTAGAATCCAACGTATGATAGGACTGATAAGAAAACCTCATCTCTTCCTACTTGCACGTATTCCAAGATACTAGGGCACGTTAAATTGCATTGCGTTAAGTTTTAGAGAAAACAAGCAACATAATAACAACAGGACAGTTCCAAATGCTCTTGTGTCTCATAGCTCAAGGCCATTTCCAAGCATTGAAAATAATACATAGGTGGGGCCAAACAAACCCCGATCCTATTCTGTTATGCAGATTTATGAATCATCGTGTCAAAGTATTCTATATCACATATTAGTGATTAATCAATTCTAATCCTATCAAATTATTAAGGAACACATGAGTTGCTCAGAGTCTTTTTATCAGATGCATTGTCTATGTCTGAGAAGTGTTCTTCTAAAAGTGTTCTTGTGCAGACAGTAAAGTGCAATTTTCATTCAAATTCCTCTCCATAACGTTAATTTAACATCACATTTAGTTTCAGGATCAGTGGTTCTTATTGCTGTGAATTATTTGTCTGTTGAGGGTTTTCATTTATTTCTAGGCAATTACCTAGTTAGAGAGTGGGTAATCAACATCTAATACCAAGTATTCTTTAGATCAAAAGGTTGATCATATTGAAAGTGAAATAATAGATTTATACCCAACTTGAGCAGTTAAGTGAGTAATGACAATAGGAGCTCCTGCAAAATAGTGTATCAATAAAATTACTCCTTTGAGTGAATACATATATTTGTCAGGTGTTTGATGTGATCCTATTATTGATCGTTATGATACTCTTTATACAACTCTCATATTTCTAATTAGGGTTACAAACGACTTGTTGTCAAAGGAAAAATGATATGGAGACCTCTTGATTGTTGCAAAAGGCTTTTAGAGAAGCATACGCTGCAGTATTACTAACTTACTAGTTTTTGAAATATGGGATCCTTATAAAAATAATGGAGACCACCTCAGTTACCAACTGATGACTAGAGAGCTATCAAACTATTGTAGCTACGTCAAGTGGACAGGAAATTTTTAATATACCCCACGAAACCTTCCTTGGTCGTTTAGAAAGCAGTAATGACTATAGCAAGATTGTACATCATTTGTATTGGTTGAAAGTTATGTGTGATTTAGATCTTATGACACTTACCAAATGGTAGGAACACCTAACCAGAGGAAACAAAACTCATTTATAACCATTCCAGCTTTCGAAGAACCATTTAGTTGATTTGTGGAGGTCCATTAAATGTGCCAAGATTTGGCAAACAATTCGTTTTTGTTTTGTTTGATGAGGATTTTTAACGTAGCTTTTACGTTAAAATTTTTTCAGTCATATCGCTACGATGTCTGCAGTGACGCAGTTTATAGTGATGTCTAGAACTGGGCATCATGCCGAAAATATGTAGCATGATGTCCCACCCAGTCTCATTATCCTAACACCAGGCCGACCAGTCCTAGCACTAACCTCTTAATGCTGAGCGCCAATCGAGGCAGCTGTTAGTACCATTTTTGTAAGTCTTTGGTATGACTCGGCCCGGGATCGAACCCACGACCTCCCGCTTTTGCGGCGGACGCTCTAACCACTAGGACACCGGAGCGGTCTAGAGTGCGGGCAAGACAATAAACTCTTATCTCCATTAGAACACTTTGCCATCATTCTAAATATTCTCCAAAAGATGTCATGAAGCAATTAATTCAATTTAAGAAACTGGAATTATATTGTATCAAAACGTACAAAACCATTTGTTGATATTATAAGACAAAGGTCATTTCACGATTGGTTAGGCTAACAGAAAATACACATTTAATAAGATTTATTGCTAAGGTATACATTCACATTTGAAAACATAAGAAATGATATATCAACAGATTTTTTTTTCATCATTGATGAAAATATCATTAAAGCTTGAAAAAAGGACATACTGGGAAACGTCGATTGTAAAAATAATGTTATCCTTATTTATATGTTATGCTGGCGCACATTTGCATAACTCACAGCCACAATCCATCCGGCAATTCACAAATGTACATCCTGGAGCTTTTGGTCCAAATGTTCCACCGACTGCATCTGAAACGACATAAAAGGCGATAACAGATTATTATTAGTACATTAAATTGTACTCATTAGAAAGCATATGTCCAAATCACAATACTATGAACATTACAGGTATAGTCTGACTACATATAAACATAATATATGAAGAACTAAGTAAATACGTAAGTGCCATAAAATAAAGAAATACCCCATGAAGTTAATAATTCGTACATATACATCCTGGGACATCTGAAGTTTAAACTGAGGTTTAATCTCCCTTCGATAAACGATTTTACTCAATACAAACAATTATATCATTTTGACTACTTCTTAATGGTTGACGGACCACCTATCCAGGTCTGAAACTGTGCCAAAAAAGAACGCGACAGGTGTTATCCCGTCAAATGGAGAGGGAGAAAGAAAACAAAACATTTACATCATAACGACTAAATTCAGTTGACATCGAGCTATCATGTTCAAACCGACATGGGATCCCATTATTATTTAGTGTCTATATGACTGTAAAGACCTTCACCAATTTTGTTGGTAATGACGAAAACTTTAAAAACTTCGATCAATGGATAAGAAAGTGAAGTTTCCTGGATGCTTTTCTTTAAAAAGAATTTCAATGGCGCAAACAAGTTTATGATTATCTAACTTGACCTTCTTTAAATTAATAAATTTTGAGTTAGATGTAATACTTAAGCAGCCTTACCATCAATTTAAATGCTGTCAATGACCTAAGATTTTAGTTTAACCTTTTTTCCCTCGGGTGAATGTTACAAGATTTCTAAGGTTAATGATTGTATGTTTTCAATATCGTACCTGGAAAAGAAGTTCTCCATGAAGGTGACGAATGGTATATGGTTGAAACTTCCCCTGTATTGGAGACTGGTGATGGAGTCGATGTTGCATCAACAGATTTCGTTGTCCCTATAGATTTTGGTAATGGCTGTGATAGATATGTATGATATTATCAGCGTTCCTAATATCAGGTGAAATACATTGTGGTATTATCGCCGAAATAAACCATTAGATATTCATTGAATCAGGGTGTTATCGTTTTCAATCTATTTTTAAGGAATGGAATGAAATACAGAGATAGGCAAACTGGTGGAAATATCCTAATTCAAATGTAGCATTCAGACAAAAAAATGTCATCCACGAAAATCGACCCAGCTACACGTAGCTAATAAATCTGTCATACGTCTGTACTTGTAGTTAACCATTTTAGCTATTACATACTACGTTGTACGTGTTGTATATAGTTAACTATATTAGCTATTACATACTACGTTGTACGTGCTGTAAATAGTTAACTATATTAGCTATTACCTACAACGTTGTATGTGTGTATAATGTGCACGGAAAATATAGATACATGTATATCGTGCAAAGATTAACCTGATGTAAGACAAAAGGTTGTTTTTTGTCAAAGTAAATCGTTAAGAACAAGGTATTGAAATAAAGATCATCACATGAGAATGAAAGCAATTATTAGATTTCATAAACATATGTTATAACAATTAGGCTTAATGTATTTGTACCTATAAAAGCAAACATAATGTATTAGTGCACTTAATTGTTTGCTTGACGATTATATTTAAGTGTTGTTTCATTGGATTTGACACCTTTGTTTAGCACAATGTAAGCTGTACATGGTGGCCAGTATAACAGGTGGAAGAAAAACCTGGGAAAATCCAAGTAAGAATCACGGAACCATGGGAAGCGACTGGCAATTGACCGAGCACGAGATTTGAACCCACGCTTACTAAAGTGAAATTGGTAAAGGCGAACGCTTTAGACCACTCGGTTACCTGGGGTTCCGATTATATTAAAATTGTTGACGATAAATGTTACAATATATCTTCAACATCTTAATTAGTATAGTTCTTAACTATTACTGCATTATTATTATTATTATTATTATTATTATTATTATTATTATTATTATTGGTAGCAGTATTTTTGTAAGCACGAATGTATGTCTCATTGACAACGCATAGTTACGTTTGATAATACATAAAACTATACCTTTGTAAGTAATGACGAAACCATTCCAGCATTATCGGTTATGTCCGATAAATCTATTGCACTTCTTGGAGTTGTATAGGAAAACGCACGCGTTCCTGTACAGGCTGTCGAAGTACTTGCAGAAGTTGCTGCAAGACAGTAGAAAAAATATTGTGCGTGAATAAAAAGCATACAAAACTTTAAGTTTACTCTAAATATGCCATTTTCTTCAAAACAATCCGTACTCTGATATTTAGCATCATCGAGTAGAAAATATAACTGATACATAACATATACAACGGAATTAAGTGTGGTACTTGACAATCGCCATATAGGGAAAAATATGTGTGCATGTAGACAAGTGGACTTAAGAATTAAAATATTTATCAACGGCATCCGAATATATTATTCGATACTGTACTGTACATTTGTAATTGCGATTACTTTTGGAATTTGTGTATTTTTCTGAGTAGCATAAATAACATCCGTATTTTTAAGTCTACCGCGTTAAAATATTCTAGCTGAATTCGATTGTTTATCCAGCATCATATACTGCTAAATTTATTAATTTTCCATCAATATCATCGACATTCGGTGCTTCAACAATATCAATGATACAATTAATATCATCCCCGTATTCATTTATCATCGCTGCATTTTCATTAAAATATTTTAACACATCGTAGCATCGTTGATCATCTACAGATGGTGCTACCAAATACATGTGAGCTGTTTCATTTAGGGTTGAAATGAAAACACTCGCTTGTCGATTGTGGGATTTATTATGAGATGAAATGGTACAATATAAAAAAAATAAAACAATACAAAACGCATATTTATAATACAAGACAAATACAGGTTAGAGCGTCCGCCGCGGAAGCGGGAGGTCGTGGGTTCGATCCCCGGCCGAGTCATACCAAAGACTTACAAAAATGGTACTAACAGCTGCCTCGCTTGACGTTCAGCATTAAGAGGTTAGTGTTAGGACTGGTCGGCCTGGTGTCAGGATAATGTGACTGGGTGGGACATCATGCTACATGTCTGCTACCTAATGCCCCAGTGGTAGACATCACTATAAACTGCCTCACTGCAGACATCGTAGCGATATGACTGAAAAATTGTTAAAGCTACGTTAAAAATCCTAATAAAACAAACAAACAAAGACAAATACAATACAGAATTTAACCGACGCAAATACAATAAACAATACACACACCGGCATTTATAATGTTGTCACAGTAAAACACAAATGATACTTTACCAGACTCGAAAGGTATAATTTTTCCAAATTATATTCAATCCCTGGTCTTTCACTTGCGTGAAAGCCAAGTGCTTTTCTTCACGATTCGTACTGCTTGAGGTCTTGTCTGTCTCAAAACTTATAGTATAAATTCCAGAAGCTTTTTGTTAGTTATACGCAGGATTGATTTTGATACTCGTATAGCACGGGAATCATGCAACTCGCGCACTCCCCCCCCCCCCCCATGACAAACACGTACATTGGTCCATGATACGAGCCCTGGGTCACATATTCCCTCCCTACGTGTAAATGTCTCCTGACATTTATTAAAGTTGTGCTTGCCGCGTAAATAGTACGATATCAGTCATACGGAATTGTCCTTCAAGTCTTTTAGGGAAAAAAAGACAATTATTAATCATACTTATGAAATAATTACGAATATACAGCTTACCCAGTCTACTCTTCCTGCAGACAATACATAAAACCCTCAAATTAGAACTACAACTAATCATTTGAATACTTTTTGAATTGTTATCATCCAAATATCGTGCGGCATTTAATTTACATTGCTGTATTTAATTTACACGAAAGGGTTCTCTTCTGCATAGTTCCAGCTGTCTACTCCAACAATACATGTATGAAATAAAGGTATAGATCTAACTAATTCGTACGTAGTATACAGTCTGCGAAAACACCTGCTGGCCTAACCGGTCTGGTGGTTTTCGTTCTCGGGTTGAATGCCTCAGCGGTTGCTGGCCTGGTATATTTTTTTATGTTCTGGCACCTGTGGCGCCCGTGGGCTGAGGATCAATCTCACAGACTGGCGGTCCGGGTCTGCCTCTACCATTGTCGGGCTTTGAACTGACCTTTCGACTGATATCTCTTGGAGAGTGAATCGAGTACTTCCGCGTGAGACGGAAGAGGCAGCAGTAAAAATACTCCCGGGTTCACTTAAGCTACTACGATATTGCCCAGAACTTCTGTTTTGAAAGTTTACACTTTCGAGAGGCTGGATAATATGGGGATTGATAATAGGTGGTGATCTGCTATCAATTACAGTTCGCGTAGAATCTTCACGGATTTGATCATTATCATTCCTGCCCAACCGCGTCGTCTTTGTGGTATAACAAACCGGTCGGAGTCCCTTTGTTCATAATCTTTCCTGGGCTGATCCTCGTGGCGGTGTCCTCCACGTCCACGTCCTCTACCTCTACCATGCCTTCGACCTCTGCCACGTCCCCGTCCACGGAATCCCTGTCCATCACCGGCAGGTGGTCCGCCAAAGTAACGGCGTGGACCCTGATAGTAACTGCGGAATAAGGTATTCTGCGTGGGGCACCCATGTCTCCACATTCCATCATATTCTCCTCGTATCTCCTTTGTTGTGGTCTCGCATAGCCACCATAGTAGTGACGATGAGATGGCCTGCATCTAGGTGGGCCACTAAACTTATGTTGATCTTCAGCTTCCTGGTACTTTTTGGACTGGTCTCCTGTAGATTCCACGATAAGTGTGCCGATCAGCAGCATATTTGCTACCCTGGACATTAGCTCCAGCAGGTCCAGTGACGTTATCAGCTTCATTTCCCTTTTCCCCTCCACTACGTCAAATTCTACAGTCTCACCATCCCCAACACTTCGAAGATATTTCCTGGGATTGTTCTTGATAATGGCTGTTTGGTGGACAAGCGCATCTTCCTTGGTGTCATCCCTATTGATAAAGCCATATCCATTTTTTACGTTGAACCATTTTACTGTACCGGTGACCTTCCTCGCTATTTTTCTTTTCAGCCTTTACCGACCTCTCCGGTTGATTTTCGGAGTAAAACGTGGCCCTTGATGGTAAAATAGGCAAATTAGGTGTTCCTCGTATCACTGGATTTCCTTGCTGTTTTCTCTGGTTTACTCGGTAGTATATTGTTAAAGTGGCCTTGTTCGTTATCACTGTCCTTTTGGGCTTGCCTATTTCTGTTATCCCGCCCTTTGTTGATTTCAGTCAGTTCTCTGAGGAGTAGCGACTGATCTTGCAGCTGTTTAGCAAGAGCGTTGATTCGAGATGCTAATTTCACCTCTGTTCGTTGGGTCCTTAAATTGAAATCTTTCTCCACCTTGCATCTCGCGTCTCCGCTTGCTGCTACCATGGGCTGGTAGTGTACTTTCTTGGAAGGGATTGGGATAAAATTATTGTGGTCCTGACACTAGACCTGATATCAGACTTGATACTCAGGATCAACCAAAACCTGGTGAGTATCCGATAAATAAAATTGATCAAGCTTGTGACGCTCATGATGTGTCTTCTAAAAGTAACAATCTGCAACATAGACATATTGCAGATGTAAAATGAATTCATGCACTTAATCATGTTACGAATAAATCTTTCAAGGAATCTTTAGCAAACTGGTTAGTAAGGTCTGCAATGAAGGGTAAACTACTGTCTGAAAATGGAATTTCACGCCCTTTGTAATCAACATTAATATAGAATCTATGTAGTATAGACCAAGAGGATACTGGAGAGGTAAAGCAGCAATTAAATAAACTCGCCGAAGCAGCAAAAGTCAAACGTGTCACTGCAGCAGATTGGTTATCACGACAAGCAATATGGCAAATGTATCTACCACAACCTAATCGAATTTAGTACGCGCTTTTGATGTCAGTGTTCCAAATCAAGTTCTTCAGGCTTATATTGTATTTATACACCATGATACTAGACGTCGAGTAACATACAAATACGCATTTACTGTAGTTGATATTGCAAGCAGATACAAAGAATGAGAGCCATTATAGACAAAGACAGCAAGTGAGGTAGCTTCTGCATTTGAACGGAGGTGGTCTACGATGGCCACAATTACGACAGGTTGATCATGGCAAGGAATTTCAGTGTGCAGTATCATCGCTGATGAAACAACATTATGTCAAAATACGACGGGGACATACTGCAATACACCGTTATCAGGCAATTGTTAAACGATTTAATCAAACACTTTCTGAGCGGTTATTTGGATATCAATATGCGAAATAAATAATTCAAGACAAGATATCTCGAGAATGGGTTGCAATATTACCAAGTGTGATATATGCGCTAAAAAATGAAAATACTTGAACAACTTCTATGAAAACCGTTAGCGCAATCACAAAAAATAAATACCCGTACAACGAAATGATTTTTCGAAACAACCAGTATTAAGTAATGTGACTGTCAGATATTTATATGAGCCGGGTGAACTTGACTGTGGTAAAAAGAGAGCTGCTGATCCTTTTTGGAGTGTTATCACACATAAAATATCTAACATAACAAGATCTACTGGTAGACCTGTAATCTATAGATTAGATTCAACTGCTCCTCAGAGTGGGTTTACACGTGAACATTTGCATGTAATACCAGAGTATACACAATAACCACCACGAGCACTTAACTAACACCTCTATGTCTATTATATTCAGGACAGATCAACATCGTATTTTCTCGTGTATGACCGCGACTACAATCCTTCAACTATATGGTAAATTGTCGTGGATGTTTATCCGAATACTGCCATAGCATTATAAAATTACAGCTTGCACAGTGATTATTCTGCTCTTGTGTCGGCATCATTATAAACTCACCATCAATATCAAATTCTCTATTATTCTTTTGTCACTTTGTTTATAACCATCGAGTTATTTTTCTTATTATATCATCGAACACAATTTTGTTGGTGGTGTCAGTAAAATTTAAAGTCAATCTCCGAAGCTGAGATATTCTTCTAACTCGTGATACTGTGATATAGACTAAGTTTGACAATTCGATACGATCATCAATAATCCAAACAACTGTATCAGATATAGTTACCCCCTGAGATGAATGTATCGTCATTGCGTATCCTAGCGTCCATGGAGATTTTTCTGCTAACGCATTCTCGATAGCACTGATATCAACTAGAATAATAGCATTTAATACGAGATTGTTTTTCTCAGTCTGTCCTGGAATTTCAACTTCAATATTCTGTCGTGGTGTATCAGCTGGTCTATAACATAACGGTATAGGCAATTCTGAAAACACTTAATTATGTTTTTCAATAATTGCCGCTGAAGTGCGTCTCTGACTATATTTCTACTTACCACTATCACATCGTTTGGTCTCCATATATCCTAAACATCATTCAGGGAAGTTTCTGAAACTATTTTACGCTGCACGCTGTGATAAGTATACAATTTCACACCTCGTTGTTTCACTTCTAGTGCGAGTCTTTGTGTAGGAGTTAAGACAATTAAATCCGAATTCTGTCTAAATAATTCAATAACACGAGTTGTCTTCCCGCATCCGCCCGGTCCGTTTAAACAGTTGTATATCGATGTCGCTGTTAACATTTGTCGCGTCAATTTATCTGATCGATAAGTATCCACAATTTCAACATCTGCAGATTTAGAATAATCACATAACATTTCTATGTTATATTCTCCATGATATCCACGGTGCATAAGCGTTTGTGAAATGAGCCACTGTTTCTGTACTTGCTATCGATATAAAATCAGTCTGGTGCAACTCTAACTGCGGTGTCTGGGAATTTATTTATCATTGAGAGCAAGTTTATAGTAACATACTCGAGCATAGACGATCTTAGATGTTTCTCTGAGGAGAGACGTCATCGATATAACAAACAATTGTACCGAATTGTTCCCAGTCTGACAAGTAAGCATTCTCTCGACTTACAAGTATATTTTTGTTGCTGTTGTATTTACGATTTTAACATCATAGTCAGCATCATCTACAATTAGTCGTGCTTAATGTCGCTTATGATTATATGCACCACCTTGAGTAACTTTACTTAATAATATAGTTTTCGGAAAGATCAGGAGTATTTGCTTTGGAATCGTTAAAAATCTTATCCAAACTAGAGTGTTGTGGTTGTGGTAACCAACCTTCAGTCTGCGGCTTATATGATACAATAGCCTCGCCGACAATCGGCGATATCAGTATTATACAGTCAATCCTATATCGTAACGAAACTATTGGTGCCCAGTATTTTTCAGAGAAATGTTTACCAA
This sequence comes from Unio delphinus, assembly GCA_029339505.1. Classification (NCBI taxonomy): domain Eukaryota; kingdom Metazoa; phylum Mollusca; class Bivalvia; order Unionida; family Unionidae; genus Unio; species Unio delphinus. The sequence goes on along the minus strand of JAQISU010000243.1, from coordinate 2,732,587 downwards.
ACCAAATATAAGACATCAGATGGAGTCCTTAAGCAAACTAAAATGATATAATACAATTGAATCCGGTTAGATCAAATTCGGATAAGGTCCGTTATTGATACTCGTGTCATCTCGTGTGTGGGGTGTCCAGGCCGCATAAAATACACATAGCACTCACCCGCTCCGAGAAAACTCCCAGTATAACACGCGACCATTTTAACCGAGATAACATCTTTATCATCATATTTTGTATTCCATAATCCACCGTGTCGCTATTCACACCAACGTGATTGTACATCATCGATAAATTCACATCGTGTTGGTTTCCACGAATTCTTTTCTCAGGCAAAGTGAGCTGCAACTGACAAAACTGCAAAACAATTTGTCAGTAATTGCTCAATATTCTCTGTTGAAAATTTCTGCGCGAGATTTTCATTTCTTCATCAAGAGATTCTTAACAATATATTTAAAGTTAGATCTAACAAATTCATCACATTTTTAATCGTCTGAACTCTGAAATAACCACACTGACACAGGATCGTTTTTACTTAACGCGTAAATAAAATCAAACATGTTTTCCCCAGAGTTCATTGGTAGGGTGGGGGATAAACAACTGTAAGTTCGAACTCGTGGAAATATTGGTACCGCGTTTGTCAATGCGTAGACATTATGATCAATGATAGTTATTGAAGATCCTCATTTTTTCCAATGTTTCGAATCGTATACAATCTCTCCTGTTAAAGTTTTATCAATTATTATAAATTTTAATTTCTTTGACACATCATTCATTCTAGCACCGGCATTTTTGACTAATTCAGTCCACTCGTTTATCTTTCTACGTCTTAGATCCGTCAAACCATTTCAACAATTTTTAAAATGCTCTATTACTTGCCACAGCTATTCATTTTATCCTTGACAATTTAATTGGTTTCCTATTCGCTAAACTGGGATTTTCATTTATAAATAAATTCTATTAAGAAAAACCCGCGGTTACAGGTTACGGTCGCTCATAATACAGCTTGTCAATACCAGTACATATTCCTGGTTTGGAAATTTTTCTTAGTATGATAGTGATTTTATTACCAAGGATACGATCATATTTATAATGAATAATCTCATAATAAAATCAGCTGTGTGTCCAGTGTGGTGGTAAGCAATATCGAGAACTTAAACAGTATTAAGATGAAAGAACTTGTCAGACATCCCAATAACTTGTCAGACATCCCACGATTAAGAATTATGAATCATCTCGTAATGGTGTAATCAGAAACTGTCGGTTGAAAATACCAGCTGGCATTGTCAGTAATGCTGGTTATCTTCAATTTACAGTTGAGGGGAAAAAAAAACAGTATTAAAATCATAGGTTTATCTTCGAATGTTTCTTTTGGGTGAGCAAAGACGATCTTTCGATCGATCACATTCACGGCATATAATCCGAAAATAATTTATTTAATCTGCGATCTATCACACAGCGCAAAAAGTCTGCACTTTTAAATACCGGATAGTATGAAGTAATTTTTAGGAGAAGTGCCGTTAAATCAAAATATACTGAGACCGGTGAAGAATATTATTTAAATCGATTTATGGATCGGGAAAATATTTCGCTATTTACCTACGGGGTACAATATGTTGCAGATGAAATAACCAAATCAGTTTTTTCATTAAATTACGAAAACTGGATTTCATTTTCTTATGTTGATACAGATAACAGAGATAAATCTGCCGCGGATGTGTAAAAAAAGGGTTACCCTGTCTTGACTTCAGAGATTGCGCCATGTGTTCATAGCGCCATTTTTTAAGGTATGAGCAGAAAGGGTGAACATACCAAAATATAGATGTATCTATTTGCTAAACTAACACTTCCTACAAAACAGAAAAAATAAAGTCAAAAAACAAAAACAAAGCTTCTAGTTAGGCAGAAAGGGTGAACATACCCAAAATATAGAGGTATCTATTTGCTAAACTAACGTTCCTACAACCGACATAAAATAACGTCAAAAAACTGAACCAAATCTTCTAATTAACCGAGAGTCTCTCCTACGGGTTACTTAATTCTGTTACTGGTTTTTTTCTCGTTATTTTATCGGTTGTAGGAAGTGTTAGTTTGACACATATCATTGAGGTCACAACCCCTTTGCTTCTACGAATTAAATCATAGGATATATCAATAAATGTAGGAGAATCATTAACTACCCGTTTGGCACGAGAAAGAAAAGCGGCGATTAAGAAATTCATACCCATCCGTGATTCTGTCAGACAAAAATTATAAGAAAGACAATAATTTCAAATTAATTTTGCAGAAGGTTCTCAACAATTGTTTAAACCTATTAATGCAACTACTAAAAAGGTTTTATATGAAAAGAAAGGAACAGAAGAAAAAAAATAGTTTTCTTCCTGGACTTGAAAAAAAATAGCAAAAAGAATTAAACATACATCAAAGATTTTACTAGATCTTACAAGCTGCCACACAATTACAACCAAAAGCGGCAGCTGCTGACCCTTTTGGAGAAGAAACCCCTAAAGGAAAAGAATCGAAAGAAATTACAGCATCTGAAAGATTTACTGATGATGTGATATATATATAGGTAAAAACAAACGATAAACTGGATGATCTAGCTGGTTTTGCACTTAAACTGGTATAACTGGATATACCGCAAAAAATATGACAAAGATCGAGTTTCAGAGACTGATCCAGTACATTGTTGTACAGGAAGACAAAGAAAAGATTTTGAAATTGATGTTTAGATTGAGCAGCAGCACAGCTAGCAACCTTAACTTCCTCCTAACCGCCATATGAAGCTCTTCCTCCGCAACTGAAAAACATAAAAAAATTTCTAGAAATCAGAAGGAGGATTGTCAAGATGTGCAAAGTGCAACCCGTAGTGGATTTTCTCGAAGAAATGGTCTTGTTGCCTGCCCTAGTAATATTCTTTCTGACAGAGAACGATTGGAATTTTTCATTGCAGGAACACAAACTGGAAACAATTAATGAAGCCGCTGTTGTCTGTCGACAATTATTTTAAGGCGTTGCCATGGAAATCTGCGTATATCGAGAAGTTATCGATGAACTTGATGATGGTTTTCAAAGTGACTACTTGTCACCACGATTAGATACAAACGATAATAAATAAGATGATAATACATCTGCACCATCATAAACCGACCATTGTTAGAGTAGTAAACTCGCGATTACCCATTTATAGAACAATTTATTGAGATGGTCTTGGTAATGTTATTCAACGGTTATTTACACGAATGGCTCCCAAAATAATACCAATCGCAAAACAATTATCGATGAAAGCTATTAATGTTATTGGTGAAAAGGTTCCTGGTGCTATTGGTAATATTGCCAGTAAGGCGTTTTCTGCAGCCAAAGACATACTAGCAGCCTTGATTCATCGAAGACGACGAAAACCGCAGTCAGTAAAATTACCGTCTATGGAAATCATGTCAGTAAAATAATATATCAAGCCGCGGATCATACACTAGCAGCCTAGATAATCAAAGATCTGAACAAATGCAAAGAAATATTACTGCAAATTTAATATTAGCAAGTGGTTTTACCGCAGCGAGATCGCAACTTACATCGAGAAATATATAATGAAATGTTCAAATAAATCACCCGACCCAGCATTTGATATAGACGCGCCGGTTTCCAAAGATGGATCAGTACGCGATTATCAGTTTTATACTTATAACGCAATACAACCAAATCAACCAAATTAAATTTGAAGATCAGGATACTAGTAGATATTTAATACATGCTGAAGCAAGATATTCTGATGATTATACAAGATCATCCGGTTATCTATGATGTTTGCAAAAGATATTACTCATAATACTGATCATGTCCAGTATTTCAAAGTAGGGACAACACGATATACTGCAACTGAACCACAACCGTCTGGATATCTTAGACCACCTGGTCATGTTGATATTATAAGTGATGTTAATGTTAATTAAAACCTAAGGATTTTAACACGCTTAACAATGCTGGAAGGAACACGTAGATTATTTTAATTTGCAATTCCACTGTCTCATATATGTGGATTTTGCAGAAATGTTAGAAAGGTTATCTTTGGAGCTAAACATTTAGTAGTCCTTGTAATAACAGGTGATGATAATGATGCTTGCTGGCGAGGAACTGGTGTTGCTAATGGTAAAGTAAATATAACAAAACTCTTATTGTGGATGCCTTTGATGACTCCAGCGGTCACTGCAGAGAACAAATTACTGCCATTGATGAACACAGTTGGTAAATCATTGCTATCATGGCTAACAACACGACATATATTAGTTTGAGTACTATTAACGGTATATTGGCATGGCATTTGGCAAGCAGTGTATTTCTGCACCACGACATATATTTGTTGCGCTACACGATTGCATGATTAAATTCTCAAACACGCAGCCATATGATATTTGATCAACTGGTTGTTTCTGAAGTCTCGTTAAGAATAAACGGCCAACAAGAACCATCCGAATATATTTTACTTAATTAAGGACAAAACCAAATAGCACACACATATCATCGTTTGCTGCTATTTATGGGACGTGATCGGAATGTAGAAATATCGCAATTACCATTTAGAAACTTATATCCGATTTATTACTTTTCGTGGGAACATCTTGATTTAACCAGACAGAGTGTTCTTGATGTACAAATCCGAGCTCGTGTAACTCTTCCGGTTGCTTCAGCCCCCCCCCCCCCCTTATCCCTAATTACAGAGCGATAGCTGTTATACTCAGTGACAAATCGATGTTACTCGAAGATGTTGGTGAACGAATGAGATTCATTGATGCCCCGGGGAAAAAAACATGTAATGTTTTCCATATATGTAACACAATTAGGTCACTAGTATTATTATCAATATCGTATAGTCACGTTAGTATTATTCTGACTCCTAGTCAGATTAAAAAGCTACGATTAGATTCGGCTACAAAAATATGAAACTACAATATCGCTAAAAAAACGATCGGATCAAATGTGGTCAGATTAAACTATCACTGACAACGCGTCAGGTTAAACATTTTAATAATGCAAACATAAAAAGGTGTTAGGGTTACTCTCTCTCTCTCTCTCTCTCTCTCTCTCTCTCTCTCTCTCTCTCTCTCTCTCTCTCTCTCTCTCTCTCTCTCTCTGCGATTGTTATTTCCGATATAGTTAAATCAAGTGGGATATTTCCAATTCTCGCGGCTATACCAACATTGATTGCCACGGCGGCTGCTGCAATCTCGAAAGCTGCGGTGTTAGGAGCAGTCGGGACAGCGGCAGGAATGGCATTAAAGAAAGCAACGGGTCGAGGATATAAGAAAAAGAAGGGGTCTAAGGTCACCAGGAAGTTGTTTCACTTATGGAAGCGGCCTAAGATTACCAAGGAGTACTTATTCGTAGAGAAAAAAGTCTGACGCTTTAATACCGCTGTTAAATTTTGATTTAATCGATGCTGCTAAAAATTTAAGAATACAAATCTTCAGTGGTGGCTTTATGCAAAACCAGTTAGCTTCCACACCAAAACGCGTTGAAACAAGTATAATTAATCTCGATAATTTCACTGGACCATGAAAACACTGGATCGCATACGCGATTGATCCACGTGGAATTATTTATTCCGATTCGTATGGGTTAGCCACACCAAAAAAATTTCTAAAATATATTAATCCAGTACAAAAGTACTCCAGTTTGGTACTCAACGCTACCACGACAGACAATAATTGACCCACAATATGCGGCAGAGAAGTAATTGCTGTACTCGAGTCTATATCAAAATCAAACAAACCACCTCATAAAGCTGTACACAATTATACAAGTCAGAGTTGGAAATTTATAAAAGATTTTAGTTAAAGAATTAAACTAATTATAATGGTAGATATTTACCAAAGATGAAACAGTGGTTAATTTTTTTGTGAAACCGCCAAATATTCCCATAACACAGGATAATATCGTTAGTGATTGTCCTGCTATCGCTGAGCGGCTTGATAAGGTTAAAATAACGCATAAAAAATATCAATACCGTGTACTCGATACTCAGGGGGTCTTTTAGCTGGACACCTCAAAATAACACCATTAAAGTTACTGCAGATATCTATAGATTACCTCTGATTTCACCGTTAAATTTTAATGTATCATTAAGTTTTTCTACAGGTATTAATATTGTGTAAGTGTATTAATAAATAATGGATCCGCCGAAACATTCACAACTCCCCTATTGTCGGTAATTTAGCACCAGCGTTACTAACATGGTATGTAGAATTTGTAATTGATTTAAGTAAATAATATAATGAATACAAAAAATATAGCAGGCGTATTGTCGCAATTGATATAGTTGTATACTCGGTTGCAGCTTTTCGTGCTGGAACTAGTTTATTGTTATCAACCACCACAACAATTGTCCCAGTAGTTTTAACAATATTTGTTTTAGCGACAACATCAATAGCTGGCGTTGCTAATATAATTGCAAAAAAATATATACATGTAGCCAGAATAAATTATAATATTAAGTATATTCACTGTTGTCAAAGAGTCTTAACGACGAAATAATATATGATGACAACTTTAGGGTGCTGATTGTAATGTAAGAATCCACGATGACAAGCCACAATTTGAAAGAATACAACTATGATTATCTTAACTCCTAGACACATACGTTCACGAGAGATGAAAGAACGAGGAGTACAATCTTGTACCTATAAAAGTTTCTTTCTGAATAAAGGCTACGCATGGACTCCTGATCGAATGGGAGACAAATAAATACCCAGGGTTATCATTTGGGATGAGATATGCACAGTGTCTCTGGATATATTAAAAACATTTCTTGATCAGCTATTATTGACACATACAGCCGTGATAGTCTATGACGATCATCGTCAACCACCACCAGTTCCTGGGTTGTATCCGCATTATTAGCTAAGGAACTCCGTAGATTATTATGAGGAGATAACTGAAGATCTTAGAGCGTTCGATCCAGAATTTAGCAAGTTCAAGAAATTAATCAGATTACAGTCAGATAAATTCCAGTGTGAAATAGCGCGTGAAATAATTCCAGAAACGTCCCTGAATGATTGTTTGGAAGCGTGGAGACACAACGATTTGATAGTGGCAAGTAGAAAGATAGTGACAGATACACTTATACAACAATTATTTTAATCGCATAAGAAAAAGTTTCCTACCAGTGCCGTTGTGTTATAGACCAGCTAACACACGAAGATATGATATTGAAGTTTATATTGCAGGGAAAACAGAAAAACAGCATCTCGTGTTAAATGATATTGTTCTGGCCGATATTGATGTCGAAGATGTATTGCGCGCTGACAAATCTCCCAGGAAGCTAGAATACGCAATGACGATACACTCATTTCAGGGGTTAACCATCTCTGATACAATTGTTTGGATCGTAGATGATCGCATCGAGTGGTCATATTTAGTCTCTCTCGCAGTGTCACGAGTTAGAAGCATTAATCAACTTCGGAGAGTTATTTTAAATTCTAATGACAACACCAACAATGAAATTATCAGCTATGAAAAGACTTAATGGTTATAAAGAAAGGGATACAAAATAATCGTGACTTTGATATTTATCTTGAATTTTTAATGATGCTAACAAATGGAGCAGCAGAGGGGGTGAACAGACCAACTTTTATAGGCGTTTGTTTTGGCAAACTGATGCTTCCTCAGAGGGGAAAACAGACCAACTCCCTAGGCGTTAGATAGACTTCCTTCTGGTTAATATTTACTAGAAAGGTTTATTTGACAAACTGAGGCTTCCTAGTAAATATATAATAACGGGGTCGATTCGTCAAACTAAGGCTTCCTTGTAGGGACCATTTGGCAAAACAAAAAGACGCCCTGGTAGTTGGAATCCCCCCCCCCCCCCTCTGCTGCTATGGTTAACAATTGTTTTTTACGATGAAAATCACTACGATGAAAGTCCTTACGATTTCACAAACAGACTAATTTGTAGAACCTCACCTTGTAAATCAATTGGATTATTAGACTGGTCGGTGAGTCTGAAATTAATTCTCGTTAGTGAATCATTATGACATCGCATATAGACTGGATTAATTGGATCCTCAACAATTAGAAATCCTGGAGGAGCTGTTGGTGCAAATGAATACAAAATATATCCCTGATGAGCTTGATTTGATCGCTCGAGATTTATTTGATAGCTACCTTCGATAACATCACATACTAAATTCAATGCTATCACTGAAGTTATATTCACGTTGAACGGAGCGATATGCCTGCCGCCTCCGTCTGGGTCGTTATTATGTTTGAGGATAGTTGTTTGTGGTTATGGTGCTGTTTTTTTCCATGCATCATGGATTTTTTGGAAACCTTCATCGATGGCATCATTGAGATATTTTTGTAGTTCTAAGATATTATATCCGTGTAGTTTGAATGTGAGAATATCTTTTACGGGTATATTATTTTCTAACGCAAACAACGTTCTCGTTTTAGGATTATCGTCACCTAATACATCTTGAATAATTTGCAAATGAAATATTTCCATGTCATTGATGATTTTGTTACATGTTTGTATGACGCTGATCAATTCATCTCGGGTGAGAGTAACGGATTTAAGAGATATTAACAATATCGAAATATCGAAATTGAGCGATGTGAAATTTTCAGTGATTTTATCCCGATCAATAAAGTAATATATTTGGCCGTTCTCTTCTATTGTTGTAATAAAAAAAATACAGTTTATCGTAATCTCTATAGCTTTTTATTGGATTATCAGATTTTATCCTGTCAGTGACATAATCAGATTTTCGTGGTTCAGGCGGTATGTTAACTTGTCGAGGTGGAATTTCAGGCCACCCCAGTATAGTTCTTATTGAACTCTGATAGCTATCTACGACATAACTAGGTGAGTTTATCTCGATCGCGGATGATAGCGTCGGCTCGTGGACCGTTATAGCGATTTTCGATTCTGCTCCAGTAATTGATTTTATTCTACGCTGGAATTCAGCATTGATTTGTTCGATTTCGTATGACCCAGATGGTATCGAAACAACGTTCCAGTCTGGAGTTCCATCGGGTTTATTCTTATTCGCAAATACCAAGGAATTATTCGGTTGTTGATCGCCAAATGCTACAGACCTACTATTAGGCCAACTGTGATACACTCGTAATTTTGCTAACGCGATTTCCTTGACGGGGACTGGGATAGGGAAATTTACACTGAATTCAGGATTGGTTGATGTTATTGAGATCATGCTGGTTTTCGGGTTTGTGTTCTCCACTATCCGGGCTGTATTATCCGCTATTCGTTGAAGTAGTTCCTGCGGTGTTGTCATCGTTATTATACTTATGTTGTATTTCTAATTTTGACATCGCGGAATCATAAATACTTACCATCACTGAGAACTCACTATCTGATATCGTTGAGGTTATTGAGATCATGCTGGTTTTCGGGTTTGTGTTCTCCACTATTTGTAAAAGTAATTCCTGCGGTGTTGTCATTATATTCATGTTGTCACTCTAATTTTGATATCGCGAAATCATAAATACTTACCATCACTGAGAACTCACTATCTGATATAAATGTATCATCGAGCGACGACGATATCAACGAGGATAATTGCGAGTACGCGGTTGATACAACATGAAATTTAATTAAATAATCTTGCATTTTACGCTGACTGCATGATGATTTTTTTTTGTTATAATCGAAATAATTCCCGCGATTGTTGTCGCCGCGGATATACAAATTGGAACAGCTATCGGAGCAATCATTGTCACCGAAGATAGTATTATACCAGCTCCGGCGATCACACCATTCACCGAGTACACGGTAACATCAATTGCGGTGATTCTTCGTCGGTATTTTTTTAGTTTTATTTGATACTCCTCGGCGAGGGTTTTGAGTCTAGTTTGAAATTATCTGACCTGATAATAGCGATATTGAGATACCGAAAGGTACCGTTGATGACGACATTTTATTTCCAAATTAGTTTACGATTTCAATTGAAACCGCTAGTGAAATTGCTTTGCAATTTTCAGTTTAGTTGTTTACTCAAATCTGCTACGAATTCCACATACCATGATACCGAAATTCTAACCAAATTTTTATCAGTGGATGCTATCGTGAACTGTTCAGTTGTATCCTTGTCGATGATTGATGATATCATATTGTTTACCCCAGATGAACTCGACGATGATATATTAAATTGAGTTGGTGTCACTAGTGTTAATCGATAAATACCTTTGACGGTTGCAGTGATATCTAATTTGTTGTTTGTGGGTGTCCACGCAAATGATCCGTGTTGGATCGTGTATACTACGTTGTTGGTTTTCACATGAGGGATTTTTGTTTTTTTAACGATTGTTATCATCCTCGTTGAATCTTCTCTGATTGCCTCGATGGTGTTTTTCATCTCATCGATGGATTTTTTAATATCAGGAAGTTTTATATCAATTTTATCCAGCGTGGCTGCAAACATTTCTCAATGATATTTTTACGAAATGATGTAAATTTTTCAACGTGATCTGCATATTTGCTTTGAAGTGTTGCTAGTTCCAACATAGAATCTTTTATCGTTGTGAGCTTCGGTGTAGTCACCGGTGGATTTCCAAGGAAATCTAATAACGGTTTGTCAATATTGTAAATTCGTTCCAAGATAGTTGAAACAAGTACGCCTGGTTTGAGTTTACCCTGATCGGAAAATAACGCGATAGTGCCTTCGGTTGCGTCTCGTTGTTTAACTAAAATATCATCCAGGGAAACATTACTAGATTTCAATTTACCCTGACGATCTTGAAATACAACTATTTCCCCGGGGTCAACACTTGTTAAATTCAACGTCTCAGCGATTTCATCTTCGATTATTTTTTTTTATATCACCGGTTGCAGTGCCATCGGCGGAGGGTTTCTTCGACGGTAATAGAGGTCTTCCCCAAATATCAATCATGTTATTGTAAAAATCTCTCTCTCTCTCTCTCTCTCTCTCTCTCTCTCTCTCTCTCTCTCTCTCTCTCTCTCTCTCTCTCTCTCTCTCTCTAAAAAGCGATTGCTGGTGTATTCATTCACGACGACATGTGGTGGTTTTCCAGATGTTGAAATAGCATCAAGAACATTCAATACTTCGCTGCCGCATATTGGTGGATCATTTAGTTTTTGTGTTGGTAGCGTGGAATACCAACGAGAAGTTTTTAAGCGGTTTATATAGCGGTTAAATTCCTTCGGTGGTGCTAATCCATATGAATCAAAATAAACAATTGCACGTGGATCAATCGCGTATGCAACTCAATGGGTTCCGGATCCGGTGCTGTTATCGAGATTAATGATGCCGGTTCAACGCTATTTGGTTGTGTCGGTAACTGATCGTTCATAAAGACACCTCTGAAGTTTTTAATCGCGAGTTTTTTTTAGCAGCGTCGAGTAAATCAAAATTGGACATAGGAATCGAAGATTGCATAACCATAGGTTCCCGAGTTAATAAACCGTTCCTGGTAGTCCAAGACCCTTTCCGCTGTACCATGAATACGGGGTTCCTGGCAGTCTTAGACCCTTTTCCTTCTTTTTTATATCCTCGCCCGGTTGCTTTCTTTAGTGCCATTCCTGCCACGGTACCAACGGCTCCTAACGATAGCAGATTGATCTAATTGTTACAGATTTTCCACTGGTGTATCTATCACTCTCATTCTTCCGCCAACACCTTCGAGTAGCATTGATCTGTCGCTGAAAATAACAGCAAGCGCTCTATAATCGGCAATAGCACCACGAAGCACATTAGCTCTAAAATGTATATCAACGACGGATTGTCTTGTTAAATCAAGATGTTCCAACGAAAAATAATAGATTGGATATAAATTCCTAAAGTCATATTGTGATATTTGCAGACCAATATCGACATTTTGATCGCGTGCCATAAATGATAATAAACGATGATACACGCGGGAAGTATGGTTTTGACCGTAATTAAGTTGTATATCCTCGGATGGTTCATGCTGGCCGTTTATTCTCAGTGAAACGTCTCTAATACCTAATTGATCAAATATCATATGGCTGCGGAGATGATTATCCTGTAACGCAATAAATATATGATGTGGCGAAGTAACACCTTGTTTTGATGCTAGGTTCCACGTAAATAACCCATTAATATTTGATTGTTTAACATCTGTATTTACCGTTAGCCAACTTAGTAATGATTTTCCTCCTTGGTCAATAAATGATAGTAATTGTTGTTCTGCGGTAATTGATGGAGTCAACACTGGCATCCACAGTGATAATTTTGTTAAACTGACTTTACCAGCATCAGCATCTGGATTTGCTTCAACTGCTGGAATCCTCCAAATTACGTCATTGTCATCAACCTTTCGCACGAGTGTTACTGTATGCTTTGTTCCATAGATAACTTTTCGAACATTTCTGCAGAATCCAAATATATGATGTAGTGGAATCGCGCATGAAAATAATCTACGCGCTCCTTGCAACATTGACATACGTGTCGCAGCTCCTAGATTGAAATTATCATTAGTATTTATAATCATATCCTCGATAGCAGCAGGAGCAGGAGGACCAGCACGATCATTTGGTCGTCTTATAATAAATTGATTTCCTCCAGCGGTATTCTTACCATCCTTTGCAAACATCATAGAAGGTCCTGCTGATCTTGTATAATCATCAGAATATCTCGCTAACCCGATTATTGTTGTAGCCACATCAACATCGCAATCTATCGACTCAATCTCTTTTCCATCGATGAGATAGTTTGTACTCTCGAATAACGCCATGATCCCATTATTGAAAAACCCAACTTGAGTACCAACTGGATACGGTGCTGGTACAGCAGTAGTATTAGCAGCTGTTACAAGTTCTCCTTCTACTTCAATAAAAGCTTCACAAGGTATAAAGTATTTACTGGTATCATGAACTTGAAATTCAATTCTTGATCGACTATTTGAATCTATTGCGTGATAGGCATAAAATTGATAATCACGTACAGAATCATCCTTGCGAACTGGGGCGTTCATATCAAACGCTGGATCAGGTGACCTTTTGAACATTTTATTATATATATATATATATATATATATATATATATATATATATATATATATATATATATATATATCACTTTGATAAATCAGCGTCTAAATCATCATTGTCGTCGTGGTTTTTTTAAACCACTTCCCGCTATCATATTTGCGATGTTGCTTTGGTCGCTGGTGTATGACGGAGTCATCAACGACGCTAGTTTTTGATCTACTGCGTTATTTATTATTTTACTAACACTCGCGGACATTTCCGCTGTAGATGGTAACGGTCCTGGTTTCTTTCGCCGTCGAACTAGCGCTGTTAGTTTATCCCGAGCAGCCGAAAATGCTTTCCCGGCAGCATCTCCAACATTGCTAATACCCTTATCACGAATAACTTCAATGGCTTTCATCGATAACTGTTTTGCTAGCGGCGCTACTTTTGGAGCCATTCTTGCAAATAACCCTGCAATGGTATTACCGAGACCATCACCATAGTATGTTCTATAAACAGGAAATCGTGAGTTTACTACATAGACGCTGATTGGTTTATCATGGTTGTAGTGTATGATCATCTTATTTAAATGGTATTTATCTAATGTGGAAATGATTTCCAATCCAAAGGATTTTCAGTCATGGTGATTAATCACTATGATAACCATGGTGATCCGTATGATTTTCCACTAACTCGTCGATGAAATCTCGATATGTTGCAATGTTCACGATTCCACCTTGAAATAACCGCATGCAGATATCAGCTGCTTCATTAATTATTTCCGGTGAGTTATTTCCAGCTCGTTTTCCTCCGATGAGAACTTCTAATCGTGATATATCACCGAGAATATTACCAGGACATTGAATTAGACCACTACCTGATACCCCACTTGGACCGCTCTGAGAAAATCCCTTCCCGTTTGATATTTTAGTTATACCAGTTGCAAATTTTCAGAATCAGCAAGTGCCATTATTTGAATTTCACCTGGGATTGGGTCTTCTGTATACCCTGGTGGTAGTGGGCCACTCTTTACTGCAGCTAGAAAAACATTAAAATCAGGACTTATATCTTTTGTGATTCTAGTTTTACCGCGGTTTGTTAAAAACACTTTATTCGCCCAGGTGTCTATGTTTTTTAAAAATTTTCTAGACTTGTCGTCTTTTAAATAATTATCTCTTATATTTTTTTAAAATTGTCTTTAGTAAATTTAATTAATTCAGGGTCTGATTCGATTTTTCTAATTTCAATTAACGCATTATCAGTAAATATCTTTTCAGGTGCATATTCTTCTATTGCAACAGAACCTTGTTGTTTAAGTTGTTCAGGTGGTGGGTTAAGTGGTGGTTTACTAGCAAGTTCTTCTTCAAGTTCTTCAAGAAGTTCTCGTTCTCGTTGTTCTTGTTGTTCTCGTTCTTGTTGTTCTTGTCGTCTTACAGCAGTTATTATATCACCAGGAAGTGTTTTTAAAGATTTTTTTGTTTGTTAGGATCTTCGTACTATTTTTTCAAGTTCACCAATAAGAGGCTTTTCTTTTCTTGGTTCGTCCTTGTGAACATCCCCCCATATCGCTCGCTCAGTAGCTAATATTATCCCTTTTGCTGCTTCCTTTGTTGCTATAGTAACCGGTTGAAATAATTGTTCAGATCCCACGGAAATTCAGTCTGAAGACTCTGCCGATTTTGTAATTTACTCCTGACAGAATCACGGACGGGTATATATGTTTTGATAGCCGCCAGCCTCTCTCTCTCTCGCCGATAGAGTGGTTAATGCTTCATTTACCATTATTGAAATCGTAAACAATCTTCCAATTTGAATCTCGAAGAGATTTTCATGTAGTGATTTTATCATCATACACGAAAATCCAAAGAATTTCAAATGGAAAGAGTCTAATTGATTCATTTAAAAAGATTTTACGTTTTAACCCGACAAGTGTCAATGAAAAATAACCAAAACAAAACTACTCGCTGAAATGTTTTTCATCGTGGCAATTTACTCCCTGTTGTTTGAACAAGCCGGTATTGATTATACAGTTAAACTTGTACATGCCTTTCCATGGCAACATCTGTTCCATTGTATTGCAGTCCATGGTTATTTATAGTATAATTTTACCTTGCAGTTACAAGCTTATAGCGGGAGGTATCTAAAGGGGTTTTTCATTTCCTTGAATTAATGCTCGTATATTTCTAATCTTGGAATTGACCTCCTTTTTCAATTCATAATCTCGACCCAATTTTTTCCGTATATCTTCCACGATAGTAAATAGCGGGACAAATACACTTACATCACTACAACACGCAAGTGAGTCTCGAATACAATTCTGAATTTTTTTTTATTAGCGCATACTTCTTTGGAAGCATGTATTTGTTCGTAATTATGCCGTACTCTATATCTTGAAAGTCAGACATATTTTGGTCGGGGTTCAAATTGTCAGATAATTTAATCTCTTGGCTTTTCAATTTATAAATTTCAGCTATAATCTTATCAATATTTTCAGAGTTTATTTTATATAATTATATATATTTCTAATATAAAAAAATATATATTTTTTCAAAATTGAGCTCTGTCCGTGCTAAGATGTTTGGTCACCTTATAACGTCCAGAGATATTATTCGATGATATGTGAATCATGTCCGTGGAAAAGTGTATTATTACATTCTACTCACGTCCAGAGATTATGTGGTATATATATTTCTAAACCTGTTTGGGTGCCTCAGGTGTGTTTTCATCGGAGGCTCCCATGGGTTACATATAAGACAGTACATCTTATAGGGTCCAGTCAGGTGCCTTCACATCTAACTGGGCCCGAAGTCAAACAATAGATTATATATCACGAAACATATTCCCCTAAGAGTGAATTTAACTCGTCAAATAACGGGTTATAATCACAAGAGGATATGTTTAGCAAAATCGAGTTTTTATGGTAGTTATATAATGAATGACGTCAATGATGTGGTATTTACAATGAATGATGGGATGGGATGAAATGAATGATGGGATGGGATGAAATGAATGATGGGCAGGTCTACATTCATACAGACTTAATTCATACAACCAGACAAAATCCAGGATTGTATGAATACAAAAGGTATCCTTACACCGCGAACGGTGCATGGTTGTATGAATTAGTCATATATGATTTTCGACGCTAAAGCCCAATAATAACACAGACGATATAGTATATAAGCTGGTTATAGATGAAAGTTTAACACAAAGGTGTGTGATCGCTATATCCGCTGTTTGTTTAATAATGATTCTTAACAGTATTTAAGCAAGAAAATACTTGAAACAAAACACTAAAAAAAGAATACAGCTGTATGTAAACACTGCGCATTTGATTCGTTTTCCTATATAAGCCGATAATTGATTATCTCCGTTGAGAATCATGAAAATTATAACAGCCAATCAGAAGATAGCTCATTAAAATCGGTGACACAATCTAACGGAAATAACTATTTCATAGGCCGTAAGCATACCTAAACGAGTTATCTCCCTTAATACTATATAGAATAATGCAAAATGGAATTCAAGTGTATAAAAACTTAATGTTGTTCTTAAAAAGATTTGAAAAAGCGGAATTTTGTATTCGTTCTGCTACTCTTTGTACCGAGGGTACACAAATATCAAAATATATTCCAGCTTCATTCATAGATGGAAATACAATTTCTTCATTAGTTGCTGTATTAAATGATTTTACGGGTCTCCTTGTAACTGTTTTACAAGTACCAGTTCTTCATCTTTTGGTGTTTTCACTCTGAGAAATAGCTTGCAAATTCGAAAAAGAATTATTATGAGAATCGGAATCAATATGATCGATAACAAAACCATCCTCAATCAATCCGTTATACACTTCATACACGAAACGATGGCAGTAATATTTCTTCTTTCCAGCGTCAAACATCATAGATCCCCGATTAGACACAAAACCAACTGGCTTCTTCAATCTTCGGTTTCTGATAATACCATCATGGGACGCTTCGTAGTTTGCAATTACGGGGTGCGGTTGGAATTCTTGGTTTATTTATATACTATACTATTGTTTGTCTAATTAATTATTTGGTTGAAGTATGATATTATTTGAGAATCTCCCAATATAATCTTGAGGGGTTCTGATAATTTTGTTCTTGACAACGTCTAGGACGCTGACACAGTCAGAAGTAGAGTCATTAATGGAGTTATAATCCTTAATGGAGTTCTTAATTCGTTTATCATAGTAGCGCTTCAACTCTCTGTATCGTTTACTACCACAACCGAGACATAATTGTGATATTCCTCTCACCCCTACCCCACATCTTATACAAGGAATCGGATCTAGACTTCCGCGTCGAACGCTTTGCATATGATACCCACAGAACTCCTTTCTGCAAGATTTGTTACACGGGGTTACTGATCCAATCATAAGCCATTTGCAATGATTCATTATATAATAAATTCTCTATTTAAATACTTGTTTTAATTATAACATGAAGGAGTTCGAGAGGATATCGAAAATTATGCCTTGGAAAATTACTAAATTCAATCTCGATAGAGTCTCTGATAAACCAAAGAGTCTAATAAGTGATAGAACCATGATAAGTAAAATCAGCGATTGTTTTAATGAATTCAAGCGTGATGGAGCATCTCACTGTTGGTCAACATTTCGAATTCATGGTAGTGTTGATGCTACCATGAATGACGAAAACGCAGCAAAGATAATTTCACATCTTACACGGAAAAAGTATTTTTTTAGAATAAAATTCATTATTCGTTCAGACACTGGAGATTGGATTATCAGGGATAAATTTGAACCCATCTTGAAGGATAAAAGAACCGTCGTTGTGAATCGAGATTCCAAACCAGGAATTCTGACTGGAATTGACAGACCGTACTACGAAAGATCTTATCCTGTAAAAGCAGTTGTTTATGGGATATATCCGTTAAATGATAAACCGAGTATTGAAAACCTAAAACCCATGAAACTGTCATTGATGACTTCATCATCGACTTCATCAAGAATGAATTGTGTAGCAGAACGAATATTAGAACACTTCACAAATGCATCCCGGGGAAACAAATTAACTGATTTAAGACGCAAAAAAAAAAATTAATGGGGATTAACAGTGAAACAGCGTGGGGCGACAATTCAAAATGTGGCAGAGTTAGAACGAATACTAAAATTTCCAATATCGGTAACGACAATAACAGGTGATGTATTATACGAACCAAAATATAAATCGAGAGGAGCTCCAATCAAAATTATTGATCATAACGAACACACGTGGACATCTGTGGTAACAATATTTCCGCGAACACGAACAGTAAAATATATACCCCGGGAGTTTTCCACTCCAGAATTCTCTGAGAAAAAATTGTTCGATGCTATTTACCAGTTGAGTAAAAATGATCCTGTGTCAGTGTGGTTACTTCACAGCGCTGAAAACCCCGAGGGTGGATTCGATCAGTTTGTAAGACCCAATGGAGAATTATACCGTACCGAAGCCTCCATGACAAGATGAACAAAATAGCTAGTAGTTTCGTGAAGAGTTTCGACGATGAACAATTACTAACAAATTGCTTTACAATTCCATCAGTTGCGGCTCATTTTGCGAGAAAGAGAAACTCGTGGAAACCAACACGAGCTGAATTTCTCACAGACATCAAATCAAGCTGCATCGAATACAACTACGACGGATTATGGAATACAAAATATTCGGTTGATATAGTCGCGTGTTATCCCGGGAGTTTTCTTGGGTATGGAGAATGCGCTAAATACTTCTATCGAATTGGACATCCCACCCATGAGATGGCACGTGTTGCGATTAATGGACCACTACCCGATTTTGATTTAACTGGATTCGCTCGTGTGGTATCATTTGAATTGGCTAATGGACTTCATCCGTGCTGTTATGTCTGGATTGGTAGACATATGTCTGAAAAACATTGGATGCCATTAGTGTTACTACGTTATATGATTGATTGTAGTATGCTGATATCGCTGAATTGTCAGTGAAGTAATTATATCATATCGAGCACAGACTGATGTCTGGTTGCCACAATCTGATATAGATAGTATAATCAGCGAACAACGAAAACAGGTTCCTGATCTCGACGAAGAATATATCATGAATTGGTCCAAACTGTTATATGAAATCAGAAACAAAGATGCAAAAGATCTCGGTAGAAGAATAATTAGTAAATTCACTCAAGGTGGTAAATACGACAATGGACGATATTCTTCACGGCTGATTATGGATGATGCTGAATACTATTTTATAATCGCGGATGTAACATCTAAGGGTATATATGTCGATCGTAAAGACGCTTTCTTGTCCGATGGAACCAAATTGGGTACAATTGTTACTTACAGCGATGGACACAGTCTTCAGTATACACATTTAAGAGCATCTATGATGGCTTATGCTTCTATCAATCTGTTTTCGATGATAAATAGATTTCCTGACACCCAGTTAGAGTCGCCACTGATTCGTTTTACATAGACATGAAACACAGAAACGCAGTAGCTGAATTCACAAATTCCGACGAGAGTTGGGGGTCATGGAGAGTTAAGCGGGAAATACCGTGTGATTACTCCAAATCAGCAGATGTTACGATTGAAGATAAATATTTGAGCGGCGATAAAATATCAGAACTATCTAATGCACCGCAGATATCTGATCCTGTATGTAGATATAAAACAGTTTATTTAAACGGTTGTGGTGGGTCAGGAAAAACGACTCGCGCGATTGAATTATTTCGTGGCAAATCAAACATGATTGTGTTAACACCGACACACAGACTTGCCAGAGAGATGAAAGAACGAGAGGTTAATGCTTGTACTTATCATAGTTTCTTTCGATGGAAAGGCGACGAATGGACTCCTGATGGAATGGGTGAGAAATCTATCCCCGGCGTCATAATTTGGGATGAGATATGCACGGTGTCATTAGATGTATTACAAAAGTTTCTCGAGTGGTTATTGCACGCGAATACAAAGGTCGTCATGTGCGGCGATCATGGCCAACCACCACCATTTGTCGGTTTATCCCCACATAATTGGCTAAAGAATTTCGTAGACTATTATAAAGAAATTACCATCGATCATAGAGCACTTCAAGAACAATTACGCGAGTTCAAGAAACTAATCAGATTACAACCGGATAGAATCCAATGTGAGATAGCGCGTGAAATAATTTCGGAAACTCCCATTAATGAGTTTTTGGAGGCGTGGAGACCAAACGATTTGATAATCGCAAGTAGAAAAATAGTCAGAGACACATTTCAGATGAAGTTATTTGAGACACATAAAGAAAAATTTGCAACGCTTCCAGTGCCGTTGTGTTATAGGCCTTCGGATACACGAAAGCAGAATATTGAAGTTGATATTCCAGGACAGTGTGAAAAGCAGAATTTAGTGCTAAATGATATTGTGCTGGTTGATATCAGCGTCGTCGAAGATGCATTGCGTGCTGATAAACCCCCATGGACGCTAGGATACGCAGCAACAATACATTCTTCACAGGGATTGACTATATCCGATACAATTGTTTGGATAGTGGATAATTACATCGAGTGGTCGAATTTAGTTTATCTCGCAGTGTCCAGAGTACGAAGAATAAATCAACTTTGAAGAGTTGTCTTGACAGAGTCAGGAGATGATAATGACACTACAATCAATGATATTGTCAGCCTTGACAGAGTCAAGGATATAATCAGAAAAAAAACTATCTGGTTATAAACAACAGGATAAAAAAAATAATAGAGAATTTGATATTGGTGCTGAATTAATAATTACGCTGAAGCAACAACAGAATAATCACTGCGCGAGTTGCAATTGTATAATGAGTTGGTGTTGGTCGGATAAGGATTCTCGACAATTTACCGTAGAGAGAAAAGATAGTAGCGTTGGCCATACTAGAAATAATGTGATGCTGACTTGTCTTGATTGCAACAGACGAAGAGGTGCTAGTTAAGACCACACGGCGGTAATTGAGTATCCTCGGGTATCACTTGTAGTTGTTGTCGAGTAAACCCATGCTGAGGAGCAGTTGAATCCAATCTATAGATTGCTGGTCAACCCGTAGATCGTGTTATACCGGATATTGTATGCGGGGTGACATTCCAAATAGGATCAGTAGCCCTTTTTTTGCCACCTTAGAGCTCTCCTGTTCATATAAATGCCTCACAGTGACATTACCGAGAATTTGTTCTTTTGAAAAATCTTTTTTTGCGGTTGTACGGGTATATACTTCTTTTTAATCGCGTTGTTAGGTTTCATGTTGATTGTTCGAGTAATCTCTTTATTCAGCGCAGTAATCACAGCTGGTAATCTCTTGACCCATTCACGAGATCGTTTATCCTGAATAAATTCTTTCGCGTGTTGATATCCAAATAACCGCTCAGCAAGCGTCCGATTAAATCGTTCAACAATTGCCTGATCGCGATGTAGTGCAGTATGTCCTTGTCGTAACGCGGTATTATGATTCTTCATCGTTGATAGAACAGCCCCTTGAAATTCCTTGCCAGGATCAACTTGTAACAGATTTGGCCAGCGCAGAGGACCTCTTCGATAAATCCTTTCAAACGCAGAAGCCACTTCAGTTGATGATTTTGTTTTTAACGGTTCTGCTTGTTTGTATCGACTCGCAACATCAACTATGGTTAGCGCGTATTTGTAACCACCATCATGCGGCAGAAGTAATATATCAGCTTGATGAACTTCATTGGGAACGGTCACATCAAAATGCGAGTAGTTAATTTGTTTAGGCGGCGGTAGATAAATTTGACATATTGCTTGTTTGGATAACCAATTAGCCGCAGTGGTATATTTTACCTTCGCGACGCTAGCGAGTTTACCAATTGCTGCTTTACACCGCCAGTATCCGCTTGGAGAATAGTAAATAAATTCCATGTTGTTATTAATTACCAGCACCTAACATCAATTTATCTTTCATAGCCGATTTTACTAACCATGAAGCCAATTTTTCTTTGAAAGATTTATCAGTGATAGAATTCAACGCATGAATTAATTTTACATCTGCGAGATGTCTGTGCTGCAGATTACTTCTTTTATAAGCGACATCATGAACATGACATGCTTTATCAATGGCGTTTATTGGATATTCACCCGGTCGAGGTTGGTTTTGATCATCGAGTCTGATATCGAGTCTAGTCCCGGGTCCACAGTAACTATATCCTGGAAGGTGTTTTTCTCCTGGATACTTCGCCCACGGTGTCCCTGGAAGCTTAGTTAACTTGGCTGCAATATCACCTCCTCGTTTTTTTTTAAACCCTTTGATTTATCAAGGGAAACAAATCTAAATTTCTTTGTACTGCATTGTATACACTTACCAGAAAGTGTTGATCGGTTATTTTTAGTTGTAATCGTCGTCAAGTCGTTTGTGCCAGTACGCGTCTTACACTTCACACAATATAGATCCATAATTTATATATAATAACATGAATGTAATTGATTATTCAGCTACCCGTCGACGGGAACCTATTAAACACCATGCGATGTTGCCGAATTCAATTAGAATGATTATAATCGGACCATCTGGAAGTGGCAAGACACAACTGTTACTTAATTTAATAAGAAGATGGATGAAATGGGACTAGTTGTATTTGATAGTGTAGACGATCAGCGATGTTACAATGTATTAAAAGATTTTAACGACAGCGCAGTAGAAAAATCCGGCGAGGGTATTATTGAATTTATAACTGATATCGAAGAAGCACCGAGCATTGATGATATTGATGGAGATATTAACAATTTAGTCGTATACGACGATATCGTGTTAGATAATCAAAAGAATCCCGCTAGGATATTTTCCAGAGGCAGGCATAAAAACACGTGATATATGTCACTCAACGGTACACACAAATTCCGAAGGTGATCAGAGATAACTGCAATTTGTTATGTGTGATTAACGGAGTTGATACTCATACACTTAGAAATATTTGGCAAACTTGGTGCTGCGGTGATATGGATTATAATCAATTTAGAAATTTCTTTAGTCGCGCTCAGTCAATCCAACATGGATTCGTGACGATAAATTTAGCAGATCCTCTAGCGCGATATCGTGTCGGACTTGATAAAATATTCGGTTAAAATAGTTTACTGAATATCGTAAGAAACAATTGTTAACCATAGCAGCAGGGGGGGGGGGGGGAATTCCAACTACAAGGGCGTCTTTTCTTGCCAAATGGTCCCTACAAGGAAGCCTTAGTTTGACGAATCGACCCCGTTATTATATATTTACTAGGAAGCCTCAGTTTGTCAAATAAACCTTTCTAGTAAATATTAACCAGAAGGAAGTCTATCTAACGCCTAGGGGGTTGGTCTGTTTTCCCCTCTGAGGAAGCATCAGTTTGCCAAACAAACGCCTATAAAAGTTGGTCTGTTCACCCCCTCTGCTGCTAATGGCTTAATAATCACTATGCGAACTGTAATTGTATAATGCTCTGGCCCTGGTCTAAATACAAGAATCCGCGCCTGATTACCATAGATAGAAAGGATAGACGTCTTGGTCATACACGAGAAAATACGATGCTGAACTGTCTTGAGTGTAATAGCCGCAGAGGTGATAGTTAAGTGATCGCGGTGGTAAGTGTGTATCCTCAGGTATCACTTTTAATTGTTCACGTGTAAATCCACGCTGAGAAGCAGTTTAATCCAATCTGTAGATTGCGGGTCTCGCCGTGGATCATGTTATGTTATATATTTTGTGTGATGTAACATTCCAGATAGGATCAGAAGCTCTTTATTTTGCCTTCCTCGAGCTCAACTGGTTCATATAAATATCGGACAGAGACATTACCAAGTATTTGTTTATTTGAAAAATCATTTCGTGCGGGTATATATTTTTTGTGATCACGTTATTAGGTTTCATATTGATTGTTCGAGTAATTTCATTATTTAATGTTTTATCACACTTGGTAATGTTGCAACACATTCATGAGATCTCTTGTCTTGTATAAATTACTTCACGTATTGATATCCAAATAACCACTCAGTGTTCGATTAAATCGTTAAACAATGGCCTGATCACGGTGTATTGCAGTATGTCCTCGTCTGATGGTGACGTTATGATGCTTCATCAGCGATGATACGGTACTCTGAAATTCCTTGCCAGGATCAACATATAATAGAGTTGGCCATTGTAAAGATCATCGTCGATAAATTCGTTCAAACGCAAACGCTACTTATTTTGCCGTTTTTGTCGATAATGGCTCTGCTTCATAGTATCTGCTCGCAATATCAACTACAGTTAAAGCGTATATGTATGTCCATCTTTTGACAGTATCGTGTTTGAGAAATAATATATCCGCCTGATGAACTTCATTTGAAACGATGACATCGAAATGCGTGTTCGAGTTTTTTAGGCGGTAGAAGATAAATTTGTCTTGATAACCAATCTGCTACAGTAACAAGTTTGACCTGTGCTGCTTCGGCGAATTTATTAATTACTGATTTTTCCTCTCCAGTATCCTCTTATGGATTAGTATAGAGATTCCATATTAATATTAGTTACCAGCACCTATTACTAGTTTATCTTTCATTGCAATTTTTATTAACCAGCAAGTTAATAATTCATTGAAAGATTTATCAGTAATATAATTCCACGCGTCAATACATTTCACATCTGCAAGATGTCTATGTTGCAGTTTGTTACTTTTATAAGATACCTCATGAGCATGACAAGATCGATAAATAGCGTTTATCAAATGCTCGCCGGGTTTTGGTTGGTCTTGGCTGTCAAATCTGATATTAAGTCTCGTTCCAGGACCGCAGTAACCATATACTGGAAGATGTTTTTCCCTGCGTATTTAGCCCATGGTAATTGTGTCAATTTTGCTGCAATATCACAACCTCGTTTCTTTAAAAAAAAATATCGTTTTGTCACCTGATTTTGCAGAAATAAATTTAAATTTCCCTGTAAGACATTGTGCACACTTACCTATAACCGCTGCCCTATTATTTTTTTTTTGTAATTGTTTTTAAGTCGTTTGTGCTAGTGGGCGTCTTGCATTTCACACAGTATAAATCCATATTAAATATTATTTATCATGAATGGAATTGATTTTTCAGCGACAAGGGCGTTAGAACCGGTCAAACACCATCAAGCGTTTCCAAATTCTATTCGTATTGTTACACGCACAGGGGTATTCACTTGACCGAGCGGTGTCAAAACCCTGGCGTGAGTCACTCTGGAAGTCATGTTTTCCCCAAATTTCCAAAGACTTCCATACAACTTGAGTTGTAAAATGGAAAGAAAGACGTGTCTGCTATAACTAATAATCTTTGCTCTAATCAATTGGCGACCCAGAGGAGACAACTTGCCCAAACGTCCATTAACTGCACCTTTGCATGGTTTTTATTCATTATCATCCGTTTTCCGTACCGATAGCTTGTCATGCCATAGAAATTACACCAGTATTCCCTTACTAACTGGGAAATATTTAACTGCGCGACCCTAGGCCAGTCAATCCACATAATTTCCGGCGTATCACGCTCATATACATACGCCCATTTTCCACTATGGCCACATAAACGGTACCTACCAAGTTCCAACTTATTGATTCCATTCTATAATTTACTGATTTCCAACCATAAATGCTGCCTTTTCAATCACAATACTTGTATACACCGCTGAATTTTAATATGGACTATGTTACAAAAAGGGACAGTCATTCGGCTTGTACCCAAATTCACTACTAACGAACCCAGCATGGTTCAAATTCACTAACACTTACTCCAAATTTATTACAGTATGATTATGAAGGTCCATCAGCGAGCGAAAAGACCGAACTGTTACTTAATTTGATAATGAGATGGCTAAAATTGGATAAGTTGTATTTGATAGCACCATATGTAGACAATCAGCGGTGTTACGATATGCTAAAAGATGTTTAATGAAAATGAAAAATCGTTGGATGAGCGCGGTGATGATGTTATTGAATTTATCATTGATATCAATGATGCACTGAGTGTTGATGAAATTGATGGAAGTATTAATAATTTAGTAGTATATGATGACGAAATGCTGGCTAAACAGTCAAATCCAGCAAGAATATTTTCACGCGGTAGACATTGAAACACTGGTGTAATTTATGTGATCCAACGATATACACAAATACCAAAGTGATCAGAGACAAATGTAATATTCTAGCTCTGTTTAATGGAGTTGATAGACTTACACTAAGAAATATTCATCAGACCTGGTGCAGGAGAGATATCGACATCAACAAGTTAAACAATTTTGTTCAAAAGCGCACGCTACCCCTCACGGATTTATAATTACAATACATTTACATGATCCACTATGAAGATATCGAAACGGTCTTGATAAAATATTTAGATAAAACCGTAGCAGCAGAGAGGGTGTGACCTCGATGAGGCGTCATATGGGCAAACACACAGCTTAATAGTTTAAAAAGTGACTAAAACAAAACACAGTAACATAAATAACTGACCCGTACGAGATACTCTTATTTAATTAGAAGTTTTAGGGTTGTTGTTTTTTTTTTGGTTTTTTTTGACGTTGTTTGTGTCAGTTTCGTAGGAGGCTTTAGTTTGACAAATATACGCCTCTACAGTTTGGTCTGTTCGCCCTCTTATTTTTTATTTTGGTTTACGTACGAAACCGAAACTGTAGTTTTCCTAGTTTTGTCTGAATTAGTTTCAGTTTCGTCTTTATGTTACCAAACCTAAATGCACTACTCGTGAACCATGGCATCATGGAAACTAATACTTCACTCCGTGATGTTTGCTCCTAGCAATTGTTTAATTATTTCGAACTAAGAAATATTTCCATTTCACCGAATTCCAATAACTAATTACACAAGTATTTACACATATCTCAGAATTCCTTTTACCGTGGCTCTATAACCAGATTTATTACATATCATCTTTGGTATTTCCTTTTCCTAAAATATCATACTTCAAATCATACGCTGTTAAATTTTACAGAAATTCTCAAAGAATTATGATAGCCATTGGTGACATGCAAATACTTATCTTAGGGCAGACCGATTATGTCACAATAAATAGAAACAATATTGCCACTGTCAATTAAAAACAAAAAATAGCCATGCCAGTAATTATGAAAGCTGTGTAAATGTATTTTAAACCAAAGATCAGAGAACATCAAGCAGTGACTGTATATGCATTTCAACTCTCAAGTAGTATTAGTGGTAAAGCCATTACTATTGTATAAGAATGCACAAAACGCTGGTGAAAATAATGGTCAAAATCTCCGACTTCACTATTTTTATTATAATCGCAGTATGAATGATAGCGATAGCACCTGAAGTAAAATAACGAGTTAGCAGATCACTCTTCATCATTGATGATTTGTGTAGAGATGGGACGATATCTACAACGTTCTTGCTGTTGCATTCTTCACGTTCTCAGTAAATTTTAATATATTATCTAATGAAATTTTATATCACATGTTAATGCAGAACATTATTTAATATTGATATATTGACAATCAATGCACCAAGAGCATACATGTTTTAACTTAAACTTAAGCCTAGCATATAATCATGTGACTGGGTGAAAGTTTTGTCAATTTTGAGATTTACCAATAAACTCTTATATCTAGTCTCATCCTTGATAAACGAAATTATGCATTTACTGCTTGAGCACTATAAATCATTTCAAATTTCAACCAAGTATATATATATATATATATATATATATATATATATATATATATATATATATATATATATATATATATATATATATATATATATATAACAAATGGTAGCCTTACGGTAGATTATCAGACGATATACGTAAAGTTTACCATGATATTCATTGATTTATACGTATAAGTTTACTAATATTGTTGAATGTGGAGTTTGAAATCATAAACTTATAAAACCAGTACGGAACTTTTAGTATCATTATTTATGGGGACTGTTACAACCTTTTTCATGGCTTTACTATTTCAGATCTTTGTAGAATTAAACATGTTTGCCATTTCTCAAAAAACGGACCATAAATCGCGGACTTAAATTATCTCAGTTTGTATCTTTAACCTTTAAGTGCTGGTATAATTTGGAAGGTCTGGAGTGAGAACATTGTGAAGAAACAATTAGTAAAGAAAACTAGATGTAATTCAGACATGTAATTTATTTATAAGTATGTGTTTCGAGGAAGTGACACAAAGAAATGTAACATACACACGCATACACCAATTACAGTCTGGATTTAAATTAGGCACTCGCACAGGTCGCATCCGTTAGAATCCTTTCTGTACTCCGGTGGCTCGCCGCAGTCCAGTAAACACTGCTGATGCGGACACGGAGTTTAGGCAGGAGGAAATGCAGCCGCTGTTGTGACGGAGTTACCTGTACAAAAGATGTTTTAATTCACATTTCACGTTTTCATGGATATTTTCGTGAGAAAATGATAAATGCAGGCTTTGAATGTGATGGGAATTTTGTTTTGGAAATGCATCAATGAAGGCAGGAAATAAATTTCACAAACTAAATCTCGATAGAATATCTCCCGTAGGTTCATACTGTTGTTTTCATTATCATTTTGTATCTTAGAAGGATATGATGGAAAACAAAAATAAGCAAAAATAGTTTAAAAAACAACAACACAGATGTAACTACCATTTCTTTTTCATCCATAATTTTAATTATAGAAAGCAGCCTCGTCCATAAACGTACCAATCAGACAGGATGTGTAGCGCAAATAACGTCACACAGGCCATAGGGCATTACACAATTTGGTTATGTTAACGTTTTGATTGCAACAGTGAATAATTTCAAGAACAAAAATGCAAAGACGTTCATTGTTTTCATGAGAAGTGAAATATATGCTCAGAAACGAAAATTGTCTTGTTTCGGTATACATTCACAACTGTTATCATCCGGATGTCAACTTAGTGTTGATAGAAATCATAATAAATTATTAAATCAATGTACAGACAAATAACAAATTAGAAAAAAAGAGAGTAAGCTTTGTACTTTCATTAATTACATTATTCATCGCTATACATAACACTTATACAAAGGTCCAGATAAGCTATTTTTATGATAAACTACACGTTTAATCAAACAATTCTCAGTGTAAAGCAAATATCAATGACATTTCTAATTATCTAACTGTGGGACACGTGCAGATGGGACAGTTGTTCATATCAAACCCTGCGCAGGAGGCTGAGGGTGGACAGTCAGTTGGAAAAGGTGGGCAGTCTGAAATAATAATAATAATAATAATAATAATAATAATAATAATAATAATAATAATAATAATATTAATAATAATAAATTTTGTCATATTGAATTTCTGTCCATGATTCATAAGCTGTGAACCACATTATACATATATCAGTTGTCACTACTTATTAACATTAGATATTGCGTCTATCAGCAAAATATTAATAAAGGCTCCCAAACCGTGTATTCGTCTCTGAAGTATTTGCTTACTCTCCTAACAGCTTGTATCCACTTTAGATTTTAAGAAATGTACAGACACAACGGTATAAAAATATCTCCAATAAAGTCAGATTTTTTTTCATTAATGAATATTGAATATCTAATTAATACCGTCAAGGTGTCTCTAACAATGTCGTCTTGTTTGCGTTTGAGTTCAGTAGTGGTTTTAATGTAACAGAAAATGCCTGCTCAGAATTCTATATAGTTTCCTGGATAGGTCAATTTTTACTGAAGTGATGAATTCGTAGAAGGTTACAAAACATCTATCGTCCGAATCTAATCCGCTGATCACGACAGATATTAAGTACTTCTGAGAGAGTGACAGGTGTAAGTCAAAGTCGTTTGCATTGCATTTGCAACATACGCATTGGAGAGAATATTTGCATTCTCCTATGCTGCTTCCGCTGTTTTTAAAAGTTCTTTACTGTTATTATTTATTTTTAAAATTGTCCACCATCAATATTCTCAGCTCACCAAATGGCTGCTCCCATGTGCTCGAAAATCAGCCTAAATTAGTCTACAACGCATTATGTTTTAGCAGTTATTAAAATAGGGATAACGAATTTTGCCAGAGTAAACAATAAGACCTTCAAAAAGTGCAGTTAATGAATTTCAAAATAAAATCCTAAATTAAGTTATCGTCTTGTGTTTGTACAATTTACTTTTCAAGTCAAATCATTAAAAAGGAACAAGCAGAGCTAGCAGTCTTTTGATAGGTTCACATCTGAAGAAAGAATAAGCTATATACCATATAACACCAATTTCACCCATCAATCATAAACCAAATAAAAGGAAAGAAACGTTATTTTAACAATACCTATACTATGCATGGTCTTTTGTAAAATATCCAGTATAAAATCTGAGGGAAGCCTGAAATTTCTTTCTTTAAAAATGTATACAAACTATGAAATATATTTAGTTTTGATATTTCTATAGAAAAAATGACCAGCTTAAAAAGGGGCAAGACATTCAAAAATGTAAGCATTTTCTAAGACGATGAACTATATCACGCCTGTTGTCTGAAACATACAAACTCTCCCAGCAAATTTCACACCCATCTTTAAAGAAGAATCTTCCGATTGGATTGAAACAAGAATGCGACTACTCATACCCACCCATCCATCTACCGGGGGACAGTCACGTTATAAATTAAAAATATATGAATGAAATGACCAAGTTCTGTGCATTTTATATATCTTTGATGCTTGTTAAAAGTGGGTGGGAATACAACCTGTCAAGAAGGTAGGTTAATACTATCCTATAACCTTTTCATGAGATAGCTTTATTTTTAAAAAATTGGTTATTTTAGGTCAGCCTTTCTAATGCAGAGGTTACACAATCATTCTTCAAATATGTCAAAACAGTGTTCAGTCGAGTTCACTGAAAATATCGAGTTGTTCAGCCGTCATGAAGGTATAGGTATGATACTGGTATGAGCGTTATTTTATTTTTTATTATCATATAACGTTGGCATCGGCGTTATTTTAATGTTTTTATTGTACAATATTGTTATCAACGTTAGTATAATGCTTACATTGTATATAATTGGTATCAGCGTGTTTTGATTGCTTTCTTGTAACTGATAGATGATATTGTTATCAATATGTCAATCAACGGTTCTAAGATGAAGTGTTCACACATAGTACATTTACAGTTCGGTCTGTAATAAATTGAATTAATGGTATAATATAAAAGTATAAAACTATAACCACACACTTATGTTTGATTTCTTTCCTTTTTATTGATGACAATATTGTTGAGTTTGTTGGTCTAGAGTCTCATGTGAACAGTGCATTTTACTGTCTAATAATTGATTATATGTTATGTGTTATTGTTATGTATGTTCATATGTTTAAAGAGATATCATATGGGATAACGACTTGGAAAGTTTATACGTATAATTATTACATTATCGAAGTTCAAAATGCAAATATTGAAGCACATCGAACAGTCTCGAATCCGTGCTTGTATTTGAGCAGCCGCGGTAAAACTATGAACCTCACGTAATTTGATTTCATTTTGTTAGTGCACTTTTGTCACACTTGAATCGTACATTAAGTATTTAGTGAAAAATATCTGAATTGTCTTGCTGCCTTGACATATTTAAATGAATACAATATATACCACTCCGGTTGTCTAGTGGTTATAGCATCCGCCAGGAAATCGGGAGGTAGGTGGTTTGATCCCGGACGAGTCATATCAAAGACTTACATAAATGATACTAACAGTTACCTCGCTTGGCGCTCAGGTTAGTGTTAGGACTGGTCGGCCTGGTGTCAGGATAATGTGACTGTGTGGGATTTCATGCTACCTGTCTGCGACATGATGCCCCAGTGCCAGATATCACTATAAACTGCATCACTGAAGACATCGTAGCGATATGACTGAAAATTTGTTAAAGCTACGTTTAAAGTTCTAATAATAAAAAAAAAATTCTCACTTGTGAAAGCTATCGTGTTAGTAGAAGCCGCGGTAGTTGTTCCATTCGCTGTGTCTTTGGTTGTTGTACCTAATGTGGGAGGCGGCGTTACAGATTAAATGGGTGTGTAATAATAACTTTCTTAAAGACACACCTAAGTACCCAAAAATTGGGCTAGTTTGGGTATCGAAACAGTAATCTTTGGATTATGAGTCCTGCGTTCTACTGACTGAGCTATTCGCTTCTCCCCACCTAAAGATTGTGTCCTCAAAATATAAAATTACCAGTAGTTACTATTACCCAATTAGCTGTCTGAATCTATTGTACTACAGAAGGGCTGGTTAAGTGTATCAAACAATATGCTTGTTTTTACCATTTGTGTTAGCATAATCAAATTCCACGTATAATATTTTGTTTTCGCTCCACTGTGTAATCTCATCAATATCAATGCTAAACATGAAGAAATAATTCAGGCACTGAGCTCGTTATATTTTAATACTATGTGTTCATACAAATCTTTTCAAAGATATTTAGTTGATATTTGAAGTGATAGGATGAAGCAAAATAAGTTGGCAAGTTTCTGTTATTATTACTATTATTACTATTATTATTAGTAGTAGTAGTAGTAGTAGTAGTAGTAGTAGTAGTAGTAGTAGTAGTAGTAGTAGTAGTAGTAGTATGTGACCCAGTGATTAGTGTGCCGGTCAGGTGAGGGTTCGAATGCTACCATCAGGCCAGTCTTGGAAATTCACCGTGGCCTGTCTTTGGGCAAGGTACGTACTCCGATTGCCTTTCTACAAAATAACATGCTTGTCTTGTGCCGTGAAGTACAATATCAAACCAATTAAAATCAGTATTATTTTAATTCTGTACTATATCCGGTTGCATCATTCTCTTATCACTTTTGCACTTGCACACATTACTTTATCGTATATAATTGTTTTTTTAAGTTTTATTATAAGCGCTTAATTTACCCGCGTTTACTTTCCGTCCTATGGCTGGCGCTTAATTTCGCCGCGTATGGTTACCGTCCTTAGTCCCCAGCCTGGAATTATGTTAGAACAATGTAGTTATATGTGTATATGGAATGGTAATCACTTGTTTGGAATTGTGTAGTACAAGTTTGTTGGAAAGAATACAGCTCAAAGCAGACAACGTACTTTACCCATTTCAAGACATTTTTAAATTTTTCATCTTTTCTCGATAATTGTTTTCTTTTCTCATGTTTGGAAATCTTCCCCCAGCCATTAAATATGTAAGAGTCTAAACTTTTCTCTCTTTTGCTTTTGAGTTTAGTTTAAGATGCTTCTTACACTGACTAATTACTTGTTCAACTCAACAAATCATTCAATTCACATTTCTTTGTCTGAAAAATATATTACAAGACAAATTAAACCATATACAATATTAGAAATACATAGTACTAGTGACAATTATGAATCAAAACTTCCTGCTGATATATTAACCTTGCCGTAAAAGGGCATCTTAATATGCCATGGAAACATACCGCTAATACCGCCACACTTAGGACAACCACTTGCATCTGTGTATATTGACACAGGTGGACACGACGCATCTATCGGTGGGGGGGGGGAGGGGGGGCAATTCCCATTGTTATTACCCATTAAAGCTGTATTTACAAAAAACAGACGTCAAATGTAATACATTCAGATTAGTTAATTTAGTTTGGATGATGATGATGATGATGATGATGATGATGATGATGATGATGATGATGATGGTGATGATGATGATGATGATGATGACGATGATGATGATGATTTGTAGTAGTAGTAGTATAGAGTGAAATGTAAAGTTCGTCATGGAGATGGTTTCTTAAATAAAGCGGTTCAAAATTTTTTAAACGACTTTTAGACAAAAAAAAGTGCAACAGCCACATCTCTGTTTCGGTCCGTTCGTCGACCAATAACTCTCATTGACTTATCAGGTGACCGAACTACCTCCAAAGATGGTTGGTTTGTTCAAATATACAGTGGTATTTTGTCCAAGATCTTTCGCTTATTTCGTTGTTTATATAATTTTATATGAAACCGAACACATTAGAGCTTGTTGGACTAGATTGAAGTAATATATACAAACTTTAAAATCTATCGATAGCTTCCGATTTATGAAAACAGATTGATGTATCTTGCACTTATTTGGAACATATCCTATCTGAGAATACTGGCGGGAAAAAAACTTACAAGTTATCAAGACATGAGTGTATTTTGTATAGATATTTAATAATAATGCTTTAATGTTAGCTTAGTAGAAGAATTAACAGTTTTACAATGCCACTATCGCACCCTTTACGTTATCTTAACAGAGTGAGAAGAGTAATTCTTATAAGTCATATCATCGAACTTTCCAAAACACATGTGCAAGAAAGTGTCAAAGAAATAATACCCTTTATGTAAAACATTGATTTCTAAATTTCATAGTTTTATATACTCAGAAATTTGGAAAGTTAGTGATTGCTATACGCAGACAAATATTAAAAAAAATATAAAACAATATTTTACCCTACATTTGAAGATATTCAATGATACATCTCATTAGTGTTATGGTCTTTGCACGTTGGGCTTACTTAAATCGTAGGATTTAATATGATTTATTATCTGCAGCAACCTTTAATGTCTAGACATTCAGTCGTATTGAACAAAATCATTAGCATTGCCTTTCCAACAACTACTGTTTACAAAAGAACACTAATGGCGATTGTTCTTACAACCATGTATCATATCTGAAGATAACCAATGTATGTTGCTGATTGACAGTTTCGGTTCGTACGATTATCGTGGTCTCTAATGTTCGCAAATTCAACCTTCTGTTGTATGTATTGTATAATAATACCAATGCTATACTAATGTATTTTAAGTGACCAAGTTAGTATTGTTGTATATCTAGCTGAGCGATCAATGATAGTCAACATACTAGCAGGCGAAAACATTATATGTTGTACTGATATAAATTAACAGTTGTATCAAAAATAATACGA
The DNA here is from genome assembly GCA_029339505.1 of Unio delphinus. Classification (NCBI taxonomy): domain Eukaryota; kingdom Metazoa; phylum Mollusca; class Bivalvia; order Unionida; family Unionidae; genus Unio; species Unio delphinus. Next base: position 2,697,780 of record JAQISU010000243.1, on the reverse strand, counting down.
ACAATACGTAAGAACATCACCTATTCTTATCACACGTATGTAACACGTGAGATTACAGCTATCGCATTGTCTGTGCGTTTATTTATTGTTGGCCCCAATCGGTCGATCTTTGTATAAACATTGTGTTACGTATATTTAATATAAGTCATTTATATTTATTTTTATTGTCTCTTTGTTAGATTTAAATTTGGCATTTTAAGTTTTAAGATTCGTTCATTGAAAAGGAAAGGGGGGTAACCTGTATTTTACAGAGTGAACACCAGGTGTTGACCTCATTTCTGACCTGATTTCAGAGTTGTAAACAAGCTTTTAAAATGATTGGTTGGTTCCAAGGACAAAATGGAGTTTTGTATCAAGATCTTTTTATTTTAGTTGGGTTATACGCTGTTTACGTGATTTCTTGAACGTAAAATTATTCTGATAGTTTCTAGAAGATCACGTGACCCCTTGTTTACGTAAAAACAGATATACAGACTATGTTTTGGGAGCGAGCTATTCAGTAGAAAATTGGGCTGTTAGAATATTAAGTTGTGTCTATTTGAATTATTATAAATTACCTTGTACTGGATATTGTGTCAATTCGTTTGGATCAAGAGGAATGATTTTGTTATTTATCTGGAAAAGAATTGTGCTCAAAGAGATTTTTATTAACAAGAACTGATTTCATCAAGTGATATCGTCATCCATATTGGATACATTGCTGGATTTCGAACTTAGAATTATTTGGACATTTTAATACCAGGACTTTTGCAATTTCTCTAGTGGATAATATTTTGAATTATTTTTGGATTAATTTTGGAATTGATTCTTAAAACTGTAAGTTTTTTTCTTTTCTGAAAAATATTTGTACTGAATAAATTGTTTATTAAGCTTTACAAGTTTTTGAAATTTTTAGTGAGATTGACAGGCTTGTATTAAAATGACATCTAAAGTAGAAATATTTCTTTCTAATCCTACTCAGGAGCACTTAGATCTTTTTAAAAAAGATGAGTTGATTCAACTTGCCAGAAAATATGATCTTTCTGAAGTCAAGGCTTCTTTAACGAAACAAGATATCAAAAAGATTTTGGTCCAATATTTGGTAGAAGAGAATGTTTTAGAAAAAAGTGCTTTGATTTCGGTCAGTAAGTCTGCATCAGACTCTGATATTAAACTGAAGGAATTAGAATTAAAAATCAAGATGGAATTAGAGTTGAAGAAGTTGGAATTTCAGGAAAGGGAGAAAGAAAGACAATATGACAAAGAGGAGAAAGTAAGACAATTACAATATGAAAAAAGGAGAGAGAGAGAGAGAGAGAGAGAGAGAGAGAGAGAGAGAGAGAGAGAGAGAGAGAGAGAGAGAGAGAGAGAGAGAGAGAGACAGGAAAGGGAGAAAGAAAGACAATTACAATATGACTAAGAGAGGCAAGAAAGGGAATATCAATATAGAATGAAAGAATTAGAGCTGGCTTGTGAAAAACACCTTCATAATTCAAATCCAAATTTAAGTTTTGATTTAACAAGGAATATTAGATAAGTGCCCCCTTTCAGAGAAAAAGAAGTAGACAAATACTTCATTCATTTTGAAAAAGTTGCAGAAAATTTAATGTAGCCAAGGGAGCATTGCACTCAGTTATTGCAATGTGTACTCACTTGTAAGGTTAATGAGACTTACACTTCACTGTCTGTTCATCAAAGTAGTGACTATGATGTGGTTAAATAATGCATTTTAAGGGGTTATGAGTTAGTCCCTGAAGCTTATCGGCAAAATTTCAGAAATTACAGAAAAGAAGCTGGACAAACTCATGTCGAATGTGCTATACAAAAAGAGCAGTTGTTTGATAGATGGTGCTTAGCCAAGAAAGTTGAACAAGATTATCAAAATCTCACGCAAATTATATTAATTGAAGAGTTCAAAAAACTGTGTACATAGTAACGTTAAAATTTATCTCAATGATCATAGAATTGAAACCTTGGAAAATGCTGCTGACAAATATTCTTTAACACATAAAGTTAATTTTGTAAACAAGACTTCTACTCAACAGTCTTCTGGCAGAAAAGTATTCAGCCTAATACTAGTCCTTTAAAAACTCAAACTAGCACAACTTTTCAAAATCAAACTTCAGAGAAGCTTGATTCTAGATCCTTGTCTCTTCCGACGTGTACCTATTGCAGGAAAAAAGAACACGTTATTTCTGATTGCTACAAATTGAAAAATAAGCATCAGAATCAAGACAGACCTGTTCCAAATGCTCTTATTTATAAGAGGTCAAGGTCACGGTCATGTATTGAAAGCAATACATTTGTTGGGTCTAATAAATCTCAGTCTGATTTTATTATGGAGAATTATGAACCATTCATATCGAAGGGTTCTATATCACTCTTGGGTGATTCATCCAATCCAACCCCTATTAAAATTTTAAGGGACACAGGAGCTTCTCAGAGACTTTTATTGTCAGGTACTTTGCCTTTTTCTGAGAAGTCTTCTTCTAATGAAAGTGTTCTTATTCAGGGAGGAGATTGCGGCTTTGTTAATGTTCCTCTCCATTGTGTAAATTTGTCATCAGACTTAGTATCAGGACCTGTGACAGTCGGGACAGTCTCGTTTTTACCCGTTGAGGGCTCTTAATTTATTGCTAGGCAACAACTTAGCTGGAGACAAGGTTGTGGTTAATCCACTTGTAAATGACAAGCCTGATTTGGATCAGAAAGTTGATCCAATTGAAAAAGAATTCCCTGATATATTTCAAACTTGTGCAGTTACCAGAGCTTTGGCAAAGAAAGCTCTTGAGAATGATGTTGATGAAGCCAGTATTCCTTTAGCTGACACGTGTATAGGTCAGGCGTTTGATGAGGTCATTTTTACTCCTTGTTTGGATCAGTCAGAAGGTATTGATCATAGTGATCCTCTTTTCACAACTCATTCTCTTTATTCTAATCAGGGTGATAAACGACAGTCATTTGTCGTCGAACAGGAAAAAAAAAGATCCTGAGATCTTCTGTTTGTTTCAAAGGGTCATAAGTGAGACTGAATCCACTGAAGTTCTTGTCTGTTATTTCATTAAAAATGGAATTCTTATGAGAAAATGGAGACCTCCTGAGGTACCTGCTGGTGATGAGTGGTCGGTGAACTATCAAATAGTAGTTCCAAAACCTTACAGACAGGAAATACTTAATCTGGCCCATGAAACTCCTTTGGCTGGTCATTTAGGGATTAATAAAACTTATCACAAGATCTTGACTCACTTCTATTGGCCAAAAATCAAAAGTGATGTTGCCAAAAACTGTAGATCTTGTCATACTTGTCAAATGGTAGGAAAACCCAATCAGAAGATACCTAAGGCTCATCTACAACCTATTCCTGCCTTTGACGAACCATTTAGTAGAATTATGGTAGATTGTGTAGGTCCCTTACACAAGACCAAGTCAAGTAACCAATATCTGTTGACCATTATGTGTGCGTCAACAAGGTTTCCAAAGGCAATTCCGTTGAGAAATATAAAATCTAAAACAATAGTAAAAGCTTTGATAAAGTTTTTTACTCAGTATGGCCTTCCCAAATCTGTTCAGTCTGATCAAGGTTCAAACTTCATGTCTGGAATTTTCCAAAAAGTTATGTATGAATTAGGCATTCAGCAATTCAAATCTTCTGGCTATCACCCTGAGAGCCAAGGGGCATTAGAAAGATTCCATCAGACTTTGAAAAATATGATCCGATCATATTGTTTCGATACGAATAAAGATTGGGATGAAGGCTATTATTTACTATTGTTTGCTGTTAGAAAACCAGTTCAAGAATCTTTAGACTTTAGTCCCTTTGAACTGGTTTTTGGACACACTGTGCGTGGACCATTGAAGTTATAGAAAGAGAAACTTCTCTCTAATGAAGATACTGAGATCAATCTTCTTGATTATGTTTCCGATTTTATATACAAGTTGTCAAAGGCTTGTGAGGTCGCAAGAGCACATCCGCACTCTGCTCAATCTAAAATGAAATCAAGATATGATAAAAAAAATCGAAGGAAAGGAGTTTTCAGCCTGGTGATAGAGTCCTGGATCTCTTTCCACTGCCACAAAATCCTCTTCAGGCCAAATATTATGGTCACTACACACAGTTGACAGGAAAATTAATGACTTAAATTACATCATAAATACTCCCGGGAGGCGCAAACGAAAAAAAACTCTGCCATATAAACATGCTAAAAGAGTATATTGAAAGAGATAGTAATGTTAAACCTGTAATTAATGTAGTTGTACCTGTCCCACTCAGTGAAGAAATATCATCAGATTCTATTGATATTGGAATGACGAATCTTTGTAATTAAGAAATTATGAAAGATCTAGACCAGAAACGTTCACATTTACAAGTGCAAGAAAGAAATGAACTGAAACAGTTATTATTTGAATATGAGCACTTATTTCCAGATTTTCCTACAAGGAAAGACAAAATTTTTCATGACGTTGAAATTCTAAATTCTAAACCTGTCAAACAGCATCCATACAGAATGAATTCATTCAAACAGGAATACTTAAAAAAGTAAATTCATTATTTGCTGGAGAATGATTTTATTGAGCCCAGTAAAAGTGATTGGAGTTCACCATGCATACTTGTTCCAAAACCAGATAGAACTTTCTGTATGTGCACTGATTATAGGAAGGTGAACAATGTGACAAAACATTCATTCCCATTACCAAGAATTTACGATTGTATTGATAAAATCGGGAATGCCAGGTATGTCACCTTTTTGACCATCTGCAATTATTTTGGCAGATTCCACTAACGGAGAGAGCAAAGGAAATCTTGGCATTTATGACTCCAGATGGACGTACCAATATAAAAAATGCCATTCAGGATGATAGGATCAACAAGTACATTTCAACGTCTCAAAAAAATTATCACCTCTGGTCTAGAAAATTGTAATGCCTATATAGATGACGTCATCATCTACAACGACACCTGGATAGAACATCTAGCAACAATTCGAAAATTCTTTGACAGACTCACTGATGCATGTATGACAGTTAATTTATCTAAAAATGAGTACTGCCGTGCTAGTGTGACTTTTTTTAGGACATATTGAGGGACATGGACAAGTAAGATAATTTAATAGCAGACGCTCTTTGCCGTGTATAACAATATCTTATATCATATGCATTGTGTAATGTATACGAGTTTTTTTAACCTCAGGTGTAAATTGGTTAGTGGTAAAAACGAAAGTTTTATCATATAAAACTTTCCTTTTATTTTATGGGGGAAGATGTTAGTTATTTTTAATATATGTCATTTATATTTATTTTTATTGTCGGTTAGATTTAAATTTGGCATTTTAAGTTTTAAGATTCTTTTATTGAAGGGGGGATGACCTGTTATTTTACAGAGTGAACACCAGGTGTTGACCTCATTTCTGACCTGAATGATTGCTTGGTTCCAAGGACAAAATGTAGTTTTGAATAAACATCTTTTTATTTTAGTTGGGTCATACGCTGTTTACGTGATTTCTTGAACGTAAAATTGTTCTGGTAGTTTCTAGAAGATCACGTGACCCCTTGTTTACGTAAAAACAGATATATAAACTATGTTTTGGGAGCGAGCTATTCAGTAGAAAATTGGGTTGTTAGAATATTAAGTTGTGTCTTTTTGAGTTATTATAAATTAATTTGTACTGGAAATTATGACAATTCGTTTGGAGCAAGAGGAATTATTTTGTTATTTATCTGGAAAAGAATTGTGCTCATAGAGATTTTTATTAAAAATAACTGATTTCATCAAGTGATATCGTCCTCCATATTGGATACATCGCTGGAATTCGAACTTAGAATTGCTTGGACATGTTATTATCAGGACTTTGTCAATTTCTCTAGTGGATAATATTTTGAATTATTTTTGGATTAATTTTGGAATTGATTCTTAAAACCGTAAGTTTATTTGTCTTTCCTGAAAAATATTTGTGCTCAATAAATTGTTTATTCAGTTTTACAAGCTTGTTATTTTCACTCTTTCTATGTTACTGTTTGTTCGAGCCTAAGCACGTAACAATTGTTTGGAGCATGACTCTCAAACTGTTCAAGTTATATCTATGAAACCTGGTACACATATTGGACTTGATGCCCAGATTAACCTTTCTTTGTACCGAAGTTTACAATTCAGTGCATTGATAATTGATTTGGGTCAAGTGTCTGTCCAGCAATCAAAGTTATTATATACATTCAAGTTTATAGAGAAGCACACCAATACATTATATGTCCAGAAAAAAGCCTTGTTGATTGGAGTGATACAAATTTACACCTGATTATTAATTATTATTTATTAATACTGTTATTATTTATTTTTTATTTATGCATTTATTTATTTATTTATGCATTTATTTTTTTGTTAAATTATTTTCCTTAATTTATTTATTTATTCATTTATTTGTGACTCAAGTGCGGTCTCCAATGGTTTTAATTACGTACGTGTGCAACCAATATGAACAATGGTTATTACCGATCACCATTTCCATCTCACGAAATATTTTAAATCGCAGAAATATAGAAAAGAAGTCTTTTGTTGTTCAAACTAAACATGAACCCAGATTATTTGCACAAGCAATGTGTATTGCATCCATTTATACCTGTTTTCGTCAACGGTTAAGCTCCATCTCAACATGTTATGACCATTCGTTAGGCTTATGCCATTCGAATAAGTTTGTCTAGCTTATCTGAAAATGAGATTTGTTACAAATTAATGTTAATTCACCAATAAATAGCATATGACGTTTTTCAATGCATTCATCATACACAACAGAGCATTTCTGTTAAATTCGCTTGCTACAACGAATAAACAGCCATGGACATTGCAACAATAGATATAAAGATAATTCTTAACTAAATCTTGAACAGAAAATATCTGACTTTCTAAATATTCATCCACAGAGGTAAAGTGTAGATATTTTATGAACTTTCATTAACTACTAATCAAATTACCTCTTCCATATAAACCTCCAGATGGTGTAACGCCTGACGCTGTAATAAAATTATGAATTGATTATTTCATGAAAGATTTCGTAAACAATATGGTGTTACAGCTCGTAGAAAAGGCATATAAATATATACATACAGAATATAACACAAATGAATCAATGTGTACATTTATATATATATATATATATATATATATATATATATATATATATATATATATATATATATATGTGTGTGTGTGTGTGTGTGTGTGTGTGTGTGTGTGTGTGTATATATATGTGTATATATGTGTATATATGCATAAGCTTATATGTCATGTAGTAATAACTACATTGATAATTACACTAGTAGACGTTTGACATTTATTTTAATTTTTTAATATATATATATATATATATATATATATATATATATATATATATATATATATATATATATTTACTCTTTTCTGTTGTATTTCATGATTTTGTATTATCCTGAATTTGATTAATCTAATGTAATCTCTGTTGAAGAGGAAATAAAGTCAATCAGTCATACATACATACATACATACATACATACATACATACATACATACATAGTCCATTGAAAAACTGTGGTTGTATTTTTTGGAGAAAAGCTTCAGATTAGAATCTGTCAAGAATTCATGAACTTCATAAAAATGATAGCATAGCTTATACTGAAATTTAGAATTAGACCTACCCTTGATATTTATCTCGAAAGTTTGCAATGATTATCAATATATTCATAGTCCTTTCAAAATCATGACATACTTGTCTCTCAACGAGCTTAGAGCAGATTCTATCCCTAACCAAACTTAAATGTGATGTTCAAACGTCGAATTTAATATCGGGTCTACCAAGAATAATGAACAACAATTTTTAGGTTAAGAAAAAGCTTCCAAACTTTTATTTACGTTATAAATTTCAATTGTTTGCAATTCCCTGCCACCAGGCATATATTATTCAAGATTAATGCGTTCATTTAAAACTTTTGTCAAACAAATTGTCCTAATAAGATAGAATGATACATTAATGACTACTACCATAAAATTGTATTATCTATCTACACAAATAGATTTACTTCTAAATTTTAACGGTTAAGACTTATCTATTGTCCAAAGTCAAAACTTTCTTGGTAATTATACTGATCAACATCTAAGCTAGAATGCACATGTATGTCACCTATCTGTAATAATACTGGAAAGTTTATTATATTTATATTCCTTTCGATTTTTATACATCCTCAGTCATTTGAACTTTATTTATCGAGATATATAAAACCATGTATAGACAAAAGCTGTACCGCATGCGTAAACACACCCAATCAAAAAATCTGTCCAGAGTTGATCACCTCCAGAATAGGAGAGCTCGAATAAAACTGACACTTATTGTTATGACTCCCTCGAATATTTTGCTTTCACATCTACTATGTCTACCCATACAAGAACGTATTATTTGTTTTAAAGGAATCAAGACACATTCGTCTTTACATGATGTTTATTCAGATTATATATCTAATATAATTGAACTAAGATCAAAATAAATTTAGCGTATTCTCTGTACGACGACTAACTTCAGGTCGATAACCAACAATTGCAAACGACGATCATTTATTTTATCAGACCGATTCTATGGACTTCCGCACTACCTAGAATACGATATTGAAATTCCCTTGTTTATTATAATATATTATTTTAAAAAAATTATTGACCAGCTAGAATGACATGCTAAAGCCTCTGAATAGAAAAAGATATGATCATTAAATCATATATATATATATATATATATATATATATATATATATATATATATATATATATATATATATATATATATATATCCAGATCTTATTCGATATATGTAATTCGTAAGATTTAGGTAATGCTGAAATATATGTAACTTTGTATAGAATATTGATCTAATGTGTATATGTTTCTTTGTATATTTAGAAATATTCATATATTCATTCATGTTAAATGCGTATGAATTAATGCGCGAGGATAACTGATTATATATGTACGATCTTGTATTTTTATTCAATATAACCAATTACAAAAATTGATGACTATATGGCAGATGGCTCAATGATGACCAAATGTGCATCATCGTTAGAGGAAGTCTACTAATATTGTTATTCTTTATTTATTTTTTTATTTATTTATTTTTTATTTTTTATTTACATATTTGTTTAATTATTTTCTTTAATTTCTTTATTTTGTTTTTATTATTAATTTATTAGTTTAATTATTTTGTTTAATTTCTTTAGCTATTTTTTATTTATCTATTTATTTCTTTATGTATTTATTTATTTATTTCATTATTTTGTTTAATTTATCTATTCATTTATTTATTTGTGAGTCAACTACTGTCTCGATTGGTTTTCCTTACGTACGTGTGCAACCAATATGAACAATGGTTATTACCGATCACCATTTCCATCTCACAAAGTATTATAAATCGCAGAAATATAGAAAAATCGTCTTTTGTAGTTCAAACTAAACATGAACCCAGAATATTTGCATAAGCAATGTGTATTGCATCCATTTATACCTGCTTTCGTCAACTGTTAAGCTCTATCTCTACATGTTATGACCATTCGTTAGGCTATTCCATTCGAATATGTTTGTGTAGCTTATCTTAAAATGAGATTTGTTACAAATTATTGTTAATTCACCAATAAATAGCATATGACGTTGTTTTTCAATGCATTCATTATACAAAACAAAGCATTTCTGTTAAATTAGCTTGCTACAACTGATAAACAGCCATGGACATTGCAACAATACATATAAAGATAATGCTTAACTAATTCGTGAATAGAAAATATCTGACTTTCTCAATCTTCATCTACAGAAGTAAAGTGTAGAGATTTTATGAACTTTCATTAACTATTAATCAAATTACCTCCTCCATATAAACTTCCAGATGGTGTAACGCCTGATGCTGTAATAAAATTATGAATTGGTTATTTCATGTAAGATTTCGTAAACAATATCGTGTTACAGCCCGTAGAAACGGCATAAAAATATATGTATACTGAATATAACTCAAATGAATCAATGCGCCACGCAGTCATTTTAATAATGAATACATGCATGCATGCATGCGTGTGTGCGTGCGTACATACATACATACATGCATACATACATACATACATACATACATACATACATACATACATACATACATACATACATACATACATACATACATACATACATACATACATAGTCCATAGACAAACTGTGTTTTTATTTTTTGGAGAAACTCGTCAAATTATAATCTGTCAAGAACTGATGAACTCCATGCAAAAGATAGCATAGCTTATTCTGAAATTTACTATTGGACCGACCGTTGATATTTAGCTCGAAAGTTTGCAATGATTAGCAATATATTCATAGGCTTTTTAAAATCATGACATACTTGTCTCTCACGGAGCTTGCAGCAGATTGTATCCTTAACCAAACTTAAATGTGATCTTCAAACGTCGAATTTAATATCGGGTCTACCACGAATAATGAACTACAATTTTTAGGTCCAGAAAAAGCTTCCAAACTTTTATTTACGTTATAAATTTCAATTGTTTGCAATTCCCTGCCACCAGGCATATATTATTCAAGATTAATGCGTTCATTTAAAACTTTTGTCAAACAAATTGTCCTAATAAGATAGAATGATACATTAATGACTACTACCATAAAATTGTATTATCTATCTACACAAATAGATTTACTTCTAAATTTTAACGGTTAAGACTTATCTATGGTCCAAATTCAAAACTTTCTTTGTATTTATACTGATCAACATCTAAGCTAGAATGCACATGTATGTCACCTATCTGCAATAGTACTGGAAAGTTTCTTATATTTATATTCCTTTCGAGCTTTATACCTCCTCAGTCACTTGAACTTTATTTATCGAGATATATACTACCATGTATAGACAACAGCTGTACCGCATGCGTAAACACACCCAATCATAATCTTTCCAGAGTTGATAACCTCCAGAATAGGAGAGCTCGAATAAAACTGACACTTTTTGTGTTATGACTCCCTCGAATATTTTGTTTTCACATCTACTATGTCTACCCATACAAGAACGTATTATTTGTTTTAAAGGAATCAAGACACATTCGTCTTTACATGATGTTTATCCAGATTATATATCTAATTGAACTAAGATCAAAATATATTGAGAGTAATCTCTGTCCGACGACAAACTTCAGATTGTGTGGTCGATAATCAACAATTACAAACGATCATTTATTTTATCAGACCGATTCTATGGACGTCCGCACTACCTAGAATACGATATTGATATTCCCTTGCTTATTATATAGAGGATATTTGCTTGAAACGAGTGAATAACGGATATATTTCATCGAGTGGATGAAAAACTCAGTATTTTCACGAGTGGCGAAGCCACGAGTGAAAATAATAGAGTTTTTTTTATCCAAGAGATGAAATGTATCCATTATTCACTCGTTTCAAGCAAATATTCTTTTTATTTTATGCTCACATACGTTCGCTACCTCAAATCTGCTCTTTCACTCGTTTATTCACTCGTTTCAAGCAAATATTTTGACCCAAAAATGTAGTTCCTGTAGTGAAAAAATATTGTTATTTTTTCACTATTATTTTTTCACTGTTATTTTTTCACCGCAGTGAAATATCAATATTATTTTAACTAGAAAATCAAGTAATTCACTGCTGAGCATAAAATAAAATATATTATTTTAAAAAAATTATTGACCAGCTAGAATGACATACTAAAGCCTCTGAATAGAAAAAGATATGGTCATTAAATCCGTTATATATATATATATATATATATATATATATATATATATATATATATATATATATATATCCAGATCTTAATCGATATATGTAATTCGTAAGACTTATGTTATGCTGAAATATATGTAACTTTATATAGAATACTGATCAAATGTGTATATGTTTCTTTGATTGTTAGGAATATTCATATATTCATTCATGTTAAATGCGTATGAATTAATGCGCGAGGATAACTGATTATATATGTACGATCTTGTATTTTCATTCAATATAACCGATTACAAATATTGATGACAACATGGCAGATGGCTCATTGATTACCAAATGTGCATCATCGTTACAGAAAGTCTATTAATAATGTTATTATTTATTTATTTATTTTTTTTTTTATTTATTTATTTAATTATTTTCTTTAATTCATTCATTTATTTATTTATTTATTTATTTATTTATTTATTTATTTATTAGATTAATTAATTTGTTTAATTTATTTAGCTATTTTTTATTTATCTATTTATTTATTTATGTATTTATTTATTTATTCATTAATTTATTAGTTTAATTATTTTGTTTAATATATTTAGCTATTATTTTATTTATCTATTTATTTCTTTATGTATTTATTTATTTATTTAATTATTTTGTTTAATTTATTTATTCATTTATTTATTTGTGAGTCAACTGCGGTCTCGATTGATTTTCCTTACGTACGTGTGCAACCAATATGAACAATGGTTATTACCGATCACCATTTCCATCTCACAAGGTATTATAAATCGCAGAAATGTAGAAAAGTCGTCTTTTGTAGTTCAAACTAAACATGAACCCAGTATATTTGCATAAGCAATGTGTATTGCATCCATTTATACCTGCTTTCGTCAACTGTTAAACTCCATCTCTTCATGTTATGACCATTCGTTAGTTTATGCCATTCGAATAAGTTTGTGTAGCTTACCTTAGATTGAGAGTTGTTACAAATTACTGTTTATTCAGTAATAAATAGCATATTACGTTTTTCAATGCATTCATAATACACAAAATAGCAATTCGGTTAAATTGGCTTCGTACAACGGATAAACGGCCAAGGACATTGCAAGAATAGATATAAAGATAATTCTTAACTAATTCTTGAATAGAAAATATCTGACGTACTAAATTTTCATCTACAGAGGTAAAGTGTGGAGATTTTATAAACTTTCATTAAATATTAATCAAATTACCTCCTCCATATAAACCTCCAGATGGTGTAACGCCTGACGCTGTAATAAAATTATGAATTGGTTATTGAATTGGTTACACTATTCAGATTTAATTCTTTCATGTAAACTTTGTCAATCATATTTTGTTAATAATATGCAGTGATATATTAATTTCTGCTACTGTAACATTATATTTTATTATCCCGATATAATCAGATAGTGTGTTAGTGTGCGGGTGAACAAAATGCATTAGCATTTCGAAACATTTGTTGTATGTATTATTGTGGTTTCAGAAGCTTTGTCTTATGCACACGTCTTTATGACTGCTATAGATCTGCACGTGTTTGTTTGTGCAAATGATTTAATAAAGCTGTACCCTTAAATATCTTAACAACCAAGTGGCAGACGTAGTTTCGGACCAAAATTCTCACTAACAGACACCAGGTTGTTTCCACTGGTAAATATACTTCCGATCCAAGTCATATCTTACGTCGCCCTTCCTAAAGGATTTAGATTAGGGCCTCTTTTTTATACTGTCAATCAATTGCTTAGATGACGACTCTACGTTGCATTTATTTGGTCAATCTCTAGACTACTGAAAAATAAATTTCAAATCATCCTCAAGAATATATTAGTTTGGAGTCAACAAACCAAAATGTATATCTACAAAACTACACGTATAACAAGCGGTATAAGGAGCGCCTATCTACTATAATGGATTTAGTTCTAACTTAAAACCACTTTGACGGATCTATTGTCAAATTCAAAAACTTCATGGTATCTACATTGATCAACATCTCAGCTGAAATGCACATATCAATCACCTATCTTCAATGGTACTCGAAAGAATAATTCTCAAAATTGTTTTCGAGATTTCAACCTCCCCAGTCACTTGAACTTTATTTGTCGAGATAAATTCTACTGTTTATAGACTATGGCTGTACCTGATAGGGAAACATATCCAATCTTAATTTGTCCAGAATTGATAACTTCCAGACAAGGGAATACTATTGAAACTACCCATACAATAATGTATTCTTTATTTTAAAGGAATCATGACATAATTCTTTACACGAATTTTCTCCAAATTATATCTCTAACATGATTGAACTACAATAATCAAATACTGAGTGTAATCTTTTATCGACGACTAACAACGATCTCCAGATTATGTGGTCGAAAACCAACAATCACAAAAGCTTCTTTTCTTTATCAGTCCGATTGTAGGGACTTCCGTACCACCTAGGATACGTAACTCAAATTCCCTTGCTTCTTATAAAATATTACTTTTAAAATTCTTTCTTGACCAACTGGAATGACATACTAGATCCTCTGAATAGCAAAACATTTTATAGTTAAATCTATAACAAATATATCCAAATCTTTTTAGATATATATAATTAGTAAGACTTAGGTTATGCTCAAATATATGTAACTGTGTATATACTATTGTTCATATGTTTATATTTTCCTGGTATAGTCACGCATATTCATTCATATTAGAGTATGTGTATGATGTAGTATTTTAATTAAATAAAACTCATTACATAAATATAGTACCACATCGCAGATGGGTCATCATTGATTACGAAAATCTATTATTATTATTATTATTATTATTATTATTATTATTATTGTAAGCATTATTATAATTTATTTATGTACTTGTGACTCTATTGCAACGCCTATTTGCATATGCAAGGTGTATTGCATCCGATTATACCTGTCTTCATCAATACTAAATTCGATAGGCGTATTCAATTCGAATAAGTATGTTTAGCTTAGCTTCAAATGAGATTTCTTACAAATTATTGTTCATTCAGTAATAAATAGCATATTGCGTTTTTCAATGCATTCATCATACACAACAGAGCTTTTATGTTTAATTGGCTAGGTACAACGGATAAACGGTCAAGGACATTCCAACAATATATATAAAGATAATTCTTAATTAATTCCTGAATAGGAAATATATATGACTTTCTAAATTTTCATCTAAAAAGCTAAAATATGGAGATTTTATGAACCTGTATTAGATATAAATCATATTACCTCCTCCATATGAACCTACAGATGGTGTGAAACCTGACGCTGTAATAAAATTATGAAAAGTTTATTTCATCTGATATTTCATAAACAAAATGGTGTCACAGCCCGAGAAAACGGGACATTAATATATGTATGACTGAATATAACATGAACGAATCAATGCCTCATGCACTCAGTTAATGGATGAATCGATTTATATCCGTATGCATACATACATACATACATGCATGCATGCATACATACATACATACATACATACATACATACATACATACATACATACATACATACATACATACATACATACATACATACATACATATATACATACACGTGACAGAGATAGAGACAGAGACAAAGTGACAGAGAAGGAGAGTCCGAGAAACAGAGAAACAGAATGAGGCAGATAGAGATGGGTGTGAGATTGAAAAAGTAATTTTAACGATTGTTTCAATTTATTAAAGTTTTCATCGTTAGATATTGTAATGCCTTAATCCTGCTCTAGTAAGAACAACTTTTTTTATGTTACCTCCCCCAGAAGTGCCGCTTGATGATGATCCACTGGATCCTGGATTATAAGATTAAAAAGGAAAAAAAGAAAAGAAAAAAATTAGCTTATAACATACACGAGTTTTAAGTAGGTGACCGGAATAATACCGTTAGGCAAATACTACCGGTCTGAACATGTTTGTAAAAGTTATTACTTTTTGCAGAAAAGAAATGGATACAAACAATGATTTGACCTTTTTATTATTTAGAAGAAAATTTCGTGCTCATAATTTCAGAAAAGCAGTTTGTCGTCTCTATTGACAGCCATTGGGATGTTGTTCATACTTTACACCTTGAGTGTTCTCTACTTTTACTAGTTTCCTATGAAGGTAAAATCATTGAATCCCGAGTTTCGTGTATATTACTGGGAAGAAAGTTATAATATTTTCAACTGAAATTAAAAAATAATTACTGTAATAGTAAATGGCATATTGTGCACACTTTTAATATTTAATACATCAATTATCTGTGGAAATATGTGCCCTTAGAAAACATTATTTCGATTATGATGCTGAAAATCAGCAATTTATGGGCTTCGATACTCTGCTGACCAAGCTATACGTTTATATTATTTCCCTATTACACAGGATATGTTCTTCGATAGCGCTTATTGATTGGCTCTCTACTTCACTACACAACACTGTAGAACGACAGTTCCAAGGGTGAAGATTGATTTAATAGCAATGTTACCCACTGGATCTTGTATAATTTACGTCGTCAAGTATAACATCCCGTAATCAAGAGGAAATGCATATTATCAGATCCCTAGGTAAGCCAATCATATCTCGTAAATCTATCATGACATGCGTTAAATATTTGCAGTCCTTAGAATGATACTAAACACTAAACAATTATTATTTGAAATATGTTTAATAACTCTATTTGCGAAATGAAGAAACTATATATATATATATATATATATATATATATATATATATATATATATATATATATATATATATATATTAGCTGTTTCTCTGTTTTCATGTAAACGTTTCGGTAAAAAAAATAATGTATGCCTACCAGATTGTACCCCAAGATTCTCTCCAGGATGAAAACTACCAAACGGACTAGATGCACCAATTGTACCTGAAGAATATTGTTCCTTAAGTTATTGAAGAAAACAAATCACATATCCTGTAACAAGCAAGGACTGCTACATGAGAAAGAGGGGCCCCGAGTGGCCGAGTGGTCTAAAGCGCTGTCCGTTACGGACCACTGCCATCTTACCTCTGTCTGCGTGGGTTCGAGTCTAAGATTCGGCTAATGTAGTTAAGTGAGAAAGCTTGCCAGTAGCTTCTCGTGGGTCGGTGGTTCTTTCCGGGGTTTTTCCGGTTTCTTCCTCCACCACTAATACTGGCCGCCATGTATAGCCTATATATTGTGCTGAAAAATGGCGTTAAACCATAAAAAACAAAACAAACATGAGAAAGAAATTAATTTAAATCCTAATCTACACTACATAATTTACTTTTAGAGTTGTTGTTGGTGTACCAGTCGATTTTATTTGCCGTAGACAGTGTTAAAATCGTTTGACGAGTTCAATAATAGTTTGAATGCTTTGTTGTTATACACATTTCTTCAAAAACTATAGCGGACGAGTAATAGACTATTTACAATATAATTCTATGGCGGATGAGTGCCAAACTAGTTAGTATATTCGCATGTTCTATAAATTTACGAAAATAATTATTAAGAACATTAATGTTTATTATTTCAAAATAGTTAGCAAAAATATAGATTGATCATAATTTTGTGAAATAAAACAATAATATAATTTAGGTTGATAATCTCTAAGGTTTAAAACAAAAGCACTAAACACACTCTATTGTCACCTCTTCATCAAAATTCGAATCAAAGAAAAAATTACAAATCCAGGATTTTCAAATTGTCTTACCTGGAAGCGTCAGGTTATAAGTGGTCAAATGTTGCATCAAAGCATAACAAAATTAAGAACATAACTATTTTTAAAGGAATGAATGAATAGTTATTCTCGAAATATCTGAATACAAACAAAGTATATCACCAACAAAACAATGATATGTATCATATACTAAAACCGGGTTTCAAAGCTAATAACAGAATGGAAACGTTCTGAGTTTATATTATGATATGTGACACTATATTTGTGGATGTCCATACGTATATGTAGAAAATAATATATCATATGTTACGGCTAACTAGTGTTAACGTAGCTCACTTGTTCACCACATGTTTACCATCCTTTCAATCTTTAAATTTTAACATAATCATTAGTCAGTCAGTCAGTCGTTCGGTTTAACGCCATATTTCAGCACACGATAGGCTATACATGGCGGCCACTATTACTGATGGAAGATGAATCCGGGAAAACCGACTAAAAGAACCACCGACCCAAGAGAAGCTACTGGTAAGCTTTCTCACATACCCACATTGGCCGCATCTGAGACTCGAACCTACGCAGAGGTGAAATGGCAGTGATCCGTAACGGAGAGCGCTTTAGACTACGCAGCCACTCAGGTCCCTTAACATAATCAAGGAATAATGAAGAAATAGTGCATACGAGAAAAACGTTTTGTAAAACGATTTACCTTGTATACTGATTCGACTGTTTCCAGATATTAATTATAATGTGCAGTAGACTTATTACCAAAATGTTTGAATGTCTTAACATGAAAAACATTAAATATGTCTACAAATATGTTTTTGTGTGATCAGTATATAAAACATCATTGCTTTTATTTGTTTTCTACCTTAACTACTTAACCTATTTGACCTAAATTTGGTCATATACTTATTTGACTCGTATTTGGTCCTTTATCATCCTTTTCTGGACATTGAATACCCATACCATATCATATATACATTTTTTGCAGCATATATTTGGGTTATGGGTATTAGTAATAGTTTTTTCCATCTGAACAATCGACAATTTTATAAATACAATACCTGACATGCATTTACAAACGAAACAACCATTTTCATAAGTCAGACAAGCGCACATTGTGTTCACTGCTGGACATCCCCTACGGTATCGAAAAGCGTCTGAAATATGTAAACTGGTCAATAGAGTATATATATATATATATATATATATATATATATATATATATATATATATATATATATATATATATATATATATATATATATATATATATATAATAATAATAATAATAATAATAATAATAATAATAATAATAAGTTAAGACCTTTCTCAGGAAAAGAATAATAATAATAACGAGGACTTTTTATAGCGCCTACTGTTTAGAAACTCCAAACGATTTACATCAATAATATGATTACAAATAATTAAAAAAACAAAAGCATGAAACTGCAAAGGATAACAAATGATAAAAATACTTAAGGTACGAAACATTTTTAATTCCTTTAAGTTTGTTCTTTTGTTCTTATAGTCGAATAAGGTGATTTTTAGGAGCACTCTAGAAAGAGATCACTTTGTCTTTGTGTCTACTTTTGTGCGTCTTAAACAATAGGCAATAATTGTCGGAGCAAAACAAACACAAAACAAAATCCACCCAAAGCTATTATGGAGATAAAATTTGTACAAACAAAATCCTACAAATCAAGTGAAATAAAGAAACTGAACGTAGAAAATAATCTTTATACATGTATCAAAGAATTAAGCTCAATTTGTGTTGCGAAAAAGAACAATCTACTAGCAAAGAGAAAAGTATAAATAAATAAAGAAGCAGCAGAGAGGGTGAACAGACCAACTTTGTAGGCGTCAAAGAGGCTTCCTTCTCGTTAATATTTAATAGAAAGGTCTATTTGGCAAACTGAGGCTTCCTAGTAAATATTTAATAGAAAGGTCTATTTGGTAAATTAACGCTTCCTCGTAAGGGTCCATTTCACAAAACAAAAGACGCCATTGTCGTTGGAATTCACCCTCTCTGCTGCTATGGGTTAACAATTCTTTTACGATGAAAATCATTTAGGATGAAAATCGCTACGATTTCACAAACAGACTAATTTGTAGAACCTCACCTCGTAAATCAATTAGATTATTAGACTGGTCGGTGAGTTTAAAATTAATTATCGTTACTGAATCATTATGACATCGCATATAGACTGGATTAGTTGGATCCTCAATAATTAGAAATTCTGGAGGAGCTGTTGGTGCAAATGAATATAAAATATATCCCTGCTGAGCTTGATTTGATCGCTCGAGATTTATTTGATAGCTTCCTTCGATAACATCACATACTAAATTCAATGCAATCACCGAGGATATATTTACATTTAGCGGCGCGATATGCCTGCCGCCTCCGTCTGGGTCATTATTATATTTGAGAATTGTTGTTTTTGGTTGTGGTGCTGTTTTCTTCCATGCGTCATGGATTTTTTGGAAACCTTCATCGATGGCATCATTGAGAGATTTTTGTAGTTCTGAGATATTATATCCGTGTAGTTTGAGCGTGGGAATATCTTCTATGCGTATATTATATACTGTCGCAAACTCCGTTATCGTTTTAGGATTACTGTCACCTAATACCTCTTGAATAATTTGCGAATGAAATGTTTCCATGTCATTGATGACTTTATTACATGTTTCTACGACGCTGATAAATTCATCTCGGGTGAGAGTACCGAATTTAAGAGATATTAACAACAGTGAAATATCGTTATTGAACGCTGTGAAATTTTCAGTGATTTTATTCTGTCGAGTTGCGTAATATCTTCGGTTGCGGTAGTCTATCATTCCAGTAAAAAAATTCCACCTGATGCAACCGCTATAGCTTTTTATTGGATTATCAGGCTTTATCCTGTTAGTAATATAATCTAATTTTTGTGGCTCAGGATTAACTAGTTCCTGTCGAGGTGGATTTTCAGGCCAACCCAGTATTGTTCTTATAGAACTCTGATAAATATCTACGACATAACTAGGCGAGTTTATCTCCATCGCAGATGATAGTGTTGGTTCATGAACTGTTATAGCGATTTTCGATTCTGTTCCGGTAATGGATTTTATTCGACGCTGAAATTCAGCATTGATTTGTTCGATTTGGTATGACCCAGATGGTATCGAAACAATGTTCCAGTCTGGAGTCCCGTCGTGTTTTTCTTATTCGCAAACACCAAGGAATTATTCGGTTGTTGACCACCAAATGCTACCGACCTAATATTAGGCCAACTATGGTATACTCGTAGTTTCGCTAACGCGATCTCCTTCACGGGAATCGGAATAGGGAAATTCACACTGAATTCAGGATTGATTGAGGTTATTGAGATCATGCTGGTTTTCACCGGGTTTGTGTTCTCCACTATTTGTTGAAGTAATTCTTGCGGTGTTGTCATTATTATTATTGTCCTGCTCTAATTTCGATATCGTGGAATCATACAATTGAACCATTTTCGAAAACTCATCAGCAGATATAAATGTATCATCGAGCGACGACGATATCAACGAGGATAATTGCGAGTATGCAGTGGATACAACATGAAATTTAATTATGTAATCTTGCAGTTTACGCTGGCTGCATGATGCTATTTTTTTGTTATTATTGAAATAATTCCCGCGATTGTTGTCGCTGCTGATATACAAATTGGAACAGCTATCGGAGCAATCATTGTCACCGAGGATAGTATTATACCAGCTCCGGCGATTACACCACTCACAGAGTACACAGTAACATAAACTACGGTGATTCTTCGTCGTTATTTTGTTATTTTTGTTTGGTACTCCTCGGTGAGCGCTTTGAGTTTACTTTGAAATTTTCTGACCAGATCATAGCGACCCTGTGATGATGAAATCATTAGTGATGACATTTTATTTTCAAATCGTTTACGATTTCAATTTAATTATTTACTTATATCCGCTACGAATTCCACATACCATGTTACTGAAATCCTAGCCAAATTTTTATCAGTAGATGTCATCGTGAATCGTTCAGTTGTATCCTTGTCGATGATCGTTGATATCGTATTATTAACCCTAGATGAACTCGACGATGATATATTAAATTGAGTCGGTGTCACTAGTGTTAATCGATAAATACCTTTGACGGCCACGGTGATATTTAATATATTAGTGGATGGTGTCCACGCAAATGATCCGTGTTGAATTGTATATACTACGTTATTGGTTCTCTCATGAGGAATATTTGTTTTTTCAAGTATTTTTTTTTATCATCTTCGGAATATCATCCTTAATAATATCGTTAGTCGTTTTAATATCGGTGTTGATAGTTTATATTTGCCTATTGATCGCGGTTAGAGAATTTTTTATATCTGCGAGTTTCATTGTGACCGTCGGTGGAGTTCCAAAAAATTCTCTAACAATTTTATTTCGAAGTGTGTTAAAATCCTTTTCGTGTTTTTCATATTTGTTTTCAAATTGATCAATTTTATAGTCAAGCTCAATTAATCTATCCATGGATTTTTAATTGATGGTAAATTCGGTGATATCACCGCTGTTTCTCCGAAGAAAGCCATAATCAATTTTAATTCGTCATTGACAGTCTTTATATATGTCCATAGAGGTTTTTATTAATGATAAATTTGGTGATGTTGTCGCTCGATCACCAAAAAAACTTAGTATGAATTTTAACTCATCGTTGAGAGTTTTAAATTTATCTGTAATCGTGGAAACGAGTACGCCCGGTTTTAGTTTACCCTGATCGGAAAATAACGCAACGGTGTTCTCGGTTGCGTCTCGTTGTTTAACTAAAATATCATCCAGAGAAACATTACTGGTTTTCAATTTACCCTGATGATCTTGAAATACAACTATTTCATTGGGATCAACACTTACTAAGTTTAACGTCTCAGCTATTTCATCTTCGATTATTTTTTTTATATCACCGGTTGCAGTGTCATCGGGTTTGGGTTTTTTCAGCGCTGATAAATATCTCCCCTAAATATCAATCATGTTATTCTATATAATCTCTCTCTAAAAGCTTTTCGATTTCCAGCGATTACTCGTGTATTCATTTACGACAATATGTGGTGGTTTTCCAGATGTTGAAATAGCGTCAAGGACATTTAATACTTCGTTGCCACATATTCCATAGCGTGGAATACCAACGAGGAGTTTTTAAGCGGTTTATATAACGCATGAATTCTTTAGGCGGCGCTAATCCATATGAATCGAAATAAACGATTACACGTGGATCAATCGCGTATGCAACCCAGTGGGTTCCGGATCTGGTGCTGTTGTCAAGATTAATGATGCCGGTTTCAGCGCTGTTTGGTTGTGTCGGCAACTGATCTTTCATAAAGACGCCTCTGAAGTTTGTTATGGCCAATTTTTAGCAGCATCGAGTAAATCAAAATTGGACATATAAGTCAAAGATTCCTCAACTAGTAAACCGGTCCTTGTCTCAGGCCTTTTCCGCTGTACCCTGAATACGGGGTTCCTGGTAATCTTAGACCCTTTCCCTTCTTTTTTCATATCCCTTCCCAGTTGCTTTCTTTAGTGCCATTCCTGTCGCGGTACCAACGGCTCCTAACGCCGCCGCTTTAGCCACCGCTGGGGCCGCTGCCGCAATCAACGCTGGTAACGCAGCTAACAACGGAAATATACCGCCTGATTTTATCATGTTTTTGATAGCAGCCGCAGAGAGAGTGATCTGAACGCCTTTTTTATTTTTGAAAGCATCATTGAAGTGTTTTATTTGACGAGTCGTCAACGATAATTTATTCGCCCCGCCAGTCCTCTGATTAGGTTTCAGCGTTATTGTAGTTCCACATTTTTTAGCTGCATCCATATTGCATTTTTTTTAATCTGACCGGGGGTTAACGCAACACTAATATGACTATATGACATTATACAATATCAGATTGATCTAATTGTTACATATTTTCCACTGGTGCATCTATCACTCTCATTTTTCCACCAACACCTTCGAGAAGCATTGATTTGTCGCTGAGAATAACAGCAACTGCTCTGTATTCGAGGATAGCACCACGAAGCACATTAGCTCCAAAATGTATATCAAAGACGGATTGTCTTGTTAAATCAAGATGTTCCAACGAAAAATAATAGATCGGATATAAATTCTTAAAATCCAATTGTGATATCTGCAGACCAGTGTCGATATTTTGATCGCGTGCCATATATCACAACAACCGATGATAAACGCGGACGATATGGTTTTGACCGTAATTAAGTTGTGTATCTTCGGATTGTTCCTGCTGGCCGTTTATTCTCAGTGAGACGTTTTTAATACCTAATTGATCAAATATCATATGGCTCTAGAGTTGATTGCCAACTCGTGTGTTATCCTGTAACGCAATAAATATATGATGCGGTGCAGCAACACCTTGCTGTGATGCCAAGTTCCACGTAAATAACCCATTAATATTTGATTGTTTAACATCTGTTGTTGTTATTAGCCAACGTATCAGTGATTTTCATCCTTGGTCCATAAATGATAGTATTCGTTCTTCTGCTGTAATTGATGGAGTCATTACTGGCATCCATAATGATAGTTTTGTTAAACTGACTTTACCGGAATCAGCATCTGGAAGTGCTGGATCTGCTGGAATCGTCCAAATTGCATCATTATCATCACCCTTTCGCACGAGTACTACTGTGTGTTTTGCTCCATAGATAATTTTTCGAACATTTCTGCAGAATCCAAATATTTGATGTAGTGGGATCGCGCATGAAAATGATTTACGTGCTCCTCCCAACATTAACATACGTGTTGCAGCTCCTAGATTGAAATTGGGATCGTTGTTTATAATCATATTCTCGACATCAACAGCAGCATTACCAGCATTATTCTTTGGTCGTCTTACAATACATTGATTTCCTCCAGCGGTATTTTTAACATCCTTTGCAAACATCATAGAAGGGCCTGCAGATCTTTATAATCATCGGAATATCTTGCTAGCCCTATTATTGTTGTGGCTACATCAACATCACGTTCTATCGACTCGATCTCTTTTCCATCGATGAGATATCTTGCACTCTCGAATAATGCCATGATACCATTATTGATAAACCCGACTTGCGTAGCAGCTGGATACGTTGCTGGTACAGCAGGAGTATCAGCAACTGTTACAAGTTCTCCTTCTACTTCAATAAATGCTTCACAAGGCAAAAAGTATTTACTGGTATCATGAACTTGAAGTTCAATTCTTGATCGATTATTTGGTTCTATTGCATGATAGGCATAAAATTGATAATCGCGTACAGAATCATCCTTGCGCACTGGGGAGTCCATATCAAACGCTGGATCAGGTGACCTTTTGAACATTTTATTATATATTCACTTTGATTTATCAAAGTCTAAATCATCGACGTCGACGACCCCGTCGTGTTTTTTTTTAAGCCACTTCCCGCTATCATTTTTGCGATGTTGCTTTGGTCGTTGGTCACCAGCGACGCTAGTTTCTGATCCACTGCGTTAGTCAGGCATTTCAATTATCAGATAGTTTAAACTATAATCAAATTACGTCGGACTTTGAAGACATGGAATTCAGTGTTATGAATAACAAAATATGTCTTACCGAAACAATACACCTTCATTAAACAAATCCAGAATTTCATTCGTGAATCACTTTTTTTCTGTAGCGACGTCAGTAAATTTGTCTCGTTATTCACTGTTGTAGAAAGGACCAGTTGACAATTGGGGATAGCACAGGACATAACTGAAACAACCATACTTTCAAACTCGTACGAGTTATCTCCCTTGGTGTTATATAGAATAATGCAAAAACATGATTCAGACATACGAAAATTGAATCTTTTGTCCCGTCCTTTTTGAAAAAGCCGATCGGGTTATCCCCTCTGCTACTTTTCGTACTGAGGGTTCACAAATATCAAAATATCTACCGGCTTCAGACATTGATTGGAATATTTTTTCTTCGTTAGTTATTGTATTAAATGATTTTACAGGCCTCTTCCCAATTGATTTATAAGTACCAGTTCCTCCTCGTTTGGTATTCTCACTCTGTGTAACAACTTCTAGATTATCCAATTTGTTATTCTGAGGATTGGAATCAATGTGATTGATAACAAAACCATCCTCGATCAATCCATTAAACACCTCGAAGACGAATCTGTGACAGTAATATTTCTTCTCTCCAGCATTAAACCTCAAATACACCACACCATTGTCAACGCCAACTGGTTTTTTCAGTCTACGGTTTCTGACAATACCATCACGGGATGCCTCATAGTTTGCAATCAGGGATGTGGTCGGAATTTTTGGTTCATTTATATACTATACTATTGTTTGTCTGATTCATTGTTTGTGTGAATTATTACATTACTTGGAAATCTATCAATGTAGTATTGGGGTGTTCTTATGACTCGGTCAGGGGTACAGTCAGAGTTATTGATGGAATTCTTAGTTCGTTTATCATAGTAACGCTTCAGCTATCTGTATCGCTTACCACCACAACCGAGACACAATTGTGATATTCCTCTCACACCAACCCCACATCGTATGCAGGGTAAAGGCCCATAACTCCCGTTGCAAACGCTTTGCATATGATACCCACAGAACTCCTTTCTGAATGATTTGTTACACGGAGTTACTGATCCAATTATAACCATTTGCAATGATTCATTATATAATAAATTCTCTATTTAAATACTTGTTTTAATTATAATATGAAGGAGTTCGAGAGATTATCGAAAATTACGCCTTGGAAAAATGCTAAATTCGATCTCGATAGAGTCTCTGATACACCAAAGGGTAAAATTCGTGATAGAACCATGATAAGCGAAATTCGTGATTGTTTTAATGATTTCAAGCGCGATGGAGCATCTCATTGTTGATCGACATTTAGAACTGATGGTAACGTTGATGCTACCATGAACGACAAAAAAGCAACAGTGATAATTTCACATCTTGGGCGAAAAAGGTATTTTTTTAGAATAAAATTCATTATCCGTTCAGACACAGGAGATTGGATTATTCGGGATAAATACGAATCCATCTTGAAGGATAAAAGAACTGTCACTGTGAGTCAAGATTCTAAACCAGGAATTCTGACTGGAATTGACAAACCGTATTACGAGAGATCTTATCCTGTAACAGCAGTTGTTTATGGGATATATCTGTTAAATGATATACCGAGTATTGAAAAACTAGCACCGATGAAACTGTCGTCGTTGAATTGTGTAGCAGAACGAATATTAGAACACTTCACAAATGCATTGCGTGGAAATAAATTGACTGATCTAAGACGCAAAAAAATAACCGAGTGGGGACTAACAGTAAAGGAGCGGGGGGCAACAATTCAAAATGTGGCAGCGTTAGAACGAATACTAAAATTCCCAATATCAGTAATGACGATAACAGGCGAGATATTATACGAGCCAAAATATAAATCGAGAGGATCTCCAATAAAAATTATTGATCATAATGAACACGCATGGACATCTGCAGTAACAATATTTCCGCGGGATAGAACCATAAAATATATACCCGCAGAGTTCTCCGGAGAAGAGAAACTATTTGATTTTATTCATCAGGTGAGTAAAAACGATCCTGTGTCAGTGTGGTTACTTCACAGTTTTGAAAACTCCGAGGGCAGATTCGATCAATTTGTAAGACCCAATGGAGAATTATACCGCACTAAAGCTCTCCAACACGCAATGAAAAAACTAGCTAGTAGTTTCTCGAAGAGTTTCGACGATGAACAATTACTAACAAACTGTTTTACAATTCCGTCGGTTGCAGCTCACTTTGCGAGAAAGAGAAACACATGGAAACCAACAAGATCTGAATTTCTCACAGACATCAAATCAAGTTGTACAGATTTTAACCACGGTGGATTATGGAATACAAAATATGACCCTGAAAGTATTATTTCGGTTGATATAGTCACATGTTATCAGGCGAGTTTTCTCGGGTACGGAGAATGCGCTGAATACTTTAAACGATTTGGACATCCTACACACGAGATGGTCCGTGTTGCTATTAATGGGCCACTGTCTGATTTTGATTTAACCGTATTCGATCGTGTGGTATCATTTGAATTGGCTACAGGACTTCATCCGTGCTGTAATGTTTGGACTGGTAGACATATATCTGAAAAACACTGGATGCCAATAGTGCTATTACGGTATATGATTGATTATAGAATGTTGATATTGTTGATTGTCAGTGAAGCGATTATATCATATCGAGCGCAGACTGAGGTTTGGTTACCACAACAAAATTTAGATAGTATAATCAGCGAACAAGGAAAAAAATTTCCCGATCTTGACGAATATCGTGAAATGGTCCAAACAGCTTTTTGAAGTTAGAAATAAAGACGCAAAGGATATCGGTAGAAGAATAATTGGTAAATTTACTCAAGGTGGAAGATAAACAAGGTGGACAATAAACAATGTTCTTCACGGTTGATTATAGATAGCGTTGAGTACGATTTTATAATCGCGGATATAACATCTAAGGGTATATACGTCGATTGTAAAGACGCTTTCTTGTCCGATGGAACAAAATTAGGTACAATTGTTACTTACGCAGACGGAGAAAATCTTCAGTATACACATTTGAGGGAGTCTATGCTAGATTATGCTTCTATCAATTTATTTTCGATGATAAATAGATTTTCTGACACCGCAGTTAGAGTAGCCACTGATTCATTTTATATAGAAGCGAAACACAGCGAAGCATTGACCGAATTCACTAATTCTGACGAGAGTTGGGGATCATGGAGAATTAAGCGGGAAATACTGCGTGAATATTCCAAATCAGCAGATGTTACGATTGAAGATAAATATTTGAAAAATAATCAGATATTGGAACTATCTAATGCACCGCAGATATCTGATCCAATATGTAGATATAAAACCAGCTACCTAAACGGCTGTGGCGAGTCAGGAAAGACGACTCGTGCGATTGAGTTATTTCGTGGGAAATCAAATATGATTGTACTAACACCAACACACAGACTCGCCAGAGAGATGAAACAACGAGAGGTAAATGCTTGTACTTATCACATTTTCTTTCGATGGAAAGGCGATGAATGGACTACTGAACGAATGGGTGAGAAATTTATTCCTGAAGTTTTTATTTGGGATGAGATATGCACAGTGTCATTAGATGTATTACAAAGATTTCTCGATTGGTTATTGTTAGCGAATGCAAAAGTAATAATGTGCGGCGATCATGGCCAACCACCACCATTTGTCGGTTTATTCCCACATGATTGGTTAAAAAAATTTGTAGACTATTATAAAGAAATTAACACCGATCATAGAGCACTTGATGAACAATTACGCGAGTTCAAGAAACTAATCAGATTACAACCGGATAGAATCCAATGTGAGATAGCGCATGAAATAATTTCAGAAACACCATTAACATATTTTTGGGAAGCGTGGAGACCAAACGATTTGATAGTAGCGAGTAGAAAGATAGTCAGAGACACACTTCAGATGAAGTTATTTGAATTGCATAAAGAAAAATTTACAATACTTCCAGTACCGTTGTGTTATAGGCCTTCGGATACACGAAAACAGAATATTGAAGTTGATATTCCAGGACAGCGTGAAAAGCAGAATTTAGTGTTAAATGATATTGTGCTGGTTGATATTAGCGTTGTCGAAGATGCATTACGCGCTGATAAATCCCCATGGACGCTAGGATACGCAGCGACGATACATTCTTCACAGGGATTGACTATATCAGATACAACTGTTTGGATGGTGGATAATCACATCGAGTGGTCAAATTTAGTTTATCTCGCAGTATCCAGAGTACGAAGAATAAATCAGCTTCGAACAGTTGCTTTAGATGATAATGACACTACAATAAGTGATATTGTCAGCGTTGACATAATCAGAAAAAAACTTTCTGGTTATAAACAATAGGATAAAAAAATAACAGAGAATTTGATATTGATGCCGAATTAATAATTACGCTGAAGCAACAACATAATAATCACTGTACGAGTTGCAATTGTATAATGCGTTGGTGTTGGTCGAATAAAGATCCTTCCACAATTTACCGTAGACAGAAAAGATAGCAGTATTGGTCATACTAGAGATAATGTGATGCTGACTTGTCTTGATTGCAACAGACGAAGAGGTGCTAGTTAAGACCACGCGGTGATAATTGAGTTTCCTCGGGTATCAATTGTAGTTGTTCACGAGTAAATCCTCGCTGAGGAGCGCTCAAATCCAATCTATAGATTGCTGGTCTACCCTGAGATCGTGTTATACTAGATATTTTATGTGCAGTAACACTCCAAATAGGATCAGTAGCCCTTTTTGTGCCACCTTCGAGTTCTCCTGGTTCATATAAATACCTAACAGTGACTTTGCCGAGTATTGGTTGTTTTTAAAAATCTTTTTGCGGTTGTACGGGTATATACTTCTTTTTAATCGCGTTGTTAGGTTTCATATTAATCGTTCGAGTAACCTCATTATTCAGTGCGGTAATTACGCCTGGTAATCTATTGACCCATTCACGAGATCGTTTATCCTGAATAAATTCCTTCGCGTATTGATATCCAAATAACCGCTCAGCAAGTTTACGATTAAATCGTTCAACAATTGCCTGATCGCGATGTAGTGCAGTATACCCTCGTCTGATAGTGACATTATGATGCTTCATTGTTGATAACACTGCACCCTGAAATTCCTTACCAGGATCAACTTGTAATGGATTTGGCCAACGCAGAGGACCCCTTCAAAAAATCCTTTCAAATGCAGAAGCCACTTCAGTTGATGATTTTGTTTTTAGCGGTTCTGCTTGTTTGTATCGACTTGCAACATCAACTACGGTTAGCGCGTATTTGTAACCACCATCATGTGGCAGAAATAATATATCAGCCTGAAGAACTTCTTTAGGAACGGTCACACCGAGCATTGATGATATTGATGGAGATATTAACAATTTAGTCGTATATGATGATATCATGTTAGACAATCAAAAGAATCCCGCTAGGATATTTTATAGAGGTAGGCATAAAAAACTGACGTGATATATGTCACTCAACGATACCCACAAATACCAAAAGTGATCAGAGATAACTGCAATATTCTTACCGTATTCAACGGAGTTGATACACATACTCTTAGAAATATTCACCAGACTTGGTGCATATATGGAGATATGGATTATAATCTCTTTAGAAATTTCTTTAGTCGCGCTCAGTCAATCCCACATGGATTTGTGACGATAAATTTATCAGATCCTCCGACACGATATCGTGTCGGACTTGATCAAATATTCGGTTAAAATCGTTTACTGAATCTTGTAAAAGAATTGTTAACCCATAGCAGCAGAGAGGGTGAATTCCAACGACAATGGCGTCTTTTTTTTTGCCAAATGGACCCTTACGAGGAAGCGTTAGTTTACCAAATAGACGTTTCTATTAAATATTTACTAGGAAGCCTCAGTTTGCCAAATAGACCTTTCTATTAAATATTAACGAGAAGGAAGCCTCGTTGACGCCTCTAAAGTTGGTCTGTTCACCCTCTCTGCTGCTAAAGAAAAACGATAGAGGAACCCGCCTTGCCGCTTTCAGTTTGCTGTATTGAATCATAACACCTGCTCCGATAAATGTGCCATGCATAAAATTAAGTATTTTAAGTATGCCATGTAAGTATATATACTTAGTAAAACTAATAATAAGTCAAAGAGTAATTTTAGATTCACACTACATGAGAAGTGTAAATTATGAATATTGATATAAAGGTAAAGATAATAATAACTAGTGCCAGTGACCGTTCATAAGCATCACCTTATATATATATATATATATATATATATATATATATATATATATATATATATATATATATATATATAGATATAGATATAGATATATATATATAGATATAGATATATATATATATATATAGATATATAGAGAGAGAGAGGAAAAAGAGATTAACATATCAAACGGTTCTGTAATGATGTTTGCATTGTGTATTTATATATGTAGATACCAGATACGTAGGTATAAGTAATAAATGTTGACAACATTGACGTTCAAATGTAAGCTTTGAGCATTTGCCTAAAAAATCTTTTCCAGCATTTTGTATTCCAAGTTTCTCGATTCATTTTTGAATTGCATGGCAGATGCTTTTGTCAAGACAATTAATATATGACATTAATTGTTTTTTTTTAAATTTATTTCAAGAAATGATGCAGTTGAGATGTATGATGCGTTTCCATCAATATCATACACTGAATAACTTTGTGTTCTGCCTTCATGTTCTGCCTTCATCATACGTTCATTTAAACAATTTAATAAGTTACTGTATTGTACCACACACACGCATCACGCACGCACACACACATACACACACACACACATATATATATATATATATATATATATATATATATATATATATATATATATATATATATATATATATATATATATATATATATACTCACGGGAAGTTGCACTTATAAATCCAAATGAAACAAACTGAATAAGTAGCTTAAGCATGATGAATACTTTAAAAGACACTCGTCAGAATATATGGCATAAAGGAAATGGTTTAGCAGACGTATTTCTTATATCATTGCCGGAGGTGTGAGTATAATATTTACACAATTGATCATTATACCTTCACCTGTTAAGTCAAGATAAACTGTAATCAAGACAGCGGAATATGACCTCTTGATAAGGTCGGTTGAATATTGGTTTCTGTATGAATGTTTTTTTAAAATGTCGTTTTTAGGCGGAACAGGAAACTCAATCATTTGCAATATATCGACCTGTTGGCATTTTCTTAACAAAGCCACAAATAAAAGAAGAATCAATGCCATACCGTGATAAGTCTCATTATTTACAATTACTATATTGCATATTAATATAGCTGTTAATGTAATTGAAGCTACAATATCCTTTTGCTATCTTTTTTAAATTGTTACGTGCTTAGGCTCGAATAAGCAGCAACACAGAAAGAGTGAAAACTAACAAGCTTGTATAACTTGAACAATGAATTTATTAAGTACAAATCTTGTATAAGAGAACATAAATAAACTTACTGTTTTAGAGAATCAAATCCAACATTTATCCAATATAGAATTCACAAAAATAATCCACTAATGGAATTGCAAGAATCCTGATAAATAAATGTTCTAATAGTTCCAGGTTCGGATCTTGACGATGTAATCCAAAATGGCTGACAATGTCACATGATGCAGTTCTGGTTTTATTATCATCCAAATTAAATTATGAGCACATGTTTTCTCTTCCAAATAAATAAATAAATCCACTTGCTTCAATGAATTGACACAATGTCCAGTACAAGGTAAGTAAAATTATAACTCAAACAGAAAAACACAACTATTAACTTTATAAAAGCCCAGATTCTACTCATGTTAGCTTCCAAAACACAGCTATATATATGTAATTCCCTCGTAAACAAAATGGAATCATGTGATTCTGGAAGGTCATAGAAAGAAGCTACCTTCACCAAGTCACGTGCTAAAAGAATGATTTAGAAGAAAAACCATCCCCAATAACTAAAAATATAAAGATGTCCTTGAGATTAACCAATTGTTTTAAAGGCCTGTTTATCAATCTGAAGCAAGGTCAGATAATGAGGTAATGAGGTCAACATCTGGTTTCCACCCGTAAAGTACATAGGTCATAGAGACTTTCTAGAATAATCTCCCAATTAATAAATTTAAAACCCAATATGACAAATTTGGATCTGACAATAAAAAATAAATAATTTAAATCCAATAGTCGTAACAAAATTTACAATCAATATATGTTACTATTTGCAGTACATGTCCTTTTCACTTTTTGTATTTAAATATAATATCTTCGTTATATCTTTTGAAATCCTATTCATATAATTCAATAACTAAATATGGTGTGAACACAATATACAATATTGACTTATCTATTTAAAATTAGTAATGAATCCATTAATTCTGTTTGAGAGGCGGAGAGTCAACTTTGAAAGCGAAATTCTAGAAACAGATGTCACAGCTAAGATCTTTATACAACAACGACAACAACTCTAGCATTTACTGTTTCGTGTCACAGTTATCTCTGCCATATTACCTGATGATAGCTTATCAGTAACAATGGTCTGTACACCGAGATAATGTATCTAAAAACAACCGGTGGCTTACAATCATTCATTCGGTTAGCCAGCCGAACCTACGTCATCAGCTTGTAGTTTCGTCCTTCTAAACACGAAAGAACAGGAAGTTGACGAATCAAGTGTATCTGAAGGATAAATTACATATATACGTCAGACATGTGAACAGTTAGCTCTCTCTCTCTCTCTCTCTCTCTCTCTCTCTCTCTCTCTCTCTCTCTCTCTCTCTCTCTCTCTCTCTCTCTCTCTCTCTCAATTAAATGACGCCATTATCTCGTCCGTGATGCTAGGGTATATACAGAACAGTTGACTGTGCTCCGAGTAACATTACACACTTTCAGATATGTATTCAGTCAAGTCGGCATCGAGACCCTACGTTATCTACTTTAAAGCTTACATTGACAAAATATTGTCAAAGTACAATTAAGGAAATAAACAAAAACTATTCAGTCCTAAACATCTCTAATATCATTTCGTAGAATTGTAGTTGTAAGATGTGCAGCAGCTTCTAAAATAATTAAAAAATTTGTCTTCTTATATCGCCATAAAAGACAAGTCTACATGACATTATCAAATTATCTGACGCACTTATGTGCAAAAAAAAATTCACTTGTTACAACCAGAGGAAATTAGTTATTAATGAATACGATTTACGAAGTTTCAAAATGATGCATGTGTTTGCATTTGTAGCATTGATTAAAGATCAATTAGACAAATAGATTAGTCTTAGACTTGAACCAGTGTAAGGCTATATTCTGAATGCCAAATAAATGCTTGAGACGGTGATGTAATATATCATGGTCTATTGTGTCCAATGCTGCAGAGAAATCAAGGAAGGGGATGACTGTAATCTTTCCACTATCCAAAGCAGAGAGAATGTCATTAAATACTTTCATAAGAGTAGTTTCAGTACTGTGGCAAAGGCAATATGCAGACTGTACGTTGCTAAAAAAGACTTTGAATTCAAATGAGATACAAGATGGGTTAGAAGAACTTTTTCTAAGATTTTTTAATATGAATGGTAGATTAGAATCTGACCGGTAGTTGTTTTTAAATCGTTATGGTCAAGTGTTGGTTTCTTCAGCAGAGGCTTTACGATGGCAGTTTTGAAAAATGATGGGAATTCCCCGGATGAGAAATTAATATTATTAAACATCAGTTAGTGTAGGCAATATTGGGTCTAAGTACTCAAGCAGCAGTGATGTTGGAATTGAATCAAGTTCACAAGACCTTGGTGCACTCTTCATCACGATTGTCCGTCCTAAATCCATAGAGACAGGTTCAAATGCTCCTAATGGATGTCGCTGAAATTCTGTATCATAACTATATGGTGACGAGTCAATTAAAATTGTGTTCTCAATCGAATCTTTAATGGTTTGTACTTTGTCGCGGAAGAAATTTGCAAATAGGTCCGGAAGGTCTACTGGAGAGAAGGTAGTTGGAAGTAGTGTACATTTGTTCATTGACATTAGTTTGTTAGTTATCTCGAAGAGCTCTTTGCAGCTGGAACTCTCCATAATCTTAGTACTGTAGTGGGATAATTTTGCTAAATGGACTATGTTTGTAACGTTTTTCTTAGATGCTTCATAGATTTGATTATGAATAGTGAGTCTGGTGGAAAGTCAAAGCCTCTCTGCTTTTCGGCAATGTCTTTTAGCAGTGCGAAACTGGTAACACTGCTATACCATGGAGGACACTTTTGTTATTGATAGTCTGCATTTGGTGGCTGGGGCATGTTTTTCAAGCAATGAACACCGGCAATTATCGAGTTGTTCTGCTGTAGAATATAAGTAAGTTGCTAGGTTTTCTTGGACGCCATGCTTTAATTTGGTTATATTTATTATACGGATTTTTCTCTTAATAGCAAATAAAGGTGGAGGGTTAGGGACTGATACGTCGAGATGGCATATAATGCAGGGGTGGTCTGATACAAGTTCGTGGGATACAAGGGCGGATTGGAGAATATTATCATCACATCTATAAAGAAACGAGTCTAAAATGTGACCAAGTTTATGGGTGGGATGGTTAACTGACTGCTTAAGATTGAAAGCATGAATGTAATCTTTGGAGTTTTGACGTGTATGGGTGGAAAGTTGAAATCTCCAAGAATAATTAGATTGTCACCTATCGAATTTTAATATTCCAGAAGATTCGAAACCTGCTCCAAGAGAGATTCAGTCAATTTGTTTTTTTTCTACTAGGAGGAGGGCGGTAGAGACAGCAAAAATGGACTGAACTTTATTCCAGTGTGAGTGTTGTTTGGACTAGTTCAAACGATATGTGGCAGACATTGAAGGTTGTGTTGTACGTAAAGCATTTTATCATGAAAATCTTAGTGATGACAGCACTTCCATCTCCGCGAGAGTTGCGGGGCAACGACTTGATGGAGTAATTGGTGGGTGTTTAATCCGCGCACATTGGGCTTATCGCCTGATGATTTGAGCCATGTTTCTGTCAGGAAGAAGACGTCGATATTCTGGTCGTTGATAAATTTAACTATTTCTGTGCGCTTTTAGGCTGATCCTACTGACTAGGACTTTAAATAATGCAATATGTAGTTTCATCCTTGGGACAGTTGACACAACGGTTGACGATTTAAGATGAATTTGAACCAGGTTATCACAATTAACGGCCGAATTTTTACATTGTTTATCTGTTACGGGCGGAAGGGAGATAACTGGAATTCTTCTTCCTGTTCTACGCCGGCCGGCTTTTAAACAACGTTTCGTTTTTGGCTTCCGTTTTCATGTAAGTAATGATGAATATAGTTCCCAGTTGGTTTAGTCTTTAGGACAATGTAGTATGAAGATCCAAGGTGTGGTCATTTAACGCAATTAATGAGGGTCCATCATAGCGTAAGTGGGTTACCTTGCGATCACGTGATGGCGGTTTATTCAAAAACAAAGGACGTCTTAACAGTGGAACAAGACAGCTGAGAAAAATTCTAATTGCTTTCGTTTCCAAAACAGGAGATGAAGAAACACATACGAACTGAACAGCCAATGCATGATGAAACACAATAATGTAGACGAAGTTAGACCACAAGCACATATATCATGAAAAAAGCAGAGAAACGGAAGAGCTTTCGTCAAGCAGTTAAGCGATGGCGGAAATCTTTCCGGAGCTCCATCATTGATGGCACTGTCCAGTAATGAGCATGAGCAACAGCAGCCACCACAACTGCATGAGCTTTGGCAGCGTAACTCCTAAAAATAAATGCTATAACATCTTAAAATACAAAAATCATAATATATACCTGATATACAATCTTCCAGATTTATATATAAACCTGCTAAAATATATGATACCCCTGTTGAGAACGCACCAATTCTAGATGAATACAGGTAATCATATAACAACAGCATGCTTGATAAAATGTCAATTTGCGTAATAAATAAAGATAAAATACCATATTATTAGTCATGTTATAACACTAAAACACTATGCCAGATTTATGTTTGCAGTAGTTTAATTCCGTTAAAATTGTTTTATGGGTGATAAAGTAGAACTTGCAACAAGTGACGTTTCAAGAAATACAGAAATACAAACTCGCAACATTGCTTCTCTGCAAAACACTTGGGATAAGGCTGTAGAAATACACTCAATAATTCGTATTATTATTATATACGATGAAATATGTACATCACACTTCAATCAACACTAACGACAGGATAAAGGGCGTCAAAAACTCTGACCGTTTTACGAAATCACCATTTCAGCGATCTTACAGGCATTATTTATGTGTTATTTTCTTCTGGCGGCGGTTACCTTTGTTTTGACAACAACGGTTGTAGTGTCTACTGGTATTATGTTGAATCCATGTGTATCTCATTATATATGACGTTGTATGTGCAACAAAAGTATTTTCAAAGAACTAAAACCATCACTTTAAAAAAGCTGGCAATATCCAGATGTTTGTATAATGCACATGAAAATTCTTAATACGATCGAGGCTTCTCTGCGTGGAAACATTTCCTACAATCATGCTATTCTGAAAGCATTAAGTTGCACAATATCATAATGGATCTTAGCCCCATGCCGTGTACAGAACATAATCGCGAAAAATATCAGAAGCAAAAAAACAATCATAGCGATAATTATACCCTATTAAGGTCCGATTAACGCATACAACGCTTTGTTAGCAAGTCTGTCTGGTTCATACTCCTTCTCCTCCTCCCCGAAAAAACAACCAGGTCTCTCTGGTTATTTGGGCATGAAAGTAAATTATTCTTTTTTTAAGTCAATCAGAGTCAAAATTATGTCAAGGGCATCGCGAAACAATCCGTATGCTAGGTTAACTGTCATCGTTTCTCAGATGCCCTGAAAATAAATATAAGTGGAAAGTGAATACAAAGATCATCTTCGAATGTGGTTATAATTGCTGCTCCATACATAAAATTGGTTGCATAACTAAGATTAGAACTGTCTTTAAGAAAGCCTTTGAGTGATTATTCTGACCAGGTTTTCTTGTATTTTTTTTCTTTTCATGATTTCTAATTATGTTGCGATATCTGCATAAAAACGGAAAGTGGCCAGAATTTTGACGTCTGGTAATTTGTCTTGAGAGTGTTCTTAACAAATCCGTACGAATCGCTAAGACTGGAATACATCGTTTCCATAACGTCTGTTAGATACCAGTTCAGCGGACATTTTTTTCTCATGTGGAATCTGCGTTTTAACATGATACTATCGTTTTCAGGTAAAATTGTATATACTGTAATCATTGTTTTCTTTAATTGTAAAACAAATTGTGCATCGTAGACAGATGAGTCAACTATCCTTGCTGTACCAATACAAAAACGAATATAATTTGGTGTGATGCCTTGTATATTTTAATATCTTTGTTAAGATTAGCTCATCTGATCCAATTAGCGCTGCTATCTCTCCACGGATGCTCTTGCAGCTTCATTGATACACTTTGTACGTTTAGCTACTTTACGAATTGGACCAAGATGTTCTTCTTATCCAGTTAGTGCTCCTACTTGTTGCTCTCTTTGAATTGTTATTATACCTGGCATGTTTGGCATTTTTTTTTTTTTTGTTTAATGAGCAGCATCAGTGTTTCATTGAGGCCTTCTATGATGTCTTCTAGTGCAGTGTAACATATCTCTTTGGCGCTCTTATGACCTTCAATATCATTACCAATAAATTCCCGCTGTTCACTAGCGGTATTACAGTATGTTTCTCATACTATTATATGAAATCACTGGCAGATATTTTATATAAGTGTTATGATTGCTAAATTGACGTGTCAGCGTAAGACCGGTGAGATACATTCGTGTATGAAGTCGCACGATATTTTTAAGCATAATATTACCGTACACTTTAATATTGTTTCCATTTGCATTTGGAAAGTGATTTGTCGATAGCGGAAAAAATGGCGTTCTGTCAATCAAAGCTTTTCGAAAGTCGTTTGAAATATCAATAACCCGGCTTGTCAGCAGCCAATGACACAATTACGTACAATCAAACCCACTTCAACCATTGTAAATCATATTCAACAACAGATATTTTTTTTTCCAGATCTATCGGGGCAAATGACCAGTGAACGAACCAAATTGAGGAATACAGTTTATTGCCATGTTTCAATCGTTTAGATGCTGCCTACGCGGA
This sequence comes from Unio delphinus, assembly GCA_029339505.1. NCBI lineage: Eukaryota > Metazoa > Mollusca > Bivalvia > Unionida > Unionidae > Unio > Unio delphinus. The sequence goes on along the minus strand of JAQISU010000243.1, from coordinate 2,658,635 downwards.
GGAGTCTATGACCAAAACAATCTCTCACTTTTTTCAAAAGCATATGAGAATTGTATTTTTCGTGATGCCATTGAATAACAGGGCATAGTGTTTGGACACTATGGCCATAAATTAAGTAACATAAGAAGTGCAACCATAAAGTTTTATAAACGTAACAAATAATGTATTTATCAAAGTTATAAATGAACATGTTAAAACAATTAATTGAATCCAAAACAATCTTGAAAGGTTCTATTAGAGTTTTTTAAATGAAACGTTTCGTAGACTTTTCTGAAGTGGAAATTTACTGGTCTTCCACAGACGTTCTCAAAATGACGTTGTCCAGAAATCCTAATATTAATATAGTCAATTGAGTACCTCTGTATCCACTGCATTATCCAAACGATTGATATTTCCCTGCCAATAAAATATACGGCCATCAGAAAATATGTATGCAGACATGATGATACAACAGGAATATAAGAATTAAGAATGACTCCAAGATAGAAACGAATCACATTTGTTAGTTGTCTCATTATAATCACTTTGATTCTTTAAAGTGTGATATCGTGGCTACATTAACAAACTTACCTGGAACGCCATAGTGCAAATATCCCGTTGAAAAGCTCATCCCTGGTGATAATTACTGCGGTCCTGGTACAAGGATATACGACTTGATTTTAACAACCAACCAATGCCCGGTGAAGTATCAGTAAATCATATTTACGCTGGATATTCCTGATATGACCTTGTTCATACAGTAGCAAATGATATTCGTGCTGTTAACGATCTTACTCACGACTTAAATGCGATTGTGGGATTATTTGTGTGTACGTAACATTAATTGTTGGTTAGATTGTTAGATTCAATATATGTTTTTTTACTATTGTGTTTTTGTACTTGACCTTGTCTAAAATCAAGTGCATTGTGTTCCTGACAAGTAGCGTTAAGTTTGGTAAAAATTAATGCATAGCTACTATTTCAGCTGTCCTGATGTTTACCAAATTCTATATTATAGTAACATCATCTTCTAAAATGGGAGTGTAAATTATATACAAGTTTTTTTAGAAGGTGTTAGTTTTGACCTAGGTCAATTATAAGGTCTTTTAATCTTGTTTATCTATACATTATTCATTTCTGCTGAACAATCACGAACCGGAACCAGTCTTATTTGTTTGTTCAGCATTTTATATGGGCCACAATGTATTATTCTAATTATTTATTCACTGCAATTACAACGCGCTCATCAATAATATTCATGGACAAAGACAATTAATTTGGAATTATAGTGCAATAAAAAAAAATGAAACATCGGCTTATGTTACCGTTGTTACTGTGATTAAACAAAAGACTGTAGGTATATCATTACTGTTTAGGCCATTGGTCCATCAGTACATTATAAACTAACGGCCACTGCAGGGTTAAATATTGTTTGGAATACCACTAACGTTTATTCAGAACTGTATTCATTAAGATTTGTTTAGGTAATTTTAGTATTATTTTGGATTTAATTCACAATACCGTAATTTTCTTTTACATTATCTGTCTGCATTCTACATAACCATTTGTTATATTTTACAACGCCTTTTGATTTTCTCTATTTTAGTTCACTTAATGTTTCAACACTGAGTCTCAAACATATTTCAGAGAGTTTTTCTTTTGAATTTTGAATTCAGCTGATTCGGGAATTTCTTAACCGTAGTTATAATTTTACAGATATGGGAAATCTATGGTGAGACCATAAAGTTTTCATAATTTCATCTAAAGTGATGAACTTCCTATTTAATTCTATCCAGGAAATGTTAGAATTACTCCAGTTTGCCAGGCAATATGAGTGCCGAGTAATAAAATAAGAGTACTGAGTGTTGCAACAAAAACTGGACAGACACATGTCGAAATGATTATTTTCGTGGAGTAGAGTGCGACTTTGTTACTGTTACTCTCCATTGTATATATTTGTCATCAGACTTATTCCCGAGACCCGAGAGAGAGTTACGAATTCTTTACCCATCGATGGTATTCATTTATTACTAGACAGTGACCTTGCTGGAAATAATCCCCTAGTAGCTGAAAGTTATTCACTTGTAACTGATAAGTTTTGTTTGGAACAGAAAGTTGATTATAACCGGCTTGTGCAACTTACTAAAACTATCACAAAGAAAGCTCTTGACTTTCTTATCCGACAATTACTCCTTTGTCTGACACATATATTGGTCAAACCTTTGAAGAGATCAGTTTTGCAATCGGTATGTTTCAATCAATGTGTATTGATCACATACCTATTTTAACTACTCCTCATCTTTGTTCTAATGAGGGTGACAAACGACAATCACGTTGGCGTAGAACAGTATATCCACTTTGTTCAGATGGCTTTTAGCAAAACAGTAGCCACTGCAATACCATTTTGTTCTTTTGTTAAACATCGTGTCCTTATGAGAAAATAGAGACTAGGTAGTCCGATGGTCACAGTGGTCAATGGATTATAAAATGTTTGTTCCTAAGTTGGACAGACAGGACATTTTTAGTCTAACCCACGAAGCTGATCTGGCTTGTCATTTAGTTGTCAGTAAGATTTGTGACAAAATCTTGAATCAGTTGTACTGACCAAAAATTAAAAGTGATGTTTGTACATACTGTAGAGCTTGTCATATTTGTCACATATAAGGATAACCCAGTCAGCATGTACACCATTCTCATGCAACCGATTCCTGAATTCCTGAATATTAAGAGACTGTGTCCGTCCCATACCTAAGACCAAATCAGGTAAACAATACTTGTTGACCATAATGTGTGAGTCCATAAGATTCCCTGAAGCAATTCCTTTGAGGAATATTATAACTAAAACAATGATAAAAGTTTTGATAAAAGTTTTGATAACTGTTTTTTTACGCAATTTGGCCTACCCTAATCTCCCCAATCTGATCAGGAGTCAACTTTTAGATCAGGAATTTTCTGGCAGGTTACGCATGAATTAGGCACCCGACAGATTAAGTCTTCTGCCATTCACCATCAAACCGAAGGGGCTTTAGAAAACGGTCATCAAACAAGGACAAATATGATTTTAGCCAGAAATATTGTTTTGATATTGAAACAAATTGTAACGATGATGCTCATTCACTGTTGCGCTTGCTGTTAGGGAATCCGATCAAGAATCATTATGATTTAATCCGTTTGAACTAGTCTTTTGATATACTGCATGTGGACCATTGCAGTTGTCCAAAGAGAAACTTCTTTCAAAAGAAGATACAGACATTAATCTTCTCGGCTGTTTCGATTTTTAAATATAAGTTGTCAAAGGCTTGTTAAGTTGTAAGAACTGTTCTGCACTATATACAGGCAACAAATTGACTTAAGGTATGACAAAAAGTAAACGCAAAGGAGTTTTCAGCCTGGTGATAGAGTTCTGTCTCTCTTACGCATACCACAAAATTATATTCACACTAAGTACGATATTCCTTATAAAGTTGGGAAGGAAGGAAGTGATTTAAAATGTATCATTAATATTACTGGGAGGTGAAAACAACAACAACTATTGCCATATAAATGTCCTTAAGAAGCATGTTGATAGCGATAGCCAGGTGAATCACTAAATCAATGTAGTTGTACATGCCCCACACATTGAGGGTTTAAATGATGGAATGAAAATAGCCTGCATTCACTTTAGAGTAACCAATCAACAATATTTGATAAACGAAAGTAAACGTGATTGGCTTTCACCATATAGTCTTGTACTGAATCAATTGCACTGACTGTAGAATGTGAATCGTGTGGAGTTTATCAATATAACAACACAGTGCCGTTGGGAATGAAAGATTGGCTTGTACCTTTCAACGTTTAATAAATATGATTACATTTGGTCGATATAAGTGTGAATCTTACATCGATGACGTAAAAAACAACTATTGGAGAGCTCATTTGGAGATCATTCAAAAATTCTTTAAGAGGCTCATGGATGAAAACTCGACAATTAATTTAAGTAAAAGTGAGTTTTGCCGTGTTTGTGTCACATTTCTATGACATGTTTGCTTCACTTTTCTTATACTTGCTGACCAATATGTCAAGTAAGAAAACCACGTTTCATTGTTCTGAACAATATCAGGAGGTTTTGAAAAAGTTAAAGGCCATACTTAGGAGTACACCAGATCTAACGGCTACACATTTCAGTCAATTATATAAAATGTATGTTGATGCGCGTAAAGTTTACATTAAGTAATATATTTGGTTTAGAAAATATTAATTCTTGCCTAGTTCAAGTATAGGGCTGTTTGGTTGCGATATACATGAGTATCAAGTCAGTGTCAGTGACCACAATCTTAACACATTCATGGTAAAACGTTTTGATCTTGTAAAAGAAAAACTTGTACAGGAGCAGCTTCGACAAATGCAGCACTTACGAACCAATATAGTCTGGTTTTGCCAGCTTGAATATTGATTTTGTTTTACCCTGAAAGGCAACAAGTTCACCATCAAAGATCTTTCTGAGCTCCATGGCCGGGTCAGCAATGAGTGTACAAAGCTTGACTTGTTCATTACCGCCGACAAGGTCGATTCGCATTCGTTTGCGCAGATTGTCCATGAATTTGCTGAATCCAGAAATGTTCACGAGCTTGAAAACGTCCTTCTCAAATTCATTTGTGGCTTAAGGTCTCATACTGTACTCATTTGTATATAAGGCACCATCCAAGGTGGCTGGCGAAAGTTAAGTACTTGATGGATCTTGGTTACATGCATTCCGAATCGCAGATACAGCTGAAGGGTTCGCATGTGCAGTACAATATCGCATGTGCAGTACAATATTTTGTTTGATTCTAAGACTTGGTCTAGTTTGGTACATTCAGGATTGATCGATTTAAGACTGATACGGTGACAATAACGTACCAAACAAGTTCTGGGACCAGAGGACAATCGTTGTGTGCATCATGTAACTGTTCAGGGTATTCAAGACCAACTTTTAAAAATATCCGTCATCACTTATGATATTGTTAATGTTTATGTGTTTGTGCACTTCAGAGTGGTCAAGATCAGCCCAGTAACATCCATCATCCACAACGGTTGCAGTATCATCCATTCATAGAGAATATTTAGATCTAGATACAACATGTGACTTTGGGGTGCAGAATGATCATACGCATGCAAGTTTGGGTTGTTAACATATCCGTGCCTTGCCATAGAAATCCCGCCAAGAAGTGATTTCTCAACAACTAGATGCTGTTAGAAATTCAAACTCGATTTCGGTTTAGGACAACAACACATTCCACGCCATTCCAGTGATGAAAAGTAATGTGCAGAATCTAACTTGCACGTGTGCATGACAAGGTCACGAAGTTTTCAAACACATTCGCGACCACCAGCAAACAACAACAAATCAGTGCGCATACGCAAATCGTGATAGTCACGCATGTGTTTGCAAACAAATGCAGACCAAACCTTGTATGCGTGATTGTATTATTTATATTTGATGCCTTGGAGAGCCAATTACTTTAAAACAAAAGGTTCGATAGGTGGCAAATGTGTTTTCGCCACCCTGTCCCAGTCACTCGTGTACTCTGATGAATACACACATTTTCGCATTAGCAGATCAGTGTTTTTGGATAGTATCGACACGTGCTTGCAACGTTCTTTTCCGCTAGTGTCCACTAACTTGACCAAGGACGAAAGCAGAACCTAAAAAGAATCAATGAACTAACTATAATTGACGCAGCCTAAACTTCATGTACTTTGCCATGTTATGATGGAACACGCTTATTGGAGAGTTTGATGCCATGTCCCCTGCAATATTAAGACACCATCGTACCCTTGTAGATTATGAAACACTTCGTGAATTATTTTTTTTTTGTTCATGTAAATTCTTAACCATTGATTGTATACGTTGTGTTCAGCACCTCTATAAGAGCCAGTGATGTGACAGTGATCACGGACTTTGGCATCAGTAGGCGTCAACACCAAAGTTGTCTTAACGACTTGAGAATTGTCATCCAGGCTCGATATATCACAATCTGTATCAACTTGAAGTATTCTTGCAACAAAAGCCCTTGATTTTATACATGTATATGTGGACAGTTGCTGTAAACTGTAATAAATATATTCATTTATAAAAGTTTATTAAATCTATTAAATGTTTTAATTAAAACATCAAGACTTCAAACGTATATATTATATACATATATTCTTGTTTAAAACATCACATTTCTGCTTTCGTTTTGTTGTTTGCAAAACGTTTTTGCACATTTCGAGAGTTTAAAGTTTGCTTGATAAAGTGAAATCGTTGCTAATATTGAGATTAATATCACATTATTCTCAATCCACGTAAACAAAGAAATTCACAAAAACAAGTGTTGTGTCCTTGCTTTAAACTGTCAGTTACGTCAGCCACCGTACTTTCAAACTGTAAAGTTCCAAGGCTCCATGGAACAATGTATTCAATATAAAATTTGTAGTGGTTCTTGATATCCCGCAGTGATCTTAGGGACCAATACAAATTTAATATTCTGAGAAAAGTTTCGTCTGTCAATAGCTTGAAACACTTGACTCATGTCAGAATAACATCATATCATATACATTATATTGTTTGAAGATAACTAAACGTATTTTGAGATAAAAAGAAAAAAAGATATTTCATCTCAAAAGAAAGTCTACTCCCGACTCGAAAAATTAAATGGACAGTACAGTAGATGAATTTGCTCTGTGCATGTTAATTGCTGCATCAATTGTAATCTAACAATCATAACTAAAGTGTGATAAATAAGTTACATTATATATGATACCATGGAAGTGTTATTGTGCAGATGTCAGAGAGCGTGATGATAACAATACTTAGAGTTTCCACCAAAGGTTATAATGTATGCTAATTGTATCATGGCTTTGTTACATTTAGGATTATTAGTCTATTAATTGGCTTGGACGTTTTAAAATATTTTCAAGCCGGATAATTAGCCAGTTTCTACTAGCTGACGTCACAATGTACAATATTCACGAGACTTTTATAGTTGTATGGATCGGTTTTATAAAATTTGCCATCGCTAATTTTTGATCATTTGGAACTATCTGAATATTTTAGGTACAAGTATGTAGCAATTTATGATCGAAAAAATCATTTCTATATTTGGATCGTGCTTTGTAATGCATGTCGTAGAGTAGTAATATTCACTAGTAATATTAAGCTCGACGAAACTTAATAATAAGTATGTAAATGTAAAACAGGGAACAACCATGCAGATGTGAAATTGGAGTTTCATGATGCATGCTAATTGGGTGATTAGAAGATAATTAATGTGGTATTTAGTTTTAACTAATCTCAGTCTTGAGGTCCTTGGGATAAAGGAATATATGGGATAAAGGAAAACATGGACCATTACGCCACGCCAACATAGCGACGCATAGACAAGTACAAGTTCCCTTGCGTGTAACACTATTGATAGGCATAGTGATCCCTTTCAAGAGTGTTCATAAAACTCACCTTTGTCGACTGAAAGACCAAACATAAAGACCTAATAATGTTTCCTACCTTAACTATTCTCAGGACGTTTTATTTTTTTCTAATTGTATGTTTTGTTTTTGGGGGTGGGGGTGGGTGGGGGGTTGCTTTTTGTTTTGTCTTTTGTAGTCATATCATTATAGATGTTATAAAGCGCTTAGAACTTCTAAAGATTAGGCGATATACAAAGTCCTCGTTGTTAGTATTATTATATGATAAACAAGCTTCGAGTTCGATGTCAACACCGGGTAGCCAGTAAAAATGAGCCACACTGGCTCAACAAATAAGAAAATGCTTAATACACTTTAGAAATTAAGAAACTTTTTAAAAGAAACATCTGCTGTAATGAGTATCTGAGTTTTACCAAAGAATACAGGAGCTGTTATCATCTGCGGCCTTAGTCAGTTATAAACTTCTCACCGAAATATATTGGTAATAAGCCCATCAATCCTAGGAAATATACTAGAATGCAGACAATGATTTAAAAATGCAGGTGCTCCAATAACATCGGAATCGGATGAGAAGTATATGCATAAGCTTACTAATCACAGTTGATTCCATTTTAATCATGATATGTTCTTGTTTTCAGTCGGACGATAATCAAACATTATTCCTGACAGCAAACATTTGCCGTAATGACAAAAAATGACGATATATTAACACTGATACATATCTATTTTAAGCAAGTGGATTTTCCGATTCTATACAGTACGTTAATACATATACATGGCTGACATTTGCAAACAAATGAAAGAATTTCAAACGCTACTCAGGGATAAATGTGACTGAAAATAGGACATCCTCTGCGGAATCGAAGAGCATCTAAAAAGAAATTTTTCAGAATATGTGCCCTGATTTTGCTGCTATAAGTTTGGGGGATCCTACTATTCTTGGATGTGATGCATTTGAAAAATGTTAAAGTGTGCCCTACGATGTTTACCGATCACGCCCAACAGAATGCTTGGAGTAGACGGTTACAATCTATGCAGTGTTTTATTCGATGTGAACCGCCTGCCCAAGTGTTGCAGTATATCTCACCGTAATGCTGTTGTTTGTTAAACATGGCTCCCAGAGACAAAGAAATAACCAACGACAAAAACTTCATTTTTAAATAATCACAAGAGGATTTCATTACAAAATTACTTGATAGCAGAAAACTGGATAAACATCAGCTTTTGTTTTCTTCCTTATAACGATGTCGTTAACTGGGCATTTGATACAACGTTTAAACACGAGGGCATATAATGTACTGGTTAGCATGAAAACACAATTTAAAAAGTAGTCTTGTTCAAGTAATTATTATACTTAACACTAATTCATGATATAAAATGTCTTCCAGAGGAGTGCACAGAATATGTATCTTATGGGATTTTCAACACAACCCATGTATCTATATATTGGGTGGGTGTGGGTGTGCGAAAACAGAACAATTTATCTTTGGACGTGAGCCACAAATAAATATTTGCTTTGTTAAAGTTCTAAAGATTGCTGACGTGTTTTCCTTGCTTATATGTTATGTATTTGCTTATGAATATCGGTATTGTGTGGATGACCTTTGGTCAGTAAAAGAGTTTAGAGTCTACCTGACTAATGTATTGTTAGTATGCAAACAACATATTATATATCTAATATTTTGTCTATCATTTTATATTTGTTTTTAAGATCACTATAATATGATTTTATATTTTATATTAAGATTATTATTAATTGAAGGCAAACATATTTACAGACATTGCGATCATAGTCCAGTCTAGTTTTAGAAATTAAGAATATTTTCGAAGAAAGTTGATTATGAATTTGATTGGAAGATGACCGTCATCCTGGTTCTGGTATACATACATATATCTAAAAATATAGAACTTGCCTAGGCAAATGCGATCACGTGACATAAATTATTAAGGCGTAAAAAGCGAGAGACTGAATGTTGATACTTTCACAATAACATATATGAAAATGAAATACTATGAACTGGTGTTGCCGATGGAACCGAATAATTTTAATACATATTAATGTACTCGCCATTAAGTAAAGGAATTTTAATATCCAGTTTTAGAGCAGTGGGTAGAGAATGTAGTTGTGTGTGTGTGTGTGTGTGTGTGTGTGATTCGATCCTGGGGACATCTCTCTCTCTCTCTCTCTCTCTCTCTCTCTCTCTCTCTCTCTCTCTCTCTCAACCTACCAGCCAAAATAGATAATTTGACCCTTACCAGACACTCTTTGGTTATCTGAACACATAGTATCATTGAAGAAAATGTAGACGATATATATTTTGTTTCTAATGTTTGGCTTAAATTATCATTATAGACTTTTAAAATCTTAAAACATGTTTCTGCTAGGCTGATGGCGACGATGCTTGGTCACTATAGAGGCATAGGAAACAACATTACCTAGCACGTGTCACATTTGAAGCTTTCTTGAAAGTGTAGCATTAATTTAAGTGGTTTTGAAGAAGGTGGGAAAATTACTGTTTCTCGCCTGATTGTCATGGAACCCAATACACATACATGTGTTTGTACACTATGACATCATAAATATTTCATCCAATACTTTATAAAAAAAATTATACCAATGTATTCAATTTTCTAGTGGGATGGGAATGCAAATATGTATTTTCTACCTGGTTGAAATGTCGCTTTAATAGTTGCCACTAAACTATTATCATTAAGATGTGAAAAAAGAACGTGCCTGAAAATACTAGAATGTTTAACTAAATATAGTCTTTTCCTTAAGATGTCAGATGTGTATTTGTGATTCAGTATTAAGGGGAATTAAAACTATATATATTAAGCGGAATTAAAACTATATATATTAAGGGGAATTAAAACTATATATATATATATATATTAAAGGGAATTAAAACTATATATATATATATATATATATATATATATATATATATATATATATATATATATATATATATATATATATATTAAGGGAAATTAAAACTATATATATTAAGGGGAATTAAAACTATATATATATATATATATATATATATATATATATATATATATATATATATATATATATATATGGATGGGGATCCCATTAGTTTTCTAGGTGTGACCCTGCAAAAGCATTCTCACAGGGATCATTCTTAGGCAAGACCAGAGCGTATAAGCTAAAAGCCCAGTGCATACGTCATAGTCCTGGCAAATGACTTCGTTTACTGGTACACACGGGGCACCAATCATTACATTCAGCACGCCATCTTCTTTTGGTCTGTCTCGTGGAGAAAGTCGGCAACCTGCGATAATATTAAATGCCTCCATCGGTTTATCGTAGCATTGCATTAAAACCAATTTTAGATTTAAATAGGCATATGAAAGATATATTACTAGAACAGAACATTTTAAAATACTAACTGGGATTGTTTAATTGTCCATGAAGAACAGAAAAATATGAAAGTTGTGCTATGGGTATACACGATTAAGCAGTTACTCAGCAAATGAGTTTTCGACAGCTTTCAATTAAACCACTTGGATAATTACGTTTCAAAACTTGTGTAATTTTTAAGTTGTTGCTATCTGTGTTATATGTTCTTAACTGTTGTATGTTATACACTATTGGGAGACAATAGTATTCCTATCATACATATGTTTTATTTCTATATTTACTATGGTGCCTAAGCATAATGCATTTTATTACAAAGTTTATTTTTAAATTGATATGTTCCTTAACTAGGATTGACAGACATTTATTAAAAATTACATGCAAGGAGCATAGAAATATAAAACAGCAAATGACCCTGGTATGATGAGACGTCGAGTCGTCCGTTTTTAAACGTGGAGTTACTGTTAGATCGTTGAGAACTTGCGACACAAGATAGTTCTGATTGATTCTTGCCGTAAAGTTACTTAAATTGCAAGTAAAATTAGGAAAATATGTCCGTAATTATCGTTAGTGAAACAATCATAATCAGCTGCGACTATCGTTCGTAAAAACGTAAGAAAATCTTCTGTGTACGATGTTTTGTGAAACGGGGCCCATGTGCTTTAATACTGTCAAATATCATGCACATAAATGTACTTGTGCATTATACCTTAGATAGTTATATCCCATGTACCTTGAGCAATGCTTTTTCACCACGCCGTGAGGCAAAATTTTATTTGTAAGTGAAATAAATATAATGCTGTATGTTTTTCCTTCAGATTATGCTTGTATTTCAGCATTGTCAGCTTTACTTTTGTAATAACCTTAATAGTGATCTGTTGCTGTGGTTCATTTTCAGCACCACGTGATGTAGGTACAATAGTAATCATTAATAAATGTACTGATTCAGCATTTTGGTAATATGTGTGAATATCAGTTGCAATTGATAAATGAATTGTGTTTAAGCACAGTGTGACCAATTAAACCGGTTGCTTGTACAGGTAACTCGTTAAACTATGGCCCTCATCATAACATACTTCTATAGTCGGAAGCATGGTTTACCTATGTATAGTTTGGCATACACAGATTTGTGTATATTTCGTGAATATTGCAAATTATATTGCACTCTGCAAATAATATGCTTTATTTCGTATTTATATTTTTTTTAACTTAAACATCACACACATGAGTATACTTGAACATAAGTAATATAAATACTTGTTTCCATTATCCCATACCAATTTGTATTCCTAATAGCATGTGCTTTGACTGGCCAGCCATTACTGAAATAGCAGCCTAAAAAGACACTAGCAAAATGTAAACTAGAAGGATTGGCATGACTTTTAACTTCCTTTATTATTGACTTTCTGCTTTGAGTTGGTCCATATATATATATTGTCACGTTTTTAACACAATTTTCTAATATTGATCTATAAGTAAACATTATAGTTTGTAACAGAGTTTCTTTACAGTTAGATTTGACCTTGCAAGGTTCTTCCACAGTTAGAATTGTTTCAAAGTAACAAAATGGAGGATACGAAAATTGTCAGGGACTATAAGAGCGCTAAGAACAAAAGAAGCGATATCATTTTTTAAAGGAAAACCAAATTGTATATATTTTGTTTGGAACTTGGACAAATATATTAGATCCACGTGGGAAAATTGTTATTGAATTCAAAGTGCATGTCCTTATAAGTGATATTAGGGTAATAAGACAATGCGCTTACACTATAATGTGAAGGTAATAATACGGTAATAAGACAATGCGCTTACACTATAATGTGTAGGTGATATTAGGGTAATAAGACAATGCGCTTACACTATAATGTGAAGGTAATAATACGGTAATAAGACAATGCGCTTACACTATAATGTGTAGGTGATATTAGGGTAATAAGACAATGCGCTTACACTATAATGTGTAGGTGATAATAGGGTAATAAGACAATGCGCTTACACTAAAATGTGAAGGTAATAATACGGTAATAAGACAATGCGCTTACACTATAATGTGTAGGTGATAATAGGGTAATAAGACAATGCGCTTACACTATAATGTGTAGGTGATAATAGGGTAATAAGACAATGCGCTTACACTATAATGTGTAGGTGATAATAGGGTAATAAGACAATGCGCTTACACTATAATGTGTAGGTGATAATAGGGTAATAAGACAATGCGCTTACACTATAATGTGTAGGTGATAATAGGGTAATAAGACAATGCGCTTACACTATAATGTGTAGGTGATAATAGGGTAATAAGACAATGCGCTTACACTAAAATGTGAAGGTAATAATACGGTAATAAGACAATGCGCTTACACTATAATGTGTAGGTGATATTAGGTTAATAAGACGATGCGTATAAGCAGCTATTAAATAATATAAAATATAAAATATAAAGTTTGCAGACACTTACAAAGAGGATGAAGAAAACATACCAATCTCAAAATTAACCCATTACTTAAGAAGAAAGAATGGTTTGTGAGAAAAGCAAACATGTTGCAGTGCTTAATTGTGACCGATTATGGTCATACAAATTCACATTATATACTTTTACTATAGAATCAAATGACGTTAGGCAACACATTGCAGGGGAATATACTTAGATAACCCTTCCAAATATCAGCATACGTAATTGTAGTATGAAAGAAGAAACTTTCAACATCACCAACAACATATTTCTCAAATGAATGCCATTATAGCGTGAATCAGTAAACACAAGTTTGCATGATGCAACCCAATTCACCAAGGATAACAAAAGACTACCCAAAACAAATAGTTTTTATTGCGTCATTGGAAAGATGTTTGTTGCGATCACTATCACGATTTGGAAATGCTAAAGTTAAATGATATCGTCGGTTATTATTGGTAATACAAATAAGATCGTTATATGACGGCATTCACGTCAACTAAATGATGTTCAAGCAATACGGTAACCAACAGATAATTCAATCGCATAGAAATAGAGTAAGCAATTATTATCTATTTCCAGAACGATGTATTTTGTTTCACATGTTCAGACTCTCCAGTGAATGCCCTTATCAAAAAATTGTTGAAACCATCAATGAAACATCTAAAAAGTATAAATATATCATTGACTTGTTTCGTACCTAAATCCTTGGTAAAATGTCATTGACAATTTTAACACTCTAAACAGTGCTGGACTTCTTTACCTATCACCTTCAATTCATAACTACTTCATTTTATAGAGAATACGTGATAAAATTTATGATTTTTCACAGGATTGTCAAGCTGCACTCTATTTTCATTTACGTGGCAATTCTTTGAAACCATTACACAGAAATTAGGCTTTTTATCCACTATACGAGTGATACCATCATTACATATTGATGATTTTACTGTTCAAAAGCTATAAGTATTTTATTAATATAACATATATAACATAGTTCAGCTGTCTGTTTAGTATACCTGCTATGGTCAAGATAGGTTTAAGATAATTCCATATATTAGACTTTCCTATGTTTACACTGAGATCTTTAACTTTCAGTTTTAAATTCTGTCAAAACTACACTCCAATGTGTACTACCCCTCAAACACTGTTCCATGCTAAAACATCTGATTTACAACTGGACATTTATCCGTCTAATATAGGCTATAGTTTATGTATAAAATTGCTAACCTAATAAAACTAAATAACAATAAAACTAAATAACAATAAAACTAAATAACCTTTGTTGAAGCGAATAATAACCAATGTTATGACCCAGCTAACCGTGTATCTCTCGACGCTAAACTTGACAGTGCAATGTCAAGAATTATCGCAAATCGCTTGACCTCATGTCAGTCAAGATAAATGTGTCTTACACGCAGGACATGTGATATCAACGATTACTGAACTTTATGTATTAGGACTTCTGTGTCTTCTTGCTTTGATTAAGACCTTACCAATAATGCTCGTAATCTGGTCACTACAGCATGTAATATATATGACACAATATGGAGTGTTTGAAACCTTTCTCAAATAGACGAAACAAATCTAGATATTATAAAGTATGTTTAAACTACTGAAGTATAACAACATCAATACATGTAGGTAGGTAGGTAGGTAGGTAGGTAGGTAGGTAGGTAGGTAGGTAGGAAGGGAAATAGTAGGTACGTACGTACACATATATGCATGCATATGTCTATTAATCTATCTACTCATTTCATGGTGCCACGTTTTAAGCAATTCTTAGATTTGTATGATTATTGGGATTCGGCGCCATGGAAATATTCCGAGCCCGAAATAATTAGCCAATTATTAGGAGCAAATGTCAGTGTTAGTGAGTTTGAACGATGCCATGGTTCGCTAGTAGTGAATTCAGGTCCAATCCGAATGACTGTCCCTGGAGTAATATTCCGTATTAAAATATAGTGGTGTACAAAAGTGTTGTAGCTAAGGTGGCAGTATTTACGGTAGGAAAACGGTAAATAACACAATATAATCAATAAGTGGGGACCTGGTAGATACCGTTTATGTGTCCATAGTGGAAAATAGGAGCAATTATATTGGCCTAATGAGCCGGTAAAAGTGTATCAATATAATGGCCTAAGGTGACGGAGTTAAATAGTTTCCAGTGAAAAAGGGGATACTAGTGTATTTTCTATGGCATAACCGGATGGCGGTACGGAAATCTGATGATGAGGATGACAAAATATGCAAATGTGTGGTATTACGATTAGACTAGGTTTAGATATAAACTCATGAATTAAGATTTGATTTAGATATTGCATTAATATTAGATTTAGGTACATATAAACTAATGTGTTATGATAATATTACGATATAAACTACCTAGTTAAGATTACATATTTAGATACATATAACATGTTGTGAACAATTGCTATGAGAAACAACTTCTTCTATATTCAGAAGATTGCTGTCCACTAAGACAAAGTCGGAAACTACTGGATAGACAACATTCACCTGCAAAATCACCAGCAGCCAACTCAAAAGTGATCGAACGTAGTTAATTTAAGGATTTACAATTAATTATCCCATCAGGGAAAACGTAAATATTATTAGTGTGTTCATGTCATGACCTAATATATAACAAGAGCTTACACCGAATACTCCATAACTATGAAACTGAAGACAATGCGAATCTTACATTTTTATAAAGGACATCAATGTATGAGCTGTACTTGTGGTTTTCTTCTCCACGCTTCATTGTATTGTCTTGCCGTTTAAACCTAGAGAGGGGCAAATATCCGATATCCAACTGGAGTTAAACATTACATGACGAATTTAAATATTTGACGGCGATCCGACCTCCTTATTCTATGAATCGCACAGCTTTGCAGCAGCTCATGCGATGTTTGGGTACCAACACGTGTCCCGTGCAGAGTTTGGTTGGCTTCGGTCAGCTGAGAGCGCAAAGCAAACCTGTCAGAAAAAGTGTTTGAGCATAAGTCATATCGATGTACACTAAGTCCCCTTTGACCCTGACAAGGTAGTGCCGTACCCTGAACCTATTTTCAAAACCTTAGACACTGATTCGTATCATAGTCTTCCTAACTACGACGCAGCACATCTTTCGCATTCAAGAGGACGACCCCTAGTAGTCGAAGAGCAAAACTATCATCTGATCTTAAATAGACAAATGACCGACATAAGCTCTGTTATCATTTTAACGGCCATTCCGCCAGGCGAATAGTTTCTCATTCGCATTCGATTTGTCTACTACCAAATGGATGCGGAAGATGGTGAGTGTAATATTAATGAAGGACATTACTTACGAGGAAAACAGTTACCAGAAGACCGCAGTGGTGTACGGTCTCTAACCCGTTTAATAGCTAGATTCTGATAAATCGGATCCTTTGGAAAACGTCAAACTAAATTACGTTACCAGCGTGCAGTAGAATAATAATGAAGCCATGGTCTTAGAGGGGCCAGCCGTCAAAAATTTACAGAACGCCAAAAGCAAGACTACGAGACATTATAAACTACCGATATTTGATCATATCCGAAAACAATGCAAATCCGATTCAGAAAGATCTTAAAAGGAGTCTTATTGTGTAGTAGTGATTATCGATAAAGAAGATGTGGCAAAGCTAATGTCTGTGCACGTGCATAGGTTCCAGTTCAAAGTATTAATAGTGCCTGTAGATTACAAAGGATCAATAACTATATGTTGTCAAGTTTCAAAACATAAAACATATATTTCAAATTTGGAGTTATTTCACAATGGATAGGAGGATATGGTGGGTTCTTAAAAGAATTAAGTTTTTCCCCATTGGATAGGTCGTTGGTTCCTTTACGGTGTGTGGTATTTGCTAAATGTCACTTAGTTAGTGGGAGAATAAATGCTTTTTTGTGCAGAACGCTTGGATATAAGGAGAGAACGGAGCCATTGATTTCATTCCTATTCGGATTCCTATTTTGGATTCATATTTACTAATTTGAGACGAGACATTTTCTTGGATTATTCATTGCAACTTCCCAGTGCTCATTGGACTAAAATATTACTCTCGGACTGTATAATGTCGATGTGATACATCAGGACCGTTGTCAGACCAATACATTCAAGGATATTTAATTCATTTGGAACATTCTGTTATTTAGGACTGATGGAATTTTTTAACTCTTTTGAATTTCATTCATAGTACTTTAAGTTCCTCTTAAATTTTAGTTTAAAGCTTTTATAATTAAATTACTTGTTATGTTTACAAATCTTGGACGAACTAGCCATGAAAACCATTAAAGAGAATCCCAGACTAGAGGACCAAAAAAAAAAGAAAGTAGAGAAAAATAAGAAAAGAGTAATGCGATGACGCGGCAAGTCTGTCAGGTGAAACCTGTAGAGAGTACATCACCACATAGAGAGCCACTACAATAGATTGTCATTGCACCAGAGACAGGCGAATTGCTCTGGGGCTACCACAGCAGTAACATATTTTACCACAGCGACTACAACTACCACAGCAGCATCCAGATTTAATACCAAGGGAAATAGCAACCGTCGGATTCCTTGAAACGGAAAACTACGGCTCTGAAGTGAGACAGGCCCCATCAGTGTTTCCCATCTCCAACAACAATCTTTGGGGTGGAGGTCGATAGAGTCGACGGTGTGTGTGTGTGTGTGTGTGTGTGTGTGTGTGTGTGTGTGTGTGTGTGTGTGCTCCAACAGAGAGGGTCGAGTATTATGTGCACTGGCGGAAAGAGCTGCCCTTTTCAGATCCATCACATTTGTAGAAAAGAGAAACTCATAATTTTGCCAAAAACATTGTATATGTTTGTATTTATGTGTCTCTCCCCAAAAATACCCTTTCCCTTAAAAAATATGTTTGTATGTTAGGTTTAGAGGTGTGTTTATAAACACTTCCTCTTCTTGCTTGTGTGTGTGTGTGTGTGTGTGTGTGTGTGTGTGTGTGTGTGTGTGTGTGTGTGTGTGTGTGCATTGTATATTTGGTTATATGTATCTGTTTTTCTTTGTCTTCGTTTCTATAAACACTTATTACATTTGCTTTGTGTTTTTCTGTGTGTGAGTGTGTATGTTTTCAACTCAAACTTAAAACCTTTACAATTTACTGTTTACCCTCAAGTTCCTAGTTTGATCTCATAAACACATTTAATGCCGCAATGCCTCAATTTACCTCATTAACACTTTTGACCCCCATGTGCCTATTTCGATCCCAGAAACATTTCTGGCCGTCTGTCGACCCCCGCATATTAACCTAATTGAAAAATAAAACAATCGGAATTCTCATTCGTACCATTAATGAGGTAAACTCGAATGCTGTGTCGAGTACCGAAAGGTTTTTACTGACTGGTGTCCCGCTTAAGTTGGTTTCATTATCTAGGTAGACCGCCCTCGATGTAATTGCCCGGTTAGAGTAAATATAAGTGGTAGAACTTATAGATGAAATATATAGAGATATCTGCAGATATATAGAACAGAACACACACGAGTCCCCGTACAGGTAAAGAAACAATTTAATCAATTACATACAACAACTATGCAAAGTCTTTACATTAGGAATATCTCAGCTTTTAGAAAACAAAACGTTCTCAAATTACAAAGGAAAGCACAATGGATTCAAATGAAATAGCATAATCTTAGTATCAAGTGAACAATCAAAGTCAACGTCTTGTATGATTACATAACCTGTTTTTCGACTTTCACTGTAGCTATTCAGACACCTGGATCTCCGGATTCCACCCTCAACAATACGTCCCAGTGTTACGTCACAGAATTGAACGTCTCAGATGGCACTCTCGGGATTGCACGTTTCAGGTTACACTCTCAGGATTGCACGTTTCAGACTACACTCTATGGATTGTTCTCTCAGGATTGTACATCTCAGGAGCTATTTTCTCCCTTTGCTGCAAACGTCTATCCAAATCCGTTCGTCTGATTCCTTGGACAACAGTTTCTTCGAAGAAATTTCTTGCAAACTCCTCGGAGCCTATTCTGGTTTCTTTTGCCGAAAAGCTTAGACTGATTAAAATTTTCGATGAGGCGATATTAAAACCTTGGAAATTTGGTGTGGGAAACACGCCCCTTAACTATCGTAACCAATCAGTCAATTATTTTGGTCTCTTCCTCAGTGGCGCTAAAATCGGGGTCAGCTTGACCTGGTAGTTCGATAGTTACAGAGTTTCTGCGACTGTTCAATTGTGACAGCTTTACCCTGAAAAGAACGTTTACTGTGCCCCTAATAGTACGTCTGGCTGTTGTCAAAACAATTACTTAATTATTGTCCCCTCGAAATGACATTCCGAACATGGTAGTGTGACGATTGATACTCGTACATTCTCTAGAGACAAATCGAATTAATGGTTCTCTGGTCTCAACTAATGTATTGTATTATTGTTACATCAACAGAAATTTGCCCCTTTCACACACTGCTACCATCCGACCCAATAAACATGTTGACCCTATAGTACCCTACATGTTAAACTTTTAAGCTGATTTAACATGGGATTTCTCAGGATCATGTTCTCGTAAAAAACAGTGAATAAATGCAGAATTTCACACTACTGCCACACAAATTTGAGAAAATGCCCTTTCTTTCATCCACATTTAAGGAATAAAAGCCACATTTAAACGAAAATTGCAAAACTGTACTACAGACATATATTACCAATTTGCATTGTATTTTGTTCTAATTGATTCCTCCATGTGGCACCATCTTAAATTAAGACTTAGAAAGAAGGGGTTAGCTCAACAAGTTTTTTTTAATGATTCCAAAATAAGCACGTATGCATTTTCCGCCTGCATGTCAGTAGCAAAGATTAATAACCTCTTTAATGCAAACTTTCATAAGTGTGATTAATCTATTTTGCAGCCGACAGTCTTTTTCGTTTCGGAGATTAAATCTGTGTTCCTTGTACTCAGCGCTAGGAGAACGAAAATGCATTTTTTGATGCCATATCGGCCCTCTCCATTATAGCAACAGTTATTATATTGAACCCTTCGCTAGAGACGGCCCTTTGTATAAGACCATGTTTGCAAGTGAGAAGGGAAACTAGTGTATGGAATAAATAAATGAGACTCATAGCATATTGACATCGTTTACAGTAGACGACAACGGTGTTATTCAACTCGACTTCTAGTATCCTTGATAGCTTACTTATTATTTGATCTGGCAAATATTTCTCACTACTGCCTTATCTTTTATGGATACAAAATTTATGTCTTTCTCATATTTGCATATATCCTTTTTAGTAACAAATGAAAGTGTTGTGAAAACAAATATATATGTAATAGTCATGGTTAGTTTAGATAATAGTTTTACGTATAGGTGATCATGTTTTCCATATCCTTGAATTCAATACTCTTGTCTCAATATACCTCTCAGCTTATCTATACCGATTTCAAAAACGGAAATCTTTACTGTGATAAAAGTACACAGAAATTAGTCAATTCATTCATTAATTTATAATTTTTAACCTGAATGTGACCCGAGTGGCCCTAACAATGGCATTCTCTGCGGTTTTAATGCCTAATGGTCCTTCTATCATAACACAGCGCCATATTGCTTTATAATATGGGCAAGTGATTTTCACAGACAACATTGTGACGTAGTCCATTCTGTTCGGTAGCTGTCGGATAATTCCGTAAATTACCATCCTGTTGAGAGGTCAGAGTCACATGTACTTAGAAATCAGACTCCTATTTAATTCAACGTAAAGGCAAATTTGTAATTGTCATTCTTTTTGCATTGCTTGATTCAACATTGTATATATCGGAAGCAGACGAAATTGTATTTTCATTCTACGTACATACATGAGTAGTAGCGCGGTCACTGAAGCCTCACGTAGACCACTATGTTAAATTTAGGAAGTTGCACCTTAACCTCACGATTTATGAATTGCGTAGAATTATAGTTAAAATATGGTGTTCTCCCTTTGCCGACAAAGGATGGAACTGTATAGTCACAAGGGTAATTTAACATGGGTATGTCTCTTTTGTGATAAGACATCACATTTACACTTGGAAATTCCTAAACAAGTTTATTACATCTTTGAATGATTTAGAGAGGAGGCTGACCTGTATCCGGGCTCTATTATTGTGTCTTCGATTTTTATATAATTATGTTATTTTGAAAAATTGCTAATTCTTACCTTAACATACTGAAGCAGAATCAGTCTTTTTGTTGTGTCCATTTATTCATATGGGTGGTTTCATTTATTAAAAACAAATAATATTTCACTCGAACAACAAAATGTTCAATACATTTATGGGATGGAAACATTAATTTTAAATTATATTGAATTCAGACAATGATAGTTTTGGATTATAATATTATACATCAAATAACTGTAAGGACATCATCACAATACAGGCCACGGAGACTACATACATATGAAAACATTCAATATTAGAATATATATTTTAATACCACTGGAATTCAATTGGACCGTTATATATTTGGACTTGCCAAATACGTTTAAGGACTATTTCTGATTTAATTCACGTCACTGTAAGTTATTTTTAAATTTACACTTTGGGAAATATCTTATTTGTTGAAGTTTACCAAATTTGCAAAATTATGTTTTCGCCGTTTACTTTTACTTTGTTTAAGATTATATGTGTGTGTGTGTGTGTGTGTGTGTGTGTGTGTGTGTGTGTGTGTGTGTGTGTGTAATAATACCTGTTTGAGTACTACAATGGTTTCCAAATCGACAGTCTTTAACAACTTATTATCCCTCCTTGTTCTGAACAAAGGAAGGGTCATGTAACATGGAGCTTTAATTAATGTAGTCAAATGTACTGATTTGAAATCCAACATCGTTAGGAAGCCATTCGACCATTCTTTTTGCCTCTCTTCCTTAATGGATAATCAATTTAAAGACAGTCAGTAGAATTTTAGTTGGTTATACATTGAGTACCGATCCTACCTGCAGTACAGGTAACATTGCATACATCTTGAAATTCTTACCAATGTACTTCCATAGAGTATAACCTAAAGTACTTCTTATGATAATGTAGATGAACATGTAGCCAGTCTAAAATCAACTATGGCAGCTTTCTAAAAAATCTATTTTATTGGGTTGTTTTCAAATAATGTGTGCTACTGTTCCAATAGCACTTGCAATACGGTACATCCACAACTTTGATTACTAAATGATCCAACACTTTTCAAGCTTCAGATATTAAGAAAACTACTTTCAAGCAAGACTTTCTGACAGAATTGATTTTCTACAGATTTAGTTATGCTTGATATTATCAGATTCGTATATATATATATATATATATATATTGTTACGTGCTTAGGCTTGAATAAACAGTAACATAGAAAGAATGAAAATAACAAGCTTGTAAAACTTAATAAACAATTTCTTACGCACAAATATTTTCCAAAAACGAAAAATAAACTTACTGTTTTAAGAATCAATTCCAAAATTAATCCAAAAATAATTCAAAATATTATCCACTAGAGAAATTGCAAAAATCCTGGTAATAATATGTCCAAAGAATTCTAAATTCGAATTCCAGCGAAGTATTCAAGATGGAAGACGATGTCACTTTATGAAGTCTGTTCTTGTTAATAAAATTCTATGAGCACAATTCTTTTCCAGATAAATAACAATATAAATCCTCTTGAATCCAAACGAATTGACATAATTTCCAATACAAGGTAACTCAAAATGACACAACTTAATATTCTAACAGCCCAATTTCTCCTGAATACCTCGCTCCAAAACATAATTTATATATCTATTTTTACGTAAACAAGGAAGGGGTCACGTGATCTTCTAGAATCTATCAGAACAAATTTACGTTAAAAAACTCACGTACCCACTATGTGACCCAACTAAAATAGAAAGATGTTTATATAAAGCTCCATAATGTCCTTGGAACCAACCAATCATTTTAAAAGCTTCTTTACAACTCTGAGGCCAGGTCAGAAATTAGGTCAACACCTGGTGTTTATTCTGTAAAGTACAGGTCACCCCCACCTGCAATGAACGAAACTTAAATTTAAAATGCCAAATTTGAATCTAGCAAACAAACAATAAAATTAAATATTAATGACTTATATCAAATATACGTAACAATATATGGGTGAAGCGCGATTCAGGACGCTGTCTAAGTGTTCAGCCGTGGTTGAAGAATTTTCGATTTTTTTTTTAGTGTGTTCCCGTCTGCGCTGAGAAGGGGTATGAAGGTCAATACGCTTCTTTCAGGGAATTGTAGAAGTTGTTTGTGTCATGCTGGTCTGAGTAGCACTCAGCTTTGTTGACAAGCCATGTGTCTCTCATCTGGCGGAACTTCTGCTGTACAGTTATGTTGTACGCGACTTTCATAGAGGTGGATTTGGGCTTATTGAGGTAGGCTTGAAGAAGGCGGTGTTTTTCACCCAGCAACTGCATGGTCTCGTCTTATCGCAATTCTCATCAAACCAGTCTTGATGCTCTCTGCTTGAGGGTCCCAAGATTTCTAAAGCTGTGCAGTAAATTAGCTTTCTGAATGCCGGCGAGTTGGACTCCACATTTTGGTTAACGAGAGGGGTGGATTTCAGACATTCTTCCCGGGCATCTACGAGAGGCTTTTGGTACTGGTGCATTTCAGCTTGGTGATGGTCAGTCGTGTGGGAGCATTCTTTCCCTGTGGGCGTTTTTTGGACTGAATGCGGATATTGAGTTTGGTGATGTTGAGGCGGTGGTCTGTTTAACAGCTTGCGCCACACAAGGACTTGGTCACACGCGCATCTTGTATGTCCCTCTTCCTGACAATGACGTATTCGATGAGGTGCCAGTGCTCAGAGCGTGGGTACATCCATGAAGTCTGCTTACGGCTAGGGAGGCGGAAGACTGTATTGGTTACCAGCAGTTCATGCTCTGCGAAAATATTGAGCAAAAGGATCCGTTGCTGTTACAGTGACCCACTCAGTATTTCCTAGCACTCCATCCCAGGCAACGTGATCACAGCATACTCTTGCATTGAAATTGCTAAGAATGACTAGCTTATCTGCCATTCGAATTTCAGCAATGATGGGTTGAAGATCCTCATAGAATTTGACCTTCACTTCCTCTCGGTTGGTCATGGTTGGCGCACAGAAACTGATGATGGTAAGGTGCTTTCGTCCAGACAAGAGGGAGAGTTTCATGGTCATTTACTCCCTTTGAAGGTGCAACCAATTTGCCAGTCAATGCTATCTTCACTGCAAATTAGACACCAGCCTTAAGCGCTATTCACGTCCTTGGCCGCTTCAATAGGATGTGTATACGGAGCCCCTTTCATGGAGTTCGCCTTCTCCCGCAAGCTGAGTCTCGCTCAAAGCAGCAATGTCCACGTTGTATCTGGCCAGTTCCTTTCCTATTAGGGCGGTTCTCCTCTGGCGTTTAAGGCGCGCACATTCCATGCGCCAAGTGTGAGAGGAGCAATCCTCATTTTCTTTTTGTAGTTTGACCGCTGTTTAATGATAACCTCCAGCCGCAGTGTGCTGGCTAGGGACGTTTAGAGCCGACAATGTTTAGAGCACCTTTTTAGCCCATTCCTCATGCCAGGGAGGTGAGCACTGCATTCCTGAAGAGTGTTGCTCAGTCGATCAGGGGGCTGCTGAACTCCACTGCTGCTCCATGTCATTGGTGAACAACCCTAATGGCCTGAGTAGCCTGTGTGCAGGTTGACGGCTGCGACTGCCAGTGTACCAACACCTGCCGCTTCGTTGCTTGCCTGTCGTCACAAGACTTTAGTGGGTGATAAAATGGGATGGGTGGATGGGTGGATGACAAGAATGACTTGCGATGTGTTTAAAGTGAGGATGAGTTGAGCAGTTCGTAGACCTCACTATCTCGCCCAAAACCATCTGGGTACAGCATCATGACAACGTTCAGACGGCCGGAGACCGAGTTTTTTGCAGTGGATGACCAGGACGTCCTACGTGTCTCGTCGTGTTCTTAGCGCTCCGCTGCGCTTTACTGAAATTCGCCATTCTGCCCGTTGACCAGATGGTGGTTGCTCCACGCAGGTTGCTGAATCCAGTCTGAACGTGCTAGGTAGACAAAGCCTAACTCACCGAGGGTTTAAGACCCATCGGCTGACCTCAGCCTGGTTTAGCCGGCCAGTCGAGGCCGGCCGTTTTCCGTGATGTGGCTGCGAGCTGCCCCCGAAGGAGTACGACTGCTTAGCCAGCCAGAGGTGTTACGCCCTCCCAGGATACCCTATAGACCTTCGACTGCCTAACTATAGCCAACGATTAATACGAAAAGGTCATCCCTCTTTCACTAGGGGGTGAGGGTAACGATTGTTTTGCAAATATTGCACCTTTTATAATATTGCACAAGTCAGCTAAAATATTCTGGTTGCAATAAATTCCTTGATCAGTTTTACATCGATATTTATATCTCGCGTTACGTGACACCTCAGACTTTCCCAAATATTAGGAATGAAAAAGCAACCATATTCCACGAGGAAGTGATGTAATTTGTACGAGGGGGTGAATATTACCATATTTGGTCCAATATTGAACATTCCGACTGCATCATGTAACAAACATCACTTGTTATCAATCCCTTGATACATTTCATATATATATATAGTGGGTGGGGTGATGATTTTTTGTGGGGAAAAAGTCTTTCTTAGATTACGTCATATGAAAGTTAGATTTGTAACTGATTCCTTGATCAAGTGTACATTGATAATGATGTATCGTTCATGACATCCAGATTCTGACAAACATTAAACATAATACGAACTATCTTCATACCAAGTTCTTGAAAAAATGGTACTTTCAGCTGCCTCGCTAGGCACTCAGCATTAAGAGGTTGGTGTCAGGAATGGTGGGCCTGGTGTCATTATTATACGACTGGGTGATACATCATGCTACATGTCTGCGCCATGATGCCCAAGTGCTAGATATCACTGTAAACTGCCACACTGCAGACATCAAAGCGATATAACTAACAGCTACGTTAAAAAAATTCAAATCACACACACCACAACACACACACACACACACGCACACCAGGCATCTTCTATGAGGGAGTGAGGCTGATAATGTGTACAATATCTCTGACTGTCACCTAAACATTTCCGTTTGCAATTGGTTACTTCAACAAAGTAGCTTAGCAGCGCACAAACAAACCCCAAAACTTGGAGTTGGAGCTAAAGTTACCATCAAACATCCTTTTTGTTGGGGGTATAGAATTAAACTTAAGTTTGGGTGGAGTAATGTTAGAATTCTTGCTATGTGACTACTTGAACAATATTACATTGATACTGATAGAGTATTGTACATAAATAATTATATTCATTGTGTCATTAGCAAAGGCACGTTACTTGCCTTAACATGATACAAATTGCATTGTGCTGCGTTGTTTTCTCAATTAATTTTAAATTAATTAAATTAAATTAATTATAAATACAATAATATGAAAGTTTTCATTTATTCAAGTGAATATTGAATTGTTTAACTTATCACTATGAAGATTTGGTTCCAAATGTTGCCATGCACGTGTAGTTTTATTTAATGCCCATTCCCCTAACCACACGCGATGATAGAAGATAAAGTATTTTGGTCTTAATCTTTAGCAAGCAAAATCTGCATTCTGTTGCCTTAAATCAATTGTAATGTAAAAGATATCAAGGGACTGATTTTACAAATTGCGTGATGAAGTTGGAATGTACAATATAGGAACAAATATCGTCACATTCACTCTCTCGTGGAATATGGCTGCTATTTCGATCCTAATATTTGGCTAAATCTTAAGTGTCATGTACAAGGAGATATTAATATCAAAATTAGATTAATCAATGAGTTTATTGCAAATAGAATATATTAGATGACATTGTGCGAAGTGTGCAATATTTGCAAATAAATCTTTACCCTCACCCCATCGTAAAATAGTGTTGATTATTT
The DNA here is from genome assembly GCA_029339505.1 of Unio delphinus. Lineage (NCBI taxonomy): Eukaryota > Metazoa > Mollusca > Bivalvia > Unionida > Unionidae > Unio > Unio delphinus. The sequence continues at coordinate 2,631,487 of JAQISU010000243.1, read as the reverse complement.
GTATCTCAATCTTTGGTCATATTTAGGCTGTCGTACATCACCTCATATCATTTTCGACGTACAATTTATCACGGAATCGATTGAAGAGGGAATCTATGAGATGACGCTGTGTAAAATGTGCAATATTATCCAAATACCGTTGTGTGTACCCTTTTCTTTTATCTTCGCCTACTAGTAAAACTATTTGTAAAATTAATTATCTGACGAATTTCATTAATTATTTATCTTGTGTCATATGTTTCTCGTAAAAGTCTAGTCCAACTGCAAATTGCATAGACAAGGATATGAAGTCATATAATGCGCTAGCAGACCTGGTTATTTAATCAGTAAAACATGCAGCATAATCCATGATCTGATGGCAGACCTGGTTATTTAATCAGTAAAACATGCAGCATAATCCATGATCTGCTGGCACATTATCATACGACAGGTCATGGTCTACGTTTAAAACATTGGACTCAGAATAACCTGAAAAAAGTGTAATACTTATATTTTCAAATAGAGCATATTACTGTATATTTTATTTGCTTTCAAATTTACGACAAATTAAAATTTTCTCAATGAGAAAATGGGAGTGAATGGGTTCTAGATAAAATAAATACTTCTGCTATTTTTTTTTATGTAATTTTTTTTCTTCACTCCCATTAAATAGAGAAACGATGAAACTAATGATATACCTGTCACACGAGTCGAACAAATCAGTGTAAAACTTTAAACGCCATCAGCGATACTGAGGACTTAATCTGTTGTAATCTTAATTCAAAGAGATCAACAAGTAAATGGTAAAATAAATACAAATGCAATTAATGTATGCATAACCTTTATTATAAAAACATAAGAATAAACAAAAGATATTGCACCATTGGTTGTAACATGGATTTTCTGTAAAAGATTAATTTGATCTTACTCTCAAAATATTAGGGGAAAAAACGATCATTGATGGCAGCTTTTGATAGAGACGGATAAAACATCCAAAATTAACAAATATAGTTCTTGATCACTTCGATTCGACAATGATAACGAATTTGATACAAAATGCTCAAAACTAACAAAGAAAAAGTAATTTCCGTTGAATGTTTTGTAAAGCTTACAATGATATCCATCCTATTTATTACAAGCTGTTTCAGTTTATAATCTCTTTCATATACCTTGAATGTAATAAATTCTGAGCTAATCTGTCAACAAAATATTGTTATAGTTATATCAATTATGCATTCAAAGCCAGATTATGAAGAATGTGTGGTTAAAAGCCAGTAAATGCTTATGAATTGCAGATTATGTACAGTTTATAATAATTATCATTAAATACTATTTACACCTCTACAACTAATCAGCGTCATGGACCAATTAAAACGAAGCACTTTGAATGGTCAGTTGGAAATTATTCAACTCAGTGATAACCAAATGAGAATATAACTATGTGATGTTGTTTACAAATATCATCTTAATTTGTTATTCTAATTGCTGGATTTGTTTCTTTGTAAAGGTATTCGTGTATATATAAGCTATGTGAGATTTTTTTCCACCCAAATCTTAGAAACATATGTACAGTATGTTTGTTGAACAAAGCCCCCATTTTGATCAGTTTTCACTATTTTCAAAAAACACAATGCCTACAAGCCAGTGTGGCATAGACTCGTTTAGATGCAAAATAAACAACACACAGTTAAACTTTTTTTAAAAAAAAAACTCAAATGGTCACTTTTATGAGAGAGACTAAAATACAGTGACTCAGACCACATGCACGATGTTAAAAGCAACCTAACATCAGATTACCAAAATGCTTTTACTACAGGCTCAGAAATGTAAACTCTAATCACGTGCTGTTCCACTAGAACTCAACCAATATACTGAAACCCCAGACAGTAATGTTTTAAAGGAGTTTTATATACAATTATTTTTATCTGGAACACATAAAATTGTTTAAAATCTGGTATAGTGTACCGTAATTTGAAATTGTGTACATACCTTGTTGCTATGAAAAGCATTTGTAAAACGTGTTAAACCCAAACTCTAACATAACAGATTTTATGAACTTGCCTTTGTGTATTGCCTCCTGTATGTGATAATACGTATCCCATAAAGTATAAATAACTTAATGTGCATACACTGAGTACCGAAACATTTAAGAGTCCATCAAAATTAAATAAAGTCCGTTAATTTATTATTGAAAGGATTTCATTTTCCAAGAACGTTTGTGCAAGTTTTAATAGATCCATTTCGCCATAGCAATATAATGTTAAACAATGAAAAGCTTAATAAATAAATCTTCCGATAAAAATAGTCCCTTACTTGTTCATAAATATTGAATCTACTTTCAGCATTTAAAGAATATTTAACACTCTCAATAACTTATTCATAGATTATTTTACACCATTTGCTCAAGTCTCTTTTCACAACACCCGATTAAGACTTTTTGCACAACAAAAATAATGATCAACGTTACAGAGTTTCTTAAGTTTTAATAGGAACAAGGGAAAGTATTGAAACAACTTGATATCTTGTAAGCTGGCTATGGTTACAAAATGACTCCCAAAACGTTTCATGTTTGTCACAAAATTACTTTCTGTGTTGGGAAGAAAAGTTTTACAGGCATGCCTTTATACTTGGAAATTCAACAGAATAAATTAGCTTTTATAGTCTTTGACACATAAAACAATTTTAAAGTAGACTGGTTCTTGTAGAGATCATTCATCTGTAGTCATCACTAATCTTTTTAACATGGTCCATTAATGTGATGAACATCAAAACAGTTCTCCAGTCTGTGTTATCGTTAGATCGTATACAGTTTTCGCCTGCCGAAATTTCCCATGATACAGCAGCTATAGTTTGTTTGCCAATAAACAAGTTTAATATGTGTTTCAATACTTACTGAGAATAACAAGATTTCTTTCAACAAATATTTTGTTGTTGCTAATTTCTGGAATAAAACATTTTACTAATTACAATACGTAAAGTGAACAAGTCTTTGATGTCCCAAAACATTTCTGGAATAAAACATTGTTTCATGATTGAGTATGACAAATATTCTACTTCCTCATACATGTTTGATAATCATTTTTACTCAATGTACTTTTACTGGTGTTAATTACTGTTACAAGAATAATGGACTTTTTGGCCCGATGAATTTGAAATTTTCAGATATTTATATTTTTCTTTATTGACTCAAAGACTAATCATCTACAGTCTAATTGTTAATGGTTCTCAAGTTCTATGATTTTCAATTGAAATGATGTTGTAAGATTTCCAATTGAAATGAAGTCCTATGATTTCCAATTAAAATGACATCATAAAATTTCCAGTTGAAATGAAGTCCTATGATTTCCAATTGAAATGAAGTCATATGATTTCCAATTCCAATGTCCAATCAAAGTTTAGGTAGATAGTGTCCACTTTACATATTTCAAAGATGCAGAAAAGCAACAGATGTTCAAACAAAACCCGTTAACTGTAAATAAATTCAACAACGCTGTTTATCACTGTAGACACAACATCAACTACTAAAACTCAAAACCGAAGGATTTCCTTCGTTATCATGTGCTGAAATAATTAAAACTACCATGGATTAAGTGTTAAGTGTATAACAAAACAATGTTTCATAAAATCAACATGCATTGCTGTTTCTAAAATCTTAAGAAGGTCAATAATTTAAATAACATATCTGATTTTCAGAAGCATTCATGATAGATACAAGTTTCTCATGTGGTTTTTTTCCATTAACTATTCATTGGTATAAAAGCTAATCAATGTAATTAAAGTGGTGTAAGTTCTGTAGATAGCTACACTTAACTAATCAATGTAATTAAGGAAGTGTAAGTGCTGTATATAGCTACACTTAACTAATCAATGTAATTAAAGAAGTGTAAGTGCTGTTGATAGCTACACTTAACTAATCAATGTAATTAAGGAAGTGTAAGTGCTGTATATAGCTACACTTAACTAATCAATGTAATTAAGGAAGTGTAAGTGCTGTAGATAGCTACACTTAACTAATCAATGTAATTAAGGAGGTGTAAGTGCTATAGATAGCTACACTTAACTAATCAATGTAACTAAGGAAGTGTAAGTGATGTAGATAGCTACACTTAACTAATCAATGTAATTAAGGAGGTGTAAGTGCTATAGATAGCTACACGTAACAGTCCTTGTTGTGTCAAGAAAACATGGTTACACAATCAGTAATATTTTAGTGAGTTTTCCATTGAAATTCTTGTCAAGATAAAATATCATATATTTGGTGCCATGTCATTAAAACAGAATGAGTGAGAGAATTTAATTCCAATAGGATATTTCTGTGATTACTGTCTTAGATTTAAAAAAAAACACAATGCAAAATTTTGTCACTAAAATCTTGAAAATGCAAGGGTTGAGGACTGAATTTCAATGTTGAAAGCATGCTTACTTTCAAAAGGTAAAGTGTATTGACTGTAAGAAAGGAACAAGGTTCAAAAGCCTTTGATAAGTATATATACAATAATTAGTAAATGGTAATAATGATTGTATTAATAACGCTAAAAAATGAAAATGTAAACTACTGTATTGTTAGAGTGATTTGAGTGATGCTATTTACAAATGTCTGTACATCATAATTATTTCATGCTTGGGAATGGTGTTTAAAACATGTCTGTTTACCACAAGACGATATTGAAAAATATATTATCCTTTAGAGTTATGCCCCTTTCTTCAACAAAAAACTTGGGAAAGCTCAGTCACATTAGATAATCAAGTCACACTAAATTCCGTCACCTGACAACATCAAAATTATGAAACGTTGCTATAACAACAACATTTGTACTGAAAAAGGCGACATTTCATGGAACAGACCTTGCCTACAAAAGGCATCATGTGAAATAGACAATTTTCACTACACTGTCCATCATAGAAAAAAATGTACAGTTTTACGAATCTCAAATACAACAAGAATATAGTTATAAAAAGGACAATGCCCAGAAATACATACTCCCTTTGTATTTTTTATAGTGTGTCAACAATAAAAGAGAATTAACTCAAGTGACAAAACAACGTCGATATTCTATACGTGAAACTCCAGTTTTTTGGCCTTTTTGGGAGCAAAACTATAACATCGCTCCTGTATGTGACAAAGACATAGAAAAATATTCTCTGTGTCTGTGCTACTGTTCTAACATACAAAACTGTCCACGACATTGATGATGCATATATAAAAATGTCTTGAAGGTATGAAAATGGAATGTTTTGAACTTAATCCATCAAACCCTCGAAAAAGGCATAACTCAAAGGATAGAATTTGATTGGAAAAAAATTTCTTGACATAAATGGAGACAACTTTTAACTAGAAAGTAGATTTACATTTGATTGCTCCATGTGATACAAGGAAAAGAGATCACAAAGAAGAATCTGCTGTTTAAGTTTCATCCTTCCCATTCTGATGAATGTACTGATTGTTAACTTTGGAACCTTCTAGATCAATTATCTGTCACATCTTAAATATTTTATTGCCTTACTGTAAATATATGCTATATTACTTTAAAGAATGTTTTATTTTAAGAAATGTACAAAAGAATGATGTTTGAATCCTTGCAAAAAATATTGTTCTAATTAAGTAAAAACAACCCAATCCTATTGTGATCTCATTTCTGATATACCTATAAAAAGAGATACTATTTTATCTATATCAAGCACTACAATGTTGTAAATATACCATCCATGCCAACCTATTTTATATTGCACTGTAAGGAGAACACATCGAAAAATGGCTCATGAAAGATATGGTCACATTGTTCACCTACAAATACCTGCTTTAGATGTTCAAGAAGAAGTAGATGGAGTGGTATGACCTTTACTCTCACATTTTCTGTGAAATTCTTGATAAACATGGTCTGTATAACAAACAAAACCACATGTTAATATCTATTGGTGGAATACAAGTACCTGCTATTTGATTTATAACAGTAATCATAGTTAAAAATATTTACAAATAATTTAAAAGAAATAAATAGTCTATGTACATATACACCTCGGTGGGTTCGTTCAAAATGTCATTTTTGACTGTCATGATACTCCCTTATATCTGGAACATCTCTTCCTGAAAATTTCCAGCCAAATATATACACATATATATTCTGTCATTTGCTTGAGGCTTTGCCCTTGGCAGAATTGACTAGATAATCTTGGTCCTGAAAAGAAAGCAGAAATCCTTAAAATATGGCATTAAGATTCTTTAAAATGAATGCCTATTGAACCTGCTGACAAATAAAGTAGGGTAGAATACTTTCTGTGCAAACTAATGCAATAATAATAATAATAATAATAATAATAATAATAATAATAATAATAATTATTATTATTATTATTATTATTATTATTATTATCCAAAAGAACCGTACATTTTTCACATTAAAAACTGAAGAATAAAACCCATTTACATAACCTCCTTATATTTTAAAAGTAGCATGATAAAATAAGTTATGTAAACTTCTTTTTATTTTACCAGAAAATATCAAACACCAAAGGTATTTAAAATGTATCAGTAATTTTATGAATATATAAATGAAAGAAGAGAGAGGAACCAAGTTTATCATCTTGCAAATAATCAGAAAATATGTCAATCTTTCTTTATACTGGGTATAAACTATACATAATACAAATGAATTCTACTTATAGAATTATGTGGTCACATAAAGTCATCATTAATGAATGTCAATATAAGGCATCAAAAAGTATTTCTGTATCAATTTCTCTTTTAGAAAAAAATATTTTTAAAAAATCACATATTTACCAGCAGGATGTAGCAAGAAAGCAGCATTCACTGATTTTCAAGACTATATTGCTTTTTTTCATACATTTTCTTTGACTAACTGATATAACTACTGGGATGGTCATTATTGACCATTATCAGTATGCTAATTACTGATTTGTTTTCCATAAATATGAATACTTACAATTGAATAAATATATCTTAATCCACTAAAGACTATTATTTCAAGTAAATTTGGTCATAAAAAAGCATATTTTACTGTTTAAACTTTATTCCAAAATAAGTGGAATATGCCATTTATATATAATGAGAATTAATGGCATTTAGTGTCTCAAATAATGTCCAACCTAAATCATGCATGTTTTATGGCTTCATAGAAAATAATTACAATGTTCCTTTCGTGAAGAGACTTAATGCATTTTTACAAGTCATATCAGCCATGTAGTTTAATTTAATAAGCATTGTAAATATGATTAAAATTCATTCAAATATGAAAGTTATTTGTCATTCATTTTAGAAGAGATGGAAATTAAATTTATTGTTGCTAATCTTATCCTAATAGTACAAAATCTGTTTTTTCAAATGTTTTTGCTTTGCATGTACCATCTTTTATGCACTTTGCTTGACCTCCATTCCTACCTTTATTGTGTTTATCATTACATGTATAATTATTATTATTATTATTATTATTATTATTATTATTATTATTATTATTTCTGTCTTTCTTCTTTCCATGTATATAATGTGTTGGATGACATATTAGTACTAATCCAATAAAAAGTTAAAATTTACGTTTCCACCTATCTTTATGTAATGTATGAATAGCAAGTAAACAGTATGTCATATACAGTTTGACATCTATTTGAAACATTAAAAAAATAACAAAATAGCCTCTACTAATCACATATGGCTGCTGGGAACATTAACATGTAAAATAAGTCTTTTTTTTGATGACAAAGGACTTATTTTACATCCAATCTAAACTAAACATGTGTTCCAATTTAATAACAAATGACATACAATATAACTCTTCTGAGAGGCACTTAAGAAATGAATACACCATTTTATTTAAATTTGAATATTTCATGCCACAAGAGAATGATTTTCCATCAATTCCAGATGGTTTGGGGATAATGCCAAGATTTTTCAGCATTGAATTTATGCAATTAAGAAAATATATATTTCTCCAAATGCATAAAAAAGAGAACAAGGTTCAGAAACCTTGAGAGAGATATTGACCTGCTAGAACTAACATCTTTGTTATGCATGTCAGTAACCCACTCAGAAGAGTCATTTGTATGGATGGATTGTATGGCAAAAACACATGGTTTAAATAACATCTACTCAGAATTTTTCATGATGTCTACACACAAAAATTAAAATGTCAGATAAAAATCAGCAGTAGCTTGGAATGGAATCAACCCCTCATTATTTCCACATGGGCAATATTATAATGATGCAATGTGCCATAAGACAGTATGAATTTTATTAGAGTTATTCGCCCCTTCGTGAAAAGTAAAATATATATGCATGAGCTGGCTAACTTATCCAATAATATTCCCATGGCATATTGTTTGATGATCAGTAAGACAGATATGTGTAATGATCAAATGTTAAAGGACATGCACAATATCAACAAGTCAAGTTAGTTGTTTTTAATATAATATAGAGACAAAACAAATGCACTCAAAGAGAAAATGTGGGAAAATAATTGTGGTGGTGTTAATTAAAGCTTTAATTGTGGATTAAAACTGCGCAGTAACAAACATTTTATTAATAGAAATCAAACACCACTTATCACCAACTATAATATAAAACAGTAGACAAAATTACTTGTACAACACCTCAACAGTCCAATAAAAAATATATCAAAACTAAACGAGAAAAGTGAAAAATACACTGTATTAGAAACCATAGAAGCAGCACCGGATCACCATGGTTACGTGAAATAAATCTACACATTGTTTACAATATGTTGCCATAACGACTAACAACACTGGTCACCCCACCATTGACTTACTATGTCTGCTGCCATTTTGAATAGTTGCCATAGTAACGATAGCTGACCACCCTCTAACAAGAGTGAATTTTCCTCAGCTCTATAAAGAATATTATGCAAATTAAGCTTATATTGCATGTTAAATTATTGACATGGCATCCCACCCCACAATAAAAATTGTACTCTCATAGTAAGATCTCTCAATATTGTATCTATCCACTAAATAAAAAAAGAAAAGGGAATAAAAATGATAGTAACTGTTAATTAATTTGCAATGCTTATGATATATGAGAGTCTTAATAAATGAAAAAGTAAATATAGACACCATTAATTAAATGTGCCATCTTGCCATAAACACATTCACAACAAACTTAACACTGACATAGTGTTTATGAAGAAAGCAACTGGTCTTCATAGGGGAGGTAATAAGAATTTACTGATAAAACTGTAACAAAGTCTGACAAAGTTTGAATCATCTACATCATTCTGGACATAGGGGAGGTAATAAGAATTTACTGATAAAACAAACAAAATCTGACAAAGTTTGAATCATCTACATGATTCTGGACATAGGGGAGGTAATAAGAATTTACTGATAAAACTGTAACAAAGTCTAACAAAGTTTGAATCATCTACATCATTTTGGACATAGGGGAGGTAATAAGAATTTACTGATAAAACTGTAACAAAGTCTAACAAAGTTTGAATCATCTACATCATTTTGGATATTTGTATTGACAAAAATTTTATTCATCTCAAATTTCTTTTAAAGTAATTAATATTCTGGAGTTTCATATTTCTGTAAAATAAATATTAAAACACCCATTTTATGTATTTGAATGATTTTTCAAACATGTTGAAATAATGAGGTTACGATCGAACCACTGAAGAATATTGGTTGATATTTTTCTTTGTTATTTATGTCTGGAAAATTCAACCAACATATCAGGCATTGTCTATGACTCCCAATATAAAATAACCAATGCCATTTTCATCGCTGTATAGATACAACTCCCAATATAAAATAACCAATGCCATTTTCATCGGTGTATAGATACAACTAACAATATAAAATAACCAATGACATTTTCATCGGTGTATAGATACAACTCCCAATATAAAATAACCAATGACATTTTCATCGCTGTATAGATACAACTCCCAATATAAAATAACCAATGACATTTTCATCGCTGTATAGATACAACTCCCAATATAAAATAACCAATGACATTTTCATCGGTGTATAGATACAACTCCCAAAATAAAATAACCAATGACATTTTCATCGCTGTATAGATACAACTCCCAATATAAAATAACCAATGACATTTTCATCGCTGTATAGATACAACTCCCAATATAAAATAACCAATGCCATTTTCATCGCTGTATAGATACAACTAACAATATAAAATAACCAATGACATTTTCATCGCTGTATAGATACAACTAACAATATAAAATAACCAATGACATTTTCATCGCTGTATAGATACAACTAACAATATAAAATAGCCAATGACATTTTCATCGGTGTATAGATACAACTCCCAATATAAAATAACCAATGACATTTTCATCGCTGTATAGATACAACTCCCAATATAAAATAACCAATGACATTTTCATCGCTGTATAGATACAACTCCCAATATAAAATAACCAATGACATTTTCATCGCTGTATAGATACAACTAACAATATAAAATAACCAATGACATTTTCATCGGTGTATAGATACAACTCCCAATATAAAATAACCAATGCCATTTTCATCGCTGTATAGATACAACTAACAATATAAAATAACCAATGACATTTTCATCGCTGTATAGATACAACTCCCAATATAAAATAACCAATGCCATTTTCATCGCTGTATAGATACAACTAACAATATAAAATAACCAATGACATTTTCATCGCTGTATAGATACAACTCCCAATATAAAATAACCAATGCCATTTTCATCGCTGTATAGATACAACTAACAATATAAAATAACCAATGACATTTGCATCGCTGTATAGATACAACTCCCAATATAAAATAACCAATGACATTTTCATCGCTGTATAGATACAACTCCCAATATAAAATAACCAATGACATTTTCATCGCTGTATAGATACAACTCCCAATATTAAATAACCAATGACATTTGCATCGCTGTATAGATACAACTCCCAATATAAAATAACCAATGACATTTTCATCGCTGTATAGATACAACTCCCAATATAAAATAACCAATGCCATTTGCATCGCTGTATATATACAACTCCCAATATAAAATAACCAATGACATTTTCATCGCTGTATAGATACAACTCCCAATATAAAATAACCAATGACATTTTCATCGGTGTATAGATACAACTCCCAATATAAAATAACCAATGACATTTTCATCGGTGTATAGATACAACTCCCAATATAAAATAACCAATGACATTTTCATCGCTGTATAGATACAACTCCCAATATAAAATAACCAATGACATTTTCATCGCTGTATAGATACAACTCCCAATATAAAATAACCAATGACATTTTCATCGCTGTATAGATACAACTCCCAATATAAAATAACCAATGACATTTGCATCGCTGTATAGATACAACTCCCAATATAAAATAACCAATGACATTTGCATCGCTGTATAGATACAACTCCCAATATAAAATAACCAATGACATTTGCATCGCTGTATAGATACAACTCCCAATATGAAATAACCAATGACATTTTCATCGCTGTATAGATACAACTAACAATATAAAATAACCAATGACATTTGCATCGCTGTATAGATACAACTCCCAATATAAAATAACCAATGCCATTTTCATCGCTGTATAGATACACCTAACAATATAAAATAACCAATGACATTTTCATCGCTGTATAGATACAACTCCCAATATAAAATAACCAATGCCATTTTCATCGCTGTATAGATACAACTAACAATATAAAATAACCAATGACATTTTCATCGCTGTATAGATACAACTCCCAATATAAAATAACCAATGCCATTTTCATCGCTGTATAGATACAACTAACAATATAAAATAACCAATGACATTTGCATCGCTGTATAGATACAACTCCCAATATAAAATAACCAATGACATTTTCATCGCTGTATAGATACAACTCCCAATATAAAAAAACCAATGACATTTTCATCGCTGTATAGATACAATTCCCAATATAAAATAACCAATGACATTTGCATCGCTGTATAGATACAACTCCCAATATAAAATAACCAATGACATTTTCATCGCTGTATAGATACAACTCCCAATATAAAATAACCAATGCCATTTGCATCGCTGTATAGATACAACTCCCAATATAAAATAACCAATGACATTTTCATCGCTGTATAGATACAACTCCCAATATAAAATAACCAATGACATTTTCATCGGTGTATAGATACAACTCCCAATATAAAATAACCAATGACATTTTCATCGCTGTATAGATACAACTCCCAATATAAAATAACCAATGACATTTTCATCGCTGTATAGATACAACTCCCAATATAAAATAACCAATGACATTTTCATCGCTGTATAGATACAACTCCCAATATAAAATAACCAATGACATTTGCATCGCTGTATAGATACAACTCCCAATATAAAATAACCAATGACATTTGCATCGCTGTATAGATACAACTCCCAATATAAAATAACCAATGACATTTGCATCGCTGTATAGATACAACTCCCAATATAAAATAACCAATGACATTTGCATCGCTGTATAGATACAACTCCCAATATAAAATAACCAATGACATTTTCATCGCTGTATAGATACAACTCCCAATATAAAATAACCAATGACATTTTCATCGCTGTATAGATACAACTAACAATATAAAATAACCAATGACATTTTCATCGGTGTATAGATACAACTCCCAATATAAAATAACCAATGACATTTGCATCGCTGTATAGATACAACTCCCAATATAAAATAACCAATGACATTTGCATCGCTGTATAGATACAACTCCCAATATAAAATAACCAATGACATTTTCATCGGTGTATAGATACAACTAACAATATAAAATAACCAATGACATTTTCATCGCTGTATAGATACAACTAACAATATAAAATAACTTGCCATATATTCACCTCTGTATAGACATTTAAAACTATATTTATATATCTAAAATTTCTATGTAATTTGAAAAATGTATTACTACAAACAAAAGTATCCTAAAGATAAAGTCTCATCTTGAGAAATTTAAAGAGTCCAGAGATTTTTAAGAATGCAATAACTAAACCATATTAAAAATATTCTCATGTTATATACCTGTGAATACCCTAAGTGTACACCATGTTTATTGCACATACCTTTTTTTTTTAAAAATGCACCATTTTGTTATCATCAGTAACATAAATTTGAGCTAAATTATTTTATAAAGTCATGTAAAGCCATAGTGTACCTGCAAAACATATGAAGTATACAAACCTACCAAATTTGCCAGTGTCCTAGTAGGGTCTGTTTGCATCCTTTGGTCGCTTAAGCTGGACCTTTAATCTTTTCATTCCAATCTGGAATCCATTCATTGCCTGTATGGCAGCATGAGCACTTGCCGGATTGTCAAAGCTGACAAAACCTGAATGAAAATAAAACTTCATTCATATTTTTATCAAAGATATATTTTCATAAACAAGTTCAAATTGTATTCACTTGTCAGTTACCAATGTATAGCACATTTCATAACTAATGTTATCCTTGTAAACTTTTGTCATTTTCTTTTCTGCAGCATACCAGAGTTAGGATCCTAATGGTCTCTTCTGTATTTATACACAAAAGATACTTTTTCATTATTTCTTTCTTTTTGTACATTTGTACTGTCACATGTTCTCTGAATACTTAGAAAGGAGAATAACCTTGTACAACCCACTGGCAGTGTAACTGTCACATTTTCTCTAAATACTTACAATGATATAATTGTAAATTAAACTTTCAGTTATGACATGTGATTTTGATAATAAAATTATCAAACATTCATTAACAAAGGAATTTAAATACAGGATGTAAAAAGAAACTTACCAAAGCATTTGCTCTGGTTTGTAGCCCTGTCAACATAAACTTTAGCGCTGATGACACTGCCAAATGGCATGAACATCTGGGCCAATTCGGCATCTCCAAACTCTTGTGGAAGGTGATAAATAAACAAATTACAGCCTTCTGGTCCTGTAAATATATAACCTGTAAATATGACAACATGGGATTACCTTGTCCGACAACATTAACATGGGTAGACAAATATGAAAGAGTTCTCAAGAGAAAGGCAATATAACAACTAGGTAACTAGTGACAAGAAATATGCTTCCTTACATTAGTAGATACAGTTTAGTGATTTAATAATCACACGATCCATGTAAATCATAAATTTGTAGTAAGAATGTAGCAAATAAGCTAACATATTCATATGCCTTTGATAAAAATCAAAACATATTACATTTTCAAACTTGCATGGATGTATAAAGTCCTAAAACAACCGTATAATTAGAATTAAATCAATGCACATGTTCTAAAGCATGGGTATATTTAGAATTAAATCAACACACATTGTCTAAAGCATGGGTATATTTAGAATTAAATCAACACACATTGTCTAAAGCATGGGTATATTTGGAATTAAATCAATACACATTGTCTAAAGCATACAGTATACAGTATTTTAAATTAATCAATACACATGCCCTGAGGCATGGGTATATTTGGAATTAAACCAATACACTTATTTCATAAATAGATTAATTCAATTACTTCATCATTGATTGGGGAGGAGAAAGCAGCATGGTGAAAATCTCTAGCCCAGGGGTCTCAAACTCAAACCACCATGAGAGTTGCATGAAGGCCTTTTCGATGGTCCAAGGGCGAAACTACCATTTTTATCTCTCATATCCCTTTGTGATGCCAATCAGTTTGTAGGCCTCACGTTTGAGACCCCTGTTCTAGACCAATTAGGTTACAAAAGAACTTTTGTCTTCAAATATGTGATCAAACAACAAGCTTTTTTCATCTTTACTTACTCAAACTTTATCAATATTACCTTCACTGTCCTTTTTAATATATACAGAAATACTAGTACTGGAACAAAACTCCCCTAGAAAACCTTAGTTTAGCAAATATGATAAAAGATAAGAAACTAACAGTGTTATAATTAGCGAATTTTATATTAATTGTAAAATGTAGATTGTAAATTCAACCAGTATGTGCAATTTTGAGATATAAATACTTCTCAATAACCATGATCCTATTAAAAGTAAGTTTTGAAATGCAAAATTTTTAAAATTGTACAACCATCATAGTTAAATCCATATCTAATTAATTTCATGATTTCATTTAGCAAATATTACTCATGCAAAAATGTGAGCAATGTATACTTTTTATAACATTTTACAAAATTAGATCATTGAGATATATTAATTAATGAAAACATGAAGGTCTGGATCAATTCATATCATAAATTGAAATCTGACATTATGAAATTCTAGGTAGAAAGATTAAGAAATGTACCCACCTTCTTTTTGAGCAGAGGGTATAAGTGCTGCATGCTGTGCAAGAGCTTGTTGAATTGGTCCATAGGCAGGGGGATATGCTGAAATTAGACATAAAATATCTGATTGAGAATTGGTCCATAGGCAGGGGGATATGCTGAAATTAGACATAAAATATCTGATTGAGAATTGGTCCATAGACAGGGGGATATGCTGAAATTAGACATAAAATATCTGATTGAGAATTGGTCCATAGACAAGGGGATATGCTGAAATTAGGCATAAAATATCTGATTGAGAATTGGTCCATAGACAAGGGGATATGCTGAAATTAGGCATAAAATATCTGATTGAGAATTGGTCCATACACAAAGGGATACACCAAAATTAGGCATAAAATAACAGATTAATATCTTATGTGCTAGTATTCCTGGAAAGACATTTAGAGACAAGAATGTCAGTTATTCATATGAAAATGGTGTGCACATAACACAAAATAATTCAGAACCATGAACAGAGTCTAAAGTGGGAAATGATAAGCTGTTCCCCCATACTTATTTTATATGCTGAGCTTTGTTTTCCTTTGCAAATCAACAATTCTTGCTCAACATAAAAAAATCATTCTCTTGCTGAACCTTTTGTTACAGTTGTGACTACAAACTAGAAAATTTGCAACTATTTCATTTCTTCAAACTATGTATTTAAGTACAAACAAAATGTGATGATATTGATTTTTACCCGGACTCTCATTTTTATTTTGTTAGGAATATTGAATAACTGCAATGGAAAATAGACGAACATCCAAGCCTCCACTTACCTATCCCATAAGGCTGCATTGCTGCATATGCCTGCAGAGGTTCACCATTTGCCATGGTTTGTGTTACAAACTGAGGTGATGTACTACCTGTTAAAAAAAGGATGTAAAAATTATCATTATGATTTAATTATATCTTTAAAATCAATGTTAGAATTGAATTAGTCACAGTCAAGTTAAGATATATTCCACATATTAGGCTTTGTCTACAGTTAACTTTATCAGTCACAGTCCTAAGTCACTCTGTCCTTATAAAAAATACAAAATTGAGATATACACATAATTAGTCTTTTTGACAGTTCATGTGGCACTCACTTCCACTGTCATTCAAAAGCACTGAGGTATATTTTTAAACCATGAGTTGGCAATGTAGATAATAAAACAAAGCTCAAAAGGTAATTTAATAATACATTCACAATTATCATTATCCTTGTAATTTAAATCTATGCGAGCAAACACATTGCAAAATACTTCTCTCCACATCAGCAACTCACCTGGATAATGTGGAATGCCATTAGCATAAATTTCTGGGGGTTGTCCATTGGCCTGGTGGACAGAAAAACCTGCCATGTGAGTTGGGGATAGGACACTTTGGGGTCCACCATTGATGGTTGTGGTTGCAGTGCCTGTAGAAATAGTTATGAACAAAGAAAAATACAGCAAGCACAACACAAATAATGTAAACATAAATTTATTATTGAATGAAATATATGTAGGTAAGATATTTCAGAAATTAGAAATCACAGTCTGAATGTTATGAAGCAGTTCATTTAATGCTTTCAATTACATCCAAATATTTATCTTTCATAAGAAATAATAGTTACTTTTATTATTATTACCTTCCAAATGAAAATTAAATCTAAATGTTTTAATAATTATCAAAACTATATCCTAATTAGATATTTTCATTTTACCATTAGCAAGGGATGCTGTAGTTGGGGTGAGCGCTGCTGTTGATAAGCCATTTGGAGTGGTCAGAGTGCCAACCTGGGACACATGGGCGAGTGTAACTGGTGTAGCCAGATAAGCACCCTGTGCAGCTGCTGCCATCACTGCTGCTTGCTGCTGTTGCACCAGCTGTTAATAATAATAATAATAATAATAATAATAATAATAATAATAATAATAATAAATACCCACAATAATAATAAAAAAATTAATAATAAGAAGAAGAAGAAGAACAACAACAACAACAACAACAACAATAATAATAATAATAATAATAATAATAATAATAATAATAATAATAAAAGCAGCAACAATTATGGCTTGAACCATTTGAGATTATATTAAACAACCACATATGTTCAAATAAAAGGACCTAAAGGCAGAACAAACATTCAAGGTGTATCATTGTGCAAACATTTATCTAACCAATGCATTAATTACAGTTATAAAATTTGAAATGTATGCTATGCATGCTTGCTTGTATGTATGTATGCTTAATCATGCATGGATTACTGTCAGTGTGCATAAGGAGCATTAAATTATGCATGGATTATAATTTTGCATGTAATAAGCATTCAATCATGCATGGATTACTGTCAGTGAGCATACTATGCATTCAATTATCCATGGAATACTGTCAGTGCATATACTAAACAATAAATGTTGCATGGATTACTCTCAGTGTGTGCACTAAGCATTCAATGTTGCAAGGGTGACTGTCAATGCATGTACTAAGTATTCATTGATGTGTGCATTACTGTCAGTTATGCATTCATTGATGCATTAATTACTGCCAGTATGAGTACTACTAAGCATTCAGTGATGCATGGATTAATGTCAGTGTGCATAAGGAGCATTCAGTTATGCATGGATTACTGTCAGTGCATGTGCTATGCATTCAATACTGGATGGATTAATGTCATTGTGTGTATTAAGCTTTCAGTGATGCCCAGATTACAGTTAGTGTGTGTATTAATCATTAGATGATGCATGGCTTACTGTCATTGTGTGTGTATCTATTTCTCAACAATCTTTGTTGTATGAAAGGAAGGCAATTAAACTAAATGTAAAAAGTTGCCTCCCTTTACACATAAAATGTACTTCATCCTGTGTTTTCCACAGGATGTTTGTGAATAAGATGCATATATATATATTTAGAAAATAATCACAGCTAAAATTATTTTCCTTAACAGTCAAATTTAGCTTAAACCTTTTTCATCTTGAATTTTTACTATTAATTAAATTAAGCTTAAGTGGGCCAATACTCATACTACTTATGGTTATTACTTTTACTTTATAACACATGGATATTACTATAACTTATAACACTTATGGTTATTACTTATACTTTATAACACATGGATATTACTATAACTTATAACACTTATGGTTATTACTATACTTTATAACACTTATGGTTATTACTATACTTTATAACACTTATGTGTATTACTATACTTTATAACACTTATGGTTATTACTATACTTTATAACACTTATGGTTATTACTATACTTTATAACACTTATGTGTATTACTATACTTTATAACACTTATGCTTATTACTATACTTTATAACACTTATGGTTATTACTATACTTTATAATATTTATGGTTATTACTATACTTTATAACACTTATGGTTATTACTAGACTTTATAACACTTATGGTTATTACTATACTTTATAACACTTATGGTTATTACCTATACTTTATAACACATGGATATTACTATAACTTATAACACTTATGGTTATTACTTATACTTTATAACACATGGATATTACTATAACTTACAACACTTATGGTTATTATTTATACTTTATAACACATGGATATTACTATAACTTATAACACTTATGGTTATTACTTATACTTTATAACACATGGATATTACTATACTTTATAACACTTATGGTTATTACTATACTTTATAACACTTATGGTTATTACTATACTTTATAACACTTATGGTTATTACTAGACTTTATAACACTTATGCTTATTACTATACTTTATAACACTTATGGTTATTACTATACTTTATAACACTTATGGTTATTACTATACTTTATAACACTTATGGTTATTACTATACTTTATAATACTTACAGTTATTACTATACTTTATAACACTTATGGTTATTACTATACTTTATAACACTTATGGTTATTACTATACTTTATAACACTTATGGTTATTACTATACTTTATAACACTTATGGTTATTACCTATACTTTATAACACATGGATATTACTATAACTTATAACACTTTTGGATATTGATATTACTTATTACATTTATGGATATTACAGTTATTCATATCACTTATGGATATCAGAATTAGTCATATCACTTATTGATATTACAGTGATTCACATCACTTAGGGATATTAAAATTACCCAAATCACTTACAGATATTACCATTATTCATATTCCTTATGGATACTACAATTAATTATACAATTTATGTATATTACAATTATTCATATCACTTAGAGCTATTAAAAGTATTCATATCACTTAGAGCTATTAAAAGTATTCATATCACTTAGAGCTATTAAAAGTATTCATATCACTTAGAGCTATTAAAAGTATTCATATCACTTAGAGCTATTAAAAGTATTCATATCACTTAGAGCTATTAAAAGTATTCATATCACTCAGAGCTATTACAATTATTTGTATCCCTTAGAGATATAATATAAATCATTCCACTCAGAAATATTACAATTATTCATATCTCTTAGATGGCCCTCTTCAGTTTTGTTTTTGCATAGGGTTAGAATTTTAAAGAAACCAATTCCTGGGTTTCTTCACTGGTTATACTGGTTATTTAAAAAAAGACCTTGCATATCAAAGGTATTTTTCAAAGAACCTTTAATTCAATTTAATTTTGGTGAACAATTGATGATTGTAATATGGGTTATTGAGTATATAGCATGGCCTTAATCCAGATTTGCATCTTTAACAAATACCGCAATCTACACATGATCATTTTCACTTCCTGAACTTAGGTGGTAAATTCTAAAAAAGAGGAGCTGATAACTTTTTATATATTTCATATATCTGGGAATTCACTCATTGCACTTTCGGAATCTGGTATTATCTAGTCTGGCAAAAACAATTTTCCCTATATTAGTAGCTGCAAAGGATAGTGTACTTCAGACTAAAACAGGCTAATATTTTTAGCACAAGAGTCAGTCATTTTAGTTTGCAATGTACTTAGATCATGTACAATTTCCAAAAGTACAATAACCAAAGAAAACTCAGCCACATTACATTCAAGTAGCATAGAGGTATGCCAATATTCTTCTCACTGTGCATGTTTTAAGTGAAAACAACTTCACTTTACATATGTTACTCTCTCAAAAGTACATAATAACTGGTAAGCACCCTCTCTTATTGGTACTACATGTATTCATGACATGTAGATTATAACATTTATTCAAATCAAAGATTGATATCAGAATTACTCATAATGCTTAGGGATATTACTCAATCATATGACTAACAAATATTACAATTAGGGATATTATAATTATTCATATCACTTCAGGTTATTATACTTATTCACACCACGTAGGCATATTACAATTATTTATTTCACTTAGGGATGTTGATATGTAATCATGCAAACAAACAAACAATCTCAGTGCACAATTTCTTAATTTTACTACCTGAATTCCCTCTGACATGTATTGTGTTGCTTTTACCACAATTTTCTATTTTAGATGATTTCTAAGTTGGCCCAGATTGGCCCGCAGCGGTATACATTAAAATTTTAAGAACTTTATTTACAATTAAAAAAAATCCGTTTTTATCATTGCATCTGACATTTTATAGGTGTAAAAATCATGCTCCACAATAATACTCAATATCTAAAGAAAATAAAATCGTGTTGATATATGTTACCTGAGCGTATGTTCCATACGCTCCTATCTGGGAAAGCGTAATAGGACTTAGTATTCCTAAAGGTCCGGTCATTTGCTGCATTCGACGCAACTGACGTTCTTTCTCCGTATCTGCAAACTTCACAACAAGGCTTGACGACGCACCCTGAAAACACTTTTTTCAATCAATAGGTTTTAAGCATTGAAATATGGGTTTAAAAAATTCATGCATATGTGTGTGTGTGTGTGTGTGTGTGTGTGTGTGTGTGTGTGTGTGTGTGTGTGTGTGAAAATAGAAATACTGATATCAAAATATTAAAATAGTTTTATGATTTGACCATAAATGCTAAACAATGCCTAACTTAAATAAGAAAATATTTTCTTTACAAATTCATATTTACGGCATTGTTTAAAGGTGTAAGCGATATTAAATATTATTGTCTTAAATAATCTGTACATATTTACTTGAACTGCGAGAAATGTCCTATAGACTCTTAAATTTAAAAACATTTTAAACAGCTCAGTGTTAAATTATTGCAATGCTAGTTTAACAACTTTAAGACCGAAAAAATAATTACGAATAAATAAGATATATAGCAAAGGAAAAGTATTGATATGGAAGAAAGAGAGTAACATACCGCCATAGTTTGACTTCCGTGGAGTCCATTAATGGCAGCTTGGGCCTCGGAGTGATTCGAATACTTGACAAAGGCACACCCTGTAATTTTTATTTACATCATGACTGTAAAATTAGTGTGAAGCAATTCAAAAATAAAATACGTTATTCTAAATAGCATGGTGCATTAAAGATAGCACAGCCGACATTTATAAGAAAGTTCCAGTCCTTTTTATGTCCAGTGCAGAAGTAGGCAAGCATATCTTCTCCTTGAAAACCTAATTTCGTCCTAAAGATGTTTGCACAATGTTTAGTATATGCCTTATCACTACCAGTATCTAACCATCTTTTGCACAAAGAGCAAAACGTCATGAAGTAAGCTATGCAAATGACAGCTTGATGCAGTTTTTCTGTATGTATATTTCACACTATTAAGTTTATATTTTTCATTAGCATGTATTCCATTGTAAAATAAATGGAAATCTTTTATAACAGATGCAAAATATTGCAATATTTTGGACATAATGGTGAAACAACCTTTAAGTGGCCTTATACTGGAGAAACACCCAAAAAGTGGCCCTAAAATGATATTTTAATTAAAAACCGATACATTCATTAAGCTTGAGCCTTCAACACTGGTAAAGGCCTTTATTTTGGTTGACAATAACTGCTGTTAGATTTTTACTTTGTTAAGTCATTGTATCAAAACACAATATAGATACCGTGCTTTTAATTCGAGAAAAGTCATTTAATGAAAAATATCTTCTATCTTTGTATGTCTATCTTTGTACATTGACATAGTTTCTCCATTACTCCTTTTCTTCTTAGCAAGGAATGGAGTACACGATCTGATCAAATATTCTTTAGTACATGAAGCAACTATCATTCTCTTCAGATATTGGCTTTCAAGTCAGTATTGATCGCAACTGCCACAACAGACGCATATTTATAATTCATGTACCCAGCTTTCAATACACACATGGCACGAATTGCATAAAATCTGATTTTCTTTACTATTTTGACGTTCTATCAAATACATGCTGAACTGACACCATAACTTATTAAATTTGGGATAGTTCACGATATATTACTTTATGTCCAAAATAAAGTTTGTTTCAGACTTATTTTATGTTTCTTATATATATATATATATATATATATATATATATATATATATATATATATATATATATATATATATATATATATATATATATATATATAATATATATATATATACATTGTGTGTGTATGGTCTTCGAACGCATACTTTGCTTAAAATTTCTATTTAATTTTGTGCTTTTCTTTGAAAATGTTTATTGCAATTGTTCGTAAGGGCGTATGCATCATACAGTAATTTGAGAAGCATATTTGTGCCTTTACCAGCAAAGAAACTAACTTGAAGCTGCACGGTCTAGCTGCCAAAGTGTCAAAAATTGTTTTCGTCGGTGGAGTTTGCTTGTCCATGTAAATAATTTAAAATCATCCAGGCTCGCAATTAGTGAAATACAGTATAAGGATACAAATTAGTGAATTTGGACATGAATTCGTGATGTGATCCTCAATTCCGGGAATATTTGTTGGAACAAATGTTTAGCATGGTCTCCAGCTGGTAAAGGAAGATTTTGTTCAATAAGAAAACTCACAAACAATGCTGCAGTGTTGGTACCTTGTAGTTCTTCCGTCGATGGCTTAAAATATTCCAGATATGAAATCTTCTGCAAGTTCTTAATTTTCCCAACCTTTGTGTGCTTTTTGCTACCAATGTGCTTCCTCGCATCATATCTGCCACCACGCCCAATGCTAATATGTGTGACACACTGCGTGCAAAGAGCATGATGTATATTGGTGTTTGATGGCTGAATGCACGGCAAGTATTTGGTATATACCAAACTAATTTCATCTTTTGTGTAATTTTGTTTTTCTTATTCCGAGTTTCCTGTGACCCTTGCCACCCCAATTTTTATATTTCGACATTTATGTTGGGGTGTAGGGTCAGAGACCATTCCCTATCGAAAAGTTGGAATTCGCCGACACCATTTGGTGTTTGGTGTCGGCATGAGTTAGCCGCTTACTAGCCGGACCAGCAAACTTGAAAGACCTTTCAACGAGATATACCTGCATGAAATCGATATGAAAATGATTTATTTTCTCAATTTTCGTGAGCATAGCATTCGTCATATCTTTAATCGGCTGACAGAAGAGACGAAAGTACGTCTTTGCTGAAATTTTACCTGGATCTGCAACTATTGCAACCTACAGGTCAGTGAGGTCATATCGTTTCGTGATATGGACAATAAATAAATTTCCAAAGAAGAAATGCGGCAACAAGGGTCAACGAAAATTCTGACTATTTTATTCCTTTGTGATGAAAACATCTTTCAGGATGCGTTGTCAAATGGTAATTCAAACGAGTGTTGGCGGCCCATGCGAGGAACAACATTCAAGTTAGCCCCCAGTTTTTCTTTAAAACAATTGTACAATTATTATTATTATTATTATTATTATTATTATTATTACAATACGCTAATATGCATGCTACCTGGCCAACTCTACCAATCAGCTGATTAATATCGCGACCAGCAAGTACCGGACCGTTTCGACAACTGCCGATATCATGACTAGCGCTTTACCGAGAAATTTGTTATTTGATTAAATATTTTAAATAATTGATAATTGGGGAATTCGCTAAAAAAAATGCATGCGGCGTGAATCCGTGAATCGCTGAAAAAGTCGTGAAATTCACACCAAAATCGTAAGGGTTGACAGCTACGCATCATGTTGCTCACGTTGACCGTTCATAAAATAAAAATACAAACAAAGAAACAGTATTTCCTACCTTATATATGAGAAGATACTTTTATTGCTAAGGTCGTCAGTTTGCAGTAAATTATTTCAATAAATTTCATAGGAAGAGTGAAATTGATATCATCACCTAAAACTGTACCAAACAACATGGCTTGAATGGGTGAATTGGGTGGATAAAATATCAAATATTCCAAGAGTAATTTCAAATAATACAACTTACATGTGATGAGATAAAGGCTGTTTTCGGTAAGCAAAGTATAAATTGTCATTCGTACGATGTCTATTATCGTTGACTATAAACATCTGCTACATTCTGAGGATAGTGAAGAATTTATGTAGCAGATGTAACCTTTGTTATTATAATACTATATGCGTTCTTTATGTAAAAGAATTATCACAATGCTCATATTTGTATGCATTGCTTGCTCCTTTAAAACTTATACCTTTCATTTTGAAGACCACACTGGCTTCACAAAGCAAAACCGTGAACATATAAGTATCATAGCTATTCATTATCTGAACAATCCAATCAATCAGGAAATGTATATGCTTTATCACTCTCAGACTGTAATCAATAAATGCCAAATAGTGTACGCAATATTAATCATAGGGTAAGGGTAACACATGGTTCGTATCGCATTTTGACATTATAAATTAAGGCCTATAATATTTGCATTTAAGCCTCCTTGTGGATGTTTAATAATTTTACTAATGGGCTTTTGTCAACATTACAAGTGAAATCGTGTCTAAGAGTTACGTCCCTTTGGGGTCACATGCGGTCCTGAGACTACTCTAGCACTGATAAGGTATCACGGTACCAATTGTTTTTCCATAGACCTCAATGCTAATATTTGGAGAGATAAATATATTTTCTATCCTAATTTAGCATGCATCTCACAAACTGTTATAGAGAACAATGTTAGATTGTCAATTTGATGATGACAAAACCAGGTACTCCATTGCATTTAAGAGAGATAACTCTGCTGGAACTAGACAGGGGTATGAGTTATCTAGTCACAACATACCTATTTTCAGTCATGTCTATGACATTTTCAAAAAATCATAAAAAATACAAAATATGATCTGTATAGGAATTAACATAAATTCACATGTTGCCAAGAGGCTAAACTATTTTTTAAGCCTAACAGAAAGTACAACTCTTACATAATCCACCAATCAAAGCTTGTCTTGTCCTTTATTACTGCCTGCAATGGACCCTACACTTTAAGCACCGCCCACATGGACTTGCGCAATTGGTACCGTTATACCTATAGCAAACCTTGATTTTTCCAATAATCTGTGAAATAGCTCAGGTCTATATAACTAACAAATGTACTTAGTCTCGCTTGTCAAAAGCAATTTTATGAAGTACTAAGCTATGTTTTATATGATTGTGTATAGAAATGTTATGGAGTTGTTTGAACTCTTTGTTTTCATACTTTTGCTTCACTATCAAACTCATCTTTTGAAATAAAATGAATTCTTTTAACTATGAGTTGTGTTTTATTCATATTAGCACTTATCGAACTTCACTTTGGTGATAGGGGATAAATCACATTATGTCATATTGTTTAATAGTAAGGTCAAAGGTCAATGCACTAGTTAGCATGTACCAGTTCTACTCTTAAAGAGACCTTTTGATCTAAAATAAAGGACTTATATTTGTTTCATGAACACAGAAAGTAACAACAGGGACAGGTGGACATGGCCCAATCTAATTATAAAGTCTTAGCTTTGAACACTTTACAGTGTCAGCATATGAATGAGGTCAGTAACCCCAAGTCCTCACACAAAGGTCAAGCTACCCAGCCTCTTTGTCATACAAATTGAAAGCTTCCCTCCTTTGTGTAGTGAATACAGTTGATGTAATAAGCCAATCTGACACCAAATAAATTAAATAAAAGCTTTCTTAGTGGTTATGTTGGATTTGCAGGTGAAAATGTGGATTGAAATACTGAAAAAGGCTCAAGTTTAACAATGAGTATAGTGAGTTCAATGGATTTAAAAACAGGAGGAAAGTGTGTATCTAAATGGGAGATGCAGCTAATGATAATGTAATTAAAGGAGACAAAAGCAGCAATGAGAAAAATGAGAAGTGAGAGCTTGATAATATTTTCTTAGAAAATATAGGGCAGCAGTGGACCATAGGTGCAAATACAATTCAAAGGCACGTGTGCTATTACATCCCTTACAGGCACCAAATATCAGGTGACATGGTGTTCATTCCTAGCTAATATATAAGGGTGAATAATGTAGATAATATAGATGCATATAAGTTATATTTCTTCTAAATAAGAAATTACCAATAATGGGCTTCTGTTAGACAGAAAAAATACCTAAATCAAACAAAGCATGTTTGATCAGTTTTCAAACTTGTAAACTTTACTGGGAGAAATTATTAAAGTACTTTTAGTTCAATTTGCATCAAGACCAAGGACTAATATGATAATTCACAAATCTTCTCTTGATTTTCATAAAAACTCACTTAAATTGTGGGTTTACATCTATTGAAATGCATGTCTGGTGTAAGGGAGATAACTGAATGATATACATAAGGTGTGGTCTTTTTTATTTTATGCAATATATTATACATGTACTATAGATGAGTTCAAGAACACATGTATTAACTTCAATGCAATTAAATTATTCAAAAATGCATTACTGATAAAGAGAGAACCTAAAATCCAGGCAACTATATGTAGTAGAGACCTCAAGAATGATTATCTAACTAAGGAATCGCATGTTCATTTCTCAAGGCACAAAAGTTTACAAGAAAAAAAAGACAATTAGAGCAGGACAATTCAAATCAAAATAAAAAGGAATACCATATCTTTAATAAATTACCTAAAATACTCAACCAGAATATTCTTTATGATACAAGTGAACTATCTACAAGAGGACCAAAAGTGTCCTCTATTCCTGGTCTATGACATGCTTTAGAAGAACAAGAGAGTTGCTTTTTATCCATGATTTTTCATCTTTTGCGCATAAAATAGTCAATATTTGGCTAAAATTAACTAAATTAACTTTACATAACTTATGTTTTTTGCTTGTATGCTAATCTTGAAGCTGACTACACAGACACAAAGCCATCAGTCTATATATGTTATAAGTATAGTTACAAAAGCCTCATTCCAAAGCTAATGTGTCTTATTTTCTGAAGATTTTATACATTTTCTATGTAAAGGTCTGTCAATATTAGACAAAAACTTCTCAATATCCATTGTTTAACCAAATGACACTATGACAGTATATAAATGGTGGCTATGTATACTCGGTGCTATGGATACACTGTGAAGCTGGTATTACCTTTTAGGTATCACGGTACCAATTGTTTTTCCATAGACCTCAATGCTAATATTTGGAGAGATAAATATATTTTCTATCCTAATTTAGCATGCATCTCACACACTGTTATAGAGAACAATGTTAGATTGTCAATTTGATGATGACAAAACCAGGTACTCCATTGCATTTAAGAGAGATAACTCTGCTGGAACTAGACAGGGGTATGAGTTATCTAGTCACAACATACCTATTTTCAGTCATGTCTATGACATTTTCAAAAAATCATAAAAAATACAAATATGATCTGTATAGGAATTAACATAAATTCACATGTTGCCAAGAGGCTAAACTATTTTTTAAGCCTAACAGAAAGTACAACTCTTACATAATCCACCAATCAAAGCTTGTCTTGTCCTTTATTACTGCCTGCAATGGACCCTACACTTTAAGCACCGCCCACATGGACTTGCGCAATTGGTACCGTTATACCATAACTGCGAAGACTTGTTCTATTACAGTTCCTTAAAAACAGAACATTGTCTTACCTTTGCTGTTTCCATTTTGGTCCCTTAGAATCGTGCATTCTTCAATTGTGCCATATGGGCTAAACAGTGCCCTGACGTCATCTTCGCTTTGTTGCTTGTTTAACATACCAACAAATAACTTTCTATCCTCTGCAATTGAGAAAACTAAAAACATTAAATCCGTGTGCTATAGCAGTTGAAATGTTCAAACATAAAGAAAAATTTGTTTTAAACAAAATCCAATGAGTCATTTCGAACACATTTAATATCTAGTTTTAGTACGAAAATTAAGCGATTGAAGTAGTTTTCAGTTTGAAATTGATTGTTAGGAAAAGCTCATTCCACCATCACATATACATTTCAGAGTTAAATTTAAGTGCACCCTCACTTCTATTTTCATGTTTTCACTGACTTTATTTTAAATGACAGAAAATCTAAAGAAGAATATATAATGAAAATTTTATCCAAACAGGTTATTTAACTCACTCTAACAGGAATGTTCAATATGGGAAGATTTTTCCTTCGATATTTTTTTAACTTTGCATAGGAATGCTTGGAGAACATATTCTCCAGTTATGAATTCATCAGTTTACACACCTCACTTCGGCCTCAATAAATTGTACTCACTATATTTGAAGTACTTTTCAAAATGGAAACCAGCAACTACTGAATTCCAAACATTTAGACTAAGACATTCAAAATTTCTTGATCTTTAAAAAGTTATTAAGTTAGAATATGAGCTTACGTCACATTTTCCAATTTAACATATATCATTCCCTTTGATGATAATTTTCATTTTACTATAAGTTATTATTTCCAATTCAACATAAAGCATTGCCGTTATGGTTATTTTCTTTGGAATAAAATGCAAATCTAGCAGTTATTTATGTCCCAAAATTTTTCTTTACAGTTCTAACATAAATAAATTACAATTATCGGAGACGAGTTTTGATATTTCATCCATGCGTTTTTAGTCCAAGCATTATGAAAGTGTTGTTACTGTACGTTAACTGGCAGAGTGTCAGTCACATTGCACACATGATGTAGATGTCTCAATTGAACTGAGGATTTAACATATATCATGATATAACATTTTGTTAACATTAAAATCTCGAGCAACAAATAAATAACATGAGAAATGCCAACAATATATCTTCATACAGAAATAGCGATGTCAATCTTAATGCCATCAAAGTACTAATTCTCACAACATCTACCTTCATCCTTAAATCCCATCAAACTTGATATCAATCAGTTGTCCTCACTCGATTAACGTGCAATGAACACACCGATCTCAAGTCCTAGTGTCCTTTCGATTTCTTAGTTTTCGAAAGGATCCAATACATTCATATTTTCCTTTCCCTCTTATTTCATCTAAACAACTCAGTTACATTCCTTTTTCATTCTTGGTTGTTTTCAAATGGGCATTCAACATCTTTGGCCCCGAATTATAAGCAAACCTGATGTTTTCATGTCATGCAAAAGACCATTTAATTGCGCTTAGATCGCTGGCAAGCGGGATGTTTATACATCTGGCCCATATAACTTCCTTTATCGCACCCAGCAGATAAGTCTTTCCACAGCTACTGAGAAAGTCACATGTCGTATTCAAGCATACATTTTCAGCTAAGTTGATTTGCGCTGGTGCTGTACGAGATTTCATTAGAGGTCTCTTCTTCGTGAGGCTCAACATGGATGAGATGCATATTTGGGAAAACAGCAACCATACAGTATAATGAAAATGTACTCAACGAAACAATAAAATCTCAATTAAAGGAAACATGTTATACTCTCTAAAGTTTTAATGTCATTCCTAACATGGTCAATATTCTACAAGTAGTCTAAGGAAGAAGTGTTTTGTAACAATCTTTATTCAATATTATCAATTCGAAAACAATAACAATAAAATATATTTATTAACAAACTCATGAGACTGTTTCATTCCATATGCATGCAATTACAAATGTGTCCTACTCTATCTACTTGCCTTCTTGATGTAAACCATTTATTGCGTAAGGATCTTTCATGTCTATCATAATCACCAGCTTGCTGTATATTTTTAACATGGTTGTGTATTCCATTTATGTCTATGGTCAATAAATTGAATCTTACAATCAGGCTTTCTATCACTTGAATATACAGCATATAAAGTAAAAATATAAATTGGTCTTTTGGTACTGTCAGTGTAAACCCTTGCAGTATATCCTTAGTATATTTGTGAATGGTGTTCTATTCGTGGAGGTTCAAAATCACCTTACAAATAAACTAGCAACCATTTAAACTGAAAGGTTGCAATATCTAGATAAAAATCCGTGTTCTTAATTAAATGCAAAAACTGAGAGAAATGAAACCAGCCAAGAAGCACCCATTTGAATGTTTCTAAGTGTTGTAAGCCCTCTAAATACAAACTTCATTTAATTAAAATAACTTTTCTCAGTCGTATTCCATAAAACAAAATAGGATACAAGTATTATCATCTGATAGAACAGCTCTCTGCCACGTAAATTGTATTGGTCCTTGACCAAATTATTCTATTTTCTCATACGAAGTAGGCGTCGGTCGATTTATTCTATCTAAGTGCTAATACACACGCTTGCGTGGTATAATGGCAAAGCCTGCATTATAGTCTGCATTTGCAAATAAATAAATTCAGCTCAATAACTTTTTCGGTTTGATCGATAGAATTCCTTCAAATTAAGGATTTACCTTATATGCTTGATTCTAGTCCGGGCACTTAAATATTGATCAGAAAGAACTTTCTCATAAATGGGCATATTTAGAATGTTCTAAAACTTTTTGACTGCAATTATGCGACGTAAACCTAGGTAGAGGAATTCGCTTTGTTATTCGCTGTCCTAAACTTGGAGCCATGTCCGTTCAAGTGTACTATAAAGTTCCAGATAGCTTACACCTCAAACGATGCCTTTAAAGTTTATCGATGTATCTTCATGCACTCTCTGACTTTAAAGGATTATTAAAGAAGAAGACAGTACGGTCGTTTTTAAGTTCCGTTCTTCCTTCAAAGGTTCATTAATAGCATTTACATCAATCTATCATTCCAAACATTCATAATGAGAAATGCTCAAACTTCAAGGTTGTCATACATATAGTATATCAGTGTCATAAATTATATTATTTTGCCTCAGTCAAATGTCAAATTGATAATACCAGTATAAAATAATTAAAATCGCTGTTTTGGTTCCGCATACAATTCGGGCTGTCAAATTTCAATTCTGAATCACATCTCCACTTTAATATTGCAGATGCAAGAGCTAAATTTCAAATTATAATACCTGTGGAACACATTGTCTAGTCTATTTTATTAAACTATAATAATTATATGTGGGCCTCGTTAACTACCCATTCACAATCTGATTCACTATTTCAGATTTCTAGGTAAAGATGTGGAAGGCCAGCAGTCATAGGTCAATAGGTTTTACATGTACAGATTTCTTCACAATATCTCGTACAGAGCCTCCTGTTATATCTAATGGGCCCCAGTTTTGACATCTGACAAAGTTCACAGATTCCGCCTTGCTTGAGAAAGAGGGAATATTGAAACACTAATGAGCTTGGAAGACGATAGTCCAAACCTTTTGTTCCGCAAGGAAGTATCACGCTCTATTAGTAACAAAGAGTAATCAACTTTTTCAGCCTAAGTTCTTTTCCTCAAGACGAAGCTTATGCCAACTGCGTTTCCATCCAAGAATTGATGGAGTGCGGTCTGCACATATTGTAAATCTAAACATCAAAGAATGAACATGTGACGTGTTTTGGGTTCATCCTTTCTCTTTACTCTACTATCTTTCATTTCGTTCTGCTAATAATAGTTACAAACACTTGAGACAAGTATTCTATAGAAAAGATAAATACATTATGAAATGAAAAGGCATACATGTCAGATAAAACTATGTTTAAATTTGGTCAGTTCATTAGGTGTAATATTAAGTTTGGTATTGTGCACATTATGCAGTTTGTATTGGAATATTAAAATGATGCTATTGCGTCATGAAAACAAACCTAGAAGAGCCTTCTCAATTTACTTTCTGGATGAGAGTGAATTGAATGTCTAATTTATTTTCAGTATAATCCGAACTCCATCTTTCCATCTTCAAACCTTCTTATGAATGAACCATTCATGTTCGACTATGGTTCTTGTACCATAGCAATCCACTGGACATGACGGTTTCCAGTCAATATCATACATGTATTTTATCTTTCAGCGCAAATTTATAGAAACATAAACGATACCATAATACTTTCCAAAACTGACTCATAGAGCTCTATTTTTACTTATTTATTACCGCATACTTTATCAGCATAAATATTCATGTGATGTGGACGTTACGACAAATTACTATTTTTTAATTATTATTTTTATCCATATCATTTTCATTGCCATTTCTCGTTAGTAATAATCGTTGTTTAAATATGTTTTTTAAAACAATCTAGCATTTGTTGACGAAGGTGTGAATAACACAATGGGGAAATTGGTACAATGTTCCATGTGCAATATAGAACTGAGAAACTGGCAACGTCATTTATGTGCAGTCCAAAATCCTCTCCAGGGATTTCGATTAGTTTCCAATGTTTTATGAGTTGATGGCATTTCATTTGGTGGTGTGAAGTGCGTGTTGGTGGCTGTATAAATATTGTATTATTTACGAAAAAGAACTATTCTCATCAAACCTATGAATGTTCAAATGAATCTCTATCGGTTGGAATCAGCCCATGGCGTTTTCATGTGAAAACACTGATAGAGCTATAATTTCTGTTCAGCCAGATGTGTAAGTAGGTATGAGCCCCACAACCTTGTTGTCACTAAACGAATAATTGAAGGTTTAAGGGTGTGGACTTTCAACTGTTTTGTAAATTTGACAACAATATTCTAAATGGAAATATCACACCATTATGATCGTTATGGATGTTCAAAGCACATTATGGTAAATGGCGTCCTTCTGTTTACGACCCTCGTTACTTGTTTAAACTATTGAGCAAAACACATAATTTAATAATAGAGTTAAATAATAAGGACAAATGAACCACGTTGCAGATTACTGGCACAATGTGAGAATTGTAAATAAATGCAAACGTCGATGTTTAGGACTTGAGTAAAATACATGTGTTGTTTGTTTTGTTTATTAGTCATGCCCGTCATTTTTGCATGTTATTTCTATAACGATTAATTTCTCTTACTGCTGTCAAAAGTTTGTTTTCTTCTATTTAATTATTGTATTGCCGCCATCGACGATTTTTAATTTGACCCACCGTTGCAGGAGGAAAGCGCTTTGATTTCTCATGTATAGGCTCACCTAAATTAAACTAATTTTGAAATCTCTTCTGATCCGCGATAGACGGGAAGACACTTTATACTTGTAACTGCAAAAAAGCATCCGATTTCTTCCTCACCAAGCTGCACCAACCCACCCACCTCTCTCTCTCTCTCTCTCTCTCTCTCTCTCTCTCTCTCTCTCTCTGTTAGCTGTAGCATTTAATTTATGTACAAGTGATTTTAAAAGTGACATAATTGTGTCTATATAACCTCATCCCATGCAGAATCAATGAACTCTTAAATGACGGTACTTCATACATGTCCATATGACATTATCATTATGAAATCTATATTCTTTATGTATGCCGTTAGTGCACAAACGCTAGTTGTATAAAACCCTTGACGTCATCATATGTTTCCGGGTTAGTATTTATGACGCACGCACCTAGAGACATAAAAATATAAAATCACGATTGCGGTCGATTCTGTAATCAATTCAAGAAATGCGTCGTTCAAAGTACAAAAGAAGCTATATATGGACATAATGAAAGATTTTCATGCAGATTAGTCTTTTCGATAATGCGCCTTATACAATAAATTATTACAATCTCAATGGCAAATATTGAAAGGGCAGTACACTACTGAAAGACACAAGATAACGTCTATCTAGGAGGATCCTTGATTATTTAATTTACACATTGTCTTTTAGGCTTATATTCTTCTCCTAAGTTATATTCATAGTCGGTCTTGTTTTATCTCTTATGAGTGTGTATGTTTGTGTTTTGTTGTTTGCTTTTATTTTTGCTTTGAGGGTTTTTTATCTTTGTTGGTTTCTTTCTTTTACTCTTGTTAAGTTCTTTTTGGGTTATATTTGTTTTTGTTTTGTTTTGTTTGTTTGTTGTTGTGTTGTTTTGTTTTCTCGGGGGGGGGGGGGGTATATTTTATTTCGTTAATGTTGTTGTTGTTGTTTTGCTCAGCTAATAACGTGGTCCTCGTAAAACAAAACAAAATATAGTCCAAATTGCCATGTTATTGTAATTATGTTACTATTGAAATTGTAAACATTGATTCTTGCACGCTGTGTTAAAATGATGTTTACGAACGAGTCCTCATTCTTCGATATCTGAAAAAGCAAAAATAAATTCTTACATTTGGAAATGTGATACATTTGACAATTCGTTTCTAAAACAAATGACGTAATAGTTCGCTCCCCGTCAGCTTTTATTCCAAAATATATTAAATTCGATAAGGTTTTCAGCTAATGAAATGATGTGGTTTGTCAAACGTGAACATGTTGTCATCATATGCTTACTCGAAAAGTTATCCGTTACCGCTGCACAGCATCAAGTACGGCTTAAAATTGACACTCTATTGCTTCCTTTTTATTAGCCGAATAGTTACATTTTCCCCAAAAAGAAGTTTCTACAAGCATTAAGCTGTCATCGTTCTGTAGCATATATAATGAAGACAGACACCTTCTATATCAAGAAAATGAGTTACCGATAAAAATGCATTCACATAAGTATGTAGACATGACAACATTTTATACCTAAGTTATTATTTTGTAACAACATGTCATGATAGCAAATATTAGTATAAATTTGAAATAAGATCCTGATCACATATGCTAGAGAAATATTTCGTCGTGACCCTGACAGCCTTAATGCTTCCCTAACTTTCTGCAAATAGAAATGATGGACTTCATTCGAAACAACCCGTGTCTTTCGGGTAGTGATTGGAAAAGTGGCATATTCAAACACGTTTTGTTTATTATTAAGATGAAGTAAACGCCACACATCATTATAAAGTCACTTTAAATAAAATCCATAAAGGTTTCATCATGCATATGACATAGTTCTACTTCGTCTTTCGTACTTCAGCGTGCGACTGAGTTCTCCGCCGCATTCTGATTTTTTCCAATTCTAACTCTGTATGACTTCGCCAAACGTATTCCTAAGTGGGTTCATGTAGAAATTTCCACGAGGTGTTCCCTCTTGGTACACTTAACTTAAGCTAAAACAAAATTCCTGTTGAAATGGGGGGGGGGGGGGGATATATGTATATATATATACATACAAATGGTTATTTTGTAAGCGCAAAATCTTGCCAAATTATGAAGAAATTTGGTGATAATTCAAATTTACATAAAATTATTGTCATGTCCGCATTTTAATCAGAATAAGGACACTTGCTAAGTTTAAATTTTTTTTTTTTTGGAATTAAATAAAATATCAAATTGTGTTACGTGGGACTTATGTATAACAATTGTGACATGTGTATTATTTGTTTTCATTAGTTAAAAGATTGCATTCAAAACGATAGCTATTTTCTCCAAATCTATCACTATTGCTTATTGTACATTTGTTATCTGAATAATCTATATTCTCATCTTCCCGTTCAAACTGCTTTTTTGTCAAGATGACAGTATTAATAATTTAATTTAAATTTTGACATTTATATTATGCATGACCGTTTGAAGACAACTGTAAAGTCTCATCTCCCAGTTTGATTAGCCATTTTCTTTATAGACTGACGAAAGAGTAACAACGACATTAATAAGGTACAATTGCTTTAAACAGCAGTTTAAGAGCATGAATTAAAGGTTGTCAGTATACACAAGGGCAAACTAGAATTAATACTACTGAGAAAACACATTGGTGTTTACAATCAAATAAAACCGCAGATGTCGATAAAAATTCTACGTTATGAACTCAGCATGTGCCAATCGATGAGACGCAATTATGCTCACGCAATTATTCACAATTATTATAACCAACTACGATAAAAATGCTTGATACTTTTCAGATATGATGATTAAAAAGCTGGATATAATGACGTTTTCTAAGTACAGATAATTGAACAAATTATTTTTCATTTTATGAAAACTAAATTGAATATCGAGTTTCTATGATTTTTTTTCAAGCCCTAACAATTAACAACACAATCCATAGCATTTTTGTACCCGTGCTAAAAGAATAAATCAATCAGCACTAAATCATTTCGATATTACTCTAAGTTATGCTGGAACATGCAGTTTGCATTTGGACTCGACATTTAACCAAGTACGCATGGGTAACGGGTAAAAGGTAGCTTCATTTTTTGCATATGACGTGCGAGGTGAATATCGACTGTGGATGAGTGAAATTAAATTTTAGAAAAAAAATTAAAATGTTTCTACTTCAAAATTTTAAATAGGTGATGCATTTTAAATAGTTTATTAATTTCCAAACCACTGTGGTTACAAACTGAAACTAAGTAATTTAGTTTGCAAAGTCAATCATTGACAGCTGAGGACAATATAAAATATGAAATTGTATTCTCGATTCATAAAATTATTTACGTTGCTCCAAATCAGTCCTACAAAAAGGGAAGACAAACATACTTTATTCAAAACAACATTGAAGATTCGTTTCCTACCAGAAGCTAGATTTTTCCTACTTCTATTTCTAAAAGTCTTTAATATGAACAGACAATAATCTGCTACATCATTCCAGCGTAGCAAATAACCATATAATGAGAAACACGTAGCTCTTAAACCAGTTAAGTTCGTACACTGCATCCGTACCTCTTTAGCCAATGAAGTACCTACATATATAGCCGTACCTCTTAAAACGTCAAGAATTACATCGGCAACAATACTTCTTAAAGCCTTAAATTACCTATATCGGCACCCATACCTCTTAAACCGGTAAAATACCTACATCAGCAACCCTTTCTCGGTTCACTTTTTAAATTAACTTTGCTTAGAATGTCATTGCATTTTTTACAGGTGTGAAGTATAATAACTAGTTGTATTACATCGTTACCAATGGAATAGTTGGTGAGATTACCAATCTAATAAAACCCTTAATATATCATATTTTTTAAGATTTTTCCTAGATGAGTCCTCCCTATGACAAGGTTCAACAAAGAAAGACCGTTACACATATTTAGCTTTAAGTGGAGGGCGCTCCGAGATTACAGTGCAGATCAAAGATTGAATGTAAACATAGGGAACAATATTAACATTACATTTGTTGTACGTCCTGTCAGAGAAAAGGAATATATAGACAGGGAAACAATATTTGGGCCAAATATGAATCCACGATAATAAAATATTAATCTGGGTTCAATGAGAAACTCTCACACTTTTTATAAAATCTTATCATTCAAAACAATCATCATTTTAGAAGATCACACAACAGGAAGACCACATTGTTCAAAACAGACTTAACCGGAAAATATTGCAAATATCTCGACGAATATTTTCAACTTTAAAGCCAGCCGGAATAACTAGACAGATTTTCTCTGATAGCCTTTGCCCAATTTAGTGGGAACTGCATATGTGTGTGTGTGTGTGTGTGTGTGTGTGTGTGTGTGTGTGTGTGTTTTTTTGTGTGATCAGCTATAATCAAGATTTAACCATACTTGTTTATATTCATGTGTGTTTTGGCCACGAAATACAATCAAGCATATTCCCATCCCTTAAAGGTTTGTAAAAAAAAAGTTAAAACAATTTCTCATTTACTTGGCCGTTAACCAGACAAAGCAATCAGGAAAAACCATTCGAAGATTTAGGTTGTTGGTAGTACTGTTCCTTTGATTCCTTGCCAAAGCGCGCTGTAAGCAAAACCACGTGTTAAACACTTCCGTGCTTTGCATTAGAGGATGGTAATCTAAATGATTCATTGCAGCCATCGTTTTTTCTACGAAATTGCAAAATACGCAAGTATGTCTTGCTAAACTAAAAGGCCAGAGTCGATCAAATAATTAATTTGTTTATAAGAAGGCAACCTGATCCTTGGGGCACCTGACTCTTACATGTTAACAAAGATGCCGTCTTGGGTTGATATAACTCCTCCAAACACAACACACATGTCCGCCATGCACAGATCTGACTTGCATTTGCAAAAGAAGCTCGTATATAATCCAGTATTTATATGTGTAATCCAAGAAACTGCTAATAACATCATATATCTTCTTAGGCAAAAGTATAAGAAAAATTAGAACGGGAGGAGGTATTTTGTAGTTCTTCAAGGGTGCATGTTTCTGCTTATGGTTTTGTTTTTTATTTGTGATATACTAATTAGACGTTTTTGTTGGGGTTTTTTCTCTTGCGATAATAACGAAGATTCCATTAATCCAACTGCATACGAAAGAAACAAAGACGCTAACAAAGTACAAAAAATGGTTTGACGGATGCATTTTAAACAAGATTCAATATCTGATTTGCATTGACCTCTACAGAACTGAAAACTGAAATCAATTTTATTTATACGCAAAAGAGAACAAATAATGAAAGGACTGGCTTGAATATAAATTATCAAAATAGTATAAAACGAACAAATTCAAAGCTAAAATTGCATCTCTCTCTCTCTCTCTCTCTCTCTCTCTCTCTCTCTCTCTCTCTCTCTCTCTCTCTCTCTCTCACACACACACACACACACAAAATAGTAAAATAGCACTGCTGCTGATTGGTGAGAATGACTAAATAATGCCAATCGATCTAGTAGCGTACTAATTGGGGAGAGGGAGGGAGTGCGGACATAGCTGTTACTTCGTGCGCTAGAGCTTTTAGGGTGCCATAACAGCTGATAAAAGGGGGGAGGTGTCATAGAAAATGACCAAAATGTGTTGATAAATTTGTTACCCTTAAAACCCGACCTTTCATAAATTGCATAAAACAAACATATAACCTGAATTTAATATCTCGTTTCTGCTGCCAGCGTGTGCTTCATGAACACGCTGCTACTCTATTCATAGGCACCTTCCTTCCCCACCCCTACTAATCTTCTTTCTTATCGCAGCGAGTGACAGGGATCCCGACATCTATAAATACTATCGCCAGAGCACACATCAGTTAAAATAGATTATGTCTTCGAATCCGTCGGACATTCACTGACCACTGATCATTTCGCAGTATTAAAAGCTCGGAAAAGTTATCGTCTTTACGTTGTTGTGTAGACATATCTATATTTTGTGAACAACACTCCGTAAATAAATCGATTTTGTTAAAATGTATGATGTATACACGCATACCTAACAGTAATATATTTTATCTGAGATGAAGGGGCCAAATTTCAAACATGGATAAAAATGGTGCTTGATTGTCTTGTGTGAGTGATAAAATTAATGATGCCATGAAAAGCCAACAAACGTGCATACAACTATGTTGGTGACCAAGGCTCAGCTCCGCTGAGGGCAGCTCACAACACTCCTGCAAATTCCGTAGCTAGTGGGAGGAAACCTCCGCCGTCTTCGGCCCGAAGGTACCCGTATTCCGGCCCTTTTGGCCATCATTGCCCTGGGCGTCATTTACGCCACTGGTCTCGAGCAAACTTTACCTCAGTACGCCACTATCGATCGCTTCCTGGTATTTATTGCAACAGGATTATATTGACGTTGTCCTTACACACCAGCTCAACCCACGTGTGCGAATATTGATGAGGTCAAATCGATAGTTAGCTGACGTGTGAAATTAATACATTGTTGCCTTGCTTTAAGCAGGTGCTAAACTGCGTTGATGTTTGAAAATGTTTCAAGACAGAGTTATGCCGAATAAAATATGTAAAAATATTAACTTCTTCATCTATACTTTCATCTCTTTATCTAGCATTCACATCGTCGTTTAGTTGGTTAGCAAATCTGACGATCATGGAAAGCTAGCTATGAATACGTAGGTCAGTTATTAGTCTCTATTGATCCCTTAATTACATAATATATTTCTATGAACATTTTGCTTTGCATGAAGCGTTGTCTTTAATGCAATATGTTTAAGATAGAGTATTTATTTCAAGCTATAAAAACAAAAAAGTACAGAATCTATTATATATATATTATGGATTTATTAATTCTCATTCTTTTTACGTAGCAATCCTTTTTTCTTCAGAAATTCATGAATGCGTGAAATAAAAATTAAATGGCAACTAGTAATACACAAAGGTCTTAAAATGAAAGGAAAATGCTTTTTTTTATCAATACGTCTTGCTGATTAAATATCTAATCGTCAGAGTTTTACATATGTGTGTGTTTCAGTGGTAACTTAATTATGCGTTAAATATAAACAAAGTGACCGTTTCTTGGTAATTTATTTCCCTACATTTTGCCCATAGCTGGTCAGTGAAAAATAAATATTTTCGTTTTGATGACTTGTTTAGCTGCTCTTGTAAAGAAATACAGCTTTTTATAACATAGACTGGAATGGAATATAAAAGAATTGTCGTTATATACGGGACATGACATGTCTAATGAATTGCATAAGGACAGTGTCATGTTACGCCTCTAAGTCAAAATTAGGTCGCCTAAATTAGGAACGTTTAGGTCTCTTTTTGAACTTTTGTTACCTCGGTAAAAGGCTGACAGCTGCTTCAGTCATTACACAGCTGTCAAAATGCCGCTAAAACAGGGGCAAACAAAGACCCGAAGGAGACGAAACCATGCGTGACCTACACAAAAAGGGAGATTTGAGATTTGGGTTCCCGATGAAACGACGAACTGAGCCATTGTCCTGTAAATCATTTCAATCGTCTTTTGGGATAAGCGAGACAAATGTTGCAATAGGGGCTTTCATATAGCGGCACCTCTACACATTCAGTCGGTGACAAAATTAAATGTTGAGACGACCTTTCACAATAGTTCTGAAGTTCGCACTGATGTGCATATTAAAATTCCAGAATTCCCTTTTCGTTAAACGAAAATACCAAAAATATCGGTTTTGTTTATGAAGAAAGTCTTTTGTCTGAAGTTTAATATGCATTTTCATTGTGTGAGCCAAGCTTAAATTTAATAGATCTCTTGGAGATACGTTTGAAAAATGGTTTTATTTTTTTTAATGGTGCAGAGTTCTGTTATTAATGCTTGAATGGTACTAGAACACATCAAATGTTCCCGATATGAAGTAAAATAATAACATTTAATTAAAATTCCGTGGTATTCAGACACACATAAACACATTGCTACAATTCGATACAGCAGTTATCATTAATTTCGGAAGCGTATCGTCTCAAACAGAAGAAGATCACAGCAATGTAGGATAGACTGCCGTACGCTTCTACTAAACAGGTCGGTCTCTTCCATAACATCCCTTATCACTCTAGTATATCTTCAAGAGGGAGGTACAGTGATTATTGAAGCCGATAACGACTTAGCACGGCTAGGGCTCAATTGGTTTTGATAAGATTGGGCGATAATAATAAATTGGACATGAAACA
This sequence comes from Unio delphinus, assembly GCA_029339505.1. Lineage (NCBI taxonomy): Eukaryota > Metazoa > Mollusca > Bivalvia > Unionida > Unionidae > Unio > Unio delphinus. Next base: position 2,589,831 of record JAQISU010000243.1, on the reverse strand, counting down.
TAAGTGTCCATTTATTGGAAATTAAACGGTAGCTAAATTCCACGTTATCTAGAGGAATTTTTAATGTTGCTTTACACAACAAAATGCTTTTTTTTTTAAAGAAGCCTACTTGGAATGTAAAATGAAAGTTGCCCATACTTTATGTTATCAAGAACTTCCTAATGCTGGGTCATTAGACACAAAATATGGGAGTGGCGTTCTACTTATTTAACAAAATAGCATTTTGTTTAGTTTGCTGGCATGTAAATTTTCCCAATTCTTTGGAAACGAGCTGATAACGCTGCCCACATAAGTATGTGTTCCTATTTATAAAAAAACATTAAGAAAACAAGTATATCAGCGACTGCTTTTGATGGTGAACCATGATTTTGGTTTGTTTCAAACATATGCATCCAACTTAAGTTATTAATGTTATCAGATACAAATGAGTCCATTGTTTAATGGCATCGCGAATCAATAGGCCCTTTTCTTTAATATGGTTTGTATTACTTACATCTGCCCACGGTTGATTGCCGCCATAGCTACACGGATTCATAATACAATGGGTTTTTTTTAACTTCGTCTGCTTCCGATAGACGAGTCTAGAATATTCCTCTGTAAGTGATATTAACTAATAAAGAAACACAATGCATCTAAGTACTTAATTCACCATTACTACCAAACATCACGAGAAGAACGTTAAATAAAGTCCATACCATACGGTTATTAAATTTCATCCATTGATCAGACGGAGAAAATATAATATCCGCAAATAATTGAATAACAGAAATTGTGAATGTACTTAATTTTAGCAATGGAACAGAATTGGACCAATACGTCCAACCGCCACATCATTAATAATAAAAGACAATCTAGGGCGTTAATTCTAACTGAAGCATGGAAACCTGTTCAATTGTTAGTCTGTAATTTGTTAATTATTGTTAATCTTTAAATGTTTAGAAAAAATATTTAAAATACTTTCTACCTACCTCCAGCAACCATCGTGAAACAACAGAGTAGATATGCTTATATACAATGGTGTAAGCGACAACACCGAAACACAGACAACATCCAAGAACTACTATAAACCACTACACAATCAATGACCCGACAGTAGCTCACAGGCGAATTTATACAACGCTCACCATTCATAACTCAATAAGCTCGAATGCCTAGTTGCCAGGCAAATCCATTTGCTCTTTGTTAATGATTGCCGGAGAGCAGACAAAGAACCAGTCGCCCCCTTTAGCGATTAATGGACCCGCTGGGATGAAGATTGGAGAATCTTTTGTTGCAGAAATAATTCCAGACGACATTTTTCAAAAAGATGGGGTCACGCGAACTGGGAAACGAAGATAAGGGTGTACTGCAGAATTTGAACTTTGGTGGTTGACTGTTAGAAGGATTACAGAAGCTGAACGAGTTGAGCATGAAGAATAATAATTGCAACCAAAAAAAGTGATTTTTTTTGCGTGGTTCTTTTCAAGAGAGGTTGCCCATGGGGTAACTTGATAAGATATTACTACTACTACTACTACTACTACTACTACTACTACTACTAATAATAATAATAATAATAATAATAATAATAATAATATTAAAAATTAAAAAATAATAATTATAATAATAACAAGATGATGATAACGACACCAGGAAGAAACAGACGAATGAGAGCTATATGAAAATAAAGAAAAGTAAGCATTCATCTTGAATATCTTTGATTCGATCCATGCTCTCTATTTTCAAGAACGGATGTCATTTTCATGTATGTTAAAGCCCGTTTTATACGTTTAGTCTATATATTTTCCGTGACGTCATTATGAACGAAATAGTGTCTTTAATTGTAACAAAAATGCAGGTCAATGTTGCTGTTTGATGATCAAGTCTTGATTTCTGGGCGGAAAATAAGAGAAAAAATAGAGCTGTAATCCCAACAATTCCCGTTCACCTGGTAAACAGTTCTTGTTCGTGTTATTTTTATGTACTTTCGTTTCTTTTCTCTTTTTTTTTTTTTTCTTCTTTTGTTTTGTTGGTGGTGGGTTTCCGTTTACGGCACATTTATTTATCAACATATAGAAAATATAATGGAAGATATGCTCTTCACCATTGAAAGTCGAAACGAACGACGTTTAACTAGATATGCCAACCAGAAAAGGAAACCAAGAAAAAATACAAATGTTAATGAAGGAAACTGATCTCGACATACGACAAAATGTGTCCATTATTCATTTGTGCCGGTGAAACTATGGCTGCTGGTTGCCAAGGAAACGATTTTATCTTTAGGGAAATAGACGTTTTTGCAATATCCATTATCAAAACACTACCCGGTAAAGAGATATATTACAAACCACGATCAATAGGATCGTACTAATGAGTTTGAATATGTTGTTAAAAGATAACGTTGTACTCCATTGTCCTGTAAAATGGAGGGAAAAAATGTCATTGTTGATTCCGTTTTTAATAAAAATTGCTATATTCTTTTAATTATTTCCCTTTGCAGACAATAAAGCAACACAATTCAGGTCATGCGTAATTATCGGAAGAACATATGCATAAAACTGATACCTATGTAAAGAGCATAATACAAATGTTTTCCCAGAATAAATATTTCATTAGTTTTGTCAGACATAAATAAAGTTACTAACTTATACATACAACGTTGAGTACCAAACTATATTTTCATAAATCGCTTACGTGGTTAAGTATACAAAAGAATTCCATCTCCAATATATATCGTATTTCTTATTCCACATTTTGTATACATAATATCCCTTCCGTTTCCATCTACCTGTTTCTATTTGAACGTATATGCAGACACGCGTAATTTACCACAGTAACATTACGTGTCTTTAGTTTTGATACAATTAAGATGACATTCATTTTCTAAATTACATTCAATTTCCTTCTTTTAAGTAAATTAATTTTCACACAGATCAGCTCTCCATACCTGATGAAAACAATCAAGTAATCCTGTCTTAATACCCTTAACAAATATTTTTAAATTCATCTCGATACAAATTCTCCAAAAATTACAATCGTGATACATTTGCTTACAATTTAGTGACCACGATTTCACGCTTATGCTGCACAAATCTGATTAACGATCGTTTTGAAAATGTAATGTACGTGCCTTCACGTTTGCCTACAGGATAATTTTCTCGATCACTTTGGACTCTACCAAACCCAATATATCTGATGCAAAATCCATTTTTTTTATATACAAATGTATTCTTACACGATAGATCTGAGTTAAATACAGCTGTTCAAGCAGTACTTCCGTATAATACATCTACATATTTATGTCCACGCGTAGATGTTTTAAAAGCAGTGAACAGAGCTTTATGAATCCCAATTCGTTTTGAACTGCAATCATACACAAAAGATTATTTAAAAAAATTAAAGCGGAAAAGAGGGATTATTTAATAAATACTAAACTTGTTTTTTCCATAGTTCATGAGTACGTATTGGCCTGACGGCCTTGACTTATCCGAATAACATATCAAACTCGTTCTCTCCAACGAATCAGAACAAAAAAGGTATGCAGTTGTGTGTGTTTAAACTTGAGCATCAGATAGATGCAACATTGCACTGGGTTTAAATTATAATGTTTTGTTTCGAACGCAGAGGCGTTACTCTATTACTATCACATTCCAGGAACATGCATTGGCAGGGTTTAGAGGGAGGGGACATTCAAGGCGAGCACACATCTGAAATGGACTTGTAAACAAGTAATTGTCCACTGTCGGTTCTTGTTTGTACAAATACATCCTTTCAAATACATCTGTAATAACTTATCTCTGGTACTTTGTCACAATCTAGCTGTTAGACTTACAACCTTTGAAGTCAGTTGCCTCCTCCATTTTTGATTGGCGTATAATAAATACACCGCTGTAACACGCTATTGGTTACCTGGCATAACATACTAAGGGAGACAATTCATGAACTCCAAAAGATGTCGCTAGAATGAATCACTGAAATATCTGATCTGCCAAGGTGTGGATATGGTTAACACACCATGACCTTGGCTGACGAAGATGGTATGATGTCTACACAAATAATTCTATTAAATATTAAATATCAAATATAACGCATTCTGTTTCGATTTTGTTTATAAGTCTTCCTTATTATGAAAGTATAATATTCGTTGTTATAAATTTATATTGTATCGTTTACATATAACCAAGCTAAAACATTAAGACACTCGCAAACGTCGGTGTGAGTCTTATCAGCACCCGATATGTATGCAGAAGTGACGTATTACTATAACAAAGAACTCGACAACAAATAGAATACAGTGTCTTGAATATGAGATAGATTTATTTAGAAAACAGCGATTTTAAAATGTTTAAGGAATTAAAACAATTCGTACAACACAGTCAAGGTGATTAATCGAGAAAGAAATAGACACAATAATAATGTGTTAGAAGGATTTTTTAAATATAAAAACTGTGCATTTAAGTACATGCTTGATCAATGTACGTGGTCTCGATCTGTGTGAGTTCTTGATATATGTGTATGTTCTTGATCTATGTGTGTGTTCTTGATATATGTGTATGTTCTTGATATATGTGTATGTTCTTGATCTATGTTTGTGTTCTTGATCTATGTGTGTGTTCTTGAGCTATGTGTGTGTTCTTGATATATGTGTATGTTCTTGATATATGTGTATGTTCTTGATATATGTGTATGTCCTTGATCTATGTTGTGTGTTCTTGAGCTATCTGTGTGTTCTTGATCTATGTGCGTGTTCTTGATCTATGTTTGTGTTCTTGATCTATGTGTGTGTTCTTGAGCTATGTGTGTGTTTTTGATCTATGTGTGTGTTCTTGAGCTATGTGTGTGTGTGTGTGCTAACATTTACAATATATAAGCCACAATGAAAAAGAAAATAAACACAATAATGGCACCATATTAATGGCAAAACAATTCAACAAAAAATTGGAAGTGCTTTCGAACTGTACAACACCATCCCGTTTAAATGTAACCCTTTTCTACTAACATAAGATTTCGCTATGTATCCTTGATGTTTGCTCATTTCCCGTCATAACTACATGAAGCAAAGGTTTAAAAAGGATATGTATATCACACTTAAAATCTATGTTCACCATTCTCTCTCTCTCTCTCTCTCTCTCTCTCTCTCTCTCTCTCTCTCTCTCTCTCTCTCTCTCTCTCTCTCCTTTAATCGTCAGCAAATGTCTTATTCTTGGAAAGATGTATCATTTTCATTTTAAAACAAATACTTTTCTTTTTCATGTAATTAAATGTATTCAGGCCTTTTTCTTTTTAAAAGCTTTACTAAGAAGGAGAATTTAAAAGAGGTCGCAGCACAAAGAATGAGACAGAGGAAGAATTGATGTTAGTGCATGTACGAGTGTTTGAGCCAGAGAAAATAAACGAGTTCAAACGCACAAATAAAACTTTCACTTTAAATTGGTTTTCTTCATTTGCGGACGATTTTATATTTGTTGGTGACTCTGCTCCTGTCGCCTCATTCGTCCCCGTTGACGATAATGATGACGCGCGCGCGCGTGCGTGTGCGTGTGTGTGTGTGTGTATGTGTGGTGTGTGAGATTTTGATTTTTAAGTTAGCTTTAACAATGTTTCAGTCATATGTCTACGATGTCTGCAGTGTGACAGTTTATAGTGATGCATAGCAAGGTAGCATGATGTCTCACCCAGACACATTATCCTGACACCAGACCGACCAGTCCTAACACTAACCACTTATTGCTGAGCGCCAAGCGAGGCAGCTGTTAATATCAATTTTGTAAGTCATTTGTACGACTCGGCCGAGAATCGAGCCCACGACCTCCTGCATCCGAATCAGACGCTCTAACCACTGATAATGATGACGATGACAACAATTATGATGATGATTGTGATGAAGGTTTCCTCAAAAACTTGTCGCCCTATATGTGCATCCTTTCATGCAGTATATAATATCATAATTTCCCAACTGTGGATCAATCCACCATTGATCCTATTCGGAAATTATAAGGCGATCAATCCACCTATGATCCTCTTCGATCATTATAAGGCGATCAATCGATACTGACAGTTTTTAGTTTATTATCAACTCCGCTGCAATTTTCAGATTTATCATTATCATTTTCAGCGTTCTGATGACAACGACGAGCACGACGATGGTGATGGTGATATGGATTTTTATGTTTTAGAATCAATTATGTTAGATAAAGGTTTGGTAGTAAGGATTACTACTGTTATGGCTGACATACTATTGTTAGCAACAATGGTGATAATGGATGTGGCAGTAGTGTCGGTAATGTTGGCGACTGGATGTTGCAGTATTATTAGTAATGGAGTTAATTGTGGATGTGGCAATATTATTGTTAATAGTCATGTTAGTAGATGTTGAAATAGTGGTAGTAATAGTTTAGAGAATGTGACAATAGTGTTGGTAATGGTGGTGTTAGTAGATGTAACAGTAGTGGTGGCAATAGTGTTAGTGGATGTGACAATAGTGTTGGTAATGGTGGTGTTAGTAGATGTAACAGTAGTGTTGGTAATAGTGTTATTGGATGTGACAGTATTGTTGGTAATGGTGTTATTGAATGTGACAATAGTGTTGGTGATAATGGTGTTAGTGGATAAGGTAGTAGTTTGGTAATAGTGTTAGTGGATGTGGCAATGGTGTGGGAGATAGTGGTATTATTGTATGTGGAAGTAGTGTTGGAAACAGTGGTGTTAATTGATGTGGCAGTAGTGTTGGTAATGGTGTTAGTTGATGTGGCAGTAGTGTTGAGTAGGGATAAGGTTGATAAATTATTTAATGTGCCATGTGAAAAATCACTGCATGATAACAAAACTGTGTTATTGGTGAGGAACACAAAGATTGCCGGTTGGTTTGATTTTTGTGGTTGGTTTTATTATAACATTTCTACTGATGATCATAGTTTTCACTATTATGATTTATGATAAACCAGGTTTATGATCATGAACACACTACTTTTGATAATGAATACAACAATGATGCTGATGACTATCATACTAATGATGTTAATGATGATTGCCATTGCTAATATTTTAAATGATACATCTAACTTGTACAAAATAATACGCAGCAAATACAAAACAATTACCCCACCCTTTTATCCCACTCACTGTCTTAACCCATTCTCAATCAGGTTCAAAAGAAAAGATAAGGTGAGCGATCAATAGTGACAGCAAATTAGTTTTTGTGATCAACATCCGTTGCATTACCGATGGTTTTTGTCTGTTCTAATAAAATGAAATGAGTCACAACGCATGATACTCATTAATAATCCACGACATTATGATACCTTGTGTAGAAATGGTAACTATGACATTCAAACAAAAGTAACATAACATTTTGTCCCTCCAGTAAATAGCATCTTACGATGCTAGCTTTTAAACCTTAACCGGGTATGTATCAATTTAAAATTCAGATGGTAACGGGCTACCTGGTGAAGGAGTTTGACAACCCATTTTAAACACAGTAGCACAAGAAAGTGAAGAAGGTACTAGAATATGAAATTGATACCTGCAAGACGATACTTTTCACTTAGTATATGGCACTAACAGTAATCGTTATTTGTAAAGCACTAGTACCTTTGTAGGTATGTTGTTATACAATTGCACTGGGCTACCTGACACCTAACTTTAGTGTAAGTTAGCTATGATCCATACTTAAGTTACCCCCTTGGCTCTGGGCGCGAGATTTATCAGACTGATTTATGGGGGGGGGGGGGGGGACTCGTATTCCTTTCCACGCGAATACGGTGTTCTTTCATAGATAGTTTACAGTAAAACAACAACTATATGCAAATTAATGCAACGCTGTGTATATAATACAACAATCTCTTTAAAAGTGACATTAGAATAAAAAGACTGGTCAAGAAATCAAATGAAGGGAACGTACTCGGACAAATTCATACAAATATAGGCGCGAGAAAGTAGGAATACTTCATCGAGAACAAAACAAATCTCTCGTTTTCTAGCCAACCTTGGGTATACTGAAAATATGAGCTTGAATTTTTAGATTCTCTTTCAATCATGATTTACTTTTCAACAGCAATGACAGATTTCTCTGCCAATCATGATTTACTTTTCAACAGCAATGACAGATTTCTCTGCCAATCATGATTTACTTTTCAACAGCAATGACAGATTTCTCTGCCAATCATGATTTACTTTTCAACAGCAATGACAGATTTCTCTGCCAATCATGATTTACTTTTCAACAGCAATGACAGATTTCTCTGCCAATCATGATTTACTTTTCAACAGCAATGACAGATTTCTCTGCCAATCATGATTTACTTTTCAACAGCAATGATAGATTTCTCTGCCAATCATGATTTACTTTTCAACAGCAATGACAGATTTCTCTGCCAATCATGATTTACTTTTCAACAGCAATGACAGATTTCTCTGCCAATCATGATTTACTTTTCAACAGCAATGACAGATTTCTCTGCCAATCATGATTTACTTTTCAACAGCAATGACAGATTTCTCTGCCAATCATGATTTACTTTTCAACAGCAATGACAGATTTCTCTGCCAATCATGATTTACTTTTCAACAGCAATGACAGATTTCTCTGCCAATCATTTACTTGTTGTTACATCTTTAGGCTCTAATAAACAGTAACATAGAAAAAGTAAAAGCAACAAGCTTTATAAAATTTAACAAAGTTTTCTGTAGATAAACAATGTAAAAATGGGGGAGGGGCTTACAGTTTAAAAAACCAAATGCAAATATAATCCAAGAATAATGCACGAATTAAATTTTAAAAGTCCTAGTAATGAAATGTTCTAATAAACTCAAGTTTGAGTCTCGATGAAAATCCAAGATGAAAGACGATGACATATGCTGTAGTCTGGACCGTGGTGTATCTACATTTCTTTGTAGAAACGCAAGAAATAACAGCTTGAAATCTGAATCACATTTATAAAAACTGTCTCTGTCCAATAATTCTCTAAGAGAACATAAATATTTCCAGAAAAACGAATTAATCTTCAAAAATCCAAATGATCGGAAGAAAAATTAACATAACTGGTCACAAACGGACACTTTACAGTGAAATTTAATAGCCAAATCTGAGAATATTTCTCGAAAACAAAGGTTATACCGTAATCTAAAATGCAGTTTCGGAAATCCCCAAGTTGCGAAATCGAAGGGGTCACTTGATCATGTTTATATTTTTAATTCACGTACTCATAAAATGACTGACGTTACCAATCATTTACTCTAAGAATAAAAATTGAAAGCAGTTGTTTACTTTACTGAAACTATTTACAAGTTTTGCGTCAATTATCCAATACAGCCTCGATATAACTCGTACTGTTCTCACAACATTTTTTAAATAAAATAAACTTGTTTATTTGATTCTCAATCAAAGTCAGGAACAAAATCAATCCTACGTATTTACTACGAAATAGTCAAATTAAACAATATTCTGAAAATTATCAAATTCCTATTAAACAAAATTACATTATTTTGACGTATGAAATTTAAACTAAAAATCTTTGTAACTTACAAACAACAAATATAAATACGTATGAAATCCGATATACTTAACATTTTCTACAGTAATGACATATTTATCTATCAATCTTGATTTACTTTTCTACAGTAATGGAAGATTTATCTGTCAATCATGATTTGCTTTTCTACAGTAATGGAAGATTTATCTGTCAATCATGATTTGCTTTTCTACAGTAATGGAAGATTTCTCTGTCAATCATGATTTACTTTTTCACAGTAATTACACATTTGACTAGAAGACGTAACATGTCAGACTCCTAATAAAGTTTGACGAGGATGATAGGTTCACATCTCACCGATTGTATTCTAACTGATTAAATTAAAAACAAATTAACTTTCCATTCTTTTCCATGTCGAATCTCATTTGGTTTTACGTAATACGCCATTTTTGGATGCAGGGAGTTGTGAGTTCGCACCCCGGCCAAGTCATAGCTAAGACATATAAAACTGGTACAGCTGCCTCACCTGGCGCTCAGGTTTAAGATGTTAGTGTTATGACTGGTCGGCCTGATGTCTGGATAATCTGACTGGGTGGGGCATGATGCCCCAGTGCTAGACGTCACTATAAACTGTCACAATGCAAGCATCGTAGCGATATGATTGAGAACTTGTGAAAGATACGTTAAAATCCCAAATCACACACACACACACACACACACACACACAACACAGAGCTAAAGTAGTTCTATGATATCTTTTTCATTAGAGATGTAAGCATCATTAGCATGATGTGACGACTTTATTACTGACCTTTATCACACTTGCTACTGCTCATGAGAAAATTGGACGTTTTCAAAAAATAAATATTTGGAGATTGAAAGAGTTTTTTAGAAATCAAGTTTTAAAGAAATATAATTCTTAGTTTATTTTCACCACACCCTTGAAACATTCAGAAATTGGAGGAATTAATGTTTGATCAGTGAAAATGAAGACAAACTTTGATGTATCAAGTTGTATTATTTCAATGATACGAAAAACAAGTTGTATTGTTGAAAATACTTTGTTCGCGCTACATTGGTCTTTTGGAGTATTTTCAGTGAATTTAACTCCGGCAGAAACAGGAAACGTTTAAGGTTGAAATGCAAATGTTGGTTTACATTTGCTATCATGCCTGTATAATGTGTAGAGCTGTCAAATAATTTTAGTCATCAAGCGCATGCGCTACTTCTGCAATAGCTGTCCTGCAAATAAATGCCGTTATTCTTTTGTATCGAAGAAACTGACATGATACGGGCATCAGCTCAAACTAATTATCGTGGACTTAGAATACACTGTTATTGTGTAAATGCCGATACCACCATGTACAGTACAATCTCTGTACGAGATAAACGGTAGGTGTTGAACGTACGGTTTGATAAACTTTCGGTCTGGATTTCACCCATGCATGCTTCATTCAGTATGTGCTCGTTTAATCTAACGATAAAAGGAAAATATGAATTAATGATTCTTGTTAATTGTTTTTTTCGCCAGACAAGAAAAATGAAGATTATTCTACAGACTGATATACGATTTGTATTTTTGTTAAATTAAATTTCTTCATCCTTTGTGAACTTATTTCTTTCGTTTAACTATACGATCTGTAGTAATCTGATATTATTAGAAAACAGCATCCCCACCCGCATCCCAAAAAATCATCAATATCTGTTTACAGGCATGATATTATTTTTTGTTAATGGTCATGAGGTTTCTCGAACATTCGGTTTCATGGACCCAAAAAATGTCTACATTATTTTAAACGGTGACAAAAACCTTTATTCATTAACGAACATAGCTTCTGCTTTCCCGTTTGATCCATCTGTTCCATACCATATTTTAAAATAACATTCTAGAACTCAAACGAACTTTAAAAAAGTCAAAATCGTAAAAAGTCAAAATGATAAATATTAAGCACAAGCACTATTTTCTTTACTAAGTCAATATTGAACGTTTATCGTCATTGCACCAATTGTCATGCGTCATATATGTCAAATCCATTAAGCAAATGTACTACAATGCTTATGAAGCCTTAATAAATCTTTCAAAAGTATTTGGAAAAATGTTATTTAATTGAAAGCAGTCACATGGCATGGACATACGGGTCATGTGAAATTTCTGCCTTTATTTGCATTTATAATAGTGCTGAAGCTTGCGGTAAAACAGGTATGTGCAGGCCGGATCTAACCCGCGACCTCGCCTTATCCGCCTGTTTACATATAAGGTTAGGCTTTAAATATCGCTCATCAAGCTAGAGCCTTGGATGAAGTTGCACATGGCTGTACTAGAGCATTCCCTTACCCCGAGCCGAAAATAGCTTTCCTTCCGTTCACTAAGTCAACAATCATCCATAAATGACACAAAGTGATAGTTGATTTACCACACTGAACATTCTGTTTAGAAAAAAGTCTGCACAAGAAAAATATTTCTGTTTTAAAGACACTATTAAAAACGGGTCAAGATAAATCAGTTGAAATTCATAGGGATCGTGAATTATTCTTTACGCAAGCACACAGCAAACGTAAACTTTATGTTTGTAACATTAGCACAAATATCTTAAAGCGTCTGCCCTTAAGGGATCTTGACTTCATTCAGTTACACCTGTGAAATAAAGAACCACTTTGTAAAACCAAAATCTAAGCGACTATCAATGTATATTGATCATTAGAACATACATGCATGACAATTATATATATATATATATATATATATATATATATATATATATATATATATATATATATATATATATATATATATATATATAATTCGAAGTGGATTGTACAATTGATCTAATCGAATCTCACCTTTTTATTGGGTGAATAAAACGTCCAATGTTCGTGCCATAGACTATTAATGAAATGGTATGGCCATGTCACTAGAGCCAATAGTCTATCCACGACAGTACTGCAGGGTAGTCTCCAAGGTGGTAGAAGGAGAGGTAGACAGAGAAAAAAGTGGAGTGACAACATCGCAGAATGGACCAGGAAAAGTTTTGCAGAGACACAGGCATTGGCACATGATAGAGTCAAGTGGAGGGAACTGGTCAATGTTCAGCAGCACAGTGCCTCAACGACCATACTAGGTCAAAAGACTAATGATGAAATAAAAATGGTGATGATTATATATATATATATATATATATATATATATATATATATATATATATATATATATATATATATATATATATATATATATATATAATGTATAGAGAGAGATTTCAAATAATTTCAGTCATCAAGCGCATGCGCTACTTTTGCAATAGCTACATGTGTGTCTCTGTTCGTGCGTGGGTGTGTGCGTTCGTACATACATAAGACATTTCAACCAGGTAGTGAACACTTTAACACTGCCCGTAGGTTTGTAGATCGAGTAAGGTATCTGGGTGAGGGGCTGAGCAAAGTGAATAATAAATAGACACTAAAGTAAATGATTTGCCTAAGGTCATCCTAAAATATTTCGTAAGGTCTTTGTGCTTTCATTAGCAAGAGCTCTGATTAAATGCGTTGATCACGTTTGATTCGTGTGGTTGTTGCCATAACGATATTCCCTGTGCAATTATTCTATTCTTGTTGTTTTTACGTACTGGAATGAGCCGGCAATGACATGAATCACACGACATTGAGGACATGTATTGATCCCTTCCACTACCACGGCGCATTGTGCTATCGCTCTTTGGAATCGCCATATTAATGTGTTGTGGGGAGGGTTCTTTCTTTTTAATCGTTATATTTTATTGTCCATCCAAACGAAGAAAACTAAATCAATCGCGTACTCGTTTTGCTTTCACTTATATAGACCCACTAACTTTCATATGTGTTAACTTCGATAATATTTTGCACCTGTTCCAGCATCAACCTCTTTGGCTTCGTGGAATCCATTAGGTTGACGTGCAAATTAATACGATCCATTAACGAAATTGATGCATATTCTCTTTAAACTTCATTGCAACTGCCAGAAATAAAGATCAGAGAACTACCATAAAGGCCACGCAAAATTCAATAAATTGATCGGAAAGATCTCCTTCACATTTTAGCAATACAAAGTTAATATAGTTTCGTCATGGATTTTGCTCTTCTTTACAGGTGACAGGTCGATATTATCATATAATGACATCTGCAGCCCAGTAATTCGCCACGTGAATGAAACCTTGATACACCACAAGAATAATATTGACGAGTATTGGAAAGTTACGTTACTCTGAGTATGAGATAAGAGGAAGACTACGATACTGAGTGCGGTGGTTTGGCTTATATCTATGTTTTTTTTTAAAAACTATTTTTGTTTATAATGCATGGTATCAGACGTTACTAGCTTTGTAGTTGTTTTGTTCTATTTTGTTTGAGGTGGATGAGATATGGTGTAGTTCAGAGATTATTAGCCAACATATTAATTATCAAATATTGATATAAACATATTTTCACGCTTCTAAATAGCAATTTAGCGTTCAGCATTCAGGGCGCCTTCTGGAGTTGAGAATAAACAAATCAAAACAAAGCTTTTTTAACTCGCACATTCGGTGTCTCGTTTTTCGAATGTTTTAAGCCAGTGTTCTGAACATGCTTAGTACATGAATACAAGTTGTTCTGCATGATTTAGATACGATTTCTGCTTGCAAATCATGGGGAACAAATATGTTTGTCCCATTCTAACATAATATTTTCAAATTGCTGCTTACTGATGGTTTGTTAACTTCATGCAAAGCTGAATGAAATCGAGGAACGTGTGACTGACTTTTTGAGACTCGAACATGTGGAGGATTCGAAGTGGATTGTACAAATGATCTAAGCGTATCTCATTCCTTTTTATTAGGTGAATAAAACGTCCATTCTTCGTGCCAAAGACTGTCATTTAGTTCGATCAGTTCCGTTATAAACACTTTACTTGGCATCGCGTCAATCTGGAAAAATGATAGGCCCTAATGCATGTCTGAGAATTCGCAGTTCGTAATGCAAACTTTTACAAAGAACACTGGATATTTAAAAAAATAAGAATACATAAAACTCATTACATTTTTAAGCGACGGAAACGTCTATAGCACTAACACCAAACTGCACAAGAGAAACATCAGATCCCTAAAGAAACCATGCTAATTAAAACATCACTACATGACTCAACCTTGCATTGTTTTGGCCTAAAATCTCTGAAAATACGCACTTAAACCTGACTTTTATTATATTGAGATAATTTTGGCTGAAATACGGAACATGGCTCGAAAAGGTCTGTATTTAGTCCTGCAACACACGAAATACAGACAGACTTAAAGAGAATTATCAAAAATGTCAACAGTGTGGTATTTAATAGCACGCTGGCGTGCGTGCGTGCGTGTGTGTCTGTGTCAAACTTTACAAGTGTTAAGCGCAGCTAATGTCGTGTATATAATAATGACAAAATAACTTAAATAAAGACAGCCCATTTAAATCGTACACCTTACAGCATGCTTAAACCTAAACTCGCAATGTTTCAAACACAGTAATGAGCGTGTCTTGGAAACTGTCGTTCCCAATAAGTTCAGTTAATAATAGGACTCATTATAAACGCTAATATTGACAGTTGGTGAAAATAATTGAGTTCACCGAACGCCTGTCAGATACAGTCTCGTTACCTGTCATGCGCAAACAGCGACCTAGGGACAAATTAATTTTAGTACATGTCAGGATTCCCTTCTCCATAAAGTATGACGGTTTTAGACTGGGTTACGTCAAAACTGGTCAATTTTGCGCTATGTTGGAAAGAGAAAAGTGTGACCATTTGTAATTTAAATTAGATGTCAAATAAGTTATGTGCGCTCAAACGTTGTAAAATGATTCGGACAAGACAGCCGCATTTTAAAAAAATCAACGTTGATGTGGAAGTTTAATGAACCAAGGCTTACTAATCAATAATATATATGTTTTTATTTTATTTTTTTTATTTCCCTTTCTAAAATCACGAGAAAAAGTGGCATTATCTTGGTTATTTAGAATGTTTTGGAAAAATATTGAGAAATCTGCATTGGTTTTTGTTTGTTTTTGCTCAACATGTTTGGTTTTGTGGGTTTAACACCATTTTTAAGCAAATGGAGGACAATAGATGTGGTGGAGGAATCACGGGAAGAACCAACGGACCAACGGGACTTTGTTGACAAGGTTACTTGCATACACATTTTGGCCTAGCCGAGACTCGAACACACACGGACAGACAGAGATGAGATGTGAGTGGTCGGTATGAAGTTTAGTTATGTCGCATTAAGTAAAAAATGCATATAAAATGTTGAATCCACACTCTTGTTTATTATTGCAATAGAATGCTTTTCACACAGAATGTCAATTTCAATGCAGGTGGATGCTCTCTCATCCTCTTGTAAAAGAATTTGGTCAAGAACATTTCTTAGTTTTCCCCAACTTTATTTACATCATGAAAATTTTCGCTTTTCAGTTTCATTCTGGATATGATTCAAAGATTTCTGTGCATTTGCAGATTAAAACCGTGCTTGGATAACAGAAGTCCAAATTAATACCTTTTCTAGTGGATACAAGTAGTGTCAGCAAGCACCCTTTGCCACGCACATGAACACCTCACATAGGAGCGGGGGGGGGGGGTTGCATTTGCCTACTCTAAATAAACTACCATATGGTTATTTAGTTGTAATAAAGAGTTGATATTTCTATAAACAATACCGTGCCCGGCACAGTTGGATTGTCCCATGTATATTTACTACTCTCCCATTAAATCTTGCATGGTTGATCTGACATTGGATACTAATGTTCAATCCGTATTTCCGTATCAACACCCAGATTGGATATACAATGGTGACTTCTTTGATCGCTGCTGCTCGATATTTTATAATGAATCAAAAATTTTAAAATCCTGTAGATACTTGTCATGAACAATGACCAAGTCGTTTTCGACTGAAAGTAAGGCATTGAATTAGGTCTAAGTATGAGCTTTTGTTTAACTTCTCAGAAAAATAGAAATAAATATGAATCAGACATGCCAGACAATATATACTGCTTTGACTTGTTACCATGGAACATTCCAAGAACATATTTAGACTTTGATCCAAAGAAAGCTATTTTTGGGGCTACACGATGCTTTACATCTAAAACAAATCACGTAATAAGTGGAAAGTTATAAAATATTCACTAAAGAAACTGTAATATAAATGTTGATTTATGTTTTGAAAAACGTATTGATATGAGCTCAAATAGGCAATTTGATATTGCATTTTACATGCAGTAAGTGAAGGCATTGAGTTAAAATTTAACAGTTGTGTTGTGGCATAAAAACATTGGGTATTGTGTATAAAGCATATGGCAAACATCACGAAGCAATGCACTTGGAGCTCCCATAACCCAGTCAACCATGTCCCTTGACGACAGTCATAGTACACGCTTGTGATAATATGATAGCTATCCCATTTTCCATATTTATTATATAGTTGTGGTCGGTATTGAATAATAGCTAAAACTAAATGCAGAAATATATATATATATATATATATATATATATATATATATATATATATATATATATATATATATATATACATACATATTGGAAGTTACGATTGTCACTAATCGTGAATGTGACTGAATTTTTGTTAAAAGCAACGTTAAATTCCAAATCACACGCGCGCGCGCGCGCACACACACACACACACACACACACACACACAGTGTATGATAAAGTATAGTGCAAAATGCCTAGTGGCGATGGGTCTGACATATATGCAAGAGTATATATGAATGTGAAAATACAGTGTTTAAAAAAGTCCACATATAACAAAAGAGTTTATACCTATTTTAATAATTATTTATATATATTTTAGTGATGACTGAATGACAGTTGTCAGTATTTGTAGTAAATAGTTTTTATGTTGTTTTGTGTAATACATTTGAACACGGTAAATTTTCATCTTTGTACAGTGTAGTCATATGCACACAAATGGGATGCTTTATAAATCAAGATACAACGGGGTATATTGATGGACTGTAGTCTACATGAAGGTGAAATATATTACCAGTCTTATATTTTGTAAATGAATCCATTTTGTTTGCAAAAGAAGAGTTCATTTTCCATTTATCCAGCTTTTATTCAAAACCCACTTATTCCTTGCCACTAATTGATTGCATCAAATTCCGTGGACAAAAATGATTGAATTTATTGTTTCATATTATTCTTGTACACATTCACTGCAAAATGTTGCACGATACTTAATTAAAAGAAATAGGAATGCCATAGCGATTTCGTTTTTTTTTCCGCATAAGGCCATTACCAAACCACAAATAATTTCGTTGATATTTTAAGACATCATTAGTTGAATCCTCAATATGTACGTTTTTATTTATGCACGATGTAACACATTGAGATTTTATTCTCGGTCCTTTCAATTGGCGGCAGGTGGCAAAATGTGTGTCACGAATTAGTGAGTGTTAATACCTGGACGGTTACCTCTATGGAGTTTTATGCCATAGCATCGTATCCATCAGGGGTGTATTAAGCCTGCCTTTTGTTAAGAAGAACATCTGTCATTTATTCTGGTTCACACCGCGAAATTTGCGCGCTTAATTCTACTCACTGTACGTCACCAACACCTCACACAACCATCTCTCTCTCTCTCTCTCTCTCTCTCTCTCTCTCTCTCTCTCTCTCTCTCTCTCTCTCTCTCTCTCTCTCTCAATGGTTACAGACGAGATGTGGTGTATAAATTGCTCTCGCCATCAATGCCAAGTTATATACTATCTACGTTACACTCTGTTTTCGTGTTAATATATCCACTATTCAATGAGGAATATTCTAAATATTAAACAGACATCTGGTACGAACTTTGGTGACACGAATACCAAGTTTAATTGAAGCTAATGGAATATTTAGGAGTTATGCTCCAGAAACAAAAATATGTTAAGGACAAACAGGAGCACGGACATAGCGAATTACACACACACGCAAAATAATCTTGACAAGTAAAATTTTGGTCAGGAAAACGACAGGCACATAAATAGCAATACATATTCAAGTTCTTACCGATATTACTGGAGAGAGAGAGAGAGAGAGAGAGAGAGAGAGAGAGACAGAGAGAGACAGAGAGATACAGAGAGACAGACAGACAGACGGGGTGGGGTGGGGAAACAAAACATCGCCATGGAGACTGTTTTCGAACAAAGGATTCGAAGGCATTATTTGTTGTGTTTCTGCGAGACCATTGCTCTAACCATCATGAATCGGTGCGCATTATGTTCATGTGTTGGCTGGTGCTGCATAGTGTTTGTTTATTTGACACTGGTTTCGTACTGTTTACGGTTACTAGAAATCATTATTTTTTAAATTGTATGTTACTTTGTGGTGTAATGGATGTTTAGAAAGAAAAACAAACTATGTTTCTGTCATCTTACTAAGAACCCACACAACAATGGATCGAAGGAATGAAGCATAACAATGCGCATAATTTGGTTCCAAATATATTCCAGAGTTTGAGGATTGATCTTAAATCTGGGGTCAATAAATTTCGATTATATTCACTGTCTTTATACTGACGTGGATACTGTCTTGGAACAATGGAAATTCTAAAAATCAATAAATGTCTTTGAATGTCGGTCACCCTAAGATATTGACATGGCGATGGTTCGTTCTCGGACAAAGACCGTTACCACGAACTCGCCCAGTTTCGTGTAAGCAGATTTGTAATCACGCAAGTACGCCACGTGTCCTTTCGATTCTTAACGTTATTTGATGCGTTGTTATGAAAAAGGATGTCTTTGTTATGCAAAGAGTAAAGTAACCATTTCGATGGTATCATGTTATTTATACTAACATTATACTTGTAACGGGGATCGATGACATCTAGTGAAATTATTTGTTACAAATTTCTGTACGCGCTGGTGACTCATATTTTCTTTTGTTCCGTAAGTGGATTTTAATAATTAATCTCGACAGTTCATATGACAAGCTCGACTAATTTATCAGGTATTCACGTGGGAAAAGCACGCCAATTATTTTAGCAGTTTCGCACCTGTCCTCCAATTTAAGTCTTATTTATGAGAACAAAGTTATCCATTTATCCTAGTTGTGCTATCGGCACAGGTATTCGCTTTCAATAAATCATATATACATGGAGATCGCACAGATTTTGTTCGTTTCTTTTATATGTACTCTTATTAATATAAAACCCAGGTATAATCAAGAAATACAAACTAAATTAGAGAACAAAATGGTGATTAAATTCAGAGTATGTTGTTTCGTTTCACACTAAGTGTAAGAAAATATAATAATCTACATATTCATCTTTATTATTATTATTATTATTATTATTATTATTATTATTATTATTATTATTATTACTGTTGTTGTTTTTCCTGTTGTTTTCTGATTGGTTTTGTTTTAGTCATTCTAACTCGATGTGTGTGTCTGTGTGTGTGTGTGTGTGTGTGTGTGTGTGTGTGTGTGTGTGTGTGTGTGTGACTTGGATTTGTAACATAGCTTTAAAAATTTTTCAGTCATATCGCTACGATGTCTACAGTGTGGCAGTTTATAGTGATGTCTAGCACTGTGGCATCATGTCGAAGACATGTAGCATGATGTCCCACACAGTCACATTATCCTGACACCAGGCTGACCAGTCCTTGCACTAACCGTTTAATGCTGAGTGCCAAGCAAGGCAGCTGTTAGTACTATTTTTGTAAGTCATTTGTACGACGCCGACCGGGAGCGAACCAATGACCTGCCGCATCCGAAGCGGACGCTCTAACCACTAGATCACCGGAGTGGTTCCTGACTCATTAAAATGGTATACGTTATAGCCTATGTTTGAATAGAGATTCTACTCGTTCTTTGTCTGTTTCTTTTCATTCAAATGAAAGATCACGCTTGTTCTTTGTTCTCCTTTTTGAATGATTAACATTTAACAAAGATAGCGGCATATTTGGTTTGATACCTAAGCCGTATGCTTATTTGGTTACTTTTCTATCAACATCCAACATATTACATATACCTTAATGCATAATAAATGTATTACTACAGAAAGCATTGATTTTTACAAGTTTCTTGCGGACAAGAGTAGAACGTGTTACAGAAATTACTGTGTTGACGTACATTTAAACATACATACATACATACATACATACATACATACATACATACATACATACATACATACATACATACATACATACATGCATGCATGCATGCATGCATGCATATATACATACATACATACATGGGGCCCCGATTGGCCGAGTGGTAAAAAGCGCTCTCCGCTACGCATCACTACCATCTCACCTCTGTCTGCGTTCGAGTCTCAGATTCGGCCAATGTGGGTATGTGAGAAAGCTTGCCAGTAGCTTCTCATGGGTCAGCGGTTCTTTCCGTGGGTTTTCCCGGGTTCTTTCTCCACAATTAATTCTGGCCGCCATGTATAACCTATCGTGTGCTGAAAAATGGCGGTAAATCCTTTTACATCAACAGACAGACACACACACACACACACACACACACACACACACACACACACACACACACATACATACATACATACATACATACATACATACATACATACATACATACATACGTGCACATTTCACTATTACACTCCGTCATCTTTGGCACGATTTTTGACTAAATTCGATAAGTAACAATACGAAAAGAATATTTTATTTTAAATTGTCAATTCTATTATTGGTTAAAATCAAAAGGAGACAATAGGGGTGTGAAACACGCAAACAAAGAAAACAGTCATTTAAGGAGACTCAATCTAGCGATGTTTTATTAACAACCAAAAAAGGTCGCGTGCCCGCCACGTGCTTTAGTCACGCTTCAAAACGTCATGCACTTAAGCCTCACCTGGCGACTCAGATCAACAAGATATGTTAATATCCGCCGTGGAGAAGTGTCTATAAAAACTCACTCACTTTTAATATCACCTGGTAACTTTGATTTCATAGTATGGCATAGGCTTTTCAGTCTTTCATGTGCATGCATTGATCTCTTTGTTCTGCCGCAAGACGGAAGCAATAGGTCACGTACTGTACGATTACTGCATTGCAAAACAAGCGTGCCCGGGAATATATGCATATGAGGAAAACTACCTGTTTTCGCACAAATATATAGTGTCATTCCCAATTATAAATTTATTTGAAAGTGTGCTCAGGTTCGGAGAATATTCTTGAAATTATTAATACATTTTGATAAACTCCAAGAACAAATTAAGATTTGGGACATTAGCAGTTACACTCTCTCTCTCTCTCTCTCTCTCTCTCTCTCTCTCTCTCATAATTTATCGTAAATTCGTAACAGATCGACTCCAAAAAGGAATTAATCACAGATTCATGACAGATCGACTAAAAAATGAATTAATTATCAGACTGTCAGCTCCAGAGACAAAATCAGTCAATCTTGAGCCAAAACAAAAAGAGCTTCTTAAAATCCAAATCGAGATAATACTGGGGTTCAGCGGTCCAGACAAAAGTCTTTATATTGCCGATAGAGCAGAAATGACTCTTTTATTCCATGTCAGTAGTTTAAGAAAAAAAAAAATTCTGATACACACAATCCATCGTGAAATATTTTTATTGAGAGAGAGAGAGAGAGAGAGAGAGAGAGAGAGAGAGAGAGAGAGAGAGAGAGACGGCGTGGCGAAGAAAACGTATGTGTAAGGAAGGCAAAGAAAACATATGTGTAAGGAAGGCAAATCGATCCTCGGACAAAAGGATTGTACAGTAGGGTTCAGTTTCAAAATTTGGCAATGCCGCTGTGTGGTTGCTTGTTTGGTGACGTCCCACGCCAGCTTGACGTCATTTATTATAACGATAATAGCATTCCCAGCAGAATTTTGTGGTAGTGATTTATACTGGAAAAACATCTGCAGGGGTTGACAAATAGTAGAAGTATATGAGTGTCTAGCGGTCTGCCTTACAAAGGAGCTTTGTAAATCATCCAACATCAAATAGTCAGTTAAAACCTAATTACCATATTTACTCGCTAATAAGTCGAACCCATCTACAAATCGCACTGACTCAGATATGCCTTCCTTCAGTGGGACGACATATATGAGTCTATGTAGCTTGTAGGAATAATCAATAGAGTCAACAACAGTCCTTGATCTATAGAAGCATTTTGCGACGGCAGATTTGGGTCTGTGCAGTTTGATGTTGGATTGAAAATAGTATCGGCGCGAGGGTTCGTGGCGCACGAAAACAATATTGTACAATGGCGCCACTACTTTGTTACAGAAAAACGTTTGTATATCACTGGCTATTTCCCAACTCCCCAACCCCGGTCTAAATGTAAGTTTTACTAAGCATTTCTGCATTTATTTTAAGGTTAAGGTAATATACTATGACACTTTTAGATCATCATCATCATCAGTCTCTTGACCAAGTGTGGTCGTTGAGGCACTGTGCTGCTGAACATCTGACCAGTTACCTCCACTTGACTCGATAATGTGCCAATGCCTGTGTCTCTGCAAAAGTTTTCCTGGTCCATTCTGTGATGTTGTCACTCCACTTTTTTCTCTGTCTACCTCTCCTTCTACCACCTTGGACACTACCCTGCAGTACTGTTGTGGATAGACTGTTAGCTCTAGTGACATGGCCATACCATTTAAGCTTTCTATTTCTGACAATGGTGAGGAGGTCTTCATAATGGCCTACTTTGTTCCTGATGGTGTTGCGCATTTCTTCATTTGTGATGTGGTCCATGTAAGAGATGCCAAGGATGGTTATGTAGCATCTCATTTCAAGTGCCTGAATTCTTCGTTGTAATCCTGCTGTCAAGGTTCAGGCCTCACATGAATACAGAAAGATTGAGATGGCTAGTGCTTTCAATAGTCTGAATTTAGTTTTCAGACAGATGTTCTTGAATCTCCAGATGAGTCTTAGCTTTGACATAGCTGCCGTTGTTTGTGCTGCTCGTGACAAAATTTCTGCTCTTGATCCCTCTTCCGTGATTATGGAACCAAGATATTTGAATTGACCGACTTTTTCCAGTTCCTGTCCTCTGACTTTAATCTTGGTTGAGATTTGTTTGCCACTGTTTGTCATCAGCTTTGTCTTCTCGGCACTTATCTCCATGTCAAATCTGGAAGATGTTTTATCCAGGTTCTTCACTAAGGTGGCAAGCTCATCTTCACTGTCTGCCAGCCCATCAATGTCGTCTGCAAAGCGGAGGTTGGTGATATTACGCCCTCCAATGCTGACTGTCCCACACTGGTTTTCCAGGGTTTCGCTCATGATGCGCTCTAAGTAGATGTTGAAAAGCGTGGGTGACAGGAGACAGCCTTGCCGTACTCCAACTGTAGTCTTGGACCAGTCCCCCACAGAACCTTGAGCAATTGCTGCACTGGTAGCCTTGGCGTACAGCTGCTTGATGGTGTTGGTCAAATTTTGACCCATGTCGTACATCTTCATTGTGGCCTACAATGCCTCATGCCACACTCTATCAAAAGCCTTTTTGAAATCTATGAACACATGATAGATGTCTTGTTTATTTTCACACAGAACACTGAGATTGGAAATTTTTTCTGTTGTGCTTCTTCCGCTACGGAACCCTGCCTGCTCTTCAGCGATTATTTCTTCTGCTTGTGGGTTCAGCATGTTCAAGATGATCTTCAGCATCACCTTACTAGCATGGCTGAGCAAACTGATAGTTCTGTAATTTTGGCACAGCTGGAGATTGCCTTTTTTGGGGAGTGTTATAATTAGTGACTGGGTCCACTGTGTTGGCCATTCGCCTGTCTGCCAGATCTTGTTGCTGATTTTTGTTAGTAGTTCTATCACTGATTCCCCACCATTCTTGATAAGTTCAGCTGGGATGTTGTCTACTCCAGCTGCCTTTCCATTCTTCAGTGCTCTTATTGCTGACTCCACCTCTTCCTTGAGAATGGAGAAATCATCATTATTTGTGGAGTCTGGAACTTCAAGCACCTCTGGGTCTCCTGAGGACGGATGGTTGTAGAGTTCTTTACAATACTCAGTCCATCTTTCTGCAATGTCACTTGCTTCTGTGAGGCATTTTCCATTTTCATCTTGAATGATACTGACTCTTGGTTGCTTCTGTCTGGTGAGGTCTTTCACAATTTGGAATGCCTTTTTGCTGTTATTCTTTATCAGACTGCTCTCTACTTCTGTGCACTATTGTCCAATGCAATCTTCTTTTGCTTTCTTCAATGTTTTTCTGACATTCTTGTTTATTTCTCGATATTCCATAGCCACTGTTGTGGCTTGGAATGACTTGAATATATTAGGGTCCTTCAGTTGTTCAAGGTTAAATTTGAGCCTGATTTTCTTCGACTTTGTTATTTTCTTCAACCTCACTCGGAAGTTCATAATGACGAGGTCGTGATCATTCCCAACATCAGCACCTGGAAACGTTCTTGTTTTTTCTCTATTGATGCCAGATCGGTACCGGTTTTGAACTAGTATGTAGTCGATCTGGTTATGATGGGTTCCATTTGGTGCATGCTATGTCCAGCATCGGGAAGTTTTATGTTGACCCAGGGTGTTGGCTAGTACCAAGTTGCTGTAGCTTGCGAACTCGAGCAGCCGTCTCCCTCTTTCATTGGTATGCTCATTGCAAGAAGGTCCACAATGATCATCCCAGTCTTTTAGAGACTCTTTGCCAACTTTGGCATTCCAGTCTCCTTGGATAATAAGGATGTCTTTTATACTTACCATGTTTATTATTCCTTGAAGTTTGTTGTAGAACTCCTCTATTTCTTCTTCATCATCATGATCAGTAGTTGGAGCATAGACTTGGATAATTGTGATGTTAAAGGGGGATGCTTTCAGACGAATGGAGATGATTCTGCTAGATATGGGGCGACATTCAAGAACAGATCCCTTGATGGCTTTGTTTACAAGGAAGCCTACTCCATGTATGGACTTGACCAACTCTCCACTATAGTATAATATATGCCCATCTTCAGTTTGGTGTTCTCCTAGGGCTTTCCATCTTTACTTCACAGATAGATAATTTAAAAAAGCTCCCGATGGCTCCCTTTACCTGGCACGTGAGGGCGATTACACCCGCCGACTACACCGCCATCCCACCCCACAACGCGGTGCCTCTGACTCGACATACAAATCAGTTCATACAGGTAATGTTCAGAAGGTACATTGATAATATTAATATTTCATGTTCAAGGTTATGAATTATTAATAATTATTCAGATTTTGTATTCTTTAATAAATATATTGTGAATAAAATAGAACAAGTGATATCACTGTGTAGAGCACATATGTACCGGACATACAAAGTTGATTAGCGAAACCTAGTAGTTTGGTAGCCAGAGTTTGAATACAAGATTTTTTGGATCATGGATAAACTTTATTCATTTAAGGTGAATAAATAGAACAAATTAAGAGAGTAACTGTTATAAGGATTTTAATGCTGTCATGATTTTCTAAAGTTCATAGGTGTGGTGCGTCTTCTTGGCTGTCTGAAAGTTTCAAAGAAATTAGGATGGAAAAGGAATAAAAAGCAATTATCATGACTGAAAACTGTGTTATGACTCTTAAAAAATAGCAGGCAAACCTGCGTGTTTCACTTTATTTATTTATTTATTTATTTATTTATTTATTTATTTTGTTTAAAGGATCATAGACTTGGACGAATGGTATAAAATTTGGCATACATAAATACTAACATAGTATATTATTCACGGAAATGAATGAGGATAATACTTTTTAGGACAATGGAAAAGGAAGATGGAAAACGTTTTTCTAGACCCCCACCGCAACAACAACAACAACAACAACAAACATGATTTAAAACTAACTGATGGGGATGTGTTGAAGTTAACTAAATACCAAAGTTCTGAATTCGAAGCTTGAATTAGTAATAACATTTTGCCGGCTAATGGAAAACACTTGTTTCACAAATTCATTATTTGTAATAAACATTGGAATTTGGTATCTCGGGTAATACCTCATTCCCATGTGCACGAAAAACAATTGATTTAGTTTCCTCCATCATTTACAATCAGCTCATTTGGAATTCTAATTTATATGCATTATGCATTCGTTTGACAGCGGGATGGATTTGTCCCTAGGAATTCCATTTAAATGAAAATCTCCAAAAATCGATGTTATGCTCAGAGGGGCAAAATAGGGGAACTCATACATTCACAATACTTTAGCAAATGTCACAACAAAGCCTCGCTGCTAAAAAAAAAATCCAGGTCACAAAATCATTTTCAAAACAATTGCATCACTCGCCCTCAGCTAAGTAAAAAAAAAACATTCAATTACGCCAAAGAAGACCAGTTGTACAAGAAGATTTGCAGTAATACAAAAAGGTGAAATTATGTTACATGAGTATAATAAAAATTCATAAATGATTAAGTTCAGTTCGCTGATTTATGCCAAGGAAACAACTCTGTGTGTGTGTGTGTGTGTGTGTGTGTGTGTGTGTGTGTGTGTGCTGGATGTCTGTCACTGGGGCATCATGCCGGAGATTGTAGTATGATGCCCCACACAGTCACATTATTCTGACACCAGACCGAACAGTCCTAACACTAAACTCTTGATGCAGAGAGCCTAACGAGGAAGCAGTTAGTACCATTTTTATAAGTCTTTGGATTGACTCGGCCTGAGTTCGAACCCACGACGTACCACATTCGAGGCGGACGCCCTAACCAATAGACCACCGGAGCGGTCAAACAACTTTGTAATTTAGTGCCGGTGCGGTAGGGGCAAAGTTGCATGCTCTCAAGGACCCTGGGTTGATCCCATGGTAGGATCCGAATCAGTACCTTTTCAGTCGCGAGTTGTGCACCTAATCGCTAAGTCAGGAGGTTGTCAAATTATATATGGAAAACATTATAGTGAAAATAGATTTTTCATCGGATAATGTTTTTTTTTTCTTCCTGTTCAATTTTCCTGTTCAGATGATAGTTATGCCAGAACAGTGTTGGCACAAAAATTGGATATAGTTTGCATTGTGACATCGTCTAGGTTATTTTATTATACATTTCGTCGTTGTTTCTTATCGTTTGGTGCCAGTTCTATGCATCTATGAAGTTTTTGTGGAATGCATCTGAACTTTGCAAATATACGTATGGCATGGTTAATGTCTGAATAAGATTTAAGCGTTAATTTGTTTTCTCGTGCTGATTTTATGAAAAAAGATTCTGAGGAATCGAATTAGGGAAACAAAGCCTTTATGTGATTATAACTAGTTTGCAAAGACATTACACAAATTGTAAAATAATAACAATAATGAAGACTTTGTATAGTGCCTAATCTTCAGAAGCTCTAAGCGCTTTACAACTTATATAATGATATGACTACAAAAACAAAACAAAAACCCACCGTGAAATTATAAAATATAAAAAATGCTGAAAATATTTAAGGTAGGAAACATTATTAGGTCAATAAGTTTCTTCTTGCAGTCGAAAAAGGTGATTTTTAAGAGCACTCTTGAAAGGAATCATTACTGAAATGATACCACTATATGTCATTCATCACTACACTACACTACACTAACTGCCTACCGGATGTGTTTCCTTAATTTGTCAACATTTTTGTATTAATCTATATTTATAACTTCCGATGCAACAAGAAAATGTGTTAGCAATAACTTCGGCGTAACAGTAAAATAAAATAAGCACAGGCTATTCTACATTTTCCCTAAATAGTTGCATCGGGATGAAATAACTAGAATTCTTATAAAAAGTGAATTTACCTGCTGGATCACTCCTATTTGCTTTGTGATCATTTGCACAATTTAAAAACAAACTGTTTTTCTTTAGGCTTTATTTCTGCATTCTAATGAATACAATTAGCATTATTCAATTAGCTACAAAACACAAGGAAAAATCATTGAAAAAGATAACTATTTTTAGGGACCACAATACATATTGACTATTTCCGTAGTAATACCCACTTGACATGTCTCTTCTATAGTTCTCTCGATGTAAGATCTTAAACAAGTCTTAACTTCAAATACTGTAAATGAAACAAGTTGAATAATTTCAATCTTTTACGAGCCTTGGCGACATAGGTATCAATGTTTCAACACAATTCAAAAGTGTAATGTGAAACGCGAGCATTTGAAGAATGAAGAAAGGTATCCCTTGTTCGATACAGTTCATTAGTTTATTTAGAAATGCATTGTCATGGCAAGAAAGATTTAAATTTTAAACACAATTCATAAGTTTAATGTAAACTGCAGAATTTGGCGAGAAAGGTATTATGTTTTCAACACAACTCATAAGTTTAATGTCAAATGCGAGCTATGGCGATAAAAGTATCAATTTGTCAAAATAGTTCATAAGTTTAATTCGAATAAAACAAAGCACGATTTTTCGTGTACTCGGTAATCTTGAGAAGACTGCATTAATTTAATCTCGACATTTAATCAAATGCTTGTAAGATTACGAGTATACGTACTGAGATATCAAATGTGTCATTTTGTGCATTTCGTGGTTGCTAAGAATTTAAATCCGGACAAAATTATTCTGTGAAAATGATGACATCTTCTCGTGAATCCATGAATTGAGTTACCGACCAATATTTATTTTAGAAAATCAAACAAAGAAAACTTATACCCCAAAATAAGTAATCTATCGTATATTTGTTTTAGAATACATCGCAATATCTCTGCCGTCACGTAATATATTTTGTCTTTGTTATCTGGAATGCTTCCATGGAAAAAGTGTTAACCGGTTTAGTGCTTAAGTGATATTTTCCTCATTCAAAATAAGTTTTCGTACTATCTCATTCATATATACATGTACAGAGAGTTGCTAAAATAAGTTCTCGTACTATCTCATTCATATATACATGTACAGAGAGTTGCTAAAATAAGGTTCCCATTTCCAAATATTTCTCACTTTTCTATTGTGATATCAGTTTATAATTAGTGACTATTTAGCACATAATACATCTTTACATTCTAATCAGGTATGTACTGTAGAAAATATTATCAAAAATTGTTAACATTCTTTAAGATTATTCACTTTGGTCTAAGCTACTGTTATTCTACATATCACTTTCAAGTGATGCATGTGTGTAATCATGTTGATTTATTCAAAGCGGAAACTTACTTAGGACAAGATTCGGGGTTTCACGAAGGATGTCTTGAAATAAATTTGACATAATTAGACACTGTGTCATGTGATCAGCCTCTTCATGTCATTAAATCATACATTTACTGTTGGCTAATGGACGACCCATTCTTTATTTCATACTATGGTCATTCTTGATCCCACAATATCGAGCTTAAAGTTATAGAATCTGGCTGACTGACATGAAAATGCTAATTTATTAATGGATTCCACCGTCTTCCCCTGGAAGAGAAATGTATGGAGGATTTAAATCTGCAATCGCTCTTTAGGAATTACAGTAGATCGATAATCCCCATGAGAAACTTTCCTCGTTGAAGCCATATGTTGGCAAATTTATGGGAACCTCTGTTTTTACGAGTATACTGAACAATCCCGATTTTCTAAAAGAGAATGTCCATACGATTCATATCTAATACAATGAAGTAAAATATTCAGAAATTGATCAAATAATATATTTGCCTGTTGTGCTGTTGTATTTTGACAATAAATTTAGAGAATCAATTGAAGACTTTTACCTTATTACAGAAATTACGGACGATTTTTAATTTAATATTTGGTTTCCAATGCAATTAGACCGATGTATGTGCATATCTACTATCTTTCAGTTGGAACACACACACAGACAGACAGACAGACAAATAGACAGACATACATACAGACAGATATATAGATAGAGAAAAACATAGAAAGAGATAGACAGACAGACAGACAGACAGACAGACAGATAGATAGATAGATAGATAGATAGATAGATAGATAGATAGATAGATAGATAGATAGATAGCGTAAGTGTGTGTATGTATTTGTATCTACCGTAAGATCAGTAATATTCATGGAGATTTCAATGTCGTTCTTTTAAATGGGAACATTTTCTTATAACATTCAATGTCCCACGAAAGATAATGATGTACACAGTTGTGGCACTGCCCGAAATATCACCATGAAATCGTCCATTTAATCCCAGACTACAATTTATAGTATCCCAACGAATATTTCAGATTTACTGTATCACTTATAACGTAACAGATGCTTGAATAATAATCAACTTTGAGCTATTTTCTATTTCAGTTTTAGTTTCAATACATGGCGTAGACCTTCAATCAGGAATGCAGATATACTGTGTATAATTTATGTGTTAAGCTGTATTTATTCTTCGTGGCACCAAAAAGGATAATGGAATGTTCCTAGAACCTAATGCCAGCTAAGATCTTTCTCGCACTTGAAGCGCGCATTCAATTTTTCTTTACCTCAGCTGTTCAATGTTACCTAATAAAGACACAGTGTAATTTGTCAAAAATCTAATTATCATCCAAACCTCTACTTTGTAATGAGTCTTTCAAATTATATTTGCCTAAGACACATCTGTAAAAAGCCATTTTCTACATTAAACTGCAAAGAAAAATCATTTCCGTTTTGCCATCCACAAATGTGTCTTAATGTTTTTAGGTTTCAAAGGCGGTTCTAATATTTTAAGATGTTAAAGGCGGTTCTAATATTTTAAGATGTTAAAGGCGGTTCCAATATGTCTGGTGTTAAAAACCATCCTAACGTTTTAGGTACTACAGGCTGTTCTAGAGTATGTACCTAACTTTCAGAGAATGTGGGTATAGTCTAAGTCACATTGCTCCGTCTATTCACATAATAGATTATTTTAAAAACAAAATAACAGGTGATTTTTATTTCAGTCTCGGCTTCCGTATAATCTAAACGAAATATGCATTTTTATTTAACAAAAGTCCAGTATATATATATATATATATATATATATATATATATATATATATATATATATATATATATATATATATATATATATATATATATATATATATATATATATATATATAACTTTGCATTTATATGCAGTACCTCTGACTGGCATACATACAGACAGAAAAAAATGGACACTCAGACATCTCTTCAGGATAGACTAGATTGCAATCAAAAGATATATATTAATAAATTTATAGTCATTTGTCAGAGAATATACATATCCTGACTAGAATATATACCTGATTTAATAGAGAGAAAATTTCGATGACTCACACGGTAACAAACGAATGCACTTCTTTCTTTCATTAGTCTGTACTAAAGATGATAAATGATTAAATGAACGACCCGACACGTTGCTCTTAAAATAGATTCTTCGATATTTTAGGAATTGGCAGAAACTTAATGTTGACTGATTCTTACTGTAATATATCTAATTATCCAGGTTAGTAAATAGTTTAATTCCAAAAAGTACCAGCAATATTGTATGCACTCACTTTAGGTATCCATGTAACGGCGTAGACCTCAAACCAAATGCATTATGCGATGCCTACAATACATGGCGGCTTCCAGTTGGCTGTGAGGTATGTACAAGGAAACCTACTAACACTCTTTGATGCTTTCTATTTATTTCATTTCATTAACCTTACCATGGTTAACGTTCGCGAAACCCAAATCAGTACGTCTCCAATAAACTCTGAAAAAATCTTAACATAAAACAGTTTATGCTTCTGCAGTGTGTGCAGAAATTCATTGGCTAAAATCATTGACTAAAACATTCGTTTTTATTAGCTCCTTCGACATGCACAGACTTATCTCTCTCTCTCTCTCTCTCTCTCTCTCTCTCTCTCTCTCTCTCTCTCTCTCTCTCTCTCTCTCTCTCTATATATATATATATATATATATATATATATATATATATATATATATATATATATATATAATCTTGGGAGTATTTGATATATTAATCTACAATGTAATAAGGAGCATTCAAAATATTCTGTTGCAGAGAAAATCCAAGAACTCAACAATTACCCATCACGAATAACCTGGTAAGGCCGTAATTCAGACCATGTAAGAGTCGGCACTTCCTTTTGATCCATCTAGCCCTAATGAACGAAACAATAGTAGGAAAACTATCACAGGCGGAAATGCTCCAAGGTACAATTTACTCACAATAACATCGAAATGCATCATGCCTTCAAAACGTCTTCTGGAAACTTTCCAAGCAAATACTCAAGATGAGAGAGCTGTTTTACAACAGGCTTGGCAGCAGACAGCACTTAACCTGGCATTCGAAGAATGGAAGTAAACGTACCCTCCCCTCGAAAAAAGAAACACTTAAAAACTAGTGGAATATTCGTATCACATATCGCATAATAAATTTCTCTTGCAATGCTCTTTGGGGGCAGAAGATGTTAATTAAATAGTCTAGTTACAATCCGAAATAAATATTGTTTAACTGCAAAGTACAGTGTCAACAGCGCGCGTAACCACATTACCAAACATATTGCTGAATTGATAAGTACAGTGTCAATAGGGCGAGTAACCCCAGTACAAAATATATTGAACTGCTAAGAACAGCGTCAACATAGCGCGTAACCCTAGTACACATTTTTTTGCTGAATTGCTAAGTACAGCGTCAACAGGGCGCGTAAACCCAATTACAAAACATATTGCTGACTGCTAAATACAACATCTACAGGGCGCGTAACCACAGTACAACAAATATTGCTGAACTGCTAAGTACAGCGTCAACAGGGCGAATAACCCAAGTACAAAATATATCGAACTGCTAAGTACAGCGTCAAGAGGGCGTAATCCCAGTACACAATATTGAAGTGCTAAGAATAGCGTCAACAGGGCGCGTTACCCCAGTACAAACTGAACAGCTAAGTATAGCGTCAACAGGACGCGTAACTCCAGTACAAAAATATTTTTGAACTACTAAGTACAACCTCAATAGGGCGAGTAACCAAAATTATTGTTCTGATCAATGTAAATGTAATAACGGCGAGGAAAAGTATAGTAGTAGCATCGACACAACTTATAATTATATGAAAGCGATTTTTTATAACTGAAATTTGGAGAGGGACAAATGGTTACAAACAGCTTGAGTATGTATGTATGTATGTATGTATGTATGTATGTATGTATGTATGTATGTATGTATGTATGTATGTATGTATGTATGTATGTATGTATGTATGTATGGGGTTCAACAGCACATCATCACAATCGTGGTACCAAATAAATACAGGTATCCCAAAAAGGCATAAAAAAAAAAAAGTAAACGGCAAAAATGGTTAAAATATTTAAATTATAATGTCAATTTTGGGAATCTAATCTGCACTGTGTTAATTTATCACAGCTGGAACAACATCACGGTGTTTAATCCCATGACAAGATATTGTCTCAGTTATTCGCCTTGTACGAGGCGAGATGATGTATCGGCCCGAGTGTCATCCTTGAGTTTCAGTATTAATTCTCCATTTTTGAGCTTACAAAATATATTGAACCCAGTCTACATCTTTGAGCTTGCAGGGTGAATCAGGACTTGTCTCCATCCATGCGTTTGTATGATGCATCTGGCTTAGTCTACATCTTTGAGTTTGCATGATGCATCTGGCTTAGTCTTCATCCTTGAGCTTCCATGATTATCGGGAATAATTCTATATTCCTGAGCTTGTAGGATGCATCCTTGACCTTGCGGGATGCATCGACCTAGTCTCCATCCCTGAACTTGTATTCATCGGGTCTAGACTACATCCTTGAACGTGTATGAATGATGCATCGGCCTTGTCGCCATCCTTAGCTTGTACAATGCATCGGCCTAGTCTCCATTCTTGAATTTGCAGGATGCATCGGCCTAGTCTCCACCCCTGAACGTGTATAATACATCATGATCGTCTCCATCCCTGAACTTGTATGGCGCATCGGCGTATTCTCCATCCTTGAACTTGTAGGATGTATCAGGATTAGTCTTCATCTTTAAACTTGTTGGAGTGGGGTGGGATGGGGGAGGATGCACTTGATAAATATAAAAATTAAAGTTACGCGAAGAAATGTAATGTCTGGTTGAAACAAAATCGCTTGACTCTCCACTGGGGAGGAATCAGAAGAGAATAGTAACATACACTATCGAATCAGCGATAAAAGAACAATTATACAATACAGAATTCATATATTCACTAATAATAGCTGTACTCATTCCGGGTAATAGTAAAGTCAATTGATATAATAAAAGTCCAAATTTAATTTAGAATAAGGATATCAAATGGCGGACGAAATGTTGGCTACATTATAGTAATCAATAGAGGTACGTGCAAATAAAATGCATATAATTTATTATGATCTATAAACACATTTGATTCACTAGAAATCACCCATTAAGACAAATCTACTCCAATAAGCATGTCATAAAAGTATTCGATAGAACGGGGGTGAGGTGGGGGTAGGTGGAAACGATTTTGAACGAAACCTTTTACGTATAGACAAGGACGCCATGCTTAGTCGGTTCGGCATAAGGCATTCATAGGAAGGTCGGTGCAATGTATTCACGTTAGTTGGATGTGCAGAGAAGTACAGTCAGCTCGATGTAAAGTATTTACATTCAGCTCGATTTAAGTATTCACAGGCAGCTCGATGTAGAGTATTCTGTCAACTCGATGTAAAGTATTCACATGTAACTCGATGTAACGTATCAACTCGATATTAAGTATTCGTTGTCAGCTCGATCTAAAGTTTCACATGTAATTCAATGTAAAGTATTCACATGCAACTCGATGTGAAGTATTCACATGCAACGCGATGTAAGTATTCACAGGCAGCTCGATGTAAAGTATTCACACTCAACTCAAAGTAAGTATTTACATGCAACTCAATGTAAAGTATTCACATGCAACTCGATGTGAAGTATTCACAGGCAACTCGATTTAAAGTATTCAGTCAACTCGACGTAAAATATTCACATACAGCTCGATTTAGTGTTGTTATGTATAGTTAATCTGCATTGTTTGCAAGATTGTATACATTATATAATATGGGTTATGTAAACGATTATTTTATTGTTGACTTTGTTCAAAATGCAAGTTAATTTCATACTGACCAGAATCATTGAGTTTGGTTTTCGTAAACAACACGTTGATCTCAATGTGAGTCCAGCACATTAGAATTTCACCAACTAATGCCGGGTCTACCTGATGTATACCACATTTCATTAATGTACCATTAATAATCATATATTTATAATTCTAGTACATACTTTATCTAATTATAGCTTGGATTGTTCTAGAAATGAGCGTTTGTCATACACTCCGGCTCTTCTTTTGGGTTTTAGTATGTTATATAATCTTGTTTAGAAATAGTTATTTGTGCTATAAGATTTTGATGCAATTTTGTGTTCAGTGTATGATCTGTGCTGAAATTATCATATTCAAATTCTTCTTCTCTCACAATACCAAGTGCTCTATTGGAAAGAGACGTTAACTTGGAAATGCTAAGAATTGTGAGATTTAATTCGCAATTATTACTACGTTATCACATTGTGTTTTAGGGAAAAATATTATTTGTTGAATGTTACAAAACCTGTTGGTTTTCTCTCTTTTCTGTTACTTAGTTTAGGAATATAGAGTCGTAATAATGTATTCACCTTTGGCACGATGTAAATTATTAACATTAACTCGATGTAAATTACGCAATCAGCTCGGTGTAAATTATTCAGTCCAATCGATGTAAATTATTCAGTCCAATCGATGTCAAGTATTCGCATTCACCCTAATACAATGTATCTACATTCAGCTCGATGTAAAGTATTCACAGTCAACTTGATGTAAAGTATTCACAGTCAACTTGATGTAAAGTATTCACAGTCAACTCGATGTAAAGTATTCACAGTCAACTTGATGTAAAGTTTTCAAAGGAAACTCGGTGTGAAGTATTCACAGTCAACTTGAGTATTTACAGACAACTTGATGTAACGCATTCAGTCAACTTGATGTAAAGTATTCACAATCAGCTTGATTTAGAGTATTCACAGGCAGCTCGATGTGAAACATTCACAGTCAACTCGTGTAAAGTATTCGGAGTCAGCTCGGTGTGAAGTATTCAGTCAGCTCGGTGTAAAGTATTCACAATCAGCTGGATGTAAAGTATTCACAGTCAGCTCAATGTGAAGTATTCACAGTCAGCTCGATGTTGAGTATTCACTCTCAGCTAGATGTAATGTATTCACTGTCGGAGGGTAAGATTTAACTTATTTGCAGTAAGGAAATTCTTCCGTCAGAAACAACGTTTTGACGACATTTTTGCAGACTGTCCTCATGCAATAAGTGAAAACAATGGCATACAGAAAGATTGGGGGATGCCATCGAGAGAGTTTAAATACAAGTACAAGTTTTCAAACCAAATTAAAAATTAGCCAAAGTATTAGATATTTCTAATTTACTTACGACAGCACTGTACTGTTTAAAAATGTACTTGTAAACATAATATAGTTGTATGTCTGTTTACCGTTTAAATGTATGTGTGGGGGTTACAAAGGAAGAGTCTGCCCCTGTGTAGATGTCTCTGTGTGTGTGAAAATGTTGGATTCAATAAAGCAAATACCCTTTCAAGCACTGATAAGACTAGCAGCAGAGAGGGTGAACCCTACAACGTTTTCAGACAAAATTTTGATTGAATCATTAAAACGAGCCTTCCTACGATCTCATTTTAACCCAAAAAAATGTCTCAGGGACAAACCCTACAACGTTTTTAGACAAAAAATTGATTGAAATCTTAATGAGCTTTCCCTACGAAATCTCATTTTAACTAAAAAAATGAAAACGGAGACTTTTACGATTTTTTAATTAATTTTGGTCGCAACTTGTTGTCATCCACCCTCTCTGCTGCTACAGGTTAACAAAAAATAATAAATGATTTTAACCGAATATTTGATCCAGTCCTTAGGATGAAAATCATTTATGATTTCACAAACAAACTAATGGCTAACACTTCTTCTTGTAAATCAATCAGATTATTTGACTGGTCGGTGAGTTTGAAATTAATTCTGGTTAATGAATTATTATGGCATCGCATGTAGACAGGATTAATTGGGTTTTCAATAATTAGGAATCCTGGAGGAGCTGTTGGTGCAAATGAATAAAGAATATATCCCTGCTGAGCTTGATTTGATTGCTCTAGATTAATCTGATAGCTTCCTTCGATAACATCACATACTAAATTGAGCGCAATCACCGATGAAATATTCACGTTGAACGGAGCGATATGCCTACCACCACCATCTGGATCATTATTATGTTTGAGGAGGACAGTTGAATCTGATTTTTGTAGCGCTTTGATATCGGTTTTAACAATTCTTGCTAATTCATCAGCGTTGTATTTCGGAAACTTGAAATTACGCAGATTGTCTTCTGTGATATTGTAATCGGTTAGGAATCGTTGTTTATTGTCGCTGTTGTCATTAATTATTGTTTGAATAATTAGTTCATAGATATATTCCATGTCCGATATAAGTTGATTTATTATTTCAACGTGTTTTTGCGATCTTGTTTTCCGTAGTTGTTCTAGTTGTGTGTCATATAATTGTTTAATCTCATTAAAATAACCACGGACGTCAGTTAGCGTAAATGAAATAGTAACAGATGAGTCGGTTGTTCTTTTAATGATAAAATCCCATTGCAATGTGTCTTTGTTGGTGAATATAAATCTATCGGCGATTCTTCCTTTTCTTATATCAGATAAATCATCTCGATAACTGGGATTGATTTCATGATATGATTGTACATCCGTGGTTAAGTCGGTGGTGGATTTTTCCGGTGGTTTTTCAGGCCATCCCAGTATGGTTCTAATAGAACTCTGATAGATATCTACGACGTATCCTTCTGTGCTTATCTCAATTGCGGATGATAGCGTCGGCTCATGAACTGTTATAGCGATTTTTGATTCTTTTCCAGTAATCGATTTTATTCTACGCGCGAATTCATTATTGATTTGTTCGATTTGGTATGATCCGGTTGGTATGGAAACAACGTTCCAGTCTGGGGTTCCGTCGGGTTTATTCTTATTTGCAAACACTAAAGAATTATTGGGTTGTTGACCACCAAATGATTTTGATCTGATATTAGGCCAACTGTGATACACTCGTAGTTTTGCTAGCGCTATCTCCTTCACGGGGACTGGGCTAGGGAAATTCACACTAAACTCGGGTTCCGTTGATGTTATTGATATCATGCTTGTTTGTACTGGGTTCGTGTTCTCCACTATTTGTTGAAGTAATTCCATCGGTGTCGTCATTGTTATTATACTCATGTTGTATTTCTAATTTTGACACCGCGGAATCATAAATACTGACCATCACTGAGAACTCACAATCTGGTATGGTTGAGATTATTGAGATCATTTTGGTTTTTGGGTTTGTTTTTGGGTTCGTGTTTTCTGATTCCATCGGTGTTGTCATTGTTATTATACTCATGTTGTCGCTCTAATTTCGATATCGCGGAATCAAAAATACTGACCATCGCTGAGAATTCACTATCTGATATAATTGTATTATCGAGTGACGACGATATCATCAATGATAATTGCGAGTATGCGGTTGATGCAATATGAAATTGAAGTAAGTAATTCTGCAGTTTACTCTGGCTGCATGATGATATCTTTTTTGCTATCCCGGTTGATATACCCCCGATTGTAGCCACCGCAGAAATGCAAATTGGAACTACGACCGGGGCAATCATTGTAACAGATGCTAGTATTATTCCGGCACCAGTGAGAACGCTTGACACCGAGTATATAATAACATCAATTGCGGTGATTCTTCGTCGGTATTTTTTTATTTTTATTTGATACTCCTCAGTGAGGGTTTTGAGTCTATTCTGAAATTCTCTGACCTGATCATAGCGACATTGCGTTGATGAAATCATTGTTATTTTAAAAACGCTAGCGTTTTCAATTGTGAAATCCGAAGGATTTTCCTTTCAATTATCCTATTATTGACCTGGTTTTAGGATCTGAAGAGGGGACACCGGATACAAATTCTATTATCCAGGGTAGTGACTCCCTAATCACAGACTCGTCGGAATTCTTTATAACAATCGTAAGCGGGATTGGTATAGCAGGTGGAGGTTTTGGTATTTTCTCTAGTATATACATCAATGTGTTAACACCGCTGATACCTGTGTTGCTGAATTCCAAATCAAATTTACGGTGATGTATTATTGTAAGTCGGTAGCAACCTGGTGCACCAGTATGTCTGTTGCCAACACGAAGATAATTTTCATTTCCCCGGATCCAATCAAAGGTTCCACTATCAACCGTGTACACGATGTTATTGACGCTTAAACTATGTGGAATTTTTACCTTATTGATAGCCGCGATAATTTCAACGAGAGTCATAACTGCCACAGGTGGGGTTCCAAAAAACTTATTAACAATGTCATTGACTGGTTTTTGATTTTCTTTTAGTTTAAGAAGATCGTCGGAAATATCGAGATAATTTACCCTGATTTTGGTAGGATCTATTGTTTTTCCACTCTCCTCCTTGTTAGAAAAGAATGAAACCAGAAGTTCGTTGATTCTAATCAGTGCTTGGGTTTTAATATGGTTGTCGATGTTAGAAAATTTCGTCGTGATATCTTGGAGGCTACTGCCCTCAAAGAACTTATTAACCATTTCATTTGTGAGCTTTTGTTCGTCAATAGCTTTTTTAACTTCAGCGAGGGTTGGACCTGTCAACGATGTGGTTTCAGAACCAGGTGTTCTCCCCAAAAATCTATCCACGATGGTATTAAGTGTTGTTTGTCTCATCATAAACATATTAATATCTTTGAGAGTTATTATAGATGTAGCCGGGATACCAAAGAAATTATTAGCGATGTAGGCATTGTGAGTGTGCTTGCCGATAAACTCACTGATTTCAGCGAGAGTCATGCCTGCCACAAGCGGGGTTCCAAAAACCTTAACAATGACGTCGTTAGTGGGTTTTTGATCTTCTATTAGTTTAGAAATCTCGAGATAATTTGCCTTGATTTCATTTTCATTCATCATCCCTCCCGCGTCCTTGTTAAAAAAGAATAGCGATAGATAGTTTTTAATTTCAGCGAGAGTCATGCCAACCACAAGCGGTGTTCCAAAGAATT
Source organism: Unio delphinus (assembly GCA_029339505.1). Taxonomy (NCBI): domain Eukaryota; kingdom Metazoa; phylum Mollusca; class Bivalvia; order Unionida; family Unionidae; genus Unio; species Unio delphinus. The sequence continues at coordinate 2,549,391 of JAQISU010000243.1, read as the reverse complement.
TATGTATGACATTTTTGCGAAAATTATTATAACCTCGTATAAGATCATTCAGCTCACGTTCGTTGGTAGCAATCGCGTCGGTGATCGTAGACACAAGTGCGCCTGGTTTAAGTCGTCCGTCGTTGGAATACAGCGCAATAGAGTTTTCAGCGGCGTCGCGCTGCCGTATCAAAATGTCATTCAATGACACATCACTGGATTTCAATTTACCCTGTTTGTCTTGAAATACAACTATTTCATTAGGATCAACATTTGTTAAGTTCAACGTCTCAGCGATTTCATCTTCAATTATTTTTTTTATATCCTTGACAGAATCAGGTGGTGCAGTGTCATCGGGTTTGGGTTTCAAAGATCTCCCCCAAATATCAATCATGTTATTGTAAAACTCTTTCTCTCTCTAAAAAGCGATTGCTAGTGTATTCATTCACGACAACATGTGGTGGTTTTCCCCTTGGGTTACCCAAGGAGTTAGAAATAACATCAAGGATATTTAATACTTCGCTGCCGCATATTGGTGGGTCAATCATCGTTTGTGTTGGTAGCGTAGAATACCAAGTCTTCATTGGAAGGGTTTTTATATACCGCATAAACTCTTTTGGTGGGGCTAATCCATATGAATCGAAATAAACAATCCCACGTGGATCAATAGCGTATGCAACCCAGTGAGTTCCAGGTCCGGTGCTGTTATCGAGATTAATAATACCTGTTTCAGTTTTGTTTGGTTGATGTGGTAATTGATCTTTCATAAAGACACCTCTGAAGTTTTTAATCACTAGTTTTTTAGCCGCATCCATTAAATCAAAATTGGACATGGGAACCATAGGTTCCTCAATTAATAAATCGTTCCTGGTAGTCTTAGACCCTTTCCGCTGTACCACGAATACGGGGTTCCTGGTAGTCTTAGACCCTTTCCCTTTTTTTTATATCCTTTCCCAGTTGCTTTCTTTAGTGCCATACCTGCTGCAGTACCAACGGCTCCTAACGCTGCCGCTTTAGCCACCGCTGGGGCTGCTGCTGCAATCAATGCTGGAATCGCAGTTAACAACGGAAATATACCGCCTGTTTTAATCATATTTTTGATAGCAGCCGCAGAAAGAGTAATCTGAACACCTTTTTTGGCTGCAAGTGCATCATTGAAATGTTTTATTTGACGAGTTGTCAGCGATAGTTTATTTGCACCACCAGTCATTTGGTTGGGTTTCAACGTGATTGTGGTTCCACATTTTTTAGCTGATTCCGATTGCAATTTTTTTAATTGACCGGGAGTTAACGCAACACTAATAGCACTATATGACATGTTATACATAATAGATTGATTCTAAATCGTTTACAATTTCAATGAAAAATCGAGAAAATCAATCAAAGATTTTCTACTGGGGCATCTAACACTCTCATTCTTCCTCCAACACCTTCGAGTAGCATTGATTTATCACTAAGAATGACAGCAACCGCTCTATAATTAGCAATACCACCAGGACGGGTTACACGGGCTCTAAAGTGTATATCAACAACAGATTGTCTCATCAAATCGAGATGTTCCAATGAAAAGTAATAAATCGGATAGAGGCTTTTAAAATCCAATTGTGATATTTGCAAACCAGTATCCACATTTTGATCACGTGCCATAAACGACAATAGGTTATGATATACACGTGCAATATGGTTGTGAGTGTAATCAAGTTGTACATCTTCAGATGGTTCCTGTTGTCCGTTTATTCTCAGTGAGACCTCTCTAACACCTAACTGATCAAATATCATATGACTTCGTTGTTGATTACCAACTCGTGCATTATTCTGTAACGCCACAAATATATGACGTGGAGCTGAAACCCCTTGTTTTGATGCCAGATGCCAAGTAAATATATCATCAACATTGTCTTGTTTAATATCCGTAGTCACTGATAACCAACTCAACAATGACTTTCCTCCTTGTTCCATAAATGACAACAATTTTTCTTCTGCTGTGATCGATGGAGTTAACACTGGCATCCACAATGCTAGTTTTGTTAAAATGACTTTACCATCAGCAACACCAGCATCATGCCATATTGCATCATTATCAGTACCCTTTCGTACAAGCGCTACTGTGTGTTTAGCTCCATAAATAACCTTTCGGACATTTCTACAGAATCCAAAAATATGATGCAGTGGAATTACACATGAAAACTGTCGACGCTGTCCATGCAACGTTGCTACGCGTGTTGCAAACCCTAGGTTATAGTTAGTGATATTATTTATGACATCAAAAGTACCAGCTGGTCTTGTATATCCGGCTGGTGCTGGATCAACTGCGGTAGCTTGTGTTGCCTTGACTCTAGAATACTGGTTGTGTTCAGGGTGATCAGTAATATCCTTAGAAAACATCATAGATGGACCAGCTGATCTTGTATAATCATCAGAGTATCTCGCTAACCCTATGATTGTTGTGGCCACATCAACTTCACGGTCAATGGATTCAATTTCCTTTCCATCAATGAGATATCTAGCGCTTTCAAATAACGCCATGATCCCATTATTAACAAAACCGACTTTGATAGTTGGGTTATTGTCATATGGTGTATTAGCATCGACATTTGTTACAAGTTCTCCTTCTACTTCAATAAATGCTTCACACGGTAGAAAATATTTACTGGTATCATGAACTTGAAGTTCAATTCGCGATCGGAGATCTGGTTGTACTGCGTGATAAGAATAAAATTGAAAATCGCGTACAGAATCATTCTTGCCAACTGGGGCATCCATATCAAATGCTGGATCAGGTGACCTTTTGAACATTTATTCTATTTATCAGAGTCTAAATCGCGATTTTTCATTTCATCGTCGTGTTTTTTTAAAGCCACTTCCTGCTATCATGTTTGCTATCATGTTATTTTGGTCCCCTTGATTTATCAAGGGAGTCACCATCGACGCTAATTTTTCGTCTACTGCGTTATTTATAATTCTACTAACACTTGCAGGCATTTCCGCTGTAGACGGTAACGGTTTCTTTTTTCGTAAATCACTTCGTGATTTCACTAATGATGTTAATTTATTCTTCGCAGTTGAAAATGCTTTTCCAGCAAGATCTCCAACAGCACTAATCCCCTTATCACGAATAACATCAATTGCTTTCATTGATAATTGTTTAGCTAACGGCATCACTTTTGGAGCCATTCTCGCAAATAACCCTGCAATGGTATTGCCTAAACCATCTCCGTAGTATGCTCTATAAACTGGAAACCGTGAATTAACTACATAGACGAGGGTTGGTTTATCATGATTGTAGTGTATGATCATTATTTTAAATCAGAAACAATTTTTCAATTGACTTTTCAATTCAGTCACTATGATACCCACTTTCCACTAACTCGCCAATGAAATCTCGATATGTGCTGATATCCATGATACCACCCTGAAATAATCGTCTACAGATATCAGCTGCTTCATTAATTATTTCCGGTGAGTTATTTCCGGCTCGTTTTCCTCCGATGAGAACCTCTAATCGTGATATATCACTGAGAACACTACCAGGACATGAAATCCAAGGATTTTCCCTCGAAGAGTTTCCAACTAAACCACTGCCTGAAAATCCTTTGGTTTTATCAGTGATACCGGTTGCACCTTTTTCATGATCAGCTTCTCTCGTTATTTTCATCGGTTGGGGGGATTGTGTTATATCAATAAATTTTGATTGTTCTGGTAGTCTAAGAAATCCGGTATCCGATTGCCCCCCTATAGATGATTCAGCTTTTTTTATTGCTGCCATATATTCCTGAAATGTTTTATCATCTCCTTTTGCTTGAGAGGAACCTGATAGTATACGATATAACCCCCTATACCAATCTTTTTTAGGGGGAAGATTATAATCACCTTGAATATATTTTCTTCTCTGATGAAAACTCCTAGTGACAAATTGGGCTAATTCTTCCATAGAATCAAATTTTTTATTTCTCAATTCATCTAATTTACCGGGAAGAAGTTTTTCATTGAATGCAACTCGTCCACTAGTAGTATCCTCCCCTTCTTCTTGAAATTCGGGTGGGGGGATATCTTCTTGAAGTTCTCGTTGTTGTTCTGAAGCGGTTGATATATCCTGAGGAAGTGTTTTCAATGATTTTTTTGTTTGTTTAGTTCTTTTTGCTATTTTTTCTAACACAGGAAGAAAAGACTCTTCTTGTTTTTTTCCTTCTTCAGATATTGTTGACACTATCTGTTTCGTTGCTGTGGTTACTGGTTTAAACAATTCTTCAGACCCCACAGCAAAATCAGTTTGTAAACTCTGTCGTTGTTGCAGTTTATTCCGTACAGAGTCGCGAATTGGTGCAAATTTCTTAATTGCATCCAGTCGTTCACGAGCCAATCGGGTTGTTAATGCTTCATTGACCATTATTTGAAATCAGAAACAATTTTTCAATTGCAAAACACTTTTTCAATCCCGACCTAACACCATCGATTTTTGACATCCCTTGAGGGTCGGCTAAAAAAAAATGATTAATGGTCGGGCAATCAAATAATGATAAATAGTCGGTCAATCAAATAATGATAAATGGTCGGTCAATCAAAATTGTTCATTTTCTTGAATTAACGCCCGTAGGTTTCTAACTTTAGAATTAACCTCCTTTTTCAATTCGTATTCGTACCCCAATTCTTTTCGTATTCGTTCTACGATGGTATACAACGGAGCGAACACACTTACGTCACTGGAAAATGCGAGAGAGTCCTTAATAGAATTCTGAATTCTTTTGATGAGCGCATACTTCTTTGGTAGCATATATTTATTGTTGTTAACTCCGTATTCTATATCCTGAAAATCAGACATGATTTGATCAGGATTTAACCCATCTGATAGTTCAATATCCCAACTTTTCAATTTTGAAATCTCGGATAAAATGCTATTCATGTTTTCAGAATTCATTATTCTATAATAATGATATATTTCTAAATGAAAAATATGACGCATTAGACGTAACTAAATCGAATTTTCTGTCCTGTCTTTTTTGAAATCGCCGTTTTGGTTATCCCCTCTGCAACTCTTCGTACTGAGGGTGGACAAATATCGAAGTGCCTACCGGCGCTGGTTATTGATTGAAATATTTTTTCTTCGTTAGTTATCGTATTCAAAGATTTCACAGGTCTCGCTTTTTTTGAGCATTTTCCAGTCTCTCCTCTTTTCAAATTCTCACTTTGTGTGATAGCTTGCAGATTTGATAAAGAATTGTTTTTCGGATTAGAATCCTTGTGATCAATGACAGAATCATCCTCGATCAATCCATAAAAACACTCAAATGCGAAACGATGATTGAGATAAGTTTTCTTTCCAGCACCAAACACCAAATACCCCATACCATTGTCAGCACCAACTGATTTCTTCAGTTTGCGGTTTCTTACAACACCATCACTGGATGCTTCATAATTTGTGATCACAGGGTGTTGTCTGAATTCTTGGTTCATTCGTATACATAATACTATTGTTTGTCTAATTCATCGTTTGGTTTAATGATAAATCTTTCGATGTAGTCTTGAGGAGTTCTTATGATTTTATCCTTGATACTGACTTTGTCAGCGTCAAGAATACTGACTTTGTCAGCGTCAAGAATACTGACTTTGTCAGCGTCAGGGTTAAAATTTCTGATTGATTGTCCATTTTTTATTCTTTTATCATAATATCGCTTCAACTCCCTGTATCGCTTACCACCGCAATTCAAACACAACTGAGATTTTCCCCTAACCCCAACTCCACATCGTATGCACGGTAACGGACCAAGGCTTCCACGACGAAAGCTTTGCATATGATACCCACAGAACTCATTTCTGCATGATTTGTTACACGGGATTACTGATCCAATCATAAGCCACTTGCAGTGATTCATTATATAAAAATCTTTCATTTAAATGCTTGTTTTAATTATAGCATGAAGGAATTAGGGAGAACGCCTTCGAAAAATGCTGATAAGGAGTTTAAGAGATTATTAAAAATCAATCCTAGATTTAATCTCGATAAACCCAAAAAACGTAACAAACGTCCAATAGACGGAAACATGAAAGAGTTTAAGAGATTATTGAAAATCAATCCTAAATTTAATCTCGATAAACCCAAAAAACGTAACAAACGTCCAAGAGACGGAAACATGAAAGAGTTTAAGAGATTATTGAAAATCAATCCTAAATTTAATCTCGATAAACCCAAAAAACGTAACAAACGTCCAAGAGACGGAAACATGAAAGAGTTTAAGAGATTATTGAAAATCAATCCTAAATTTAATCTCGATAAACCAAAAAGACGTAACAAAATCAATCCTAGATTTAATCTCGATAAACCCAAAAAACGTCCAATAGACGGAAACATGAAACAGTTTAAGAGATTATTGAAAATCAATCCTAGATTTAATCTCGATAAACCAAAAAAAACGTCCAAGAGAGATTACCCCTGGAAAGATGCTCAATTCAATCTCGATATAGTTTCTAATACACCAAAGAATACAATTCTTGATAAAGCCATGATTAGTAAAATCAGAGACTGTTTTAATGAATTCAAGCGTGATGGAGCATCTTATTGTTGGTCAACATTTCGAATTGATGGTGTTGTTGATGCTACCATGACTGATGAAAAAGCAGCAGTGATAATTTCACGTGTTGGGGAAAAACGGCATTTTTTCCGAATCAAATTCATTATCGAAGTCGATGGCAAATGGATTATTAAGGATAAATTTGAACCAATCCTCAAGAATAAAAAAGCTGTCATTGTGAGTAGAGATTCCAAACCAGGGATTCTAACCGGCATTGATAAACCATACTACGAAAGATCTTATCCCGTAACAGCAATGGTTTATGGGATATATCCGTTAAATGATAAACCCGATATCGCAAAACTAGCTCCTATGAAATATTCGTCAGGGCTTAATTGTGTAGCAGAACGAATAATAGAACACTTCACAAATGCATCCCGAGGAAATAAACTAACTGATCTGCGACGTAGGAAAATAACCGAGTGGGAACTGACAGTGAAACAGCATGGTGCAAAGATTTCTGATATAGCTAAATTAGAAACATCATTACGATTCCCAATAACTGTTATGACGATAACGGGAGAGGTTTTATACGAACCGAAATATAACAAAAATGGAGCACCAATACAGATTATTGATCATAACAAACACGCGTGGACACCTGCGGTAACAATATTTCCACGAGAACGAACCGTGAAATATATCCCTAAGGAGTTCGTCGGGGATGTTTTCTATGAAGAGAAATTATTCGATGCTATTCATGCGTTGTGTAAGGATGATCCTGTGTCAGTGTGGTTACTTAGAAGTGATGAAGAATTCGATCAATTTGTAAAACCAAATGGTGAATTATATCGCGTTGAAGAATTAGATAACAGAATGAGAAACATCGCTAGTGATTTTTCACCGGAGAATTCCCATGAAAAACTACTCACGGATAGTTTTACTATTCCATCAGTGGTAGCTCACTTCGCAAGAGAAAAAAACTCATGGCGTCCAACACGAAGTGATTTTCTCGAGGATGTTAAATTGAGTTGCGTCGAATTCGGTCACGGAGGACCGTGGAATACGAAATACTCACGTGATGGTATGATTTCAATTGATATAGCCGCGTGTTATCCCGGAAGTTTTCTCGGATATGGGGAATGCGCTGAGTACTTCAAACGATTTGGACACCCCACGCATGAAATGACTCGTGTTGCGATTAATGGACCATTGCCTGATTTTGATTTAACCGGATTCGCTCGTGTGATATCATTTGAATTAGCGTCAGGATTACATCCGTGTAGTTATGTTTGGCTCGGTAGACACCTATCTGAAAAACACTGGATGCCAATAGTGCTATTGAGATATATGATTGATTGTGGTATGCTAATATCGTTGATTGTTTCCGAGGCTATTATATGCTATCGAGCTCAGAAAGAAGTTTGGCTACCACAACCCGATCTAGATAGAATAATCAACGAACTACGAAAACAGTTTCCAGATTTCAGTGAAGAAGAAATCATAAATTGGTCTAAGAAGTTATTTGAAATTAAAAAAGAACAAGCAAAAGATCTCGGAAGAAGAATAATCGGTAAATTTACCCAGGGTGGACGATACGACAACGCAAAATACTCTTCGCGGTTGATCATAGATGTCGCTGAATACGATTTTATTGTAGCGGATTTAATGAAACAGGGAAAACTTGTATCCCGTAAGGATGCTTTTCTATCCAATGGTGAGAAATTAGGTACGGTTGTTACCTACTGTGATGGATATAATTCCCAGTACACACATTTGAGAAGTTCAATGCTAGCCTATGCTTCTATTAATCTATTTTCGATGATAAATAGATTTCCTAATACCGCGGTTAGAGTGGCCACTGATTCGATGTATATACATAAAAAGTACAAATCAGCTGTAGCGGCATTCACAGATCCGGAGGAAGCGTGGGGGCGTTGGCGATTTAAAAAGGAGATGCTACATGAGTATTGTGAATCCGCAGACGTTGCCATGGATGATAAATATATTTGTTGTAACCGTATTGAAATTCAATCAGAATTTTCTAATGCACCACCGGTATCTGATCCAGTATGTAGATACAAGACAGTTTATTTAAACGGTTGTGGTGGGTCAGGAAAGACAACTCGTGCAATTGAATTATTTCGTCGTGGAAACGCTAGCGTTTCTAACATGATTGTGCTAACACCGACTCATAGACTCGCCAGAGAGATGATACAGCGAGGGGTAAATGCTTGCACTTATCACAGCTTCTTTCGATGGAAGGGTGACAAATGGACTCCTGATCGAATGGGTGATAAATTCATTCCTGAAATCATAATCTGGGATGAAATATGCACAGTGTCATTAGATGTATTAAAAACATTTCTTGAGTGGTTGTTAACCAAAAACACAAAAGTCGTCATGTGCGGGGATCAAGGCCAACCACCACCATTTGTCGGTGCATCTCCACATGAATGGCTAAAGGGTTTTGTAGACTACTATGAAGAAATCACCACTGATTATAGATCACTTGATGAACGATTACGCGAGTTCAAAGCGCTAATTAGATTACAACCGGATAGAATCCAATGCGAAATAACGCGTGAAGTGATTTCAGAAACCCCAATGAATGATTTCTGGGAAGCGTGGAGACCAAACGATTTGATCATTGCAAGTAGAAAAATAGTCAGGGATACACTTCAGATGAAGTTATTTGAATTGCATAAAGAAAAATTTGCAACGCTTCCAGTACCCCTTTGTTATAGGCCATCGGATACACGAAAACAGAATATTGAAGTTGATATTCCAGGACAGAATGAAAAACAAATTCTGGTATTAAATGATATTGTGCTGGTTGATATCAATGTCGTTGAAGATGCATTGCGTGCTAATAAATCCCCGTGGACGCTAGGATACGCAGCAACAATACACTCTTCACAGGGATTGACTATATCGAATACAATTGTTTGGATGGTGGATAATCACATCGAATGGTCGAATTTAGTCTATCTCGCAGTATCCAGAGTACGAAACATAAATCAACTTCGAAGAGTTGTCCTCGATGATGAAATCATTGGTGATGATAATGACACAACAATAAGTGATATTGATGTTAGCATCATTAATAAAAAACTCTCCGGTTACAAACAACAGGACAAAAAAAAACAACGAGAATTTGATATTGATGCTGAACTAATAATCACTTTGAAGAAACAACAGAATAATCACTGCGCGAGTTGCAATTGTATAATGCGTTGGCAGTATTCGGATAAGGATCCTCGCCAATTCACCGTAGACAGAAAAAATAACAATCTCGGTCATGTCAGAAATAATGTGATGTTGACTTGTCTTGAGTGCAATAGACGCAACGGTGCTAGTTAAGACCATGCGGTGGCAATTGAGTATCCTCGGGAATCACTTGTAGTTGTTGTCGAGTAAAACCCCGCTGAGGGGCAGTTGAATCCAGTTTATAGACTGGAGGTCTACCAGTTGATCGTGTTATACTAGATATCTTATGCGTAGTGATGCTCCAAATAGGATCAGTAGCCCTTTTTCTACCCCCTTCAAGCTCTCCTGGTTCGTATAAGTACCTCACAATGACATTACTACCAAGAATTGGTTGGGAAACGCTAGCGTTTCTAGGGAAATCTTTTTGTGGTTGTACGGGTATTGACTTCTTTTTAATCGCGTTGATAGGTTTCATGTTGATTGTTCTAGTAATCTCGTTATTCAGTGCAGTAATCACAGATGGTAATCTTTTAACCCATTCACTGGATCGCTTTTCTTGAATGAATTCTTTTGCGTATTGATATCCAAATAACCGCTCAGCAATCGTCCGATTAAATCGTTCTACAATGGCCTGATCGCGATGTAGCGCAGTATGCCCTCGTCGTATGGTGACATTATGATGTTTCATTGTAGATAACACTGCACCCTGAAATTCCTTGCCAGGATCAACTTGTAACAGATTTGGCCAGTGCAGAGGACCTCGTCGATAAATCCTTTCAAATGCAGAAGCGACTTCAGTGGCCGATTTTGTTTTCAGCGGTTCTGCTTCTTTGTATCGACTCGCAACATCAACTACGGTTAACGCATATTTGTAACCACGATCATGTGGCAGAAATAATATATCAGCCTGATGAACTTCATTAGGAGCGGTCACATCAAAATGCGAGAATTGAATTTGTTTAGGCGGTGGTAGATAAATTTGCCATAGTGCCTGTTTGGATAACCAATTAGCCGCAGTGGTTTTTTTCACTTTTGCAGCACTAGCGAGTTTATTGATTGCAGCGTTACCCCTCCAGTATCCCCTCGGAGAATAATAAATTGATTCCATATTATTAATTACCGGCACCTAACATCAATTTACTTTTCATAGCCGATTTTATTAAAAATGAAGCCAATTTTTCTTTGAAGGATTTATCAGGAATAGCATTTAACGCATGAATTAATTTCACATCTGCTAGATGCCTGTGTTGCAGATTGCTGCTTTTATAAGCAACATCATGAAGGTGACAGGCCTTATCAATGGCGTTTATTGGTTCTTCACCGGGGTTGGGTTGATTTTGATTATTGAGTCTGATATCAAGTCTGGTTCCTGGTCCACAGTAGCTATATCCTGGGAGGTGCTTTTCTCCGGGGTATTTTGCCCATGGGGTTCCAGGGAGTTTTGCTAATTTGGCTGCGATATCACCTCCTCGTTTTTTTTTAAATCAGATCTCATAGACACAAATCTAAATTTCTTTGTACCACATTGCACGCATTTACCAGAAAGCGCTGATCGGTTATTTTTAGTTGTAATCGTCGTCAAGTCATCTGTGCCAGTACGCGTTTTACACTTCACACAATATAGATCCATAATTTATGTATAGAAATATGGATATAATTGATTTTTCAGCGACTAAAACAAGAGAACCAATTAAGCATCATGCAGCGCTACCAAACTCTATCCGGATGATTATAATCGGGCCATCTGGATCCGGTAAAACGCAATTGTTGCTTAATTTAATAATGAGATGGATGAAGTGGGATAAGTTGTATTTAATTGCTCCTAGCGTAGATGATCAACGATGTTATGAAGTGCTAAAAGATTTTAACGAGAATGCATCAGAAATTAAGGGTGAGAACGCCATTGATTTTATAACCGATATCGATGAAGCACCGAGCATTGATGATATTGATGGAGATATTAACAATTTAGTCGTATACGACGATATAATGTTGGATAAACAAAAAAATCCTGCTAGAATATTTTCCCGTGGGCGTCACAAAAACACTGACGTGATATATGTCACTCAACGCTACACTCAGGTTCCAAAAGTCATCAGAGATAACTGCAATTTATTGTCTGTATTCAACGGAGTTGATACTCATACGCTACGAAATATTTGGCAGACATGGTGTTCTGATATGGACTTCAATCAATTTCGAGATTTCTTTAGTCATGCTCAGTCGACTCCGCACGGATTCGCAACAATAAATTTACATGATCCTCGGACACGATATCGTATCGGACTTGATCAAATATTCGGTTAAAATCATTTTATTATTTTTGTTAACCCAGAACTGAAAACTTTAGCAGCAGAGAGGGTGGATGACAACAAGTTGCGACCAAAATTGATTAAAAAATCGTTTTCATTTTTTTAGTTAAAATGATTTCGTAGGGAGATTTCAATCAATTTTTTGTCTGAAAACGTTGTAGGGTTCGCCTTTTTTTGGTTAAAATAAGATTATAAGACGGCTCGTTTTAGGATTTCAATCAAATTTTGTCTAAAAACGTTGTAGGATTCACCCTCTCTGCTGCTAGACTAAATACCGACATAAGCAGTTTCGTAAATTATTATACTACATAGTATTAATACGAAACGTAAAGGCAATGAGCTTAAATCCTTTTCTCTTATCAGGGACAATATTTAGAAATAGTGACATGCACTGCATCATGTATGATAGCATCGTGTCTTTTCTGTACAATTTTATGTCGAGCATTGTCTGTAATGGACAATAGCGGCCTAAACTGGTAGGCCAATATCATAGACATGTAACTAGCAATAGATTTGTATCGCCCGTTGGTTAGGCAGCTATTTGACTGACACAAAACTGACATCCTTCCAATAATGGCTGGTTAGGAAACTCTCCATCGTACCCCCACCATCTCCACATGCACACATAGGAACTCTAGTGAACGGTTTGAAGATTCACATCATCACATCAGCGATTTGAACAAATGGGTAAAAAGTTCGAAATTTCTGTACTTTTTCAGAGATGGACATTTAAAGTTACATTCAGTTGAAGCATAACGCAACTGTTAGCAAATCTCGGAATGCTTTCAAGGAGTATAATTCGCAAAAAGAGAGAAATTGCCGGAAAATGACGGAGAAATCTGTCATACACCAAACTATGATTTGCCAAGTCAATTCATCTCATACGCATATATAAACCCGATGAAGTCCAGTAAAGAAAATTAATCAGTGAAGTAATGTTTCAAAAGTAAGAAACATGTAATATGGGCAAAGAATGGCGAATAATGTACTAATGCTGTCATTGGGCAAAAAAGATCTTTATGCAATAGCGTGTTCAGATTTCCATTGCCCCATTATGAAGTCAAAATGTATCCATAACCAAACACATAATTTCGACTCAATAATGCATCTGATAATCATCGGTAGCAAGGGTCCATCTCACCTCTGTCTCTCTGGGTTCGAGTCTCGGCCAATGCGGGCATGATGGGAAATGGCCAATAGCTTCCCGTGTGTCGGCGATTCTTACCAAAATTTTCTCGGGTTCATCCTTGAGTAAAATAGTGTCATCAACGGGATTTATTGACTCAGTTCATATCAATGAAAAGTCTGACTCCGAGCATATAATTGAAAAGAAGTGTAGCCAGCCGGACCTTGGCTTCACATGGTTTATAAAGCATCAATTTTATATACCTCTCATTGTCAAAATAGTAAGTTCCACACATAAGTAATCTTTACTGTCATCAGATTGAATGAACCAAGCAAATTGAGTTTGCCTTCAATCAAACAAAACATTAAGGTTGTTTCTATAAAAAAAGAGCGAACATGACATCTTTATATATGTTATTTATTTATATATATATATATATATATATATATATATATATATATATATATATATATATATATATATATATATATATATATAGTTATGTATATCTGATTTAATATATATTTTATTTAATTGTTTGCTAGTTTAAGAAAGTGTTTAATTATTTTTTTCATTTCATGGTATTGTAATGTAAATTTATTCACTAGAGATGATGGGGTTTATTCTTCAGAACATTGACTGGCCTGAATTGTTTTTTGGTAAGCAAGTAATGTTGACCTAAATCCTGACCTTGATTCGAGGTTAGTGGTTATTACGTCAACAGGTTTTGTTTTAATTTTAAAATGATTGCTTATTATCAAGGTCAATATGAGACTAGTGAAGAAGTAAAACAATGTTTTATTCTTAAAGTAAAATTGTTTGGTTCTCGTCAAGGTCATGTTAGGAATATGTGATATACATGATCATGTGACTTCTTTCACCTTCGTGATTTCGCAATTTCTTTTCGAAACTGCATATTAGAACACAATATAAACTTTATTTTAGTGAAAAATAGTTAGTTTTCGGCTTTTACAAATGACGTTAAGTGATTTTCATTTGTTGTGACCAATTTCTAAATCCATGTTAACCTTCCGTCAGACCAGATGAATTTTATAGGATTAATTCGTATATATCATACCGAATTCTTATACAAAGACAGTTTGTCAAATTATTATTCAGATTTCCGACACCGTTATGTTAAATATTGTGTTTCTACAAGATACCGTAGATAAGAACAAACATACTTCAGCATACGCCATCGTCTTCTATCAACAGGACTCGAACTTAAATATACTAGAACATTTCATTACTAGGACTTTTGTAATTTAATTTGTGGATTATTCTTTGATTATTTTTGAATTTGATTCTTACCACTGCAAGTTCTTTTTCCATTTTTGCAATCTTTTTCCAGGGAAATAAATTATTTGCTAAATTTTATCAAATTTTAATGTTACTGTTTATATATATATATATATATATATATATATATATATATATATATATATATATACTATCTTTAAACGCAGTCTTTGAACACTTTAAGCAAATATTCTTACGTTTTATTCGGAGCAGACACCACGCATATGTATTTAATTGTATTGTATTACATTTCCATCATTTCGATTTTGTCTAGCCCCATCCCTAGTCTTTGTACATTTCCATTATGTCTATTCATTTCTAAAATAAATTCGGTACGTCTGAAATATGTAAACTCCTGGCAAGTTTAAATGTAAAAACCCTTTTAACGGTCGCGTTGTTTTCTTTCTTTTTCATGATATGAAAACAGTATGATCAAATACACCCTCAAAGCTTTAATAACTATTTCCAATTTTCAACAAAAGGAAGGATATACTCGGAATATAGTGTTGGAGACATTCCAAACCTATGAATGCAGTATAAAAATCATAAGGAATTTAATTTGGGCCCGTTTCATTATATTGTCAGTTTTGACGTATCATTACAGCATGCCTATGTAATCTTACATGTCTGATATTCAGGATCAATACAGTGATGTTCAGAACGTATTTAAAAATGAATGGTACTATTTATGTGTTTTCAGTCACGTCCGCGCATGATTACCAGACAAAATTTTATAAATTCCAGTGTATAACAAAAACAGAAATACATGTAGTAAGCTTAAATTGGTTATATAAAATAACTAACCTTCATTCGTGCTTGGTTTGAAGTTTAGATAAAGATCTAGTTTTATATACCATAGGAATAAATTTGTCGTGAAGGCCTTAAAGAATCCCCATGCCATATTTAACATAATGTTTCCCGTTGCCTCGAAACAAAACGCATGTACAGTTTATTAGTTATTTTTAATCCGAAGATGGCATTTATTAAAGGTAAACTTTTAAATGGCTCACACAGTGACGGGGCGAAGGTCTGAAGACCATGTTTAGCAAACCCCTACTTTGCTACAAAACAAAGTTTAAGTAAGCTGCCACCTGTATAATGTTTGTAAAGGAATGCATCCGTTACACTAAGGTGACGATAAAATTCTCTGAAATTTGAAGCTGCAAAAAACGTTAAGAAGTACCTCCTTTGCCAGAAGCTGGCAAGAATGCCTCCATTCAAGCCCGTCACTGGACCCAAATATTGTGAACATATAACTATATTAATACACAGTGTAATTTACTAATACGAACCGTCAACGTTAGATCGATTTCTTCCACCAATGCGTACGACACTGCATCTCTATTTACAGGAGCCTCATTTGACTGACTTACCAGTTTGTCAAGGTCAGGTATAGGATCTAAACGTACAGATTGTGACTAACTCAATTCGCTTCCCGTGTTTCCGAATTCAAATCCAGTATTATAGAACTTACCAGCTCTACTTTCACTGTCGGCCGGTTTCACCTGTATTGGGCGGTTCATCTGCAAAAAATAGACAGTCTATTAATAATTTAAATAGTAATTCGGTTTATTTCGCGTTTTCCGTGTAAAAGTCGCCTTATTACCTTACTTAGTGTTGATCACTTAAATATCCTTTCTCTATATTTGAACGAGGGGCGTAGCTACAATATAGCAAGAACATGGAAAGCATCGGGGCCCACAAATTATATTTTTACACTAGAGATTAGTCATGGTTACAACAGTAGGCTTTGATGAGCGACCTCCATGGTGGCCCAAATATCCCAGCTATGCCACTGATTTTAACTATTCAAAACTTCCATGATCCGTGATTAAGGAATACATTTTGAAACAATGTATTTATTACTTGATTATTCAAAGAATGGTTACATATGAAACAGTACATAGTTCGATATAACTGGACTAACGTGATATGCATAACACAATAGAAGAGTAGACCTGAATTTGCCTGGGCAAGAATCGAACCATCATCCTATTGACTATACATCTGGCAGGCTAACCCACTGAGCCACCATGGCTCACCATATCAAAAGGCAAGACGAGTGACGATGAAGATAATAAGAAATATTCCCAAGAAACCTGATTTTTTTTCCCCTTCTCTACACCCTCTGTCTGCCTGACCCTGCCATCCTCCCTCAATTTATTCTTATCCCCCATGCCAAAAGAGCATTTTTTTTATAAAAAGAACGCCAGTCTTTCAATAATTAATTTTGTTTATTCATTTAACATTATGTACTATACAATTATGCAAGAGCGGGGATGGGGGGGGGGGAGGGGGCAATATAACTGGAAGCGCACCACAGGGTACATCAATGTAGGTAAATGTGCCTTTTGATAAAAGCAAAATAATTTTTTTATTTTAAAAAACGAACCGAGTTTAAAATACCTCATCCGTTTCCTGTTAAAATGAAGCAAGATTCCTGTGCAGAACATCCTCGCTTCGCTTAGTGTTTACTCAATATAGTAACATCGAGAAGAAATGCGTTTGGTTTTAATTAAAAGCAGGTTGGTTGCAATATTTTTGGGATTCCATGACAAACTTCATTTACCTCATTTCACATATGAGAATAGCGACTTTCATTAGACTGGTTTATCACCTGGTGAATGCCGTATTGACCGGTAGAAAGACGTATACAATTCATTTGATTAGAGCGTACAGTACTTTCAGGTATCGACTTTCATTAGACTCATGAGTCACCTGCTGAATGCCGAATTGACCAAAAGAAATACGTACAAAAAAAAAATCATTCCATTTGAGCGTACGTCAACTGCATCTGCGTTCTGGCATACAATTTGCAACAATTTTAAAAATAGTTGACAATTTTATACATTTGCCATTAGCGAAAGAATTTTTTCTCTGCAGCAAGTTAAACCACGTCAAGGAAAAGAATTTAAATTATACTGGAAGCATTAGGAATGATTGAGTACCGTACAATTAAAGGATTTACAGGTCCTTCGGCTTCATTTAGCTAATAACACTGCGGCTGCAAATGACGTAAATGATTTTGGCTAAAACTGCTGCTCCAATCAAAGGGTTTAATTCCATGTAATGCCAGTATATTGTTTCCGTGTTAAATCGCAACGTTAGATGCAGAATTTGCTTTTCATTTCGTGCATGATGGATTTGTTTAAATATAACATCAATATCGTTGCTTTAAAATGTAGAATATTTAATCATCGATCGGTAACTATAGCAACATATGTAAAATGTTTCCATTTCACAATGGTAAAGCCTGTACATTGTCTTATCGATTAGTGTTACTTTTCTGTATATTAAACACCTAAGTTTAGAAATAGATATAAATAAGTCACAAAGAATTCACCTCAATATAAATGAGATTGAAAATCCGTTTAAAACCGATAAGAGCCTCTTGAAATAATTAAATTAAAAGAAAAAGTCAGGGGAGATAACATCAATCTAATTAGTATTAATAAGTTCTGATGCTATCGTAGAAGAGATAAAATATTTGTAAAACAAAAAGTAATGATCTCTTATTATACAAATTAACGGTAATTTTTGACAAATTGAGTAGCATTGAAAATTAAATGATTTAAATTTCTTTCAATCTCAACATAATATATGAAGGACTTTATTGATATGTCACTTAATAATTTTAAAATATCCTACAAACTAAGAATATAAGGCAAAATGATATGTTTGAGTTAATTCCTCCAGAAATCTCAAATTCATTTTGCTTGTAAAACTAAATTTTAAATTTTCCTCATTTCAGTAACATAACTAATATTGACACCTTCACATTTGTAAGTGCTTTTATCTAAAGACGAATGTTAATTGACCCATAATTATTGAAAATGTAAGAAAATGAAAGGCCCACTGTAAAAAAAAGTTTAATTAATTTTGTATGTCTTATTTGTGATGTCATCACATTTAGGAAAAGGTAATAAGTGTTGTCATAGGTTATCTCCCATCCTCTGATCTCTTTAAATCAGCATAACTATACAAATAATTTACAGAAATTGATACATTTTATATGTTGTTATTGTTAATATATCTTCTTTATTTGCATAATATTTATTTCAACATTTTGGTATCACTTCAGGCAAGCAATGGATGGTATTAGAACTCCTTAATGATGATTGTGGATATAGAAAAGCCACTTCGTTTACATAAAGCATTGAACGTTTATTTGTGTTTAATGCAACTGAATTGCAAACAATGTGTCTGCGATTGAGCACAACTTTCTCTCTTTCTCCTGCTCTCACTTTAGAAAATTTAAAATGTTAAATGATTGTCTTATCGAAAACATAAACTAATGAGATAGAAAAACTCACCCTAGATTTTGAGTATTTTGTACGACATAAATTATTCAACATATAAAATGAGCCAACCATAACAGCTTGAAACTGCATCACAGGCAATCAATATGTTATTTATTATGCATATGTTACTGGTTCGTGACAAATCCAGTAATGTGTGTATCATATTCCATGCAAACTAATGAAACACGTATTAAAATATATCCAAAGTATAGTGTTAAACCTAATGATCACTCGAAATGTTCATAGTACTATTTTCCTGACAGTAAGACACACTGGGTTTTCGTTGTCACTTTCCAATGCACTGAAATACTTACATGCAGTGGCATCAATGAAAATCATGGACTTCTCGTTGTTATTGATTTGCTGTTTTTATTCGAAATACATGTATGAGTCAGAGGGCAAATGTACATACACAAGTGTCGGCCAGACGAAAAGGAGATTTACTTGTAACTTGTTTAAAATCAATACAACATTACCAGCAAATTTAAAGCACTTTCAGAGTTTTAATTGAACCAGTAAAGAGGGAGGAAATAGTCAATACATAAGAGTAGTCCGCCGCAAGCGGAAATCCGTTTCAAATACCGTCAATTATAGGGGTCTCTCATCTTAGTATTCATGGGGAAAGAGAAGCAATTTGCAAACGAATCACTCCCACCACAAACTGGTCCTCTAAAATCTGGAGCCCAGTTTTTAAGTGAAAATTGCATGACAGCTTGTATGCAAAACAAACATTTGGAAATCCAGCCCCCTCCAAAATCCTAAACATAAAAAATAAATAAATAAATAAAATATTTAAAACATTGAAATATTTTCCGTGATTCGAGATCATAATGTTTGTGCATATTTTACCTCATGCCAACAAACTAAAAGCAGGTCAAGATATTGACGGAACTAACAAAGGTTCTCAGCTTAAATATGATTAAGTGTAGACTGTGAGAACGGATGATGTATGGTATCTTTTTTACATAGAGGTAATCGGTGCCTAAACGATGTAATAACAGTGGCGTACAGAGCCAAAACTCAGCCCAGGACGGAGGTCTGAGATGCCTCCATCTATCATTTATTTTATGTAGCTATACCCTTCTGAAAATAGTATTCTCCTTTAGTCCCGCCCCCTCCCCCCTTTATCGTCAAAAAAGAAACCATCAAGAAGGTGATATTTACATTTGTAATGCTCGTGTAGAAAATGTGTACCACATTTTGCGATAACTGACAGCGATTTCAAAAACACAACCTGTTCAGTCTGAGCTGATAACATTTATTGGTCAAACGTATGCCAGGCTTAAATATTATCCCATAAAGATGCAGCAGTTAAACTAAGATTTAGTTATATGCTCTAATTCTGTTTGTATTCCAAATACGGTTACCTCGACATTTCCTGAACAAATAATTACCCATGGAAAGCATATTATGCACAACCTCGCACACAGCTGACATTATTAAATACAATACAGTTACTAATAATAACAAGACAAATGCCAATGTCAATCATACCTTCTCCAAGAAGAATAGTCAAGGTCACATTCTTCTGTGTTGTGTTTATTATTTTGCCTGAATATCGATTAACATCGCAAAAGAACTGCAGAAGCTACAAGTATTTGCCAACAGCAGTGATAATGTCTCTTGGAGGTTTTGCACACTTTCTTAACAATAACAGCTTACCCCAGACATAAGTGTGAATTTGACAGATAATCGAGGGTTTAATAGACGTACAACATGCACGGGTAGCTGACTTTGAGTATGGTGCACACATCAATGTGTAAACGGTAAGATAACTCGTACAAAGGGATATATGCAAAAGAAAATAACGTTTGAACAATATAAGCCAAACAATGATACTCGTCTAAATTTTTACATGGATTAGCAGGACTGGAAGGATGGTTGGGACGAGTCTTAATACTTAATAAAATGCCATAATGATATTAGAGCTTTGAGGAGGTTGGGGTCATATAAAGAATATACGCAAACTATACAAGTCTGACAGATATTTGGTATTGAAAGAGCGCTCTGTTAGCTGAAACTTTCCTACGAAAAGTACATTAGCCAAACTGGTGTCAAAACCTAAATAGGTTCTTCGCATGCTTGGAAAAAACACCGTACATGTTCGTAATGTAACACTAAATTATATTGTTTTCATGGTACTATTGTCAGACGGTGCATTCGATATGTCAGTCCATGTTATGAAGTATCACAACATTGTCAAAGAAAGAAAGATCAGTGTATAATATCCCGTATAGTCGAAATATCACATATCGAACATTAATAGCCACGCGGGGATGCTGGAATAAGAACCCTTTGTTGTAAAATATTAAAATAAACCTAAACAATAGCGTAATGTATAAAATAGAAAAGCTGTAGCATTAACAGCTTTAAAAAAGACGAAGAGAAAATATCGATTTTTAACAATTCGTAATAAACTTCAGCGATGAATACAACTGGAATGCGACAGTAACTGCATGAAAGTATTTGCCAAAGGCAAGCTGATTAAAATTAGATGCGTCATGGACCTTGTAAATTGATCGTTCCGATGAAGGTTTAAAGATGGGAATAACAATGTTCATTTTTGCAATCATCATAAAGTCCCTAACTGTCGGGAACCTGTATAGTCTTACCTTTCAAAATTATCAGATGCACTTTTTGATTATATAATTATACTACCTATGTATTACCTGCATCCCTTGGTAACCAGGTAAGGTTGGAATCAATGTTGCTTTCAACAACATATTTTATACATATACAAAATGCTGACGAGTCTTCATCATCCAAAATATAATGTGTGTTTCAGGACACCATTCACAACTGACGGCAGTATGTCCTACAATAGTCAACAAGTTAAGAAATTCCCAGCTTCCGATTGTTTCTATCCACCACTTGTCTCATGCACAAAGAATAGTCTTGTGCACTTTGAAGCACATAAATATTGTATATTCTTTTCAAATGACACAAGGGGCATTTTATGCAAATCAGTAAATTCATACGGTCATATTGATTATCGGTTACGCATAGAATATATGGTTAATAGCTCTCAATGTTTCTTTACAAAGGATGGGTGGAAATCACTCACTAGGCAAACATAACAATGCATTAAGATATTACGGGTTATTATAATACTAAATAAGTTGGCCGACAATGTCTAGGAACCGACACGCCTCTTGCTGTCCAGGTCAATTTAATTCCAGGAATGGCGATCGAAACGGATGGTCAATAATTGTCTTCGGTGGTGTCGTCTGCTATGGTTTATCAAGGTCAACGTGGCAAACATGCGTAGGACATAATGAAAAGGAAAATTGCCGGTTCAATGTGTAGAGTATAAATGCATAATATATTATATTTTACATGCGTTATTGACGATTCTTGCCAATAATAATGCAGGATAATGATCCAAATAATTTCGACGTTTCCAATATACCGTGCTATTTAAACTGGTTGATGTTTCTAAGAATATAGCCGAGAGTACTTGTTATTTCACTTCGTGACTTTTGATGTAAACTGTATATTTCGTGTCACTTCGTGACTTTTGATGTTACAACATAACCTGTTATGAGAGTCATGATTCTTAAGACTCCACAAAAATCAGTTTCATCAACATAAATCTTAAATTTAACTCATGACACAAGATACTTTATATATAATCAAATACATATCAGTGATACAAAAAAGTAATTACAACAGGAAATAACCCATGATCGAAAGAAATGGAGAACTACCTCAAATAAAGGGCCTGATGATATTACATAGTCTTATAAAATCATAACTAATGTCACAGATAGTAGACGTGTTAAAAACGTTCACGTCACTCACAGTGCGTCATATATACATATGGACCGCTCCGGTGGCCTAGTGGTTAGAGCGTCCGCCGCAGAATTGGGAGGTCGTGAGTTCGATCCCCGGCTGAGTCATACCAAAGACTTACAAAAATAATGCTAACAGTTGCCCCACTTGGCGTTCAGCATTAAGAGATTAATGTTAGGACTGGTACTGGGTGGGACATCATGTTACGTGTCATCAGCATGATGCCCCAGTGCTAGACATCCCTATAAATTGCCTCACTGACTGAAAAATTGTTAAAGCTACGATACAATTCCTAATTAAACAAACAAACATACTATACATATAGTGGATTTTTTGTGTGTGTGTGTGTGTGTGTGTGTGTGTGTGTGTGTGTGTGTGTGTGTGAGTGTGTGTGATTCATTCAGGATTTGCTATATTTTGTTTCACTTAGTGAAGCAGTAATAAAAAAAATATATTCACAGGAATCGCAGCTGTTAGTTCTTATTATATATCCCAAACGGTGTTTATAGCAATGGGCAGTCCTATCGAATTACATTTCTGCAATATCATTAGAGAACAAGAATGGGTCTAGTTTCCGGTCTGTGTCAGAAATGAATTGGTTACGGATGACAAGAACACCCAGCAAACTCAGTCCAGATCATTTGCTTGGGACACTATCGATACATTTGAAATGGAAGCCATCTTTACCCGAGAACTTATGAGCTTCGCTGTCAGGCATTATATATAATGTACGTTAAAAAAGAAATTATGCTCAAAATACTGATAGACAAAACCAATATAAAAAATATTTTAAACGACAATTTAAAATTTAGGAAGCTATTGATTCATGCAAAAGCAGTACAATCGTCTCATTGAATGGCAATTACTAGGCAATAAACTTGACAGAAATGAAATAAAATCTGCACGACGCATTGTTAGACATTTTCTGAAGTGAAACAGTTTGTGGTTGTTTGCATATTTATTTATATTTTTTGGGGGTTTCTTATGAAAATGGTACACAGCATGACATTGTGTTGGAAACGTATGAACTACATGCATACGATCCGATTTTCGATACAGATCGCACATTCTTATCGTCATTATAAGAACGCATTGCATGGAGTGATACTACTGCAAATGAAAAGTTAATTTAGTTTTCATCCACTTCTATGGCATGATACTTTCACAACAGAATATACAATATAATATGTACATTATGTATATTAACAGTTAAGAACGCAGATTGGGGCCTTCGGTTTATTTCCACATTTGTAATGAATTATAATAATAAGAAGAAGAATACTAAAGGCCATGACAGTCGGTCATCCCCGTACCAAATTTAGGATCATACATGCATGCATTCAAATACGTAGAAATTTTTGTATCATCTTCAGAGTAAAGCGCCGTAAGAACTCTTAACTAGAAAAATTACCGTTCTGCATACTGAGGTGGAAATGTATATCTACGTTTTCTAAAGATATATATATTATTTGATCATATAAGGAATCTCTAAAACAATTTAGAGAAATATATTATTTCTAGGAATCCCATAACTACATTTAAGTCTAGTCTAACAGTTATATCAATCTAATATTTTTATTCAGTTTGTCCAATTTAATTTCCCTGCTGCTAAGTACAGAATAAAGATATATATATATATATATATATATATATATATATATATATATATATATATATATATATATATATATATATATATATATAAAATAATAATAATAATAATAATAATATTATATGATAATACATTAAATACATCTAATATAATGAAATGACAGAGCAAATTGTAATGCAAAATACAGCTTCAAACTAGAATATTACGTTAAATTTAAGAGCAATAATGCTTGCTGAATAATCAAGAAGGCGTCACTATAAGATATTTTTTCCCACTTTAATTTGAATAATGCAATCTGATCCATTCTAGATATCCAGATATTCTCTGTAAGCACAAGGTTTCCATGCAAAACGGTATTCAAATAAATGGTGCTCAGGATTTCCATACAAAATGTATTTAATCAGATTGTGTTTACAATTTCCACATTAAAAGGTATTTAATCAGATTGTGTTTACAATTTCGACACAAAAGTATGTTTAATCAGATAGTGTTTGCAATTTCCACATAAAATGGTATTTAATCAGATGGTGTTTACAATTTACACACAAAAGGGTATTTAATCAGATAGTGTTTACAATTTCGATATAAAAAGGTATTTAATCAGAAGGTGTTCACAATTTCGAATAAAAATGGTATTTAATGAGATAGTGTATACACTTTTGACATAAAATGGTATTTAATCAGATAATGTTTACAATTTCGACACAAAAGGTATTTAATCAGATCGTGTTTACAATTTCGACACAAAAGGGTATTTAATAAGATGTTCATGATTTCCATACAAAAGGGTATTTAATCAGATAGTGTTCATGATTTTCATTCAAAAGGGTGTTTAATAAGACAGTGTTTACAATTTCGACATAAAATGGTATTTAATAAGATGGTGTTCCTGATTTCCATTCAAAAGGGTATTTAATAAGATGGTGTTCATGTTTTCCATTCAAAAGGGTGTTTAATCAGATAGAGTTCATGATTTTTATACAAAGTCTTTAATCAGATTGTGCTTACTATTTCCATGCAAAAGGTGTTTATGCTTTCCACATGAAATGTTATTTAATCAGATAGTGTTTACAATTTCCACATAAAATGATATTTAATAAGATAGTGTTCATGATTTCCATTAAAAAGGGTATTTAATAAGATGGTGTTCATGATTTCCATTCAAAAGGGTATTTAATCAGATAGTGTTCATGATTTCCATTCAAAACGGTATTTAATCAGATGGTGTTTATGATTTTATACAGAATCTTGTCAGATTGTGCTTATGATTTCCATGCAAAAAGGGTATTTAATCAGATAGTGTTTATGATTTCCACACAAAAGAGTATTTAATCAGATGGTGTTTATGATTTCCATACAAAAGTGTATTTAATATGATTGTGTTTATGATTTCTACACAAAAGGGTATTTAATCAGATTGTGTTTATGATTTCCACACAAAAGGTTATTTAATCAGATTGTGTTTATGATTTCCACACAAAAGGGTATTTAATCAGATTGTGTTTATGATTTCCACACAAAAGAGTATTTAATCAGATGGTGTCCATGATTTCCATTCAATCACATGGTGTGCATATATGGAACAGGATGCATGGTATTCAGTAAGATGGTGTGCATATAAGCGCACCGTTGGTTCTCGTCAGGGTCATGTTAGAAGTGATACCAACGATCACGTGACCCCTGCCCCTTCTCGATTTCGTAATTAGGGGATTTTTTTTCGAAACTGCGTATTAGAATGAGATATAATCTTTGTTTCAATGAAATATAGTTAGTTCTGGGCTTTAACATCTGACGTTAAGCCATTTTTTTTTGTTATAGTCATTTTTTAAATCTATGTTAACTGTCCTTCAGATCATTAGGATTGTAAAAGATTAGTTCGTATCTCTGGAAATATCTGATGTGTTCATACAGATTTTCTTGGATTAAGATTTTATTCGGATTTCCAAAACAGTAGTGTTAAGTATTGTGTTTCTACAACAAACTGTAGATAAGCACAAGACAGACTTCAGCATATATAATCGTCTTCCATCTTGGATTTTCCACTATGACTTGAATCTTGAATCTATTAGAACATTTTTTACGAGAACGTTTGTAATTTAATTCGTGGATTATTCTTGGGTTATTTTTTAATTTGAGTCTTAAAACTGTAATTTCTTTTTCCATTTTAACAATCTTTTTCCAGGGAAATAACTTATTAGTTTTCTTTTATAAAGCTTGTTGTTTTCGCTCTCTTTTATCATGTATTAGGGCCTAAACTCGTAACACAGAAAAAGTGGGGGCTCGTCGGGAATTTGAATGTTGGCTAAAATATTTCAGAAAACTGTAATTTGTAACATTTGAATTCCCCATGTTTTTAACAAAAACATTCTCAAATGAGATCGACAAGCTTTTCTCCACAATGTCATCAAAAGTGGAAATCTTTCTTTCAAATCCTACCCAGGAACAATTATGCTTTTTCAAATGAGATGATTTAACTTGCCAGAAAATATAATCTTTCCTTAAATAAATCTTCCTTAACGAAGCAAGAAATATAAGAAATATTTTGATTCAGTGTTGGATAAAAGTGATTTGATTTGGACCAGTAAGACTGTATCAGACTCTGTTCTAAAAGTAAAAGAATTGTAATTAATTACAAAACGGAATTTTAAGAAACAACGAACTTCAGGAAAGAAAGGAAGAAAAATAAATGCAAATGTAGTTAAATAACGAGGAAAACCAAATGCAAACGCAGTTACATTAGGAAGGAAAAGAAATACAAATTTAGTCACACAAAAAATGCAAATGCAAATGCAGCAGTTAGATAAGAAAGAAAAAATTAAATGAGAGAGAGAGAGAGAGAGAGAGAGAGAGAGAGAGAGAGAGAGAGAGAGAGAGAGAGAGAGAGAGAGAGAGAGAGAGAGAGATGTGCGTATGCAAAGTGAGAAGAAAGAGACGATATATCGATGTAGAATGAACGAAATAGAGCTTAGAGCTGGCAGGTGAAAAGCACATTCATAGTTCACATCCAAATTTAAGTTTTGATCTCGCAAAAAAATATCAGATTAGTGCCCCCGTTCAGATAAAAAGAAGTCGTCAAAGATTTTACTCGTTTTGAAAACGTTGCTGAAAATTTAAAATGGTTAAGGGAGCATTGGACTCAATTATTATAATGTGTACTCACTAATAAGGCTAGTGATATTTACTGTCAGTTCACCAACGTGTTGAGAATGATGCGGTCACAGAATACATCTTAAGAGGTTATGAGATAGTTCCTGAAGTTTATAGGCAGAAAGTCAGAAACTATATATATATATATATATATATATATATATATATATATATATATATATATATATATATATATATATATATATATATATATATAAAGCTGAACAAATCATGTTGATTTTGCTAGAGAAAAGAGCAGTTATTTGATATATGCTGCTTAGCCAAGAAAGTTGAAAAAAAATTATGAAAGTCTCAAACAACTGGTATTACTTAAAGAGTTCAAGAACGGTGTCCAAAGTGACATTAAGACTTATCTTGCCGATCACAGGATCGACACCATGGAAAATGCTTCTCGTGCCGTACTCTTTAACTCATAACGTTCATTTTGTAAATAAGACTTCTATTCAAACATTTATATATCCTTATCTCTTGCTACGTGTACCTATTGCATAAAAGACACGTTATTTCTGATTGCTACAATCTGAAAATTAGGCATCAGAATCAAGACAGACCTGTTCCAATAGCTCTTATTAATAAGCGGTGAAGGTCACGGTCATGTATTAAAAGCAACACATTTGTTGGGTCTAATAAACCCCAGTCTGGTTGTATTATGGAGAATTATGAAACATTCATATCGAAGGACTCCACATCTCTCTTGGATGATTCGGGCAATCCCACTTGTCGTCGAACAGGAAAAAGATCATGAGATCTACTGTTTGTTTCAAAGGGCCATTAACGAAACGGAAGCCTCTGAAATACCTGTCTGTTATTTCATTGAAAACGGAATTTGTATGAGAAACTGGGAGACCTCCCGAGGTACCTGCTCGTGACGAGTGGTCAGTGAACTATCAAACTGTAGTTCCAAAACCTTACAGACGTGAAATACTTAATCTGGCACAAGAAACCCCTTTCGCTGGTCATGTAGTGATTAATAAGATCATGAATCACTTTTATTGGTCCAAAATCAAAAGTGATGCTGCCAAATACTGTAGATATTGTCATACTTGTCAAATGGTAGGAAACCTCATCAGAAGATACATAAGGCTCATCTACAACCTATTCCTGCTTTTGATGAGCCATTTAGTAGAATAATAGTAGATTGTGTTGGTCCCTTATCTTAGACCATGTCAGGTAGCCAATACTTGTTGACCATTATGTGTGCGTTAACAAGGTTTCCAGAGGTAATCTCTTTTGGGAAATTTAAATCTAAAACATTTGTAAAAGCTGTGAGTTTTTTTATACTCAGTTTGGCTCTTTTAAATATGTTCAGATGGTCAAAGGTCAAATTTTAGATATGGAACTTTCCACCCTATTGTGCTTGATTTTGGCATTCCTCAATTCAAATGAAACGATTTGAGTCTAATAATGGAGTTCTGTCTCTCTTGCTAACTTTTCCAATTTTCATCAGATTAGATTTTACGGCCCTTACAAAGTTCAAATGAAATTAATGAGTTCTATATAAATATTAGTGCTCCTTGGATCTTTTTTTTTTAATGGTTTAACGCCATTTGTCAGCACAATATAGGCTATACATGGCGCACAGTATTATTGGTGGAGGAAGAACCCGGACAAACCCCGGAAAGAACCACCGACCCACGAGAAGCTACTGGCAAACTTTCTCACATAACTACATTTGCCGAATCTTATAATCGAATACACGCAGACAGAGGTGAGATGGCAGTGGTCCGTAACGGACAGCGCTTTAGACCACTCGGTCACTCGGGGCCCCGAACTCCTTGGATCTAAATAGATTATAGGAGTACGAGTACCGGTATATTGAAAGAGATAGCCAGGTAAAACATTAACTTCGTTTAGTTTTACCTGTCCCACTCAGTGAAGATTTAAATGAAGGAATATAATCTATTCTACTGATATTGGAATGATAGATCTTCAGAATTCAGACATTATGAAAGATCTGGACCAGAAACTTTAACATTTGCAAGAGCAATAACGAACTGAACTCAAACAAATATTATTTGAATAAGAGCACTTCATTCCAGATGTTCCTATAAGGACAATCAACATTTTCCATGATGTTCAATTTGTAGAATGTAAACCTGTGAAATAACACCCGTACAAGATGAACCCTTTCAAACATGAATATTTGAGAGAACACATTCAGTATTTGCTGGAGAATGATTTCATATAGCTCTGTAAAAGTGACTGGAGTTCACCTTGCATGCTTGTTCCGAAGCTAGATAAAACTTTCCTTATGTGCACTGATTATAGGATGTTGAAGATTGTGACAAAGACATTCATTTCCATTACCAAGAATCGATAACTGTATTTGTAATATCGGAAATGCCACGTATGTCACCAAAGTCGACCGTCTGAAAGGGTTTTGGAAAATTCCACTAACGGAAAGAGCAAAGGATATGTCAGCATTCGTGAATCCAGATGAACTTTACCAATATAAAGTAATGTCGTTTGGGATGAAAGGGTCGCCAAGTACATTTCAGTGTCATATGAATACGATCACCTCTGGTCTAGATAATTGTGATGCTACAACGACACCTGGAAGGAACATTTAGCAACAATTCGGAAATTCTTTGACATACCGCTGCAAATCTGACAATTAATGAAGCTAAAAGTAAAATTATGCCGCGCTCGTGTACCTTTTCTAGCACATATCGTGGGACATGAACAAGTTAAACCTATACATGCTACGGTCGGGGCTTACCCTGAATTTCCCGTGCCTGTTAATTAAAAAAAACTGATACGATTTTTTTTAAAAATAGGGCTGGGTACTATCGGAAATTTTGTTTCGATTTTTCTATAATTGTTGAACTCCTGACAAATTTATTGAGTAAGAAAAACCAGCTTCTTTGGACTGAAAACTGTCAGGAAGCTTTTGATAAGTTAAAAGCCATACTTAAAAAATATAAGAAACAAGCTGATTAGCATTCAATAACATGATGTACATATAAGTAACAGGCTGCTTTGTATTCAATCACATGATATGTATATAAGCAAAAGGCTGCTTTGTATTCAATCACATGATGTGCATATAAGAAATAGGCTGCTTGGTGTACTTTCAGCTGTTACACATATCTGGTATAATATATATTTAATTGTTTGTTTGTCAGTTTGAAATTCTCTTATATTTTCATTACATTCTAATGTAGTGTAATATATTCACTAGAGATTATATTTGTTCAGATAATCGGATGACCTGAATTATTCTTTGGTAAATGAGTAATGTTGACCTAGATCCTGACCTTGATTGAAGGTTAGTGGCTATCACTTAAACAGGTTTTATTTTAATTTTAAAATGATTGGTTGTTGTCAAGGTCAAGATGGGACTAGTGAATTAAGAAGTAAAGAACTTTTTACTTCTAAGTAAAATTGATTGGTTCTTGTGACTGGATCATGATATGAGTACGTAATATAAACGATCACGTGACTCCTTTCACCACCACCCCATAAATGACAGATTGATTATTCAACGAACCACAGATCTGAATTACAGATTGTGACGATGGTGGGTCCCGACAGCTCTAAGCCCCATATTTTTTTCTAGTTGTCCTACAATGTCCGCGTACTTAAACATGGTGAAAATGTTAATTCCTAAATGAAAATTCAAATTCATAACAAATCACTGAAATTAAAATATGTTTCAGGTATAAATTTAGACTAAATGATTTGTTAATATTCTAGAAAAAAGCATTTTGATATTATCTAAATATGTTATTTTTAAACTAATGTAGTTTCTTGAAATCAGAATTTAATATGATTGTAGCTGTGACCAGATCTCCAACAACAATATAACTATAGGCCAATGTTATATCTCTTAAACAGAACAGGACATGAAAAAATCTTGAGAACCAATATAGACCAACAAGGTTTATACATTGATTTCTGGAACATGCTTCAGTGTATTATTATGTTCGAACACCTAAGGTTTCAATCGATTTCCATAAATTACAATGCATCAAGTTCATAAAATGTTTTATGTAGATACCGGAAACGCTAGGAGATTTCACCGTTTTTTTCTCCGGAAATTGCCTGTTCACTCAGAAAGGCATATCGATCTACCTTAAGGCAGGTGCAAAATAAATCTAAAAGCTCTGAAATTATATGGCCGCCAAGGTTTTAGCATGCGTTCGCCCACTTTTCTATCGTCATTAGGGAAAGCCAATATTTACATTGGACCCGTCAAATATACATAAACCCCAACTTTGTAGTGCCTTAAGTTGAAATTGATTTGTTGAGTTTCAATAAGACCAGCAAACAAATGGCTCAATACCTGAACATACACCTTGGTGGTTTTATGAGATATTCCTAAAGTAAAATAACAATAAAATAAAGAATATGGTACATTGATTTCGTTACAAAATATATCAAGTTTAGCACAAAGCTGTTATTGGACAACATGGTTATGAATACAACTGATTAAGGTATAGTCATGAGTTATATTTACGTGATGATGTAAACCTAGAAATTAAATTAGTTTCAATATATATTATTTCCATTAAGTGTTATATTTGTTTGCAAGATACACTAATGTACACCAGGCAACACTACGATAAATTGGCGTGGTCAGCATATACCTGCCTATTGAACAGCAGACAACACACCATTGAGTTGCAAAGATGACGGCATAGTGTACACCAGACAAAACACCGTTGAAGTGCAAAGATAACGGCCTAATGTACTCAAGACAACACACCGCTGAGTTGCAAAGATAACGGCCTAATATTCACAGACAATATACATATGAGTTGCAAAGATAACGGCCTAATGTACACCAAACAAAACACCGTTGAGTTGCAAAGATAAAGGTCTATTTACACTAGACAAAACTCCGCTGAGTTGGTGTCATGGGAGATGGTATAAGGTTTTAATTCCTAACTTAGCATAAATAATATTTAATTTTATACAATTAGTCTAGCATTTACTGTATGCTCTTCACGCACAAAGTGCTTTGAAAGTAAAGGATGACGTCTTTAGATTTTAAAATAAATTTACGTCATTGAAGTAACGTCATAATGATATGCATCACCAAAACAATTTATAATGAAAACTGAATCAGTGAAATAATAAAGTAGAAATAAACAGTCATGCATATAATTCTATATTTATAAAATGAATGTAACAGCACAGATCTTAAGCTTTATTAATTCATACATTCAATGATTGACTGATTGGTTCATTCGTCGTTCTGGGTTGATTGCTCTAAAGCGCAAGCCTTTACCGTAAGATCACTGTCATTTTACCTCTGTGTGCGTGGTTCAAGTCTCGAGATCGAACCATGCATGTATGTGAGACAAATGCCATTATCTACACGTGGGTCAGTGGTTCTTACTGGAGTTTTCCAGGGATCTTCCTCCACCATTTAAAAAGGCTGCCATGTAAAGCATATCTTGCGGTGAGAAATGGGGTTAAACCAAAAGCCAAAAACATCATTCATTCATTGATTCAACGGTTTGGTGGTATGCTAATGGCTTCCTAACTTTCAAGGACCTAAGTTTGTATCTAAGATGCAACATGTGTAATAATAGAATTGTCTTGGACTGTGACCTTTCATAATTGAGAGCACATTATCATAAGTGAAGTTCTGCTTCTTACAGTCACTCACTTTTTTTTGACGATACATCATTCTTACGATCTCACCTGTCTGCGTAGGTTCGAGCCTCAGGCGCGGTCAACGTGGGTACCCAAGAAAGCATGTCAGCAGTTTATCGGTGGTTCTTAATGGTGTTTTCCTTGGTTCTTACGACACTAGTTATACTGGCGCTGTGTATAACAAACAATACTCCCACTTCTCTATTGCGATGGACCATTCTCACATACAGTCACCCTTGTGGCTATCTGCTTTTTTCGAACAAAACAAATCGCGAAAGCTATCAAACGATGGTCTTTATTACAAGAAAATGTTACCATGTTTAGTATTTTGATCGCCCATCTTGTATAAATGGTAAAATGCCAAAGTACATTGAAGCTATACTCGTGAGTTCCACATTACTTAATGATCGATACATTATGATAATTGCATTGCAATTAAGAGAACGCGTCAACAAACTTAACCTATCAAGATATGTCAAAGAATGAATAAGGTATTTTGCGCTGACCGTACAGGTGTTTCATCCATAGCTTTAGCATAAGGTTTAGAATTCGGTATCTGGCAGGTGAAAACATTAGGTTACCTCTGAACTTATGCCCAGTCCTATTTAAAACTCACAACCCTAGTAATTTACAGTTTATTCGAAATCAAGCTTAGAAAAATGATATGGAGTGGATTCAGTTACGTTATAGGTTGATGTGTGTGTGTGTGTGTGTGTGTGTGTGTGTGTGTGTGTGTGTGTGCAATTTACCGCTCCAATGGCATAGTGGTTAGAGCGTCCGCCACGGAAGCGGGAAGTCGTGGGTTCGATCCCCGGCTGAGTCATACCAAAGACTTACACAAATACTACTAACAGCAGCCTCTCTTGGCGCTCAGCATTAAGAGGTTAATGTTAGAACTGGTCGGACTGGTGTCATGATAATGTGACTGGGTGGGATGGACATCATGCTACATGTCTGCGGCTTGATGTATCAGTGCTAGACATCGCTATAAACTGCCTCACTGCAGACATCGTAGCGATATATATGACTAAATTGTTTTAAAAAAGCTACGTTAAAAATCCTAATCAATCAAACAAGCAAACAAACAAACAAACCTGCGCAATTTAGCGATTGCTTACACTATTAAAGTGAAACAGATTGGGGGAGGGGGTGCGATCAATCACATCGTCAGTTGAATAAATAGGAACTGTTGATTTGTTAATGCCCGGATGACGATACAGTTATGTATTGCTATACAGCAACTGTTTTAAAAAAAATATATTTGCAAGAAGCTGCGATATTATGTTTACCGTCCTGATGAATATAGATAACAATACATTGTCTCGGTTATATTCGATTGATTTAAGTAACGTGATCTGTTGCCCCATTTTTCTATTGTTTCTTCTTTGATCGAATCTTAGACAAAACAGTTCATGCACGATTACGAAATAGCGTCGGTCTTTCTCGAGACAAATACTAAATCGAGTTATAATGTATGAAATTGATACAAAATTTTGATTAGATTGCCTCCACAATAGATGGAAACTACAAGCATTATCAATCAGTGTCAGGCCCTTGACATTTGATGTAATTGCACACTGGCACGCGCATGGCACGCGCCTACGGCTATCACAACTGGATAGATGTGTGCCTGCACGTGAGGATTTTATTTCAATACGACTGTTAGTGACAGCTAAGGGTATTCGAATTTAATAAACCGATACATTGCAACAAGGTAACTTTGCCCTGGGAGCAGACTAGGGTCACACAAAAGGGATATAAGAGCTGGTGTGGTGATGAACATGCAGAAGCATTAATTTATCAATCGTGTGTGTACAGTTTAATATATTACATTTGTAATTTAATACATATTTATTACAGTTCTGTTGAAGGCCCTTCGCATATTTCTAACTATTAATATATTGCATTGTGCAATTTAATTAGAATCCGTTTTGATCCATGGGGAACACTTAATCCTTTTCCTCCAATTTTTAACAAAAATTTCTTTTACGCTTATGTCTCATAGATACATATATACTGATACATTTAAGGCTCATAAATACGTACCTGTATAATGAAACACGATTCGTTGGTAAACACATGTATACTGATACAATTACGTCTCATAGATGCCTGTATACTGATACAATTTCAAAGATAGATATATGTATACTGATTAAATTACGTCTCGTAGATAGATACACGTATACTTATAAATTTACATCTAACATACATACCTGTATAATGATACATTTACGTCTAATAGATACATGCCTGTATAATGATACATTTAGGCCTATATATATATATATATATATATATATATATATATATATATATATATATATATATATATATATATATATATATATATATATATACATTTACGTCTCATAGATACCTGTATACTGATACGTTTACGTCTCATAGAAGGGGCCCCAAGTGGCAGTGTCGTCGAAAGCGCTTTTCGTTACGGATCACTGACATCTCACCTCTGTCTGCGTGGGTTCAAGTCTCAGATTCGGCCAATGTGGGTATGTGAGAAACCTTGCCAGTAGCTTCTCGTCGGTCGGTGGGTTCTTTCCGGGGTTTCTTCCTCCACCATTAATACTGGCCGCCATGTATAACCTATCGCGTGCTGAAAAATGGCGTTAAACTCTACAATAACAATAACGTCCCATATATACCTGTATACTGATACATTTTATGTCTCGTAGATACCTGTATACTGATACATTTACGTCTCATATATACCTGTATACTGATACATTTACGTCTCGTAGATACATGTATACTGATACATTTACGTCTCATAGATACCTGTATACTGATACATTTACGTCTCGTAAATACCTGTATGCTGATAATTTACGTCTCATAGATACCTGTATACTGCTACATTTACGTCTCCTAGATGTGTACCTTAATCACAATTTCATAATATTGTGATTAAAATTATTGTAACAACTATATCGGATGACGTGTACAAATATAAATGAAATGTTGACGTCAATTAAATTCAAGTAACATGATGGCAACAATATTTGTCCTTTTTACCATTTTTTAGTCTTTGTTAAATATAATTTATATTTTCATTATTTTAAGCGATAGAGAGATAGAGAAGGGGAGGGGTCTAATATAACAAATTTGGAAGATTAAGCTGAGAAATTTTCTGAGGCACACCGTAGATGCGTATCGAATGCATCTTGCATGATTTTTGCTAATGCTTTCGTTTCTTTCTTTCTTAATTGTTTTAAACAAAAAGTAACGTTGCGGGCTACAGTGTATCCATGGAATAGTTTCTAGGTAAAAGTGTTTTGTTTACATCCTTGGTGAGACTGGTTTTCTTTCGCAGCATGTCTTAGTCATCTGGTAATCTCAGTTGGGCAAAATGTGTTTGGATGAAAACACACATGCCACCACTGTGAAGTTTCTAAAGAAGTTGGCAATACTCCCGTGCAATCTCCATCAAACTAAACTCAAGGAAGCACTTTAATTAGTGCACTTTGAGCTATAATTTCCATTTACTGTATAATACTAAATGTATAGGATGCAGAGCTTTAGTTTAATGAAACCCAGCGCAGCGCCAGCAGCAGTGGGTAATTTTGATGGGGAAGTCTAATATTTGAACAACATACTGAATCCGTTCCAGGTGAAAATAGATTCGTACATAGGACTTAAAATAAAATACCCTATGAAGGATTATATCACGTGTACTGTGTACTTAATTTATTTTCTACCATGTGAACTGTATGCCATTGTAAAAATTAAGAAAGACGGCCAGTAATAAAATGAGTTGGTTGATGTACATTTAAGACAGCGTGCTTGAATATCTGGAGCAAGCCTTCTTAATTACTCCTACTTGTTTCGTATTAATACATTCTGACCAGCCTCTGACGTATCTCGTTCTTAGTGAATTTGACAATGTTGAATACATTAAACTGGCCTGATTAAGAAACGCACTAAAACATCAGCCAATATAATTATAATATGCAGGCGAACTTACATGTGTTTTTATTCCACAGAATGTATGAAAGCAAAGGGCGGAATAATGTACTTTGCGAGCCCTGACGAGAAAAAGAATGAAATTATTCATACAATTTAAAATTCCATATGAAATGAGAATAAATTTAAGATTCATACTATGAAATGAAAATAACTTAAGTCAATAAAAAGCAATGGCTTTTTTAACTGTTGTTATTTCGTACATGGTACCGTATACTTCACCTTCTTTATCAGGTTACTCGTAGAATAAGACAATAAAACCAGATATTCGATTATTTCCATTCGTATATTGTCTCTTTGTCTCGTTCCTTCAATAATATTCTCTATTGAATAGGAATGAAACATTTGCCGACCACTTCATTTAGGTGGTTAGACAGTTGAAAGACTGTGAGCCGTTTGTAATACAAAGCGAGAGAAGAAACGAAAAGAAAGAAACAAGTTTTATTCTTAAAACTTGTTTCTTTCTTTTCGTTTCTTTCGTTTCTACCCTGCACATATTTGTCACGCGAAGACAATGACTTTTACCTCTTTTTAGGGTAAATTGAAGAACTAAGCCCAAACTAAATTAATTGGATTTGGATTGAAATGAAGTTCATGTAAGGCCAAACAGTTTTGCATGGAACGACGAGACATGTAAATCTCGCTTGTGCATGGCAATATTTGGGACAGACGATGGCGACCTACAAGAGGCAGTCACAAACATCTCAGTCATGGCAGTTAAACTGGAAATGAACATCAGCAGCAAGAAAAGTGAACACAGGGGAAATACAAAGATAACATGTAACTTGCAATGGGATAGAATTAGAGTGCACCTTCATAGGCAGTTGTCTGGACAATACAGAAAACACTGAGGTGGATGTAAACGCCTGAATGGGAAAGGCATCAGCAACTTCTGAAGACTAGTAAAATTCTGAAGACTAGTAAAATTCTGAACAACCTAGACGCTCAGTATGGTAAGGTAACTTCAATTATTCAAACTCCACCGTTCTACCTGTAGTTCTCTACTGATGTAACAACTACGAAACTTTAGCAACAATAAGGGCAGCCATAAAATGGACTCCATCCTTTGGGAAACGGAGAAGAGGAAGGCCGAGTCAGACTTAAAGAAGGACAATGCTACATAGGACTTATCATTAAAGCACAAACTCAAAAGACATACATACATACATACATACATACATACATACATACATACATACATACATACATACATACATACATACATACATACATGAACAACACGGAATAAAGTAGATTTTAAAACAATTGTATAAATCCAATGCACAAATGTTTGAATCTATAATATCTGTGCATAAATGTCAGAAGATATTTCTAAAAATACTTTGACATTTTGTTCTACCTTATGTAAAAAATGAATTGTGCTCAAATGTACCTTACTCGTGGATTTGCCTCACTGTGATTTCAAAGAATATCGACCAATTGTAGAAATGTTTTAAAATAGCACGGAAGAAAAACACATTTTATAAATATTTTTCAACTGACCATAATGTCAATGCAAACATTTGCACAATTTTAAAACAAAAATAAGCACGTAAGACCGCACAAGTCCAC
Organism: Unio delphinus; assembly: GCA_029339505.1. Taxonomy (NCBI): domain Eukaryota; kingdom Metazoa; phylum Mollusca; class Bivalvia; order Unionida; family Unionidae; genus Unio; species Unio delphinus. The sequence continues at coordinate 2,510,926 of JAQISU010000243.1, read as the reverse complement.
GAGCAATACTACACCTGCTGTTGACCTTAATAAGGCGTTATTATGTGATTTCGACATAAGTGCTTAATATAAAAACATAATTCAGCTTGGTGGATGGGTATGAATATGATACAGTTTGGAAGTTTGGTGAACTCAGGGAAAAACAAGATTATAGTTTGTCGGTATTCACTTTCTCTGTTTATACCACTTTTAATTGACAATCTCTGCTCTTAAATAGCAATGAGAGCACATTCTCGCGCTTTGCGCTAAACCATCATTTTCGAGATCCCACAGAGAGCTTTCAGATGTTCCTAATAAATTAAATATCCCTAAAAAGATGCGGAAGAGACTACAGGCATGTTCATAATGAGAATTTTTCTTTGCCTTGTAGTAATGGATGGTGCACCACTGGCGTTCACGACATCAATGTCCGGGTTTTGTAATTGACGCAGCCGACTTCACTTAAAATACGAGATTTATGGATCAGTCTGTTGCAAAAGAGAGGGAAAAATGCGTTCTATAATTGTACAGTATATATCAAGTTTGCATATATTTTACCGTGTTTACGTGCAGTTTGCTTTACGTTTGCAACAACAAAACAGATACACAGAGACGTTATCACTACTTCTACTACGGTAAAACTGCGAAAAGAATTTGATTGAGAATATTTGTCATTTAAAATTGCGAAGCAAATCATTGCGATGAAATGTGTTGTAAATTGTTTGGTATTCTATTTTATAAATTAAACATTCTGTATCTGTTTTCAGTGTTGATGGATCGGATGGATATATATATATATATATATATATATATATATATATATATATATATATATATATATATATATATATATATATATATATATATATCACAGTGTATCTAGCCAACCAATAGAAAGCTTACGTACAGATTAAATTTCTCTCAGAATTGATCCCTTCCCTGATTTCAGAAGCATCTTTCTCTCACAATGTTTCTCTTTCCTGAATTTAGAATATCAATAGTGATCTTCAAATATTCTACATTTCCTTGAAATTAAAATCTGTGCTTACTGACGTTAATATACTATCACGCACGTGCGTGTGATGTAGATTTTTAACAGAACTTTAACAATTCTGCAGTCATATCGCTACAATGTCAGCAGTGGCAATTTATAGTGATGTCTAGCACAGGGCATCATGCCACATACATGTAACATCAGGTCACACCCAGTCACATTATCCTGATACCAGACCACCAGTCCTAACACTAATTTCTTAACGCTGAGCGCCAAGCGAGGCTGCTATGAGTACAATTTTTTTTTTAAAAAGTCTTTGGTATTACACTGCTCTAACTACTTGGGGTACCTGAGCGGTCATGTAACATCATAATGTCGTTATGTGCACATCATTACAACGTTAAAGTACACGTATTTTAAAATATCAAAGTATTCGTCCTAAAACCAAAACGATTTATACATGGGGACTTTTTACTAAAGACATTGTAGTCTCACTCTGTATTGATTATATTTGTCTTCTTTCAATATTCTTCACTTTGCCCTTGAGTATCGATACTCATGTAATTCATTCAACGAGGAAAGACTTGATGAAATACGTATTCTAATTTTTCTAAATTATACTTTAAAGAACAAAATGACTGTGCTGTTGACGCATGAGCTGTAACCACTTCAGAAAAACGCTTCTGTTTAATACTTGGACCGATTCAACCAAAACGTACCAGTTTTATACAAATTTTGATGCGTTCTGACCACAGAGAGACGACCAATGTATGCAAACATTCAAACAAGTGGATAGAGATCGTTTCTCCACATCATTTTCATCAGCCCGGTAATCGTTTCTCCACATCATTTTCATCAGCCCGGTAATTGACATTCACCTCTGTTTGCAATCAAGCATGCTTTGTCCACATCGGGCAGCTGCAGCTACCTTACATATTTAACACGTTACAGGTCTCGTTTTATCATAGATGAATGAAACGCAGCTGTTCTATGTAACTTCTACTCAATTACCACTGCCTCAGCGACCTTCATTCTTTCTCAGAATATGGCAATACGTATCCCAACATAATCCGTGGTAATAGAATTAGTGAAAAAGAAAACAAATGGCTGAATGTACTCGAGAGATACGTACGGCACTCAAACAATTGCCAAAAACAGCTGTTTGTAACATATTTATTGTTTTCTGATAGGATATATCATTCTTCCTTACAGAAATGACAGTAGAAAAAGCGCCCCACTCTCCACACGCACATAAATTCACATAGCAAAACAAGAATGGCAGCGATAGTGGAGGTGGTGGTAGTGGTGATGGTTGTGGTGGTAAGATGGTGGTGCTAACTGTAATAGTATTTTAGTAGTAGTAGTAGTAGTAGCAGTAGTAGTACTAGCGGAACTTGTAGAAGTAGAAGGGATATTGGTGATAATATCAGTTTCGGTGAGTTTCTGCAAATTTTATTATATTTGTCCCGCTTAACATAACATGATTGTGGTTGTTGTTGTTGTTGTATGGTTTAACGCCATTTTTCAGCACACGATAGCCTATACACGGCGGCCAGTATTATTGGTGGAGGAAGAACCCGTGAAAATCCCCAGAAAGAAGCTACTGCCAAGCTTTCTCACATAACTACATTAGCCGAATCTTAGACTCGAAACCACGCAGACAGAGGTGAGATGGCAGTGATCCGTAACGGAGAGCGCTTTAGACCACTCGGCCACTCGGGGCTCCTACATGGTTGTGGTGGTATGATGTTGTGTGTTGTTGTTGTAGGGTTTAACGCCATTTTTCAGCACACGATAGGCTATACATGGCGGCCAGTATTATTGGTGGAGGAAGAACCCGAGAAAACCCAGAAAGAACCACCGACCCACGAGAAGCTACTGGCAAGCTTTCTGACATAACTACGTTATCCGAATCTTAGACTCAAACCCACCCAGACAGAGGTGAGATGGCAGTGTTCCGTAACGGAAAGCGCTTTAGACCACTCGGGGCCCCTGCATGATTGTGGTGGTATGATGTTGTCATGTGTAATTCAGCGTTAAATCAAAGTACTGCAAGAAGCAGCTGTTCAAGTAGTAACTGTAGTGGCATGAAAATGGACGTGGTCATCAGTAACATTAACAGTGGTTGTAGGGTTGGGGTGGGTTAAAGCAGCGTAAGAGTGTGTGAATTGGATTTTTAACTTAACTTTAACGGATTTTGTTCAGTCATATCACTACGATGTCTACAGTGTGGTATTTTATAGTGATAACTAGCGTCCGCATCGGATGCGGGAGGTCGTGGATTCTATCCAGGTTGAGTCATTCAAAAGACTTATAAAAATGGTACTTACAGCTGCGTCGCTTGGCGCTCAGCATTAAGAGGTTAGTGTTATGACTTTTCGGCCTGGTGTCAGTATAATGTGAATGGGTAGGACATCATGCTACATGTCTGCGACATGATGCCCCAGTACTAGACATCACAATAAACTGCCATACTGCAGACATCGTAGCAATATGAATGCAAATTGTTAAAGCTACTTTAAAAGTACAAAATCACACACACACACACACACACACACACACACACACACACACACGCGCGCGCGCATGGCTAGCACTGGAGCATCATGCCGCATACATATATCATGATGTCCCACCCAATTACTTTATCATGACACCAGGCCTAGTACTAACCTGTTAATGCTGAGCGTCAAGCGAGGAAGCTGCAAGTACCATTTTCACAAGCCTTTGGTATGACTCGGCCAGGGGTTCGAACCCGCGACCTCCCGCATCCGCGGCGGACGCTCTAACCACTTAACCAGTAGAAGAAAATACAGTAGTGGTGCATGTTACTGTCAATGTTGTTACTGTTGGTGGCACAATTTAATTAAAATCAAAACGAAACACCGATGATAGATATCTGCTGGTGGCCTTCGGAATTTCCAGTCCACGTATTTTTAGTAACGTATCAAGTAAAGTGTATAAATTCTTATTATGGAGATTTATCGTCAGTAATCATATGTTACGATTCTTGACACTTTAAAAATATGTTTGAGCTTTGTTGGTAAATCCGAAGACAACTAAGGCATGCTATCGTAAGTACAGATGTTCAGCCATCTAATTATTTTAGGCAGATCTCTATTTTAATTACATTGATGATTATGCCGATTCTGATCAACAGGCAAGAGAGACACAGAGAGACTGAGAGAGACTGAGAGACAGACACAGACAGAGACAGACAGACCTAGTTATAATGGAATTCTCAACACTTCAATGAATCTGAAAAACTATTAGGAATACGCACATACTTTGAATAGTTTAAGCATTCCTGTTTGAAATGTTTGTTTACTTGCAACGTGAGTCCATTATCCTTCAAGACGTTTTCCTTAAAAAACCTTGAAAAGCTAACCAGATAAAGTATAATTGCGAACTATTGTGTGTGCCAACAACTCATCTTCAAGAACTTCAGAAACACTAATGAAAAACACATTTCCGCATTTCGATTTCAAGTATTTTAGAAGACAGATTTCTTTTGCACTGATGTAGGATTTTAATGGTGACATACATACATACATACATACATACATACATACATACATACATACATACATACATACATACATACATACATACAATATGGAAAATATAGTGACTGACACGTACAAATTGCAATACTCGCAATACAATAAATATTGATATTTTGTAACGGAGAGTGAGGAAGAAGTCTGAAAAAGAGAAATAGTACAAAGAATTAAATTCGTGAACGGAATTATATATTATAATCATTGATTCATAGAAAACGCTATATTATGTCAGACAAATAGCGATTTTACCAATGATACACGATGACCACCCAATCCTGCTCAGATTCTAGGATCTCAGATATAACTGAAAAAGTAGCATCATTAAGATAGTGGCGTAGTAGTAGTAGTAGTAGTAGTAGTAGTAGTAGTAGTAGTAGTAGTAGTAGTAGTAAAAGTAGTAGTAGAAGCAGCAGCAGTAGTAGTAATGTCAGCAGTAGTAGCAGCGATAAAGAAAAGTAAAAGTAACATTATCAATGGACGTATGGGTGTTAGTGGTGGCGGTTTGTAACACAGTAGTTGTTCTGATAACATCACATTAGTTGTATCTTAAAGAACAAAACTCCAGTTTATACTTTAACTTAGAGGATCTATAGTTACAAAAATGTAGTTTTGATGTTGCCCTCGTTTTTTTTCTGATGCGCATGGTGGCCGAAGTAGTGGTGATGACGACAATGGTGATGGTGGTAGAAGTGTTGGTGGTGATGATGATCCAACGGCTGATCTGAGAGAGAGAGAGAGAGAGAGAGAGAGAGAGAGAGAGAGAGAGAGAGAGAGAGAGAGAGAGAGAGAGAGAGAGAGAGAGAGAGAGAGAGATTTACGTACTTGAGCAAGCTCATGAATCTCCAGCAAACATGCCAGTACAATTGTATAATTACAAAGAGCTACCATAGTAAAGTGTCTACACATGGTTACCATATTTAAAAAAAAAATTAAAAAAATTTAAGACTGTTAAAGATATTTATCTTAAAGTCATCTTGAAGAATTTATAAATCACTTAAGAAAACTACCGATTTTCCACGTTTTATTTTAAGGGATTCCGCGTATAGATTTTAAAGGAACTAGATGAACTAAAGACATCGCTACATGAGGAACAGTTGTCACACGAGGAAACTGTGCCCGACGGGGAACAGTTGCTGCACGGAGAACATGTGCCCCAAAAGGAACCGTTGTTGTACAATTTACCTTTACAGGTCTTACTCCTGATTCTTGTCAGTAACAGAAATATAAACATTAAGGAACTTTAGAAATAGTTAACATCGAAAGTAACATATAAAACTGATAATAGCCTGTATCGCCCGGTACCTGATACAGTACGGCAACTTAGTTCGTGCGACAACCTACACCGTACATTAATAGCTACAGTGCAGCAACTGGTACACTCCATATAGAGCTTATTTCTAGTATGACATATTTCAAAGTAAATCGATCATCTGAAAATAAACAAATATTGAAACATTTACTTGTTTGATACTGATAAATGTATGGTACTGGTATTCTTAAAAAAAAATTATGTTTCACAAAGATCATAAGACAAGATCACGATCTACGACATACATAATGACAGGCTAGGTCGTGAGAGACCCGTCATGCATAATGACATGCTAGCTCGTGAGAGAGACCTGTTATATGCAGTGACAGGCTAGGTCGTGAGAGTGATCCGTCAGGCATAGTAACAGACTAGGACGTGAGAGTGACCCGTCATGCATAGTGACAGACTAGGACGTGAGAGTTACCCGTCATGCATAGTGACAGACTAGGACGTGAGAGTGACTCGTCATGCATAGTGACAGACTAGGACGTGAGAGTTACCCGTCATGCATAGAGACAGACTAGGACGTGAGTTACCCGTCATGTGTAGTGACAGATTAGGCCGTGAGAGGGACTGTTGGGGTTATTTATGAGAGTTTTCACGGATGCAGACGACACAATTTATCCTCCATTTATAATGGAAAAGTACCTTTTACGTTTCAAGTTCAGATATCACAAACTGATTCGACCCTGTCAATCTTTCTGTTGTTCCCTTGAGGGTTCAATGATATAAAATTGCCCTGATACAATATTCCGCATGTAGTAAGAGGCCACACAATGGAGGCAGGGGCTGCGGTTCCTCAGTATTAGTGTGTCTAACTCGTCATCAAAAAGTACGAGTTCGAATCCTGCCATTGGATCAGCCTGGTGCCTACCATGGGTGCCTTTGAACACAGCTTTACACTGAATGCCTCTGCACTTAATAACCTTCTTATGGTTATGTGCCATGAGAAAAAAAAAACAATCTTTATTGTTGTTGTTGTCTCAAAAAATACAACGTGCATTTGATAATTTAGCGTCACTCTTTCTCCGCAAGTACAGTCATATATGACAAAAGGTGTGCTTTCCGTCACTACTAAATAGCGTCTAGAAATCTTCACCAATGGATATTTCCTCAGAGATGACAGAATAGAAATGATGCTAGTATTACTATATTCTTGGATTTTAAAAAAAATTAAAACCTAAATATTGACATGAAATTAGAGATCTGTTGCAATTTGAAGAATCCACTTTCACATTAACATTTTTGATCACTTCCTTCCCCAATAACACTCGCGAGCTTAAAAGTTCCTTCTCTCGGTTTATCGACATAGTATCGGTCAATGCATGAAACACGTGGTCTTGTAAGAATTAGGTAAAAATAAAAATAAAATATATTTAATTTAGTTAATCACAAGTGTATTACATTTGTAAACACCAGTATACCTAGCTACAATTTTCTCTACGATTGCGGATTAAATATTCAGATCATTGTCAATGTAAACAAGTCTTGATTCTGACCTAAGAATGTTTTAGAATGGATGGTTCCATTAAGTGGCAGAGTATTTCCAGACAATGGTAATTGCGAGCTAGTTCAAGAAGAGTGGTATATAATCTTGTTTATCTAAACATTACTCATTCTTGCTTCAATATCTTTAAGCAGATTCAGTCTTATTGCTGTGTTCAGTTTTTCATTTGGGTAGATTTATTTATTAAAAGAAAATATATTTAATTGGAATACAAAGTGTATGCCAATAAAAACTTTTGGACTGGAACATTAATTTGGAATTATAGTGAAATCCGACAAGGACATTTAGGCTTATATTATTGGGATATACAACAAAAACTCTTATCACATCGCCACAATCCAGGCCACTGGCATATTAGAGACTGCAGGAACATAAACACATTCAATATAAAACTTTAATTGGAATTCCAATTTAATTCAGTTGCAACTTCAAACATTTGGACTTGTGATATAAATATTTGAACTATGGAGGATTTAACTCACAATACTGTATTGAAAAAAAATAATTTCACTTTGTCTTCGAGGGAAATAAATTATTAGCTGGGTTTTACAAAACATGTTGGTTTTCACTCTTGATTCCTCCACCCATACAGAACCTCACCCCACCCCATATATATATATATATATATATATATATATATATATATATAATTTTAGATGACGTGAAAACAGAATCATCAAATTAAGGACCAAACATGTATTGCAGAGTATATGTCAATATAATTATGTACTAGTGAGAACAAAGCACTTTTCCAAATATTTCTACAACAATAACAATCTAAATAGTTTCATAGTGTATTTCTTTTTGTATCATGTGTTAAATAGAGAGCGTCCGATATTGAATCTGTCACAATATAGAAATAAACGTTGTATAGCTTCATACATTGACATAAACATGTTTTTTCTAGGGGTTGGTGTTTTTGTTATTTTCTTTGTTTTTTCTTTTAGTATTTTGTTTTAAAAATCGACTTCTGTCTAAATATTAGGAACAAACCATTTAAAAGAGGAGTCGCCTGTTTTTTTTTTACCCGAACATCTTTTCTTCTTTGACTTTAAATTGATTAAATCTTGTAAATTAATATCATGGATTCATTACGGATTCACCACCCCCACCCCCCACCCCCACCCCACCCCCCATATGTACAAAAGACCATTTCACTTGCATTCCCACATATTTAGACGATTGGAAACGGCAGCACAAAAATAAATTTGTATTACTCTCAATTTAATTTTAACAAAAGTGGCAAATAAAAGTGAATTCTTTTTAAGAGTGAGGCTCAGTTATACTTATTGCTTAAAACGGACTATATCAGGCTGACACTGAGCGAGTGAATATCGGCAAACACCTAGATACTTTGACTACATAATCTATTTTACTTATTCGCAGCATTCGTTATTGTCTACACAAGCAAATATGAATGGGCTTCGAGTGACGGGACCACATACATTTTAGGAGATTTTTTAAAAAGGTCTACTCTACACCATTATGCCCTGTATAAAACTAAAATAAAAAAGGAGATAAATGTTTTATGAAGTCTGCAAACATTCGACTGTGTGTAAATACACTGTACTTGGTGTTAAAAAGTACGCGCATTTCTAAGGAACGAGCCGAATTCAGTGATCCGACTGGCATAGCTTTTGAGATTTTGTTGTGACCGCGGTTTGCGTGTGTTTAGTTGCAGGAATGTGTGTGTGTGTGTGTGTGTGTGTGTGTGTGTGTGTGTGTGTTAAGTGCTATTGGTAATACGAATCTGCTTAACAGTATGTCAGGATGTCGTGTAGCCAAATATCAAGTAAAAAAAGTTAAATGTATTATTATTATTATTATTATTATTATTATTATTATTATTATTATTATTATTATTATTAACTTAATAAACTTAATTTTAATGTTCAGTAGTTGTTATAATACAAAACTTAAATTATGTGTAGTAGTCATTACACATGACTGTAAACAAAATATGTGAAGTAGTTATTACACAAGATTGTAAACAAACTGTGTAATATTTAACACACAAGACTCTAACAATCCTCAGTGTGATATTTATGACGCAAGACTGTAAACAATTACTGTGTAGTAGTTATCAAACAAGACTGTAAACAATTACTGTGTAGTAGTTATCAAACAAGACTGTAAACAATTACTGTGTAGTAGTTATCATACAAGACTGTAAACACACTGTGTAGTAGTTATCAACAAAACTGTAAACAAACTCTGTGTAGTAGTTATCATGCAAGACTGTAAACAAACTCTGTGTAGTAGTTATCATACAAGACTGTAAACAATTACTGTGTAGTAGTTATCATACAAGACTGTAAACAAACTCTGTGTAGTAGTTATCATACAAGACTGTAAACAAACTCTGTGTAGTAGTTATCATACAAGACTGTAAACAAACCCTGTGAAGTAGTTATCAAACAAGACTGTAAACAATTACAGTGTAGTAGTTATCAAACAAAACTGTAAACAAACTCTGTGTAGTAGTTATCATGCAAGACTGTAAACAAACTCTGTAATAGTTATCATACAAGTCAGTAAACAATTACTGTGTAGTAGTTATCATACAAGACTGTAAACAAACTCTGTGTAATAGTTATCATACAAGACTAAACAAACTCTGTGTAATAGTTATCATACAAGTCTGTAAACAATTACTGTGTAGTAGTTATCATACAAGACTGTAAACAAACTCTGTGTAGTAGTTATCATACAAGACTGTAAACAAACTCTGTGTAGTAGTTATCATACAAGACTGTAAACAAACTCTGTTTAGTAGTAATATTTGTTTTCAGACAACAACTATTACACCGATCCTGATATGGATTAATTTCTTATTATTGCAAGGATGCGCTGGATAATATGTTGACAGTGGCCCTTGGATATCGGTGCCAGGTGGCATTTCAGATACCAAATCAGAACAGTTTTGTAAGAATACATTCTCGTATCCATGGTTATAAATCTACATTCAATGTAACACACACGTGCATATACTTTTAAATTTGTAACATAATGAAATCAGATTAAAACTATTTAGAATTAATTTGAAGATATACGCACGGGAGTTTTATCGTTGCCAACACCTTTTTGCCTGACTCACAGGTGTAACCTAATGCGTAAAGAACGGAATGTAGTTTTCAGCACCGATAACCGTGTGTCTAAAATAATTTCCTTAACGGCATTCTGGGAAGCAACGACTGATTACTGCACGAAACGAAGTCAAAAGCAGTAATATCAGCGACCAAAAATAATTGGGTTTTCCATGACAGGGACTGTAAAAATGCAATAAATCGAACTTCCATGCCTCTAAAATATTAGTCAGTATAATCTGGGGTCATGATAATACATGGTATTGAGCGATTAGAAAGCTAGACTTTCCAAAGAAATGTTGAATGGAAGCTTTTCAACTTACCCTTCAGAGCCCAGAGTCCGTAAATTATTGCCTGGAAAGATCGACAGGCCAGAAATCCCTGCCAGAGCAAGCAAACAGAAGACTTCAACCCTGAAGAATGCCAGAATTAAAGCCGCATCTCGTGCTAAGAGACTCAGAAACCGTGATTGAGAAAAAGGAGAAAATGAATTATTCAAGCATAATACAAGTTTCCATGGGTTTAAATACGTTTTATGTAGATACGGGGTTTGGTACACAAAATGAAGCAAAGATAAATGGAAGAGGATATAGTAGGATAAATTACGAAGCTAGTTTCGTCCTTCAACGACCGATCCCTAAAAGGCGAACAGTAAATGGCGACCGGCTAATAATCGATATGCTTTTTGCTTGTGAATACAACGCGGTGTAAGAAATGAGATTTAGTGTTCTCATTCCGATACTGAAGCCAATTAAAATCTGTGGTTATGCTTGTATCATGGCAATCATTGTTTATCGACCAAATTGATGCATTTACATCATCAGTCTATGAAAGAACGTGATTGCAAAATTACACACGAATAGTACATGCTTTTACTGGGATAAAGAATTTACCTGTCAAACAACCTTTCAGAAAAGTATTGGACGCCATAGATTTATAGGTTTCATCATGTTTATAATCCGTTTATGATTTCGACACACACACACACACACACACACACACACACACACACACACAAACACACTATATATATATATATATATATATATATATATATATATATATATATATATATATATATATATATATATAATAGCATTAACTTCAACTGATATCTGCTCTGAACTCTCGGCTTGACACTTTGCTGATATTGCTTTGGAACAATATGGAACAATATAACCTGTAATATGCCGATGTGCCTGTAAGCACCATTCAATCATCTTTCTTTCTTTCACTAAGCATGATTGTAATATAGGCAATACCATGAAAAGACTTTATATCTGCCCCAGAAATCAATACAAGTCTGAAACAGAAACTACAACTTTAAGTCAATATATGCCCCAAACTATGGACGTTAACTAAATGGTAGTTCAATTCTTGGTATATTTCTTGCATAAAATATTTTTGCATATTTTTACATTTTTTTTTCCAACGGTGGAGACATGGAGTAGATGGAGTCTTGACCTTAAACAGTTGTACCAACTGCAGTCCTGTTCAGTGGCGTCGCTAGGGGGGTGCGGGGGTGCGGACCGCACCGGGTGACACCATCTCAGAGGGGTGACACCAAAATGAAAAATTGTAAATATTACAGAGCACACACTGCTCGGTCTAGTCGGATTTCATAAGCGAATAACCGATCATAGTTAAATACATGACTAGCAGGCGCAGGTAACCGTCTAACCTTCAATTAATTTGTTTTTGTTCTTGTCATTTTTATACTGTGGACTTTTTTAAGAAAAAGAAATCCATGGTGGAAGTCTGGAGGGGTGACACCATGTGTTTACCGCACAGGGTGACACCAACCCTAGCGACGACGCTGGTCCTGTTTAATATAGAAGATGTCCTGTTTAATATCGAAGATGTCCTGTTTAATATAGAAGATATCCTGTTTAATATAGAAGATGTCCTGTTTAATATAGAAGATATCCTGTTTAATATAGAAGATGTCCTGTTTAATATAGAATATATCCTGTTTAATATAGAAGATGTCCTGTTTAATATAGAAGATGTCCTATCTAATAAGGTGTTCTGTTTATTATAGAAGATGTCCTGTTTAATATAGAAGACGTCCTGTTTAATAAGGTGTTCTGTTTATTAAAAAAGATGTCCTGTTTAATATAGAAGACGTCCTGTTTATTATAGATATCCTGTTTTATATAGAATTTAATATAGAAGACGTCCCGTTTAATATTAAAGACGTCATGTTTATTATAGAAGACGTCCTGTTTAATATAGAAGATATCCTGTTTAATATAGAAGATGTCCTGTTTAATATAGAAGATATCCTGTTTAATATAGAATATGTCCTGTTTAATATAGAAGATGTCCTGTTTAATATAGATGTCCAGTTTATTACAGATGTCCTGTTTAATATAGAAGATATCCTGTTTAATATAGAAGATATCCTGTTTAATATAGAAGACGTCCTGTTTAATATAGATGTCCTGTTTAATATAGAAGATGTCCTGTTTATTATAGATGTCCTGTTTATTATAGAATTTAATATAGAAGATGTCCTGTTTATTATAGATGTCCTGTTTATTATAGAATTTAATATAGAAGATGTCCTGTTTAATATAAAAGACGTCCTGTTTATTATAGAAGACGTCCTGTTTATTATAGAAGACGTCCAGTTTAATATAGAAGACGTCCTGTTTATTACAGAAGACGTCCTGTTTAATATAGAAGACGTCCTGTTTATTATAGAAGACGTCCTGTTTAATACAGAAGACGTCCTGTTTAGTATAGAAGACGTCCTGTCAATATAGAAGATATGAATAATGCTATTTCAAATTTTATGCCTTAAGATGTGTCTGATGCAATGTCAGAATTTTATAAACTAGATGTATTGTTTCATATGAAACGTGTTGTACATATTATGAGAAAATTTATTTTTCGTATTTCGAGAAATCAGATGATGACAAGTAATCGATACACAAAGTACTGCAAAAAGAAATCAAAGAAATTAACATTTGTCTATTTTATACAGATTCGGATGATTAAAATATAGGTCCTAATACCTATCACAGAAGATAAACAACCTGCGAAACCTGATACAGTGATCGGGATCCAATATTGATGATTACGCATCAACCATCTCACTACCAGACATGTCTGATGAGTCATGTGACGTCACAGCTGCAACCAGTGTTGTTTGTGTCTCAGCAGCAGAGAGGGTGAATCCTACAACGTTTTTAGACAAAATTTGATTGAAATCCTAAAACGAGCCGTCTTATAATCTTATTTTAACCAAAAAAAGGCGAACCCTACAACGTTTTCAGACAAAACATTGATTGAAATCTCCCTACGAAATCATTTTAACTAAAAAAATGAAAACGATTTTTTAATTAATTTTGGTCGCAACTTGTTGTCATCCACCCTCTCTGCTGCTAAAGTTTTCAGTTCTGGGTTAACAAAAATAATAAATAATTTGATCGAGTCTTTAGGATGAAAATCATTTATGATTTCACAAACAGACTAATCGCTAACACCTCTTCTTGTAAATCAATCAGATTATTTGACTGGTCGGTGAGTTTGAAATTAATTCTGGTTAATGAATTATTATGGCATCGCATATAGACAGGATTAATTGGGTTTTCAATAATTAGGAATCCTGGAGGAGCTGTTGGTGCAAATGAATAAAGAATATATCCTTGCTGAGCTTGATTTGATCGTTCGAGATTAATTTGATAGCTTCCTTCGATAACATCACACACTAAATTGAGCGCAATCACCGATGAAATATTCACGTTGAACGGAGCGATATGCCTACCACCACCATCTGGATCATTATTATGTTTGAGGAGGACAGTTGAATCTGATTTTTGTAGCGCTTTGATATCGGTTTTAACAATTCTTGCTAATTCATCAGCGTTGTATTTCGGAAACTTGAAATTACGCAGATTGTCTTCTGTGATATTGTAATCGGTTAGGAATCGTTGTTTATTGTCGCTGTTGTCATTAATTATTGTTTGAATAATTAGTTCATAGATATATTCCATGTCCGATATAAGTTGATTTATTATTTCAACGTGTTTTTGCGATCTTGTTTTCCGTAGTTGTTCTAGTTGTGTGTCATATAATTGTTTAATCTCATTAAAATAACCACGGACGTCAGTTAGCGTAAATGAAATAGTAACAGATGAGTCGGTTGTTCTTTTAATGATAAAATCCCATTGCAATGTGTCTTTGTTGGTGAATATAAATCTATCGGCGATTCTTCCTTTTCTTATATCAGATAAATCATCTCGATAACTGGGATTGATTTCATGATATGATTGTACATCCGTGGTTAAGTCGGTGGTGGATTTTTCCGGTGGTTTTTCAGGCCATCCCAGTACGGTTCTAATAGAACTCTGATAGATATCTACGACGTATCCTTCTGTGCTTATCTCAATTGCGGATGATAGCGTCGGCTCATGAACTGTTATAGCGATTTTTGATTCTTTTCCAGTAATCGATTTTATTCTACGCGCGAATTCATTATTGATTTGTTCGATTTGGTATGATCCGGTTGGTATGGAAACAACGTTCCAGTCTGGGGTTCCGTCGGGTTTATTCCTATTTGCAAACACTAAAGAATTATTGGGTTGTTGACCACCAAATGATTTTGATCTGATATTAGGCCAACTGTGATACACTCGTAGTTTTGCTAGCGCTATCTCCTTCACGGGGACTGGGCTAGGGAAATTCACACTAAACTCGGGTTCCGTTGATGTTATTGATATCATGCTTGTTTGTACTGGGTTCGTGTTCTCCACTATTTGTTGAAGTAATTCCATCGGTGTCGTCATTGTTATTATACTCATGTTGTATTTCTAATTTTGACACCGCGGAATCATAAATACTGACCATCACTGAGAACTCACAATCTGGTATGGTTGAGATTATTGAGATCATTTTGGTTTTTGGGTTTGTTTTTGGGTTCGTGTTTTCTGATTCCATCGGTGTTGTCATTGTTATTATATTCATGTTGTTGCTCTAATTTTGATATCGCTGAATCAAAAATACTGACCATCGCTGAGAATTCACTATCTGATATAATTGTATTATCGAGTGACGACGATATCATCAATGATAATTGCGAGTATGCGGTTGATGCAATATGAAATTGAAGTAAGTAATTCTGCAGTTTACTCTGGCTGCATGATGATATCTTTTTTGCTATCCCGGTTGATATACCCCCGATTGTAGCCACCGCAGAAATGCAAATTGGAACTACGACCGGGGCAATCATTGTAACAGATGCTAGTATTATTCCGGCACCAGTGAGAACGCTTGACACCGAGTATATAATAACATCAATTGCGGTGATTCTTCGTCGGTATTTTTTTATTTTTATTTGATACTCCTCAGTGAGGGTTTTGAGTCTATTCTGAAATTCTCTGACCTGATCATAGCGACATTGCGTTGATGAAATCATTGTTATTTTAAAAACGCTAGCGTTTTCAATTGTGAAATCCGAAGGATTTTCCTTTCAATTATCCTATTATTGACCTGGTTTTAGGATCTGAAGAGGGGACACCGGATACAAATTCTATTATCCAGGGTAGTGACTCCCTAATCACAGACTCGTCGGAATTCTTTATAACAATCGTAAGCGGGATTGGTATAGCAGGTGGAGGTTTTGGTATTTTCTCTAGTATATACATCAATGTGTTAACACCGCTGATACCTGTGTTGCTGAATTCCAAATCAAATTTACGGTGATGTATTATTGTAAGTCGGTAGCAACCTGGTGCACCAGTATGTCTGTTGCCAACACGAAGATAATTTTCATTTCCCCGGATCCAATCAAAGGTTCCACTATCAACCGTGTACACGATGTTATTGACGCTTACACTATGTGGAATTTTTACCTTATTGATAGCCGCGATAATTTCAACGAGAGTCATAACTGCCACAGGTGGGGTTCCAAAAAACTTATTAACAATGTCATTGACTGGTTTTTGATTTTCTTTTAGTTTAAGAAGATCGTCGGAAATATCGAGATAATTTACCCTGATTTTGGTAGGATCTATTGTTTTTCCACTCTCCTCCTTGTTAGAAAAGAATGAAACCAGAAGTTCGTTGATTCTAATCAGTGCTTGGGTTTTAATATGGTTGTCGATGTTAGAAAATTTCGTCGTGATATCTTGGAGGCTACTGCCCTCAAAGAACTTATTAACCATTTCATTTGTGAGCTTTTGTTCGTCAATAGCTTTTTTAACTTCAGCGAGGGTTGGACCTGTCAACGATGTGGTTTCAGAACCAGGTGTTCTCCCCAAAAATCTATCCACGATGGTATTAAGTGTTGTTTGTCTCATCATAAACATATTAATATCTTTGAGAGTTATTATAGATGTAGCCGGGATACCAAAGAAATTATTAGCGATGTAGGCATTGTGAGTGTGCTTGCCGATAAACTCACTGATTTCAGCGAGAGTCATGCCTGCCACAAGCGGGGTTCCAAAAAACTTAACAATGACGTCGTTAGTGGGTTTTTGATCTTCTATTAGTTTAGAAATCTCGAGATAATTTGCCTTGATTTCATTTTCATTCATCATCCCTCCCGCGTCCTTGTTAAAAAAGAATAGCGATAGATAGTTTTTAATTTCAGCGAGAGTCATGCCAACCACAAGCGGTGTTCCAAAGAATTTATGTATGACATTTTTGCGAAAATTATTATAACCTCGTATAAGATCATTCAGCTCACGTTCGTTGGTAGCAATCGCGTCGGTGATCGTAGACACAAGTGCGCCTGGTTTAAGTCGTCCGTCGTTGGAATACAGCGCAATAGAGTTTTCAGCGGCGTCGCGCTGCCGTATCAAAATGTCATTCAATGACACATCACTGGATTTCAATTTACCCTGTTTGTCTTGAAATACAACTATTTCATTAGGATCAACATTTGTTAAGTTCAACGTCTCAGCGATTTCATCTTCAATTATTTTTTTTATATCCTTGACAGAATCAGGTGGTGCAGTGTCATCGGGTTTGGGTTTCAAAGATCTCCCCCAAATATCAATCATGTTATTGTAAAACTCTTTCTCTCTCTAAAAAGCGATTGCTAGTGTATTCATTCACGACAACATGTGGTGGTTTTCCCCTTGGGTTACCCAAGGAGTTAGAAATAACATCAAGGATATTTAATACTTCGCTGCCGCATATTGGTGGGTCAATCATCGTTTGTGTTGGTAGCGTAGAATACCAAGTCTTCATTGGAAGGGTTTTTATATACCGCATAAACTCTTTTGGTGGGGCTAATCCATATGAATCGAAATAAACAATCCCACGTGGATCAATAGCGTATGCAACCCAGTGAGTTCCAGGTCCGGTGCTGTTATCGAGATTAATAATACCTGTTTCAGTTTTGTTTGGTTGATGTGGTAATTGATCTTTCATAAAGACACCTCTGAAGTTTTTAATCACTAGTTTTTTAGCCGCATCCATTAAATCAAAATTGGACATGGGAACCATAGGTTCCTCAATTAATAAATCGTTCCTGGTAGTCTTAGACCCTTTCCGCTGTACCACGAATACGGGGTTCCTGGTAGTCTTAGACCCTTTCCCTTTTTTTTATATCCTTTCCCAGTTGCTTTCTTTAGTGCCATACCTGCTGCAGTACCAACGGCTCCTAACGCTGCCGCTTTAGCCACCGCTTGGGCTGCTGCTGCAATCAATGCTGGAATCGCAGCTAACAACGGAAATATAGCGCCTGTTTTAATCATATTTTTGATAGCAGCCGCAGAAAGAGTAATCTGAACACCTTTTTTGGCTGCAAGTGCATCATTGAAATGTTTTATTTGACGAGTTGTCAGCGATAGTTTATTTGCACCACCAGTCATTTGGTTGGGTTTCAACGTGATTGTGGTTCCACATTTTTTAGCTGATTCCGATTGCAATTTTTTTAATTGACCGGGAGTTAACGCAACACTAATAGCACTATATGACATGTTATACATAATAGATTGATTCTAAATCGTTTACAATTTCAATGAAAAATCGAGAAAATCAATCAAAGATTTTCTACTGGGGCATCTAACACTCTCATTCTTCCTCCAACACCTTCGAGTAGCATTGATTTATCACTAAGAATGACAGCAACCGCTCTATAATTAGCAATACCACCAGGACGGGTTACACGGGCTCTAAAGTGTATATCAACAACAGATTGTCTCATCAAATCGAGATGTTCCAATGAAAAGTAATAAATCGGATAGAGGCTTTTAAAATCCAATTGTGATATTTGCAAACCAGTATCCACATTTTGATCACGTGCCATAAACGACAATAGGTTATGATATACACGTGCAATATGGTTGTGAGTGTAATCAAGTTGTACATCTTCAGATGGTTCCTGTTGTCCGTTTATTCTCAGTGAGACCTCTCTAACACCTAACTGATCAAATATCATATGACTTCGTTGTTGATTACCAACTCGTGCATTATTCTGTAACGCCACAAATATATGACGTGGAGCTGAAACCCCTTGTTTTGATGCCAGATGCCAAGTAAATATATCATCAACATTGTCTTGTTTAATATCCGTAGTCACTGATAACCAACTCAACAATGACTTTCCTCCTTGTTCCATAAATGACAACAATTTTTCTTCTGCTGTGATCGATGGAGTTAACACTGGCATCCACAATGCTAGTTTTGTTAAAATGACTTTACCATCAGCAACACCAGCATCATGCCATATTGCATCATTATCAGTACCCTTTCGTACAAGCGCTACTGTGTGTTTAGCTCCATAAATAACCTTTCGGACATTTCTACAGAATCCAAAAATATGATGCAGTGGAATTACACATGAAAACTGTCGACGCTGTCCATGCAACGTTGCTACGCGTGTTGCAAACCCTAGGTTATAGTTAGTGATATTATTTATGACATCAAAAGTACCAGCTGGTCTTGTATATCCGGCTGGTGCTGGATCAACTGCGGTAGCTTGTGTTGCCTTGACTCTAGAATACTGGTTGTGTTCAGGGTGATCAGTAATATCCTTAGAAAACATCATAGATGGACCAGCTGATCTTGTATAATCATCAGAGTATCTCGCTAACCCTATGATTGTTGTGGCCACATCAACTTCACGGTCAATGGATTCAATTTCCTTTCCATCAATGAGATATCTAGCGCTTTCAAATAACGCCATGATCCCATTATTAACAAAACCGACTTTGATAGTTGGGTTATTGTCATATGGTGTATTAGCATCGACATTTGTTACAAGTTCTCCTTCTACTTCAATAAATGCTTCACACGGTAGAAAATATTTACTGGTATCATGAACTTGAAGTTCAATTCGCGATCGGAGATCTGGTTGTACTGCGTGATAAGAATAAAATTAAAAATCGCGTACAGAATCATTCTTGCCAACTGGGGCATCCATATCAAATGCTGGATCAGGTGACCTTTTGAACATTTATTCTATTTATCAGAGTCTAAATCGCGATTTTTCATTTCATCGTCGTGTTTTTTTAAAGCCACTTCCTGCTATCATGTTTGCTATCATGTTATTTTGGTCTCCTTGATTTATCAAGGGAGTCACCATCGACGCTAATTTTTCGTCTACTGCGTTATTTATAATTCTACTAACACTTGCAGGCATTTCCGCTGTAGACGGTAACGGTTTCTTTTTTCGTAAATCACTTCGTGATTTCACTAATGATGTTAATTTATTCTTCGCAGTTGAAAATGCTTTTCCAGCAAGATCTCCAACAGCACTAATCCCCTTATCACGAATAACATCAATTGCTTTCATTGATAATTGTTTAGCTAACGGCATCACTTTTGGAGCCATTCTCGCAAATAACCCTGCAATGGTATTGCCTAAACCATCTCCGTAGTATGCTCTATAAACTGGAAACCGTGAATTAACTACATAGACGAGGGTTGGTTTATCATGATTGTAGTGTATGATCATTATTTTAAATCAGAAACAATTTTTCAATTGACTTTTCAATTCAGTCACTATGATACCCACTTTCCACTAACTCGCCAATGAAATCTCGATATGTGCTGATATCCATGATACCACCCTGAAATAATCGTCTACAGATATCAGCTGCTTCATTAATTATTTCCGGTGAGTTATTTCCGGCTCGTTTTCCTCCGATGAGAACCTCTAATCGTGATATATCACTGAGAACACTACCAGGACATGAAATCCAAGGATTTTCCCTCGAAGAGTTTCCAACTAAACCACTGCCTGAAAATCCTTTGGTTTTATCAGTGATACCGGTTGCACCTTTTTCATGATCAGCTTCTCTCGTTATTTTCATCGGTTGGGGGGATTGTGTTATATAGCAGCAGAGAGGGTGAACCTCACAACTTTCCGAGCGTCGATTCGGAAATCTGAGGCTTCCACCAAATAGTAAAAAAAATGGCGTCTATTCGATAAAATAAGATTTCCTTATATACGCCAACGTCGTTGTCATCCACCCTCTCTGCTGCTAGTGATTTCATCACTGGGTTAACAAAAAATAATAAATGATTTCAACCAAATATTTGATCGAGTCTTTAGGACGAAAATCATTTATGATTTCACAAACAGACTAATCGCTAACACCTCTTCTTGTAAATCAATCAGATTATTTGACTGGTCGGTGAGTTTGAAATTAATTCTCGTTAACGAATTATTATGGCATCGCATGTAGACAGGATTAATTGGGTTTTCAATAATTAGGAATCCTGGAGGAGCTGTTGGTGCAAATGAATAAAGAATATATCCCTGCTGAGCTTGATTTGATTGCTCTAGATTAATTTGATAGCTTCCTTCAATTGCATCACATACTAAATTGAGCGCAATCACCGTTGAAATATTCACATTATGAGGGGCAATATGCCTACCGCCACCATCTGGATCATTATTATACCTGAAGAGGACAGCTGAATCTGATTTTTGTAGCGCTTTGATATCGGTTTTAACAATTCTTGCTAGTTCATCAGCGTTGTATTTGGGAAACTTGAAATTACGCAGATTGTCCTCTGTGATATTGTAATCGGTTAAGAATCGCTGTTTATTGTCGCTGTTGTCATTAATTATTGTTTGAATAATTAGTTCATAGATATATTTCATGTCCGATATAAGCTGATTTATTATTTCAACGTGTTTTTGCGATTTTGTTTTCCGTAGTTGTTCTAGTTGTGTGTCATATAATTGTTTAATCTCATTAAAATAACCACGGACGTCAGTTAGCGTAAATGAAATAGTAACAGATGAGTCGGTTGTTCTTTTAATGATAAAATCCCATTGCAATGTTTCTTTGTTGGTAAATATAAATCTATCGGCGATTCTTCCTTTTCTTATATCAGATAAATTATCTCGATAACTGGGATTGATTTCATGATATGATTGTATGTCCGTGGTTAAGTCGGTGGCGGATTTTTCCGGTGGTTTTTCAGGCCATCCTAACACTGTTCTTAACGAGCTGTTATATATATCTACAATGTATCCCTCTGTGCTTATTTCGATCGACGACGAGAGCGTCGGTTGATGAAGATTAATAGCTATTTTTGATTCTTTTCCAGTGATTGATTTTATTCTACGCTGAATTTCAGCATTGATTTGCTTAATTTGGTACGACCCAGTTGGTAACGAAATAGTTTCCCACTCTGGAGTACTATCGGGTTTATTCTTATACGAGAACACCAGTGTGTTATTGGGTTGCTGATCACTAAATGCAACCGATCTGATATTAGGCCAACTGTGATACACTCGTAGTTTTGCTAGCGCTATCTCCTTCACTGGGACCGGAGAGGGGAAATTCACACTGAATTCTGGATTCGTTGATGTTATTGATATCATACTCGTTTGTACTGGGTTCGTGTTCTCCACTATTCGTTGAAGTAATTCCATCGGTGTCGTCATCGTTGCTATACTCATGATTTATTTCTAATTTTGGTATCGAGGAATCATAAATACTGACCATCACTGAGAACTCACAATCTGGTAATGTTGATATTATTGAGATCATTTTTTGTTTTTTTGGGTTCGTGTTTTCTGATTCCATCGGTGTTGTCATTGTTATTATATTCATGTTGTCGCTCTAATTTCGATATCGCGGAATCAAAAATACTGACCATCGCTGAGAATTCACTATCTGATATAATCGTATTATCGAGTGACGACGATATCATCAATGATAATTGCGAGTATGCGGTTGATGCAATATGAAATTGAAGTAAGTAATTCTGCAGTTTACTCTGGCTGCATGATGATATCTTTTTTGCTATCCCGGTTAATATACCCCCGATTGTAGCCACCGCAGAAATGCAAATTGGAACTACGACCGGGGCAATCATTGTAACCGATGCAAGTATTATTCCGGCACCAGTGAGAACGCTTGACACCGAGTATATAGTAACATCAATTGCGGTGATTCTTCGTCGGTATTTTTTTATTTTTATTTGATACTCCTCAGTGAGGGTTTTGAGTCTATTCTGAAATTCTCTGACCTGATCATAGCGACATTGCGTCGATGACAAAGTCATTGTTGTTATTTTAAATCCGCTAGTGTTTTCAATTATTTGTCATCGTTAGCGGGAATTGCTAGTACTTCAGTCGGAAAAATGAGCTACGAGTTCTAAACACCAGGCTATTTTTGATCTAATGGTGGAGCTATCAACCGCGACGACATTAAAGTTTTTTTTGCGACCATCCATAATTAACGTCGCGGTGCCACCAGAGTAGGTTTTACCGTCCGCGATCATATTAAATTGATCGATAGAGATCCACGTTAGCCTGTAGATACCATCGACCCATGTTGGCTTGGAGTCAGGGCCCACTATGCCGGGGAGACCCAAGATACCGATGGATAATGTAGTATAACCGTCTCTTATCCAATCCATGGTTCCATGATTAACCGTATACACGATATTTTTAACGCCCGTGTAGTGATGTGGAATCTTTACCTTTTCAGATATTCTTTTCAGGTTAAAAAGATCGTCGAAAATATCGAGATAATTTACCCTGATTTTGGTAGGATCTATTGTTTTTCCACTCTCCTCCCTGTTAGAGAAGAATAATGAAACCAGAAGGTCTTCAACTTTAAGCTCTGCTTGGGTTTTAATATGGTTGTCGATGTTAGAAAATTTCGTCGTGATATCTTGGAGGCTACTGCCCTCAAAGAACTTATTAACAATATCGCTGGTGTGCTTTTGTTTGTCAATAGCGCTTTTAATTTCCGCGAGAGTCATGCCTGTCAACGATGTGGTTTCAGACACAGGTGTTCTCCCTAAAAATTTATCCACGATGGTATTAAGTGTTGTTTGTCTCACCATAAACATATTAATATCTTTGAGAGTCATTGTAGATGTAGCCGGGACACCAAAGAAATTATTAGCGATGTAGGCATTGTGAGTGTGCTTGCCGATAAACTCACTGATTTCAGCGAGAGTCATGCCAGCCACAAGCGGGGTTCCAAAGAACCTACCAACAATGTCGTTTGTGAGTTTTTGATCTTCGCTTACTTTAAAAATCTCGAGATAATTTGCCTTGATTTCTGAAGCAGTCATCATCCTTCCAGCTTCCTTGTTAGCGAAGAATGAATTCAACAAGTCTTTAATTTCAGCGAGAGTCATGCCAACCACAAGCGGGGTTCCAAAAAATTTATGTACGACATTTTTGCGAAAACTATTATAACCTCGTATATGATCATCCAGCTCACGGCCGTGGGTGGTAATCGTGTTGTCGTGGGCGGCAATCTTGTTGTCGTGGGTGGCAATCGTGTTGTCGTGGGTGGCAATCGCGTCGGTGATCGTAGACACAAGTGCGCCTGGTTTAAGTCGTCCATCGTTGGAATACAGCGCAATAGAGTTTTCAGCGGCGTCGTGTTGTCGTTTTAAAATGTCATCCAATGACACATTACTGCTTTTCAATTTACCCTGGCGATCTTGAAATACAACTATTTCGTTCGGGTCAACACTTGTTAAATTTAACGTCTCAGCGATTTCATCTTCTATTATTTTTTTTACATCCTCGATAGAACCCGCAGATGTTTCCTCGGTGGGTTCCAACATTGACAGAGATTGTCCCCAAATATCGATCATTATTGTTAGCGTAACTTGTGTTTTCAATTTATTGAACCTTGTAATTTCCCACTCGTGTATTCGTTTACAATAATATGAGGTGGTTTCCACGGAGATCCAAAGGATTTTAATGAAATCTCCGCGAGGACATTTAATACTTCACGGCCGCATATCGGTGGATCATTTAATTGTTGTGTTGTCAGCGTGGAATAAAAAATCGGAAACCCTTTGAGTTTCATCGAGGAATTTATATACCGCATAAACTCGCTTGGCGGAGCTAACCCATATGAATCGAAATAGACAATCCCACGTGGATCAATCGCGTATGCAACCCAGTGAGTTCCCGATCCGCTGCTGTTATCAAGATTGATGATACCGGTTTCAACGTTATTTGGTTTTCTCGGTAATTGATCTCTCATAAAAACACCTCTGAAATTTTTAATCGCTAGTTTTTTAGCAGCATCAATTAAATCAAAATTGGACATAGGAACCATAGGTTCCTCAACAATTGGGCCGGAAATCGAAGATTTCTGAATTAATAAACCGTTCCTGGTATTTTTCTTAGACCCGATCCGTTCACGGATTTGCCGCTGTACCATGAATACGGGGTTCCTGGTAGGTACAACCCCTTTCCCTTTTTTTATACCCGGATCCACTTGTGGATCTACCGCGAGCGGATCCACCAGTTGCCTTTTTCAACGCCATCCCTGCTGCGGTCCCAACGGCTCCCAACGCTGCCGCCTTCGCCACCGCTGGGGCAGCCGCTGCAATCAATGCTGGTATTGCGGCTAACAATGGAAATATACCACCTGATTTTATCATGTTCGCGACTGCAGCTTTCGAAAATTCTATTTGAACTCCTCGCTTATTTTTCATTGCATCATTGAAATGTTTTATTTGACGATCCGTTAATGATATTTTATGTGTACCTCCGGACATCTGCGCTGGTTTTAACGTTATTGTTGTTCCACATTCCTTAGCGGATTTTGATTTTAATTTCTTGACCTGACCATCAGTCAGCTTGACACTAACAACACTATATGGCATTTTATTGTAAAACACATTTATTCTTTCAATTGATCTAATTGGGGAAATCCTATGGAAACTTTTCAAGTTTCATTTACAGATTTTCCACTGGTGCATCAACAAGTCTCATTCGTCCGCCAGCCCCTTCTAACAACATTGATTTGTCGCTGAGAATAACAGCAACCGCTCTATAATCAACACCACCAGGATCTATACGAGCCCTAAAATGTATATCAACAACGGATTGCCTTGTTAAATCAAGATGTTCCAGTGAAAAGTAATAAATTGGATACAAGTTCTTAAAATCAAGCTGAGATATTTGCAAACCAGTATCAACATTTTGATCACGACCCATATATGACAGCATCCGATGATACACACGTGCTATTTGGTTGTTTCCGTAATTAAGCTGTATATCCTCAGATGGTTCTTGTTGTCCGTTTATTCTCAGTGAAACCTCACTTACCCCTAACCGATCAAATATCATATGACTGCGTTCTTGGGAACCTAATCGATTCCGATTCTGCAGCGCTATAAATATATGACGTGGAGCTGAAACGCCTTGTTTTGATGCCAGGTGCCATGTTAATGTACCATTAACATTATCCTCTTTAGCATCAGTCGTTGTTGTTAGCCAACTTAGCAATGATTTACCACCGGTTTCCATAAATGAAAGTAGCCGCTCTTCCGTGGTAATTGATGGAGTCATTACTGGCATCCATAATACTATTTTACTCAAAACAACTTTACCTTCATTGGCACCAGTACGCCAAATTGCATCATTGTCATTGCCTTTTCGCACTAATGCGATTGTGTGTTTGGCTCCATAGATTACTTTTCTGACATTTCTGCAGAATCCAAATATGTGATGGAGTGGAATCGCACATGAAAACTTTTTCTCTTGTCCTTCCAATGCTAATTTTCGTGTTGCAAATCCTAAATTGAAATTACCATTAACACCTCCGAGAATATCAAACGCAGCTCCGGGTCTAGCTCGACGTTCTGGATTAGTTGCTTCTCGTTGATTATCAACTGAAGTGTCTTGCGGTGTTAACACTTTAATGTATTGAAGGTGGTCAGCGTTATCAGAGGTATCCTTTGCAAACATCATAGATGGACCAGCCGATCTTGTATAATCATCGGAGTATCTTGATAGTCCGATTATTGTTGTTGCAACATCAACCTCGCGGTCTATTGATTCAATTTCTTTTCCATCAATGAGATATCTTGCACTTTCAAATAACGCCATTATACCGTTGTTGACGAAACCAACTCGGATATTTGAATCATTTGCATATGGGGTATCAGCTGCATCATTTGTTACAAGTTTTCCTTCTACTTCAATAAATGCTTCACACGGCAAAAAGTATTTACTGGTATCTTGAACTTGAAGTTCAATTCGCGATCGTAGGTCGGGTTGTATTGCATGATAGGAATAGTATTGATAATCGCGGACGGAATCATCCTTGCGCATTGGGGCTTCCATATCTAACGCGGGATCAGCTGTTCGTTTAAACATTTATAACATTACTAGCGTTTTCAATTGTGAAACTCGAAGAGTTTAACGCTAGCATTTTCATCTTTGTAATCATCGTCGTTGAAAATTCCTCGAATTTCTTTTTTGTTTCAAACCACTTCCTGCTATCGCGTTCATGATAGCGCTATCTGTTACCGGTGGTGACGAAGTCAATTGCGCTAGTTTTTCTTCCACTGCGTTATTTATTGCTTTGCTGATTTTTGCAGGCATCACTGTAGTTGATGGCAGCACCACTGACGAAGTCATCGATGACGAAGTCATTCGTGGTTTCTTTCGCACCAATGATGCTATTTTATCTTTCGCGGCAGAAAATGCCTTTCCTGCAAGATTTCCAACGAAATTGATTCCCTTATCACGGATAGCATCAATGGCTTTCATTGATAATTGTTTAGCTAACGGCGCCACCTTGGGAGCCATTCTTGTAAATAACCCCGCAATGGTATTGCCGAAACCATCTCCGTACCACGCGCGATAAACAGGCAATCGTGAGTTCACCACGTAGACGCTTACGGGTTTATCATGGTTGTAGTGTATAATCATCTTATTATAAAACTAGTAGTTTTTCAATTAGTGATCAATCGCTTACATCCATAAGATTTTCATCGTTGTGATTTTCAACTAATTCAGCAATAAGTTCTCGATATACATTAATGTCCATGATACCACCAGCAAATAATCGTCTACAGATATCAGCTGCTTCATTAATTACTTCCGGTGAGTTATTTCCGGCTCGTTTCCCTCCGATGAGAACCTCTAACCTTGATATATCACTTAGAATGTTACCAGGGCATGTCACGGTAGAGTCAAAGACATCCTTTGGATTTTTAATCGAATATCCTTTTCCGCTTGTTTTCAAAGTTGTACCAGTTTCATCATACTCTTCAATTCCCCTTCTAAATTCTTTATATCCCAATTCTCTTTTATTTAAACGGCCAACACCCTTATTCGTTTTATACAACCAATCAGCCCATTCATCTCGGCTTATTCTACTGTTTTTATACTCGTCTTTTAAAAAGTCTTTTCTGGAATGAAAGCTTTGGGCGGCGAAATCACCAAAAATCTTATAATGTTCGGGTTTTATTAATTGAGGTCGTTTGATTTCTGCTATAGCTCCTTCGGTGAGTTTGTCTATAAAGGAAACACCTCTTGGGGTGACGACATCAACAGGTTGTGGTTCAGGTGTGGAAACTCTTTGAGTTTCATCATCAATATCAGCTAGTTGTTCATACTCTTGTTGAGTTTTTATATCACTGGATAACTGTTGTATCCCTGCGCGTGTTTGTCCGGTCTCTGCTGCTATCTTTCCAAGCACACCAAGAACAGGCACTTCTCGTCGCTTGCCTTCCTTAGGAATATCTCCGTATATTGCTCGTTCAGTTGCTGTTTTCACATCTTTGGTCGCACTTGTTATCGGAGTAAACAGTTGTTCACTTGACACAGAAAAGTCAGTCTGCGCTTGTTGTCGTTGTTGAAGTTTCTCGCGAAGTCTGTCTCGAACCGGTATAAACTTTTTAATTGCTGCTAGCCGCTCTCGGGCTAATTTAGTTGTAAGCGATTCACCAACCATATATTGTTTGTGAACTAAATTTTCAAATGTGAAATCCGGAGGGTTTCCATCATAATTAAAAGCTTAGTTATTAAATAACTTAGTTATTAAATAATGTACCATCAAGCTAACGTATTCATCTTCGACAGGGTTAAACTGTACGACGCTATTCGCGAGTGTTTCAGAAATAACATCGCTGGGGATTTCAGAATTGTAATATCTGAGAATGGCGATGAACGATTTGTGTTAACGACGCGGCAACAAGAACAATTACGTGAAAATGGAGGCGTCGCGGTGATTACTTGCTACTACGACCAGATCATCCATTATGCACATAACTGCATGAGCAAGTCCAAACTGATGAGTATCCTTTCAGGAGAAAATCCTATGTAACAAGTGTTACAAAAAACGCTAAAAAAAAATAAATAAATTATTTAAATTATTTACGAAAGCCTATATTATTTTTTAGTAACACTCACGTGGTTAAGATACGGGTCGCTCCTCGTTTAACATTTTTCTAAGATCACGAACTTTAGAACCAATTTCAGCTCGTTTTTGATATTCTTGGCCGAGCTTTTGACGTATTGCTTCAACGGTGCTAAATAGCGTTATAAATAAATTAATGTCGTTACCGTACAAACAACCATTAATGGATTTTTGAATTCCTTTCACGAGCCTGTACATCCTAGGTAAAACATAACGACCCTTACTAGACAGATATTCAATATCTTCATATTCCGAGGTAATCTTGTCAACGTCGAGACTTTCAGATAATAATACCCCTTTATTATTTAAATTTGAGATTTCAGCAATTATAGCATTTACATCATTGATATCCATTATTTATATTTTTATATAAATAAATTTATTTATAAATATAGTATACTGTATCTCTAATTAATAAAAAAAAAACATATATGACAACACATCTTTGGAACTCCTTGGGTGCCTTCGCATCCAAGTAAGCCCAAGGGGGACCCGAAACATACATCTCCGGAAGGGAGGCCTAAGGTGGCAAACGCCATCTTAGACCGCCCAGAAGATATGCTTGGGGGGGACGTCACAACATGGACGGCACAATGCCATATATTTCCGCTCGAGTGTTGCGGCAAATTTTAGGCATAACATATACTTAATTAACTTAATTAAGGATGGATTATAATTCAATGGAACGATGATGGTATGATGTGGGCGTGGTAAACCAAACCAACATGGCAACCCATGAAATCGAATTCATGGTTGCATGAGTTGGAAAAAAACACCAACCCACGCTACCGAGAATTCGATTTCATGGGTTGCCATGTTGGTTTGGCTGAGGGGGACCGCCCCACCCCCCCCCCCCCAATTAATAGAAAAAAACATCTTCCGTTTCGCCATCAAATAATGTATCTGCTATGGGGACCGAACACGTAGTTGATAGATCTATGTTTACAAGACAAACACGATACCATTACACCACGGACTAGTCATACAGAATAGAGATTTTTTAATATATATATATATATATATATATATATATATATATATATATATATATATATATATATATATATATATATATATATATATATCTGATATACTTAACAATAAGAGATTTTTAAAATAGACAATTTTACTGTATCCATCGTATTTAGGAATATAAAATACTAAGTACACAAAAAAAAAATTAATTTAACTGTTTGTAAATATCAATCACGCATGCCTGCGTCAGTGAAATACCGATCATACAGGGTGGGAAACAGAAGTGTGTACTGAAGGTCACATGAATACCGATCAATATAGAGGAGAGGGAAGACATGTATACTTAACAATAAGAGATTTTTAAAATAGACAATTTTATGCTGCAACAATGAGAAATATTTTAAACAAAATAATACAGTTGTTTAATAAAACAGCGTTTTTATACTCTGTTATAATTCTCTAGATAAAATACATTCACATACAAGGAATTTTAACCACGCCCACCTACTTCAATGAATAGGAAACACTCGCGTTCTGGCTGAGCGAACATAGGTAATGCGTTAATTATAAAGAATTTCTGTACTGAAAGAACGAGTTAGCTGTCTGCTTTACTGCTAGTCCACCCACCCCACACATGAGATATGTAGATAAATAAAACTAATAATGCAGTTTTAGCCCACAAGCGACAATAAAAAGTTTTATTCTCTATCGAAAACTCATGCATTATATCTCCATTACAGTCACGTGGGCGCGCCTAGTCAAGTACAGGTAATATAGCAGGCGACAAATTCCTTTGACGTCATAATACAAGGGAACTTAGTAGGTAGAGTGTGAATTGTAGTGCGGATTTATCCATAAAGGATTTATCTCCCTTAAATAGTTTCAGTGTATACGAACTTTATTTTATGACCATTTTTTTTAGACAGAGATGTTTTAATGATTTTTTCAGCAACAAATCGAATTGAAGTACTACAAATATCGAAATATTTTCCAGCCGCATTTATCGACTGAAAGCTTCTCTCTTCATTATTTTCTAAATCAAACGATTTCACACCCTTGGGATGTTTTGCGTGCTTACCAGCGTTGCTTTTTAAAAGGTTATCGCGCTGCGAGACGGCTTGAAGATTCCCAAGACAATTATCAGTCTTCACGCCATTTATGTGATCAATCACAAGACCGTCTTCGATTAATCCGTAAAATGCTTCATAGATGGCTCTGTGACAGAGATACTTCTTCCTCCCAGCTGAAAACATCAAATATCCCATATTATTCAGATACCCAACAGGTTCTTTGAGTCTGCGGTGTCTGACAACACCATCACTAGAGGCTTCGTAATTAGCAAGCACTGGGTGAGGTCTGAAATCTTGGCTCATTTGTATAATAATACTACTTGTCTAATTTATTATCTGCTTTGATCATAAATCTCTGGATATAATCTTGAGGGGTTTTTATTACTTTGTCCTTGATTTTATCAAGGATGACGGAGTCAATGATTCGTTTGTCATAGTAGCGTTTTAGTTCCCTGTATCGTTTACCCCCACAAGCAAGGCATAATTGCGATTTTCCTCTAACACCCACCCCACATTGGAGGCATGGGAGAGGGCCTTTTGAACCGTTTCTCACGCTTTGCATATGATACCCACAGAATTCGCTTCTGCATGATTTGTTACACGGGGTTGTAGATCCAATCATTAGCCACTTGCAGTGATTCATTATACTATATTTTTCTATTTAAATACTTGTTTTAATTATAACATGGAGGAGTTCAAGAGATTATCGAAAATTAAGCCCTGGAAAAATACTAAATTCAATCTTGATAGGGAGTTCCAAAGATTATCGAAAATCAAACCTTGGAAAAATACTAAATTCAATCTTGATAGGGAGTTCCAAAGATTATCGAAAATCAAACCTTGGAGAAATACTAAATTCAATCTCGATAGGGAGTTCCAAAGATTATCGAAAATCAAACCTTGGAAAAATACTAAATTCAATCTTGATAGGGAGTTCCAAAGATTATCGAAAATTAAGCCTTGGAGAAATACTAAATTCAATCTCGATAGAGTCTCTGATACACCAAAACGTCTAATCGGTGATAGAACTATACTCGGTAAAATCAGGGAGTGTTTTAATGAATTCTACCGAGACGGTGCAGCATACTGTTGGTCGACATTTCGAATTATTGATGAAGATGTCAATGTACCCATCATCGATGCTACTATGAACGATAAAAGAGCAGCTGAGATAATTTCACACCTTGGTGAAATTGCAAAGCAATTTCCATCCAAAGGATTTCAAGCAAAGCAATTTCCATCCAAAGGGGAAATTCAAAGATGGAAATCCAAAGGTGGAAATCCAAAGGATTTCAAGCAAAGCAATTCCCAACAAAGCAATTCCAATCAGAAGTATTTTTTCAGAATAAAATTCATTATCGAAGTCGAAGGCAAATGGATTATTAAGGATAAATTTGAACCAATCCTCAAGGATAAAAAAACTGTCATTGTAAGTAGAGATTCCAAACCAGGAATTCTAACTGGAATTGACAAACCATACTACGAGAGATCTTATCCCGTAACAGCAATCGTTTATGGGATATATCCGTTAAATGATAAACCCGATATTGCAAAACTAGCTCCTATGAAATATTCACCATTGACTTCGTCAAGGCTCAATTGTGTAGCAACACGGGTAATGGAACACTTCACAAATGCATCCCGAGGAAATAAACTAACTGATCTGCGACGTAGGAAAATAACCGAATGGGAACTGACAGTGAAACAGCACGGTGCAAAGATTTCTGATATAGCTAAATTAGAGACATTATTAAAATTCCCAATATCAGTAACGACAATAACCGGGGAAGTATTACACGAACCGAAATATAGATTACAAGGAGCACCAATACAAATTATTGATCATAACGAACACGCGTGGACACCTGCGGTAACAATATTTCCACGAGAACGAATCGTGAGATATATCCCCCCGGAATTTTCCGGGGAATTTTCCGGGGATGTTTTCTATGAAGAGAAATTATTTGATGCTATTCATGCGTTGTGTAAAGATGATCCTGTGTCAGTGTGGTTACTTAGTAGTGCTGGTTCCGAATCAGGATTTGATCAATTTGTAAGACCAAATGGTGAATTATATCGCGTTGAAGAATTAGATAACAGAATGAGAAAAATCGCTAATGATTTTTCACCAGAGAGTTTCCATGAAAAACTACTCACGGATACTTTTACTATTTCTTCAGTGGTAGCTCACTTCGCAAGAGAAAAAAACTCCTGGCGTCCAACACGAAGTGATTTTCTCGAGGATGTTAAATTGAGTTGCATCGAATTTGGTCATGGAGGACTGTGGAATACAAAATACCATCGTGACAGTATGATTTCAATTGATATATCCGCGTGTTATCCTGGAAGTTTTCTCGGGTATGGAGAATGTAGTAACTATTTTAAACGATTTGGACACCCCACGCATGAAATGACTCGTGTTGCGATTAATGGACCATTACCTGATTTTGATTTAACCGGATTCGCTCGTGTGATATCATTTGAACTCGCTACAGGGTTACATCCGTGTAGTTATGTTTGGCTCGGTAGACACCTATCTGAAAAGGCCTGGATGCCAATAGTGTTACTACGATATATGATTGATTGTGGCATGCTGATATCGTTGATTGTTTCCGAAGCTATTATATGCTATCGAGCTCAGAAAGAAGTTTGGCTACCACAACCCGATCTAGATCGTATAATCAGCGAACTACGAAAACAGTGTCCAGATTTCAATGAAGAAGAAATCATAAATTGGTCTAAGAAGTTATTTGAAAGTAAAAAAGAACAAGCAAAGGATTTTGGACGAAAAATAATCGGTAAATTTACCCAGGGTGGAAGATACGACAATGCAAAATTTTCCTCGCGGTTGATCATAGATGTCGCTGAATACGATTTTCTTGTAACGGATTTAACGAAACAGGGAAAACTTGTATCCCGTAAGGATGCTTTTCTATCCAATGGTGAGAAATTGGGTACGGTTGTTACCTACTGTGATGGATATAATTCCCAGTACACACATTTGAGAAGTTCAATGCTAGCCTATGCTTGCATTAATCTATTTTCGATGATAAATAGATTTCCTAATACCGCGGTTAGAGTAGCCACTGATTCGATGTATATACACAATAAGTACAAATCAGCTGTAGCGGCATTCACAGATCCGGAGGAAGCGTGGGGGCGTTGGCGATTTAAAAAGGAGATGCTACATGAGTATTGTGAATCCGCAGACGTTGCCATGGATGAAAAGTACTTAAAATGTGATGAGATTCAATCAGAATTTTCAAATGCACCACCGGTATCTGATCCAATATGTAGATACAAGACAGTTTATTTAAACGGTTGTGGTGGGTCAGGAAAGACAACTCGTGCAATTGAATTATATCGTGGTGGTGGAAATACTTGTATTTCTACTAACATGATTGTGTTAACACCGACTCACAGACTCGCCAGAGAGATGATACAGCGAGGGGTAAATGCCTGTACTTATCATAGTTTTTTTCGATGGAAAGGTGACAAATGGACTCCTGAGCGTATGGGTGATAAATTCATTCCTGAAATCATAATTTGGGATGAAATATGCACAGTGTCATTAGATGTATTAAAAACATTTCTTGAGTGGTTGTTAAACAAAAACACAAAAGTCGTCATGTGCGGTGATCACGGCCAACCACCACCATTTGTCGGTGGATCTCCACATGAATGGCTAAAGGGTTCTGTAGACTATTATGAAGAAATTAATACCGACCATAGATCACTTGATGAACAATTACGCGAGTTCAAAGCACTGCTTAGATTACAACCGGATAAAATCCAATGCGAAATAGCGCGTGAAATAATTTCAGAAACTCCTATGAATGATTTCTGGGAAACGTGGAGACCAAATGATTTGATAGTAGCAAGTAGAAAAATAGTCAGAGACACACTTCAGATGAAGTTATTTGAATTGCATAAAGAAAAATTTGCAACGCTTCCAGTACCGTTGTGTTATAGGCCTTCGGATACACGAAAGCAGAATATAGAAGTTGATATTCCAAGCCTGACAAAGTCAGGAAGTGAAAAGCAGATTCTCGTGTTAAATGATATTGTGCTGGTTGATATCAATGTCGTTGAAGATGCATTGCGTGCTAATAAATCCCCATGGACGCTAGGATACGCAGCAACAATACACTCTTCACAGGGATTGACTATATCGGATACAATTGTTTGGATGGTAGATAATCGCATCGAATGGTCGAATTTAGTCTATCTCGCAGTATCCAGAGTACGAAGAATAAATCAGCTTCGAAGAATTGTCGTCATGACAGAGTCAGGTGGCGATGATGAAATCATTGGTGATGATAATGACACAACAATAAGTGATATTGATGTTAGCATCATTAATAAAAAACTCTCCGGTTACAAACAACAGGACAAAAAAAACAACGAGAATTTGATATTGATGCTGAATTAATAATCACTTTGAAGAAATAACAGAATAATCACTGCGCGAGTTGCAATTGTATAATGCGTTGGCAGTATTCGGATAAGGATCCTCGCCAATTCACCGTAGACAGAAAAAATAACAATCTCGGTCATGTCAGAAATAATGTGATGTTGACTTGTCTTGAGTGCAATAGACGCAACGGCGCTAGTTAAGACCATGCGGTGGCAATTGAGTATCCTCGGGAATCACTTGTAGTTGTTGTCGAGTAAATCCTCGCTGAGGAGCAGTTGAATCCAGTTTATAGATTGCTGGTCTACCAGTTGATCGTGTTATACTAGATATCTTATGCGTAGTGATGCTCCAAATAGGATCAGTAGCCCTTTTTCTACCCCCTTCAAGCTCTCCTGGTTCGTATAAGTACCTCACAATGACATTACTACCAAGAATTGGTTGGGAAACGCTAGCGTTTCTAGGGAAATCTTTTTGTGGTTGTACGGGTATTGACTTCTTTTTAATCGCGTTGATAGGTTTCATGTTGATTGTTCTAGTAATCTCGTTATTCAGTGCAGTAATCACAGATGGTAATCTTTTAACCCATTCACTGGATCGCTTTTCTTGAATGAATTCTTTTGCGTATTGATATCCAAATAACCGCTCAGCAATCGTCCGATTAAATCGTTCTACAATGGCCTGATCGCGATGTAGCGCAGTATGCCCTCGTCGTATGGTGACATTATGATGTTTCATTGTAGATAACACTGCACCCTGAAATTCCTTGCCAGGATCAACTTGTAACAGATTTGGCCAGTGCAGAGGACCTCGTCGATAAATCCTTTCAAATTCAGAAGCGACTTCAGTGGCCGATTTTGTTTTCAGCGGTTCTGCTTCTTTGTATCGACTCGCAACATCAACTACGGTTAACGCATATTTGTAACCACGATCATGTGGCAGAAATAATATATCAGCCTGATGAACTTCATTAGGAGCGGTCACATCAAAATGCGAGAATTGAATTTGTTTAGGCGGTGGTAGATAAATTTGCCATAGTGCCTGTTTGGATAACCAATTAGCCGCAGTGGTTTTTTTCACTTTTGCAGCGCTAGCGAGTTTATTGATTGCAGCGTTACCCCTCCAGTATCCCCTCGGAGAATAATAAATTGATTCCATATTATTAATTACCGGCACCTAACATCAATTTACTTTTCATAGCCGATTTTATTAAAAATGAAGCCAATTTTTCTTTAAAAGATTTATCAGGAATAGCATTTAACGCATGAATTAATTTCACATCTGCTAGATGCCTGTGTTGCAGATTGCTGCTTTTATAAGCAACATCATGAAGGTGACAGGCCTTATCAATGGCGTTTATTGGTTCTTCACCGGGGTTGGGTTGATTTTGATTATTGAGTCTGATATCAAGTCTGGTTCCCGGTCCACAGTAGCTATATCCTGGAAGGTGCTTTTCTCCGGGGTACTTTGCCCAATGGGGTTCCAGGGAGCTTTGCCAATTTGGCTGCGATATCACCTCCTCGTTTTTTTTTAAATCAGATCTCATAGACACAAATCTAAATTTCTTTGTACCACATTGCACGCATTTACCAGAAAGCGCTGATCGGTTATTTTTAGTTGTAATCGTCGTCACATCATCTGTGCCAGTACGCGTTTTACACTTCACACAATATAGATCCATAATTTATGTATAGAAATATGGATATAATTGATTTTTCAGCGACTAAAACAAGAGAACCAATTAAGCATCATGCAGCGCTACCAAACTCTATCCGGATGATTATAATCGGGCCATCTGGATCCGGTAAAACGCAATTGTTGCTCAATTTAATAATGAGATGGATGAAGTGGGATAAGTTGTATTTAATTGCCCCTAGCGTAGATGATCAACGATGTTATGAAGTGCTAAAAGATTTTAACGAGAATGCATCAGAAATTAAGGGTGAGAACGCCATTGATTTTATAACCGATATCGATGAAGCACCGAGTATTGATGATATTGATGGAGATATTAACAATTTAGTCGTATACGACGATATAATGTTGGATAAACAAAAGAATCCTGCTAGAATATTTTCCCGTGGGCGTCACAAAAACACTGACGTGATATATGTCACTCAACGCTACACTCAGGTTCCAAAAGTCATCAGAGATAACTGCAATATTCTTTCTGTATTCAACGGAGTTGATACTCATACGCTACGAAATATTTGGCAGACATGGTGTTCTGATATGGACTTCAATCAATTTCGAGATTTCTTTAGTCATGCTCAGTCGACTCCGCACGGATTCGCAACAATAAATTTACATGATCCTCGGACACGATATCGTATCGGACTTGATCAAATATTCGGTTAAAATCATTTTATTATTTTTGTTAACCCAGAACTGAAAACTTTAGCAGCAGAGAGGGTGGATGACAACAAGTTGCGACCAAAATTAATTAAAAAATCGTTTTCATTTTTTTAATTAAAATGATTTCGTAGGGAGATTTCAATCAATGTTTTGTCTGAAAACGTTGTAGGGTTCGCCTTTTTTTGGTTAAAATAAGATTATAAGACGGCTCGTTTTAGGATTTCAATCAAATTTTGTCTAAAAACGTTGTAGGATTCACCCTCTCTGCTGCTGTCTCAGTGGATTTATAACTCATCTAGAGAAAATCTATCTTGAAGGAGGAACTTTCGATCACTAGCTTGATATTTGCCATACTGCATATGAAACAACTCATTACCATCGTGTCTGGAGACATCCTTTAAAAAAAAAAACAGAAAAAAAACATGCTTTGATGGTACATACAATACGAGTTTACCTGATTACCCTGTGTTGCGAATCTTCTGCGAGCAGTAAACATACATCGTTATGAATAGACCAATGTTGTACATTTGCAGTCAGTTAGATTATTTATAAATAAATGCCCCAACGATAGATAGTAGCAATGGAGGTCTCAATTATTTCGTAGTAAGTGCGATAATCAATGATGTGCTAACAGCTACCAATTTATAGCATTCTCGCTTGAATAAATACAACAGCATAAATCTTTGCACGCAAAGAGAGGAAATATTATATATACCATTGAAATATACAATTTGGGTGGATAAAGGAATATTTTAAGCAAAAGCGAAATTGTTCTTGTTGTTACAAATATGGATTCAGACAATTTCGCTAGGCCTCATTATGACAATGAACCAGACGTTAGAACCATATATGTTACAATCATCTATGTAAAGCTGATAAATAGTGTGTACACCATTCTTTCAGAGCAATACAGTAGTGTACAGTAATTCAAACGTCTCGTGCAACGTGGTAAACGATGCAAAACGTGACGGTACATGCATGGTACGGTACGTCATGTTAATTGTTAGCAACTGTAAAACTACGTAACGGCAAGACAATGACACTAAAACGAATAGTGGGCAAAATTAATAATGTCCATTCAAGCTGAAATAAGGACAGTGACACACTTGGAAACAGCAAAGAAAGGTAATGAAGTAAAGGAAGGAACGGGCGGAAACCGTATGCAGCTGTAGCGAAAACTGAACTGTACAACTGTAAGAGAGAGAGAGAGAGAGAGAGAGAGAGAGAGAGAGAGAGAGAGAGAGAGAGAGAGAGAGAGAGTAAACAATACATATTGCACGCAGTATGCTAAATCAGTTGACAAATACCCATCCAAGTGTTGTGAATAACGATTATATAATAAATGGGATTTGAATTTTTGTCGATATTTGAGAAAAGTGCCGGACACGAAATTCTATATCCATTACAAAACATATTCCAAATGGATATCGATCAAATTGTAGTATTCTTCATTCAGTCAATGAGAACATTGGTAGCCATTGACATGTGCTTTTTTTGAAGATGGGTTGTCAAATTCAAAGTATGACGCTACATTTGTTATAAAAAAAATTTATATAAAAGAATATCTCTGGAAAAGGAAGAAAAACGAAAATTATTTCAGATAGTCACACGTTAAAGGTATTTTCAGTAAAATCAAATTTTTAAGTGTTGCTTGTTGAATGCATTTGGAAGGATTAATTTAATAATAACAGTTAGTTCTATATTTGAATGTATAGTGTACGTGTTATGCATTTGTTTCTTCTTCTTTTTAAAAACTTAAATCTAAACTTCATTACTAATGTGTTAAATCACAACACATTATTCCATTGTCGTTTAATGCGATTTTTGCTGTTGCTGCTGATGTTGTGAAAGGTGGTCCTACATTCAAGTGTGCGTACTAATTTCTGGTTAGTATATGTACTGCTCCTTCAGGCGAATATATCGTACGATTTAATCTGATCATGTGAAGCAAATATAAGTATGATTCAATCTGATCACCTCAAACGAATACAGGTACGGTTCAATTTGATCACGTACAGCAAATATATGTATGATTCAGTCTGATCACTTCAAGTGAATATAGGTACTATTTAATCTGATCTGTGATGTGTGCAGTTATTACTGCTGATTACAACAATTACAACGAAACGAAATCGTCCCTGCACGTGGTGCTTTGCAAAATACTCCCAGCATGTGGTGCTTTGTAAATCATCCATGCATGTGGTGCTTTTTAAAACCTCCATGCATGTGATGCGTGTAATAATCCATGCATGCGGTGCATGTAATTTCTCCCTGCATGTGGTGCTTTATAAATCCTCCATGCATGCGGTGCATGTAATTTCTCCCTGCATGTGGTGCTTTATAAATCCTCCATGCATGTGGTGCTTTATAAATCCTCCATGCATGTGGTGCTTTGTAAATCCTCTCTGCATGGTGTGCTTTACAGACGTATAACAATATTACTTTCTCTAAAGTAATTGAATTTCATATGCCAACCGAATTTTCACAATGGTTTGACATGCAAATGTGCTTGATTTATCAATAGACATGTACATGTACATGATTTACAACACAAAATTAGACCTATTGGCAACTGCTAATCCATTACTGATTATTGGAAATCC
This sequence comes from Unio delphinus, assembly GCA_029339505.1. Lineage (NCBI taxonomy): Eukaryota > Metazoa > Mollusca > Bivalvia > Unionida > Unionidae > Unio > Unio delphinus. The sequence continues at coordinate 2,470,457 of JAQISU010000243.1, read as the reverse complement.
CAGTAAACCAATAACAAATTAGATTGTGACTAAACTTGTTACGGAATAACCTCCACACTGCCTAAGATAAGGTGTGTAGCATTTCTCTAACTCACATATCTATAACACCAATTTTATCTGACTGATGAATTAATTACTATTAGCCCTCTCTGTGTCTTTCATCAAACAGCAACATATATATTCGTTTAATCTGAGTTAGAAAGGAATGGCAAATAAGGAGAGGAAATCGATATTTGTCTGAGAAGAGTTTTCCAGTAAATCCACTCTGTCTGTAAAAAAATTTCGTGCACACAATAATGTTTGACAGATAGTCTACGTCATACCATTATCAATTTGATCTCTAAATGCAGCCCATCCTCTAAGCCTGATCACCGACCGAACTTCACGTTGAGTTTAGGAAGGACACACACACACACACACACACACACACACACACACACATCCATCCATCCATCCATCCATACATACATACATCCCCCATCCATCAATACATCCATCCATCCATTAATAAATCCATTAATACATCCATCCATCAATCCATTAATACATACATTCATACATCCATTAATACATCCATCCATCCATTAATAAATCCATTAATCCATCCATCCATCCATCCATTAATACATCCATCCATCCATCCATCCATTAATACATCAATCCATCCATCCATAAATCCATTAATACATCCATCCATCCATCCATCCATTATTACATCAATCCATCCATCCATCCATTAATAAATCCATTAATACATCCATCCATCCATCCATTAATTCATCCATCCATCCATCCATTATTACATCAATCCATCCATCCATCCATCCATTAATAAATCCATTAATACATCCATCCATCCATCCATTAATACATCCATCCATCCATCCATTAATTCATCCATCCATCCATCCATTAATACATCAATCCATCCATCCATCCATCCATCCATCCATTAATACATCCATCCATCCATTAATACATCCATCCATCCATCCATTAATACATCCATCCATCCATTAATACATCAATCCATCTATCCATCCATCCATCCCATCCATCAATCCATCAATCGATCCATCCATCCATCCATTATTCTATCAATCCATCCATCCATCCATCCATCCATTAATCGATCCATCAATCCATCCATTCATCTATTAATACATCCATCCATCCATTAATACATCCATCCATCCATCCCCCCATTATTACATCCATCCATTCATTAATCCATCCACCCACCCATCCATCCATTAATTCATCCATCCATTTATCCATCCATCCATCCATCCATTAATTCATCCATCCATTCATTTATACATCCATCCATCCATCCATTCATTAATTCATCCATTCATTCATTTATATATTAATACATCCATCCATCCATTAATACATCCATCCATCCATCTATCCATTAATCCATCCATCCATTCATCCATTAATACATCCAAACATCCATCCATTAATCCATCCATCCATCCATTAATCCATCCATCCATCCATTAATCCATCCATTAATATTATCCATCCATCCATCCATTAATACATCCTTCCATCCGTCCATTAATATATCCATCCATCCATTAATCCATCCATCCATTAATACATCCATCCATCTATCCATTAATCCATCCATTAATATTATCCTTCCATCCATCCATTAATATATCCATCCATCCATTAATCCATCCATCCATCCATCCATTAATACATCCATCCATCCATCCATTAATCCATCCATTAATATTATCCATCCATCCATTAATCCATCCATTAATATTATCCATCCATCCATCCATTAATACATCCATTAATATTATCCATCCATCCATCCATCCATTAATCCATCCATCCATCCATCCATTAATACATCCATCCATCCATCCATTAATCCATCCATTAATATTATCCATCCATCCATCCATTAATACATCCATTAATATTATCCATCCATCCATTAATACATCCTTCCATCCATCCATTAATAAATCCATCCATCCATTAATCCATCCATATATCCATCCATACATTAATATATCCCTCCCTCCATCCATCCATCCGTCCATTAATACATCCATCGATCCAAACCTCCATTCATTTATTAATACACCCATCCACCATCCAACAATCCATTAATCCATCCATCCATCCATTAATCCATCCATCCATCCATCCATACACACACACACACACACACACACACACACACACACACACACACACATACATACATACATACATACATACATACATACATACATACATACATACATAACAGAAATTATATTTAAAAATCAAATATAGGAAAATTTGAGTTTCTGCTGAAGAAGGAAACATTAGATAATTTTCAAAATTCAATCAAAATATATTGCTTGAATTTAATATACATGATTTAGGTCAGCATTGTTCAAAGCATTAATGTTTTGGATTCTGTTTAATGAGCATGTGGCTTTTGTATGATCTTTATTTTGGATTATTGTATACCATGTTCTATAAATTAGCCAACAGTGCTCATACCTTGCTTTTCTCCTAGCAATTCAGTTTCTCAAATGCCATTTTATTGGTTAACAAGAGGAACATGAACGTTGTTGATGGTTTATTAAGCATCATAAAACGTTTAATGAGTGGATTAGTTATTAACAAAACACGCACAAAACAGTCTCTTTCCATTGCACAATATTCGATAACAAAAAAACTAATAGGGCCATATACTTTAAGTAAATCTCATTACGGAAATAACGAACATATTTTATAAGCTTTGCAAAATTACATCAAAGATTTATCAGTAAAATTAGACAGCGCTTTTGGTGGCATTATTATCGTTTTGTTAGCGAGTGGTTATGAATATGATTCCTATTGTAATAAAACAACATAATGAAATCCAAATGTTCATTTCGACTAGGTATAAATCTTATTTACAATCGATATATCAATTGCTTGTTTTGCAACTGGCAACTTTGACATTTTACAGAATGAACGGAAAGAAGATTGCGTGACATCAAATGTTAATAGATTCTTAAGTGGATTTTTTTCTTTCATTCAAATTGTGATTTTCCTTTTTTTATACATTGAGTACTAGTGTGATAACATTGCAACACATTAATTTAAAAGAGAACGGAAAATAACGAGGACATACAACTACGAAAGTCGCAATAGTTATCATAGCAGAAGTTGGCTGTTTTGGTTGATTGATGTATTACGAAGCAAATATATTAAATAATGTTGTTTAAAACCATGCCAGAGGCAATGAGTACTCGTACCGTCTCCTCAGCGACGACGTTTAAGAATTCTTTAATGATTGAACTATTTTCTTATGATTTGCTATATTGTCACCAGATAAGAAATCGTCGTTTAACATTTTTTTCACTTGCTTTAATATACCTTGCATTTTATCAGTGCAAACATCTTCTTTATTTATCCTTTTCAAGAGGCACGTGGAATGAAAGAATCAATATGAAGATCAACTTTACTCACACTTTTATGAATAATTAGCCATCTTTGGTAGAAATCAGTGGATGAAAGACCGATGATTTGTTTTAATGCTGATAAATTATATTTCCTGCAGTTTAGATCCATGTATTCATTGTTCTCATCTGGCCATTTTTAGATAAGTTTTAACCTATGCCTTTAGACAACGTTTTCAATATCTGCTAGATTCATAAGCAGGTTTTCGCATCTGGAACATGTTTTGAAGTAAAACGTTTTAATTAAGCAATTCAATTTAAAATATATTAAAATACTTATAAAAACGAAATAACTTGTCGTGCAACTAACCTTTTCGCACGAGCTAACATTCTTAATTTCAGTGATCGATGTTGAATACAAAAATGAAGAAAAAAATAATGGATAACCATTTAAAGAAGTAGAAAAAGTCCAAACATAAAGTTCAAGAACGAACAAGAATATTTTAAAATATAACAGTATACACAACGTTCTGAAGCACCACAACAAATGAAATATAGTGTTTGGTATGTGCTGGTATATCTGTTTTAGGTATCTTGAAAATATAGTAAAACGGTAAAGTTGGTTTGTTTTGTCTTTAAAGATGGCATGGTGAAAAATGACTTTTATGATTTACAAACAGTTATATCCCACAATGACATCTAACAACAGTATTAGTTTCGACTTCAAAATGTTGACTTGATTAAAAATGATTACGATTAAAAAAGCCGAATACTAAAGAAACGTTTGATGGAAATAAAAGGTTGCATACATAAACATCAAACTGTATGGAAGGTAGAATAAATACAACTTCGGGTGCTATGGATATAACAGTGGCTGTAACGGGAACAGCTACACTATCAGTAATAATTCCTTTATATTTAAGCGGGTTTGGATCAGCTGTAATAAGCATCTCTGCAAACATTCTCAAGGAAACATTTTTTAATAAAGTCGAGAAAATAGCAAATAGAAACATTTGGCATTAATTTATTCAAGAGAAGTGAGGATCCCATTAGCTTACGATAAGTAACAATAAAATAACCATGATTTTATTTCAAACAATAACAGATGCAATAGATACCAAAAGAATGCAGTCAGGACTAAACTAACAATACAAGAGGCAACGATTGAAAAATACTTATATAGAAGCAAGAGAAGAATATGAAAGAGAAAAGAATTCGCGAAGATTTGGAGTAAAGTTCAATTTTGGAAAGCTTAACTTAAACGTATGCAAACTAAATATAGAAAGTTAGATTTAGATTATCTGTATTTCTTGTACTTAAATGTGTGTTCGTAAAGACTTACAAAATTATTAATCTTCAGTCCTAATAAATAGCGAAACGTTTATTTACGTACAAATTCAGAGTTACATTAAAACCAGAACTTTCGATAAAATACCACGCATACACTGATGGATGGAATTAATAATTTGCCTTTGGTGACATCTACGTTTTGCTTGATAAAGAAATCGTTCTCATCATTCCTAATGACAAAACAAATGATAATTTGTCCATTTCAATACAATGACTAGCTTTTGTTGTTGGTAAGCACCAAATTTATGATGTACTCATAAATATATTGTACAATATCACCGACTTTGATTACTAATAAAAACAACAATGACTGATGGCTAAGCATCCTTGAGATGTACGTGAATAAACCTAAAGTGAGAATAGCTATAAATAAGACAATGAATGATGTTGAATGTTTCAAACATAACTGAAAAGTTAAAATACTCTGAGTAGCAATTACTCTGAGTATATCATAAACTGAAAAGTTAGAATACTTTGAGTAGCAATTACATTGTCACAAATTGGAAAGTTAGAATTCGAAAACTTTGAGTAGCAATTACATTGTCACAAATTGGAAAGTTAGAATACTTTGAGTAGCAATTACATTGTCACAAATTGGAAAGTTAGAATACTCTGAGTAGCTATTACACTGAGTATATCATAAACTGAAAAGTTAGAATACTCTGAGTAGCTATTACACTGAGTATATCATAAACTGAAAAGTTAGATTACTCTGAGTAGCAATTACACTGAGTATATCATACACTGAGAAGTTAGAATACTCTGAGTAGCTATTACACTGAGTATATCATAAACTGAAAAGTTAGAATACTCTGAGTAGCAATTACACTGAGTATATCATAAACTGAAAAGTTAGAATACTTTGAGTAGCAATTACATTGTCACAAATTGGAAAGTTAGAATTCGAAATCTTTGAGTAGCAATTACATTGTCACAAATTGGAAAGTTAGAATACTTTGAGTAGCAATTACATTGTCACAAATCTAAAAGTTAGAATTAGAAAACTTTGAGTAGCAATTACATTGTCACAAATTGGAAAGTTAGAATACTTTGAGTAGCAATTACATTGTCACAAATTGGAAAGTTAGAATACTTTGAGTAGCAATTACATTGTCACAAATTGAAATGTTAGAATACTTTGAGTAGCAATTACATTGTCACAAATTGGAAAGTTAGAATACTTTGAGTAGCAATTACATTGTCACAAATTGAAATGTTAGAATACTTTGAGTAGCAATTACATTGTCACAAATTGGAAAGTTAGAATACTTTGAGTAGCAATTACATTGTCACAAATTGAAATGTTAGAATACTTTGAGTAGCAATTACATTGTCACAAATTGAAAACTTAGAATACCTTGAGTAGCAATTATATTGTCACAAATCTAAAAGTTAGAATTAGAAAACTTTGAGTAGCAATTACATTGTCACAAATTGAAAAATTAGAATACTTTGAGTAGCAATTACATTGTCACAAATTGAAAAGTTAGAATACTTTAGCAATTACATTGAGTATATCATAAACTGAAACGTTAGAAACTCTGACTAGCAATTACACTGAGTATAACATAAACTGAAATGTTAGAAAACTGAGTAGCAATTACTCTGAGTATATCATAAACTGAAAAGTTAGAAAACTGAGTAGCAATTACTCTGAGTATAACATGAACTGAAAAGTTAGAAAACTGAGTAGCAATTACTCTGAGTATATCATAAACGGAAAAGTTAAAAAACTGAGTATCAATTACTCTGAGTATATCACAAATTAAAAAGTTAGAACACTCTGAGTAGCAATTACACTGCGTATATCACAAACTACATTTCTCAGTTGAGTAGATTTAATAGCAATTCAACAATATATGTATCGTCTGAATTTAGTGGATTTTTAAAGACAAATAAAATATTACTTTCACACAATTGACAAATATAAACCTATTTTAACGCTAATTACTCTTTTTTTTAATTAGATTATCTGCCTGTTGCAAATGTTCACGTGCTGGCCGTATTAACGAGCACTGCAAACATTTATTGAATGGCATAATTAACAGACTGAAAAATAGTGTTAACAAAATAAGGGAAAATGCTAGCAAACATCTTAAAAGAGCTAAGTTATATATCAAGGGTCATAGCGACATCTTTATCTTCAAAATGGACACAAAACAGATTATGAAACTTTTACACTAAGTTAAACAATTAACAGTGACTTAAAATGACAAAACCCATATTTAAAAAATTTACGTTGTAAGGTTTTGTATTTACAGTGGCGTGTTAAATTATCTGATCCAACTATTACTTGGCTTGTACAACTAACTGTATATACCAGATATTTGATACACAACTATATATGGCTGTGGGTTATAACAATTTGAAAGATAACGTGAAGAGATCAAGCTGGCAATTAATTCATGATTATTAAATAAATTGGTAATTAAATAAATACGTCTGATCTTCATAAAACCAGATTGACTAGACCATGCAAAATATTCTAGAAGGTGAAGCCTGCTTAAACAACAATTCGGATCATTGTCTCATGTTATTCAAACACAGCAAGTTGTTAGGGAAAGAGTAGGTGTGATACCTAACATCTAGGAACATTTATAATGAATATATAAAGGAATACACACAAACATGGATACCGTAAAATTAATATGGAGAAAATATTAGTCTGATTCGTGAAAGACAGTAGCAAACGCAACTACACCAATTAAGGATGGCATGTGTTGCTCAAGTAGAATCATTTGTTTATTAGATTAAAGAGATATAGGATAACACAAAAGGCTGATCTGACAACAATACAATATATAACTTACAGACACTAAAACTCAGAATCGCACGACAAGAATGATTTAATTAATATAACAAGAACAAAACATACATAAAATATCACAATATATTTGAAAAACATCTTACAACAACTTACAGGCTAAAGTGATAAGGTCAAAACTATAAAGACTGTGATATAAGTTCAATTTTACAACAGGGTAGACTTTGAACAATCTAAACAGAGTTGAACAAATATAATGGTCGAGCGGTACAAGACTTTATTGAGAAACTTGAGCAGAGAATGAGAGACGATTTCAGTGAGTTGATACAACATGTACAAAATGAAACGAATGAGAGACGATTTCAGTGAGTTGATACAACATGTACAAAATGAAACGAATGAGAGACGATTTCAGTGAGTTGATACAACATGTACAAAAGAACTAGAATATTCCATAATGACGAATGAGAGACGATTTCAGTGAGTTGATACGACATGTACAAAAGAACTAGAACATTCCATAATGACAAATGAGAGACGATTTCATTGAGTTGATACAACATGTACAAAAGAACTAGAATATTCCATAATGAAGTAGTTAACAAGAATTAGTTGTAGAGTGTTTAAATTGAAACCGAAAAAAGAAGAAAATGTACTTGCGTTGAGAAATAAATAAAACAAAAAAATTGCATGGCTTTACTGAAGAGAATTGAAAGAGAAATCGTGAAATACAGAAAGGATTTGATAAGAAAACTAAACAGATGGCTCGACCGGTGGTTTAAGTGTCCACCTCGGATGCTGGAGGTCACCGGTTCGAATCCCGGCTGAGTTATACAAACGACTTATAAAATTGGTACTTACATCTGTCTTGCTTGGCGCTCAGCATTGAGAGGTTAATGATAGAAATGGTCGGCCTGGTGCCTAGATAATGTAACTGGGTGGGGCATGATGCCCTAGTGCTAAACATCACAATAAACTGCCAGACTGCAATTATCGTATCGATATGACTGAAAAATTGCTAAAACTACGCTAAAACTATAATTTTAAAACACACACACACACACACACACTCTTGTCCCGATGTATATTGCTTTATGACTTTCAAGCTTTAGTAATGCAAAGCTTTTCCATCCATACTAATATGGTACTGAACATAGCTTAAATGTGAGAGATAACATTTCAGTAGCTAAAGATATTTAAAACTATGAGACAATTAGTTAAAGGATTATGGAAGTTAAACAGTCTGAAACCAAAACTTTGTTAACAGTTAAGAATTTAACTACATTCCTTTACTTTCTTGCTGATCCCAAAATTACACCTTTAAGACTTCACACGAATATTTCATTCCAAATCAAAACATCAAACAAATACATAATTTATAGCAACCTTAATATGGTCAAGGTAAGTATTTCCTTCAAGCAAACGGGTAATTTACTCTTCATAGTTTAAATATATGTGATCTTATTCTCACAGTGCAACTGTCCAAAACAAAGTACTGTTTTAGCAATTAGACCAAACTACGCACATATTTTCATACCATTCGTGATGCGTCTTAGTATGTCTAAAACGTGTCGTAAAGAAAACATTCTTCAACGGTTATGTAGGTAAACTATAACAAACATCAACGATATATACAATACTCTTCAGACAAATATAATACAAGGAGTCAAATACATCATTCAAATATATAATTGTTTCATATACAACCATAGCTTAATGACTGCAAAATACATTACCATAAGCGGTAATATTTTCATGCTAAATGTCTTCTTCATAGTTTACAAAGATATGCTATTATCTTAAAGTTAGAAGAAATGGGGTTAAGTAAGTTATCATGAATGAAAATTTGAAGAAGTTCTGAGCAGGGACAGCTAATGCACAAAACATTTGCAAAAGAATCTGTTCGGTTCGCAAGTAAATATTCAAATCAGTAAGTTAAATCAATAATGTTTTAGGTACTACTAAATGTATCTTAATGAACCTGGTTGCGTAAATACTTTGTACAGTAAATAATCGTGTTTTACGTATTACTAAACGGACCTTAATGAACCTGGTAGCATAATACTTTGTACAGTAAATAATTGTGTTTTACGTATTACTAAATGTACCTTAATGAACCTGGTAGCATAATACTTTGTACAGTAAATAATTGTGTTTTACGTATTACTAAATGTACCTTAATGAACCTGGTAGCATAATACTTTGTACAGTAAATAATTGTGTTTTACGTATTACTAAATGTACCTTAATGAACCTGATTGCATAAATACTTTGTACAGTAAATAATCGTGTTTTACGTATTACTAAACGGACCTTAATGAACCTGGTAGCATAATACTTTGTACAGTAAATAATTGTGTTTTACGTATTACTAAATGTACCTTAATGAACCTGGTAGCATAATACTTTGTACAGTAAATAATTGTGTTTTACGTATTACTAAATGTACCTTAATGAACCTGGTAGCATAATACTTTGTACAGTAAATAATTGTGATTTACGTATTACTAAATGTACCTTAATGAACCTGGTTGTATAAATACTTTGTACAGTAAATAATTGTGTTTTACGTATTACTAAATGTACCTTAATGAACCTGGTAGCATAATACTTTGTACAGTAAATAATTGTGTTTTACGTATTACTAAATGTACCTTAATGAACCTGGTAGCATAATACTTTGTACAGTAAATAATTGTGTTTTACGTATTACTAAATGTACCTTAATGAACCTGGTTACATCAATACTTTGTACAGTAAATAATTGTGTTTTACGTATTACTAAATGTACCTTAATGAACCTGGTAGCATAATACTTTGTACAGTAAATAATTGTGTTTTACGTATAACTAAATGTACCTTAATGAACCTGATAGCATAATACTTTGTACAGTAAATAATTGTGTTTTACGTATTACTAAACGGACCTTAATGAACCTGGTAGAAAGAAAATGTGTTGTGTGACATATTGTAAAAAGGCAATGTTTGAACCAAATCTGATAGAGAATGAATACATAGACTTTTTCTATTACATTGCTGTTATCTGTCCAGCTTTTCTAGTCAAAAGAATATCTAAATAAAACAAATGGAGACGAGAAAATGATCAGTCATGAAGATAATTTGGTATGGAAGTTTGTACCGGTTGATTTGAAAGGTACAATGAATTTGTTTATGATTGATGACTGACTTTCTTGACGATATAAAAATAATGTAACTCACCTATTTAAAAAAATCCAGGTTTTAGTGGCAGACATATTTAAAATGTCCATATAAATGATCTTGGGGAATGTACAGCTCTACAGTCAATGATTTTAGAGACAGGATACTCAATTTTGATTGTCTTCTACATCAAGGACACAGAAGGACAACTATATTGTTATTTAAAGAGAAACATATTATTTTGAACCAAAAAAAAGATACATTCCCCTCACACACACACACACCAACCGCGAAAGAAAAACACTTTTATTACGACTTCAATACCCTCAGTATTATAACGTACTACGGTGATTGTGAGGTAATTAAGTTAGGTTGTTGAAAAGAACCACCGACCCACGAGAAACTACCGGCAAGCTTTCTCACATACCCACATTAGCCGAGCCTGAGATTCGAACACATGCAGACAGAGGTCAGATGGCAGTGATCCGTAACGGTGAGCGCTTTAGACCACTCGGCCACTCGGGGCCCCAGATCATTATGTCATAAATAGACAATGTTGATTAGTGGTTAAGTAGGTCTCCAAGAGTATCCATTATTCCATGAGATCATGTACGTAGTGGTAGTCGTCATTTGATTCGATGACGAAAGAAATTCAAACTCCTTTAAACCATATGAATGATTCGTTGAACCATTCGTAGTTCACGATAGACTCGTATGGATTGGCTGGAATTTAGCATTAATTTGAGCAAATCATTGGCTATATCAAATAAGTGTATTTCCAAAGGACACACAGAGGCAGCCGACCCAGACTGGGCGGGCATCGAACCCACTACCAATTAATCTATCGCGGTTCCCACGGTAGTTTGATAGAGCAACTCATGATACAAATCCTTTGCTATGTCAGATAATGACAGGTAATAATATCCATAAAATGTACAAGAAAAACTGCACAAACATAAGAAATATCGGTCATAACTGAAGTCGACTTAAATGAGAGAAAAGAAGATGGCGTCAAATTTGTTAATTTAAAATAAAATAAAAATTCTTTATTTATTAACTTTACATTATTTTTTTTTAAACATGACATCGCGTTTAAAAATAGGCAGAGAAAGACTTGCGATTTCGCAAATCGTTCTTTAAGTTTCAAAAGTTGGAGGGTTACAGCAGAGTTTCAAATAGTATTAGTATGCAGTTATGAATGTGAGCACCTTATGAGGCAGATTCTTATTCGATATAATTAATCAAATGCACTCTTGAAAGTAATTTTTAACAAGCAACTTGAACTGAGCAACCAAGCCTGCAGTCGAACCTTCTACAGCATTTCCCATTGAATAGTCTCTCTCGAAACGAGCAATGTCCCAAGTGGTCAGGTTTTGTGACTTGTTCCTTGTTTGATAATGCAGTTCAGAGACCTCATAAGGAACACTTGTGTAGCTTGTATAACATGGAAAAAAACTTGAAAAACTTGTAATACGCAGTTGTTTTGTTGCTGTTTATAAAATCTGCAAAGAACGGTAGTCTCGGTCTGCCAAAATTATTTCGTAGGAGAACATGTCGATATACGAGTCTGCGGAAATGCAGTAAAAACTTCGCCCCCTTAAGGATTTCTTTCATATAATGGATATATATAGATTACATTCCTTGGAGAGAATAATAAGTGCGTGGCGTCAGAAGGTCTTTAGGATTAAATATAGCTAAAATGATCTTACAATGTTTTTCCTTGACTGATATTTGTGTTTACTTATTAGTACTTGACTGGTAAAAAAATCGTTTTATTTAGTAATTTATTTTACCTTGTTCAACGCTTACAACGCCTTCTAACATCCCATCCACCTATTTGGGGCATATCTTTTTTTTTTCTATTTATTGTCCAACCAGCCTACCAGGCCTGTGTTTCGCTTTAAGGTATCACGGTACCAATTGTTTTTCCATAGACCTCAATGCTAATATTTGGAGATATAAATATATTTTCTATCCTAACTTAGCGTGCATCTCACACACTGTTATAGAGAACAATGTTAGATTGTCAATTTGATGATGATAAAACCAGGATCTCCATTGCATTTAAGAGATATAACTCTGTTGGAACTAGACAGGGGTATGAGTTATCTAGTCACAACATACTTATTTTCAGTCATGTGTATCACATTTTCAAAAAATCATAAAAAATACAAAATATGATCTATATAGGAATTAGCATAAATTAACATGTTGCCAAGAGGCTAAACTTTTTTTTAAAGTCAAACAGAAAGTACAACTCTTACATAATCCACCAATCATAGCTAGTGTTGTTGTTTATTTCTGAATGCAAGGTTCCCTACACCTTAAGCTCCACCCACCTGGACTTGCGCAATTGGTACCGTTATACCTATAGCAAACCTTAATTTTTCCAATAATCTGTGAAATAGCTCGGGACTATATAAGTAACACATGTACTTAGTCTCGCTTGTCAAAAACAATTTTATGAAGTACTAAGCTATGTTCTATTTGATTGTGTATAGAAATGCTATTGAGCTGTTTGAACACTTGTTTTCATACCTTTGCTTCACTATCAAACTCATCTTTTGAAATAAAATCAATTCTTTTAACTATGAGTTGTGTCTTATTCATATTAGCACTTATCTAACTTCACTTTGGTGATATGGGATAAATCACATTATGTCATATTGTGTAATTGTAAGGTCAAAGGTCAATGCACTAGTTAGCATATACCAGTTCTACCCTTAAAGAGACATTTTGATCTAAAATAAAGGACTTATATTTGTTTCAAAAACGCAGAAAGTAACAACAGGGACAGGTGGACATCACCCAATCTAATTATTAAGTATAAGCTTTGAATATTTTACACTGTCTAGATATACATGAGGTCACCAACCCCCAGTCCTCACACAAAGGTCAAGCTACCCAGCCTCTTTGTCATACAAATAGAAAGCTTCCCTCCTTTGTGTAGTGAATACAATTGATGCAATAAGCCAATCTGACACCAAAAAAAGTAGATAACAGCTTTCGAAGTGGTTATGTTGGATTTGGGGGTGAAAATTGGGGACGAAAATACAGAAAAAGGCTAAAGTTTAACAATAAGTATAGTGAGTTCAATGGATTTAAAAACAGGAGGAAAGTGTGTATCTAAATGGGAGATGTAGCTTATGACAATGGAATTAAAGGAGACAAAAGCAGCAATGAGAAAAATGAGAAGTGAGAGCTTGATAACATTATCTTATACAATATAAGGCGGCATTGGACCATAGGTGCAACGACAATTCAATGGCACCTGTGCTATAATATCTCTTACAGGCACACAATTTTAAGGTGGACCAGGTTATACCTTAAATTGCATAGTGATGGGAGCTATAGTAAGGCCGGTGACCCACGCAACGAGAAAATATAAGCTATGTAGAATATCTGCTTCTCATCTGACGTGATGTTAAACAAGCTAGAGAACCAGTATATGTAAAGGTCTCGCGTAACATTGATTCAAACATTGATTCAAAGTGATAGAAAACAGACAGCATATCAAACAGGTGATTGAAATAAAGTAGCATCTTAATATGCGGTTTTAATTTTATGTTAAAGTTTAGTGACTAACACGGATTACTTGTTGAATAGTAACATGTTTAATGAGTTACCCGAGTCTTCTAGAGAACTGACCGCAAAGCAGACGTGTAACTCATTTTCTCCAGTGACGTACCTTTCCATTATTGCTATTCTGATTAAGAATAAATAGAACTTTAACGTTCTGATATATATGATATACGGTTTTGTTTTTAAATGACGATCAATACGTCTTTGCCATACTTGTCTACATCCTTGCTACTAAAGTCGAGTAGATGAAACAATGTTATAGATGTGGATAATGATAAAAAAATTAGTATGTAACTGTTATGTATATTTAATTTGTATTGAGATTTACCTTCGTCCATTATTGAGGGCAGAGATTGGCCTACTTGACTAATGTCTTTTGTTGTAAATAATATATTAATTAGCTTAATTCTTGTCTTGATTGCATGTTGGGGTCATTATTATTAAGGGGGAGGGTGGCGGGATAAAGATGTTTATTTGGCTTTCTGAAGCTTCTAAAAGGGATCTTTTATGATTTTAATAGGATAAGTACCCTCAACCTGACTATCCTAACATCAGTCTTATTGGAGTCAATGTTAGCTCTGTTCAGTTATACGTTGAGAGGATATATTTATTTAAATTATTCTTAGAAATTACAAATGGCTCATTAGGAATCTCAAACTAAACCATTGTTTGCGGATTTTTGTGAATTCATTCAGAGAAAGTTTAGAATTATATCAGTCTGATGCATCAAGACTGATATCACATGAATACTATTTCAGTCTATTGGTGATTTCAATATTCGTATTCATTCAGATGACCACTGTAATTCGTTCGATATTATCTTTAGATTTGTACTTGTCATACAATTTTTAGGACTATTTCGTATGTAATTCACAATACTGAAAGTTCATTTTTAAATGTACAGTTTGCATCCAAGGCAAATATATTGTTAGTTGAATTTTACAAAACATGCTAGTTTTCGCTCTTTTGTGTCATTTAGATAAAGACCATACAGTGATAAATGCTACATATTTACAATTAGATTACCGAAGTTATCCCAATGATACTCGAAAATATCCGAAATACACGACGAGCTGCATCCATGTTGTAGCTAATGGAGAAAAAAAAAATCTTTTTGAAGTACAAAGTATCAAAATGTCCATGTTTACATATTTACAGAACTACGTCATCCGTCTGAGTACACAATAATACACTGTAGGTAGATGGACGCCATTTTGAAAGCAGAATCGTTTTCTTTCTACGACCAGATTTATTTCGATCTGCTAGGAACAGAAAATGCAAGAAACATTAATAAAGTGTCCTTTGCGGCCTCAGAGTATTCGCTTTAATCGGAGAGAGAGAGAGAGAGAGAGAGAGAGAGAGAGAGAGAGAGGGGGGGGGGGGGGACTAGTTATCATGGAATTCTCAGCAACTAAATGAATGTGAAGAACTATCAGGAACACGCGCATACTTTCAATAGCTTAAGAATTCCAAGCTGAAATACCTGTTTAATTACAACGTGCATCCATTATCCTTCAAGACACTTTCCTTCAAGTACCTAGGGAAGCTAACCAGAAGCTATGTTTGAATAATTCTGCCTACAGATAAGGTCTAATTGCGAACTATTTTGTGTGTCAACAACTCATTTTCAAGAACTTCAGAAACACTAATGAAAAACACCAGATTTCCGCATTTCGTTTTTTAGTATTTTTTACATATTGGAACGATGACTAAGGATAAGGTCTACAATAAAGAAAAATAAAGGATAAGTAACAAATTCTAGACCGGAAATTTATATTATAAATAATTCATTAGCAGGAAACTCATGACTATTTCAGAACAATTACTATTTTACCACCGATACGTGACGACCACACATAATCCTACATTGAAGATAAATAATGCAGCAGGAACATTAGTAGCGTATTCGATATCTGACAATCTAAGCGTATGTGCACTTAGTCGTAAGAAAAGTGTTTGAGAGAGAGAGAGAGAGAGAGAGAGAGAGAGACAGAGAGACAGACAGACAGACAGATTTTGTATGTATACTTAATAAATGTTGATTTGCTGGAAGATATGTCGTTTTTTTGTAGTCAAGTTGGCGCTGGTTCTTTTTGGTTTATTATGTAGGTACTCAGAGGAGAATATAATAGTTGAATCAGCCAGTATTATGCTTTCTATTTCTAGCAACTAATTGCGAATATTTCAAGAATACGTTTATAATATATCTGGTTCCATCACTAAAAACGATAGTTTGATCTTTTATTAGAACATTAAATTCAACAATCATGCAAATTGTTCACGTAAAAACTTTTCCCGAATCCCAAACCTGAGCCCTTCTAGCTTGGATTTTAAAACATTAGAGGATTCGGCAAACGTTGATACCTGAAAACAGGCATTTATTGTATATATATATATATATATATATATATATATATATATATATATATATATATATATATATATATATATATATATATATATATATATATATATATATATATATATATATATATATATATATATAATGGCGCAGATACAGTACCGTAGCTTTATTATGCTTGTCTTGGGCAGCACATGCTTCTGATTGCTTGTAGGGCTGGATCAGAACAATTTTTTTTTATTTTTATTTTTTTTTTGGGGGGGGGGTACAAAATTTCAAACGGGTCAAGACGTTCGTCAAAAAGGCACAAAAGCAATAGTCTTTGTGTCTATTTATTCAAAGTGTACATAATATCCCACAAAACGTGCGCAACAATAAAAGGATGGTCAAATTTCAAGTGACATGAAGCTGTTCTTTTGCGTTTTCTGGTTGGGGGCGGGGATTGAGGGTTGTTTTGTTTTTATTTTAGGCTGGGGTGGGTTTCGGGAAACACCTAGACCCAGACTGCCACCCCCAAATCCGGAAATGGGCCTATGCTGATATAAAACGGATAAAAAATGTCTCGCAGAAAAAAGATAATCTGTCAGATATATTAAGAATAACCACTATGTCCAATCGTTCGATATAATAGCTGTATTGTCTGAGGAATACACTAACTGCAGTAATGTTTGGCACGTAAATACATGAAAGTACTTAGTTTCTGAATCATGTTTATTTATATTCAAATGGGAATACACACAGGTTACTGTGAAACAGACGAGATGAAAGTATCCCGTCGTTCTTTTTGTCCTGAATAAGTAAAGGCAAGAGGGCATGTCTTTTTTCTCTACTCTGGAGTACCAGACAGGATTGCATGTTTTAGATCAACACACACAACATACGAAATGCACGGTCATTGGTTTGATTGTAAATAGGAAACAGGATCAGTATAACAAAACATCAGAGCATCAACGCTAGATGGATACAACCACAATGACACACTTCATCCGATATTAATACATGGATACGACCACATCGATAAACTTCATCCGCTAGTGCGCACACACATTGTTATTTAATAATAACAGGCTCAATTGAACCGAAATATGTGTAGCATAATGCGCGAATAACATGATGTCACGGAATGGACTAAATATCGTATCAGT
The DNA here is from genome assembly GCA_029339505.1 of Unio delphinus. NCBI lineage: Eukaryota > Metazoa > Mollusca > Bivalvia > Unionida > Unionidae > Unio > Unio delphinus. The sequence goes on along the minus strand of JAQISU010000243.1, from coordinate 2,452,688 downwards.
CACAAGGGTGGAAGATCAGTAATTAACAGTCTCTGTCTCGTATCAATTTTATTTACAGTTGTAAGCTTTATTTAGATATATGTATCTTCCTAGCACATGATCGAGACAAGTGGAGGGAACTCGTCAGATGTTCAGCAGCACAGTGCCTCAACGACCACACTAGGTCAAGAGACTGATGATGGTGGTGATGGTCTTCCTAGTGAATATTTCTCCCAGACTGATCACAATACTAATATCAAACTATTGAATTATTTTCATTATCTCGATTTACATCGTTTGAATTCAAAACATGCTTTATTAGCAATTACACATGTAAAATCTTTCTTCCAGAAAGAAATCGTCATTCGAAATGCGAATGCATTTCAATAATAATGGTATCTTTCTATATATCAAATCAATACACTTCCAATTATGTCTGTGAAAACCTCAGTACTATATGTCGGTGGAATAAATCAGTGATGTATGTCTATTGAATAAATTATTCACTAGATTAGCTAAAATTAATTATCTCTTTGTATGTCTGTCACGAATGGTGAAGCGAACAACGATTTTATCTGATTATGTCAAAATGGGATCGCCAGTGAAGACACGGATATCAATAAATGTCAAGGAAACGTTTTATCAGAAGAAATTCGTCTTATTCGTCGTATCTGCAAGAATGCAAGACCGTTTATTAGAAAATATTATGGTTCAACAATCGCCTAAAAACAACGAATAACAATTTGACTATTTTGCCATGTTCATTTTCTATATGTAACATATTGTCTTTCGCTCCAAACTTAATATTGGAAGTTTATAACTGTAAAGTTTCGTACAATGTATACTCTATATCACACAGCCATATAAGTACCCAACATTATAGGGAATGATGTTTCAGCAAGTCTGTCTCCTGATGTTCGAGTCCATGTAATAGGTAACTAGACTCAGCTTAAAACTGAACTTTATGAACTTAAAATGTTTTAACAAATCCAATACTCCTTTATTTACAAATTTATAAAATAAATAATTAATTAAAATATAATTTTAAAAAATGTAATGCATGTTGATTTATTGTTGGGAACATTATTATATGCAAATAGAAAAGGGAGATAATATTGGTCACAACATCGTTTAGCGAGAATTGTGAATTTTGCTTACGAAGATAAGAACTGTACACACATTATAGATGTGTGAATCAGGAAAAATGGCATTGGTTTTAATTTTATTTATTAAACATCTCAGATTTAAATACCAATCAACAAGTCGTCAGCTTACAAACGTGACCTTGACCTCGCAATTGGATTAAAACTTAAATGATCTCATGGTTTATCAGCAGTGATTTCTTCTCTATCACTTTGAAATTACCGTCCTTACAGTAAACGCTACCACCGTGAACAAATGATTAGCATAAACGGCGAATAGTTATTCTTATTCACCTCCTCCTATGGTGGTTGCTAACCTTTCCGTACACACACACACACACACACACACACACAGACACAGACACACAGAAAAACAGACAAACACACAAACTGTGATCCGCCGATGACACAATAATACGAATATTTAAACATTCTTTCCATTGCAGGCCAATAGATCATTCATGAATTCCCATTCATTAATATGTAATGACGTATAAAAAATAACGATGAAGAGTATTAATAGTCCCCGTGGTCTAAATGACTCTAAAATAGTATTGCGATCATTTCTCTTTTTCTTTCGTTCCCCTCTCCACTATCACGCACAAGGAGTGAGAGAGAGAAACAGTGTGGGTTGTATGAAACTTTGAAACTGATGTTGTACCAAGTAACCTACAGTATTCGTCGTAACGGTATGTTTACGCTTTTCTTGAGATCTATCTGAATTCAGTGTTCATAATATCAATGATACATAGTTACAACACCGGTCGACACTATATGTTAAATTTATCGGTAATGAGGCACAAATACTGTATTTAATGATCTATTATTGCTGTTGTTGTTTCTTTAGCCTATTATAATGTTGTTCAAAACTAGAGTATTATTAACTAAATACAAAAATGTCAAAACAACAGACAAAATTCCATGGAAAAAAGAGCGTTTGGGATTTACGCTTGTTTTATACTACGATGTCTTTGGACCTATGAATGATGGCAAAATCAAATCAAAACGTCCACAGAGAGAGAGAGAGAGAGAGAGAGAGAGAGAGAGAGAGAGAGAGAGAGAGAGAGAGAGAGAGAGAGAGAGAGATTTCTCTACGCCTGTATGGAAATGTCAAAGGGTTCAGTGTGTAAAACAAACTAATGTGTTCGTAGAAATCTACTTTCTTTTTAAAAAGAATTTATTTTTCATGTTTAAATCATAAGTGTGTCTTATAATGGTTTCATCAAGGTGAAGAAAAAAAATTAACAAGAAAATCAACTTATCAGTTTGCGAATGTGATTGCTACATGGATGAAAGACATAGAACTACATTTTGTAGCGGATACACTTGCAGGAATGTGAGGAATTTTTTCACTCTGTCAACAGACCGTTGCCCGGAGCATATCTTAACTCCATTCAAATATGTTTATTTGTATGTGACGTAAATAAAATATACGAATAGAACGCACGCTGTATCAATGATATACTACTCGTTGAATAATTTTTCATTTATTCAAAAATGTATACATGTCGTGGTATATCATTGACAGCGTGCATATGTACGCTGTATCAGTGATATACTACTCGTTGAACGTGGCCCCGAGTGGCCGAGTGGTTTAAAGCGCTGTCCGTTACGTATCACTGCCATCTCACCTGTCTGCGTGAGTTCTAGTCTAAGATTCGGCTAATGTAGTTATGTGAGAAAGCTTCCCAGTAGCTTCTCGTGGGTCGGTGGTTCTTTCCGGGGTTTTCTGGGTTCTTCCTCCACCATTAATACTGGCCGCCATGTATAGCCTATATTGTGCTGAAAAATTGCGTTAAACCATAAAAAAACAAAAACTACTCGTTGAATAATTTTTCATTTATTCAAAAATGTATAATGTTGTGGTATATTATTGACAGCGTGCATACGATACATCATATATTATATATATATTGGTCTATATTTATTGGTCCCTTTGTCACGTGAGGTCTTTATTTGGTTTGGTTAACGTTATCTAGGAAATTCCCCACGTTGTTATTTCGCGGACAGAATAAATAATAAAATAAAATATGAAGCAATAGATAACGAAGATCTGATCAGAGATATTTAATAGAACAGTGCGAGCCCCCGTATGTATAAAATTACATTTTAATCAATTACATAAAGAAAATGAGACTGAACATGATACACATTCTCTAGAACATAACATTTAAAGATTTATAAGACATGCAATTAGCCACTCTGCTGTACCAATTAAACAAATTTCATCATGAAATCGTCATGCCTGCATACTCTGGGTTGCATCTCGTCCTTCCAAACTCAATATTTGCAACAGGCCAGCGTTACCTAGTACCTTTTCCTTCTCTCTTTCTCGCCAGCCTCTTTCTGGTCACATACCATAACCTGCTTGTCTGCTCACTTTCCCCAATATGTGATGCACATATGGAGTAATTTTCTCCTTGTCCTTTCTGAGACTCGCTTTCATATCAAACCGATTCCTTTTGTTCCGTTAAATTTCGTGTCTTTCAGCTTCCAGACACCTGTCTCTTTTAACGAGAAAATACTTGTTATTTTCAGGAAGTCAATTTCTTGCTTCCCGGTAAAAACTTCGACGGACTAATTTCGCGAGGTAAAATACTTAAAACATTGAATTTCTTCTGGGAAATGCGCACGCCTCATTTAGCTTAGCCAGTCAGGATTAACTCTTTCTAGCCACAAAAGGTTAACCCACGCCTATCCAAGTTAGTAACAGCTCATGTTTCTTAATAACTATCTCAGGAAAATCTCATTTAATGAAACTTATTTTTCACCCTGCAACAGAGAAATCGAGTTGTTTTGCTAATTGTACTTTTCTTATCTTTGTCTAGTCATCTCAGACCAGTCGTCTCGGTCAAGGTGTCCGCGCACTCAGAACTGCTTTTTAAAAAGGAAACCCTTGTTGTTTTCTGATGTGCACGACGTAGTGGTTCTAAAATCAAACAACAGCAACAACTAAACAATATATAACAAAACATAGTAAGTTAAAGTCAATCCATCTTTGAGAACACACCATACACAAACATTTTGACAAGACAAAGACACGCACGTATACATGTCGAGCGTTTTGGTAGCATGCTAGTTCGTTCCACACAGCATGGTCAATTTTATCCTATATTCAACCCTAGCTAAGTACGTGTTTAAATCAACGTCATTAAATGTAGCTAAATCAAACTAACTAGTTTTAAATACTTCATGTGAAATAAATTATATATTGTTAGCTACACTTAATGACGCTGGCCTGAAAATTGACTGTGTTACAGATAGGATCAAATTCTCAATGATGTGTGAAATGAACTATGACAGAAAACGCTGATCCATGCACATATACTATAGACCTGTATACTTCATAGCCTACCAACTATGGAAAACTTAGTAACAGCCAGAAATGTGTTATGTGTTAAATAAACTGTATTCTAATTCAGTTAAGCATCACCACTGTGTCCAAGTTAAATACAAAATATACCTTCAGTATTTAATGACAAATACTGCACTTACCAACCAGAAAGAATCATTCACCCGACAACATTAATCCATAAGCAAATTTCACTGTAGCACTTGCCATATTTCCAAAAGAGAAAAATGTAGTTTCAATGAATCCGTGAACTCGAAACGTAAGCACACGGTAATCCGTTAGGGTCCTTATTTACAGGGTCTTTTACACACGGGGGTAATTTTACAAACAATAATAAAGGCAATGCAAGTATGTCACAAACAGTTTCACATTCTCCAAAGAAAAGGAAAATTATATACGATAGTGACACAGATCACTAATTACGCGTGAATAACGCAAGCACGGACACTGATGCTACATGTAACATTTCGTTATAATAATACCAATAGCCAAACGCCACAACAGAGGTTTGGGCCCAGTATCGTTTTATTGTTTACAATATAATGTTCTAAATTGAAACTGATGAAAATGAAACCTTTTCTTGTAATAAATATTAACTATTTATTAATAATTCATATAACATCCAGATGTTAAATGCAATAATACCTCAGTAGTAAAAAACGTTTTATGTTGTATTTTTTGGCTCACGCATAAAAACTGTGTACATCAGATGATATGGTCACGCCACAGTCCTCATTAACATATTTGTATTAATGCACCGCATGTAAACATTTGCGCGTGAACTACATTGTACAAGAGAGAGGAAATTATTGGGTGAGAAAAAGAATAAATGTTGGGGTTTTGGACCTAGACAAGGAAATCTCTGTCGCGAAGGTTACATTACATGTCTGTCCACTCTGATAAACTTCGTGGAGAGACAAATAATGTTACCCCCCTTTACTGAGATTTACTTGTCTCGATCCAAACCCCAACATAGATTTTTTATTTCTAATGACCCAAAATTATCTCCACTTGGTCGTTTTTAATCTACCCATTCAACTCGCCTATCTTCCGTCTGGCCGTTTTTCATTTGGTTCTCAAGAAATATCAATCAAGCCCCAAACTAGGATGTCATATATATATGGAGAAATGCAGTACCGAATTATCGATTCATTTTAGGTCAAAGATCTGGTTTAAATTAAGGTCAAGATCAATTATTTTGTCCACATACTAAAACAACCTTTATTACTGGGCCATGATACAAACCACGCTGGTACAAATCATTATATAGGCCACCAGCGAATAAAGTGTATGGAAACAATACTATTTAATTTCAGATAAAAATTATCGGTCAGAGATGTTGACATATATAGACTACAACGTTAACATACAAACTGTACCAGAATTAATGTGTACATTGGAAAACACAGAAAGTATGTAATATTTACCATAGAAAGTCAAAGCAGTTATATATATATATATATATATATATATATATATATATATATATATATATATATATATATATATATATATATATATATATATATATATATATTCTTTTATTTTCTTGCGTTTTTTCATTGCAGATATTCTGGTATTTCTTTACTGCAAAGTTGGAGTTTCAAAGGCTCGTTTTACAATAAATGTGTTTAAACGTTTCTACACAAATAACATATGAATCAGACTGGCTCTCATTAGACATGAAATAAACAGTCTTAATATTGGAATTGAATTTTACGACCAGTCAAGGTACGCCAGACTTCCCAATTATGTAAGCAGAAGGAATGTTGATTATAAACAGCCCAAATAATGAATTTCAGAATTTTAGCGTGACATTTTATCTTCGTACTGACATTAACATAAAAAGACAGGTGTCGTGAATATTGTGTCAACAAAAGATCATAATTTCTTAACTACTTGTTCCTTATTTGAAGTCCATACCATCTGCTTTCCCTAAAGTTGAATGATATGTTTGTAACAGTACTTACCATCACAGCTTTATCTGAAGTGGCCATTAGTGTATTATGACACAAAAATATAGTTTGTAATGTTGTAAAACCATTGTGGAAATAGTTCTTATGTAGTGAGAAATAAAATAAATTTTAATATATTAACAGAAACCAATAAAGGAAAGGTAATGAAACGAGCTCCATGACCATATCCGCGTTATATGCGTGCCGTGATACATTAAGGAACTTTATTCTTTGGCCTCAACCAGTAATCTAGCATCATTGTACCTATCTCAATTCCTTAACGCAACTGCGAACACTTTCTTCCGATCATGATAGTATGACGTATAGTATCCTTACCTCTCTAGTCAAAACCTTTCTCGTCTATTCCAGGTTAAGTCTGGTTTTGTGTTTTACGGCGCAGAAACACAAGTATGTTTTTAGGTCCGTACATTTGAGAAACGTACTTTTCCTAACTAAGCATCACTGTAGCCTACCCAGTCCGAACCGATGGTAGGGGCTATTAAAATAGCTTATACCTAAATAAATTTAATAGAGTTGAACCAGAGTACAGAACTGGGTTTAAATCTCAGCACAAAATACTTACGAAAGAATATTAGTCTTTTACTTTTCTGGACCATAATAGACTTAAACGTAACGCTTTATGCTTATCAGCCCTTAGGCCAAGATTCCCATAACACTTTATGCTAATCAACCCTTAGGCCAAGATTCCCATAACGCTTTATGCTTATCGGCCCTTAGGCCAAGATTCCCATAACACTTTATGCTAATCAGCCCTTAGGCCAAGATTCCCATAACACTTTATGCTATCGACCTTTAGGCCAAGATTCCCATAACGCTTTATGCTAATCGACCCTTAGGCCAAGATTCCCATAACGCTTTATGCTAATCAGCCCTTAGGCCAAGATTCCCATAACGCTTTATGCTAATCGGCCCTTAGACCAAGATTCTTATAACGTTTTACGCTAATCGACCCTTAGACCAAGATTCCCATAACGCTTTATGCTAATCAGCCCTTAGGCCAAGATTTCCCATAAAACGTAATGATAGGTCAGATCTTAAAAACAACCATTTACATAACCACGTAGTGTGAGGGCAGACTTGAAACCAAGATTCGCATAACGTGTAATGCGAGAGAAGACACATTTCTAAGCTGTTTGAAATGGCAAGCAGAGCAAATACTGTAAATCCTGATCAGCTATCACATTATGTAGTGTCAGATCTGTGTATACACTGATCACATCGGAAATATGTGATAATGAACTCGTCCGAGATACCATAACCTTTAAAACGTGAACCACGATTTTTCTTTTGAAGAAATACATATATATAAAACCATTTAATTGGCTCCATTTGCGCTTAATTATTAACCCCCAAAAGAAAAAGAAAATTTTACAAGGTGAAATGAATAATATATCATGATCTGTATATACATAGATTCTGTACATCGCACATCGACCAGCAATCATTAAAAGGCATGAAATGCAATTCGGTTCTTTAAGCTCGGCAGGAAAGTCTTTGATATTCTCTCACATGTGCATCCCCTACCCTGTCTGAATTTGGTAGCAGAGTAGATGTTTTGGAAAACATCTGAGCAGGAAAGTGTTTCTTTTGCTTATTGGCCAGTCACTTTAAGGAATTTGTCGTGTGATCGTGTGACGTCAGTGCTTCGACCAAAGTGTAATCGACCGAGAGGGGAGACACAGGATTGGGGTGTCTTTAGACTAAAGTGTATCCGATTGAGATGGGAGACACATGATTGAAGTCGGGTAAAATATTTTCTGCAGTATATTAGCAGGCAATCTACAAGACAGAAAGTAGCCACCTTTGATTTTACTCTCTCACATTCACTCGTCAGTAAGACTTTCTCTGCGACTATCTTAGCAGAAGCTGAAATCGTTGTCAAGGCCGACATTTCCCTCAGTTCAACAAAACTCAGATGCTGAAATATTGTACATAGTGGGCCGCCATACCTGACCTTAGTTCACAGTTAACAACCATAATGTGGCGTTTATCAAAATCAGGAGGATAATCAAAACATTGTAGGGTCTTATTTGCATGATCTGCACATAGCCAACCTTATTTTGTTAATGTTACTTACTTTAATAATAATAATAATAATAATAATAATAATAATAATAATAATAATATAAGGATAGTATGCAAACTTAATGAAATAGAACATTATGTATAGAACATTAGTGTTAGCTATTGAATCAAATATAAACTAGCGTCAAATGTCTCTTTTTTAATGGATTGCTTCCTCTACGTCACTTTCTTTACATTAGCAATACACTAACTATTCTATCCAGTAAGCTCGTGGCGAAACGTTTTGAATGAATTTTACTGAGGTGGGTCAGTATGATGCGAAAAGCGATAGAAGTGTATCATTTACGGTAAAAGTGACTTACGATTGAATGATTATAAACGAAATAGGAAAAAGAAAATAATTGGGATCTGATGCATTTTACCTGAAGATTACGTAATAGGCAAGATGGACAGTTGATGTTGATGTAGAGTTTAACGACATTTTTCAGCACACGATAGGCTATACATGGCGGCCAGTATTATTGGTGGAGGAAGAACCCGGGAAACCCCGGGAAAGAACCACCGACCCACGAGAAGCTACTGGCAAGCTTTCTCACATAATTACATTAGCTGAATCTTAGACTCGAAACCACGCAGACAGAAGTGAGATGTACAGTAGAATACCATATCTGACACAACCTGGGCTGTAGTAGTGTATCACCAAGACAGTGTCCTGGTTAATTAAATCTTTGTCAGAAGAGACAAATTGTCGAAAACACACCACTGAGAATCAATACAACCCCCACCACCACGACCCCACCACCACCCGCACCATATGGTTACTAGTAATGACCTGGCGATTTAACTGTTAATTAAAAGACGATGAGAGGCTAATCCACTAAATAAAACTAAGTATTAAAGTGAAAGTGAAAGTGAAAGTGAAAGCATCATATTGATCTTGTGGCGAAACGTTTTGAATGAATGAAAATTTCACGCAGAATTATGTTTCTTGACATCCAGCATAGATAATGCACGCTCGCCATTTTACAAATTTATCGGGTGGAAAACACCCTTAATAAATATGTTGCTGAAAGGTTAACCGCTATTTTGTGTTGCTTGAGCGTAACAAAAGTGTGTGTACCATTGCGACCGCTGTATGGTTGGTTATATAGAACAGACTGGGTGGGCCTTTTTGCTTTATGATGTGTCTTGTATTATCAATATCAAATACCTAACGCTAAAATTCAAAGAATATTCTAAGTAAACCACTTGCATCCTTGTGCAAGAATATTATCTGAGTTAAAATAATATGTGACCTAAGCAGCATGGTGTAGTTATCACCTCACGACCCAAACATTTCGTAAATCAAATAATACCAGGGTTAACAAAGATTGGTGTAATTCCTCTAACGAGAATGATAATTAGATAGTTCACTAGTCAACAATTATTCTATTTCAACCGATCGAGCAAATGGACAGGTAATTTAGTGAATAAAAAATTCAGGTCCTTATAATGTTGAAAACGTAATGAAAATTAACTATTATTCCTATAGTACACCATAGTTCAATTCATTTTTTAAATTAAAAACAATATGTCACCTCTGAAATAATACGCGTGTCTCGAAATCAAATGTTTACACACATTTATAAATTTGGCAGAAAATTCATTGCAAATATACATATCGATTAAATGTTTCAAACGTGCGTCATATTTACTACAAGAATAGTATGAGTAATGCCTGTTTCCGTGCACTCATTAGATAGGTCGTTTATATTGTCGTACTTTTCCTTTTAAAAAATAAATGTCAACGCTAATTGGTTATACTCAATTCCAATTTGTTCAGCACAATTTAATTGCAACGATTTGGAATTCCATGATTAAGATCAATATAAGTTTTCACCCTTTCTCAAAGACAAGAATGAGTGCCGATAAATAATGAAACAGGAGTAATTCGAGGATTCCACCGTTACTTATATAACTAATTTAAAAAGATCTGATTATCCTATTACAATCAATGGTTCATATTAGAACTTACAACAGATATTAAGATCGATCAAAAGGATATACCCTTCTTTATTTCATTGTGCTGTGTGTGTGTGTGTGTGTGTGTGTGTGTGTGTGTGTGTGAGAGAGAGAGAGAGAGAGAGAGAGAGAGAGAGAGAGAGAGAGAGAGAGAGAGAGAGAGAGAGATATCATTGGCTATTAATCTATTTCATACGCTGCAAACAGCTTTAAGAAGCAAACTTCAGGAAGATGTTTTACCTTATGCGTGATATGAAGTAAATTGAAGACAAATGTTTACACTCCAAATATCTCTCTCTCTCTCTCTCTCTCTCTCTCTCTCTCTCTCTCTCTCTCTCTCTCTCTCTCTCTCTCTCTCTCTCTCTCTTGTAATACATTTAACGAATCAAAGAATGTGATTTAACCCACTCATCACTTTTTTCTTCTTGAAAGAAAAATAATATCCTAAAGATAAAGATTTGGTGTCGCTATATCACGTCTGGAAAATCTATATTTGATACAATAAATATGAAATGGCTGTGTTAACTCTCATGCCAATTCTATTAGCTACGACGTTACTTGCATAAGAAACTGATATCTTAAAATTGTGTATTTTTTTCTTCTAAGTTTTTTTTTATACTAGTCATTTGCACGATTTGCATATAATTACATCAAAATGATATGAACATCTTTTTTAAAGGTAACTCTCATGGAATCCCTTAAAACAAAACAAAAAGTATATCAATACCATTCGAGCCCTCACCCATTTTCAGCCATTTTCTTTGGAAAGAAGTCAAATATTCAGATCAATTTTACCGTTCCTATTAACTTGTAAATTGCAGTCTTGACTTGCCAAGACATTCAAGAAATCAGTGCCAAGTGGATGATGTGTTTCAGCGAAAGATTTTGTAAGATTATATTTTGCAATATATATATATATATATATATATATATATATATATATATATATATATATATATATATATATATATATATATATGTATATATATATATATATATATATATATATATATATATACATATGCATAGGATGTAATGGCAAGGAGGCGAATCTATGATCTAAATTGACAAAGAAATTGAACTATCACTTTTAATTCATGTCAGTGGTTAAATGCGAGTAGATAATTATAATTGATTACGATAAGCATGCAAAGGTTATCTCCCCTTCATTGCTAAACTGCGAACGTGCACAGACTCCGCCAGTTTTGATATACATATGTATAATTCACTGATATACTTGGGTAAACCGCAACAATGAGGTTATAAAGGTAATATGGACAGCATAATTTCATATTAAATTAATGATCAGACCTTATGTTACTAAACATACAGATTTCAAAGTATACATAACGTCTTAGAGTGAACCAGTATTATATAATTTCGGAATTTGAAGTTCCTGTCATATATATATATATATATATATATATATATATATATATATATATATATATATATATATATATATATATATATATATATATATATATATATATATAAAGAATGTCACTGTTTTCGTTCAAAGATACATTAAAATAGTTGAATTGAAGTACAACTCCAGAGACTGAATTGTATGCACGAAACAGTTTCATGTTTGCCAATCAAGGATATTGCATTGTATCTTGATAATAATAATAATAATTGCAAATGTCTGGATTCAGCATCTCTAATAAGTATATTCCGTTAGGTAAACGAAATTGTTATAAAAATGCATAATAAGCCAATAAATATAATAACGGACACTTTTAACACTTCAATTAGTACTGTTCATTTAATTAAGCAAAATAAAAGACCGAGATAATAATAAAGCATTGCATTTCAGAGATAATATAAAAAAGCAAAAACTCTCGTGTGCTTCTTTTATATTTTATGTGTATATATGTGTTTGTGTATATACCCGGACAACAAGTACTCGCTAGCAATAGTCTTGTTACATGTTTTGTAAATAGTAAAGACACAAAAGAAGTTTTAAAATTTTTTCAGATTATTGTTTTAATTTTTTCACTTATATGCTTGAGCAAAAATTTTAGATTATATCTATAGTTGCGTCTATAATAAATGTCATGACTCTTAATACAACCACTTGTACTTTGTAACAGGCATGGCTTTATTTTAGCTTTTAAAAGAAATGAAAGCAGTCACATAAACCAATACCGCCCACCTTACCAATACCGAACTCCTTAATAAAATAATAAGCAATGAAGTTCTGCTTTTATGCAAGCTGTCTTGATAAATGATTTGTCAAAAATGACGTATTATGTAGCCTTATGACTAATCTCAATTCGACATTTTTTTTTTTTTTTTTGTTTTAAATACCGCAATGTTCCAATATAACATTCTAACAACGAACACGACAGGCCAATATCGATCCTCGCATACTGCATCATTGAATAGGAGTGTGTGCTGTTCGAATGAAATTAGTGGTTGAAATGACAGTATATAGTCCGATCTGACAGTATATAGTCCGATCTGACCACCCAAGAGGTGATGGCTCATTTTTCAATAACATATGTCAATGTTTTATGCTATTGTGTGAGCTGTATGGTCAGTTAGATAAGACTGCTGTGTTCTTGGTCAAACTGTGCATGATATTAACGAGATGTATATTAAACAAGTCTAACAGGTAAACGTTGCCTGAAGAACAGACATAGTCAATGACTCATAGTAACATCTAATAGAACTATCTCATTAATGCTTATTCCCAAGATCGTGACAGTCAAATCTAATGAAGAAAACGAGAGCTAAGCCTAATTCGATCCTGAGGGAAAATCATTCGTATTTAGTCTTCCAAAAGTTTCCGAAAACATGTTTTATCTCCCGAAGAAATGTTTCCTTCCATTCGGACCTAAAACTGAGGTAAAATCAACATTCAAAGGAAATAAAAAGTAAAAAATTTGATAAATAATGAAAATACTGGATGTATAAATTTTAAAAAGAGAATAGTGTTGAATTGATTGCATGTTGTTTTACAGCAATTACAACTGTATTACCAATCATCGACTCTTTTACGAATGTATATGGTACCGTGTGACAAAATCGATCCAGGTTGACGTCTTTGTTGCTAGGCAACCTCTTGTTTTGCAAAAAGCCTCGGATTTATGATGGAATTTTTGCCAACCTGGGAAAAATCAATAGGTCCGTAGATTCACTGCGACAAGAAATGGTAAAGATTGGAATTCAAAGCTGAGCTTGTAAATTGAATTATGCCTGACAAAAGTATTTCTAGTTTCGGAAAATGCACGGTAGTCAATTTCAATGTCAGATGTCTTAGTTCTTAATATGTGGCATTGGTATGAGACCTCTACCTGTCTTTAAATAAATTTTGACAGATAATGCTCGATTGTTAACAGGGGGAAATCCTTACATTTGCCTTGTCAGAATCTTTTTCTTTTGCTCCAATACGTATATATCAGCTAATGATAATTATTTTACAATCTACCTCATGAAAATAATCTTTAGTTTCAATTAATATGCTTGAAGAAAGATTTGTATTCAAATGCACATCAACACTGACAAGGTCAAGGGGAATACGAACATAATTGACTTCAGCAATTTGTAATTCTTAAGTCTGCATAATTTTGCAATAGATACTCTCATAATACTATGAAGTTAAAAAGTTTAATTCGACCATTCAAGCAACACACACAGACCCACACCCACCCACCCACACACACACACCCACCCACCCCCCACCCCCACACACAAAGAGCTGATGTGATCATCAATTTTAGTAAACATATTCTATCATTTTCACAGAGCAAATTGAGAAATCTATTTCTACTCTCGTTTACTTTGCCATATGTATATATGTATATATGTATATATGTATATATGTATATGTATATATGTATATATGTATATATGTATATGTATATATGTATATATGTATATATGTATATGAAACGCATTTAAATATCCATCAATCATCTTTGTTCTGTTTAAAATGACTTAAGCCATTACATTAAAGAGAAAAATAATGCTTGGGTACACTATTGCTATATTCATAGTCTGCAGAAGATGAGATGGCGTTCAACTTAATAATAAAAACTAAATGATAAATTCAACTCATTATGCATGTTATTATACGTCATCAACGAGACTCGTGCTTTACAAATAAATTATTGAGAGTAAACATTTTAAAAGTATTGTATTACTAACGCTTTGGATGCATAGTGTAACTTTTAATCAAACTAGATGTCAATGACATTCTCTCTCTCTCTCTCTCTCTCTCTCTCTCTCTCTCTCTCTCTCTCTCTCTCTCTCTCTCTCTCTCTCTCTCTCCTTTATTTTCAGAACTATAATCATTTTTTTCTATAGAATGATTTTTGATATTTTTTATGTCAATTAAACCTTAAATTAGCAAACAATAAATGTAACAGGTTTGTGTCATACAACGTCGTCTACGTACACATCGACAATATATATACTTATAATCTTTTTGCTAGGTAACAAAAACTATGTTTTAAGAACATGATTTGGGTGTAATATGGGCGAGACGTTTGTGCTTGTAAAACGTTGTCTCCCTTAAATCGTAGGACTAGAATGATAGTAAAATTAGCAGCGAGGTAAGGTTACGGCTTGCATACAAAAAATAAATCATTCTTTTTAGTCCACGAAATTTTGTTATTAGTATTAAATGTAAAAGTTGTTTTAAGAACATAAATGATCAAAGTATGTATCAATGTTGTAGAAGAAAGGTAAAACTAAGTCTCCTCCGTTAGCCATTTAAATAAATACCTAACCTGGCACAAATCGGCTACTTGCTACACGCACACGCTGAAAATAAACAAGCGCTATTTTCTGCTTTAAAATTACAGACAAAACACATTTTAGTATTTCAACTCAGTCTACAGCTGTAGTATTTTTTCAGATTAGAATATATTTAACGTCTAGCTTTATGAGGCAAGGAGGGGAAGATAATTGATTTACCAAGTTAGCTGACAGACGTTTACATATTTCCTTCCATTCTTACTTACTTATACACATACACGCACATACATACTTACATGCATGCGTACATACACCCATACACACATGCAGACACACACGTACGCCCTTACGTGCATACATACGTACGTACACACAAATAGTCGTTTATACACACACACACACACACACACACACACACACACACACACACATACTGTGTGCGTGTATGTATGCTGAGTTTTTAATATTTCATCGAAGAACTATATATCCATAATTCATGCAGTGATTAAATCGTCGTGACTGCCCGTAAAATAAGGATGTCATTAAGGTTTATGTTAATTTCTTAGGGTAGTTCTGTGCATACATATGTAATTTTGGTATATATTATGTTTGTAATAATAAAAATGTTGCTATTGTAGCTTTTAACGCCATTTTCAGCACAATATAGGCTATAAATGGCGCAGAGGCGTAGCTGGGGGGAGGGGGTACATATCTCCCCGGTCGCCATACTAGGGGAGGGGGAGCCAAAATGGGCTTTGAAATAGGTTGTAACGGGTAATGGTGATTTTATTGATGAAAATAATGGGTTTCAGAGTTGAGGTGGAGGGGGTAATGAATATTGTCCCCGGGCGCCAAACACTCTAGCTATGCCTCTAAAATTCCAGAATCAAAGCGGAGCGATCTTGTCTCTGATTCGCCCAATGTGGACATGTGAAAAAACTTGCCAGTAGCTTCTCGGGGGGTCGGTGGTTCTTTCTGGAGTGTTCCCGGGTTCTTCCTCCACCATTAATACTGGCCGCTTTGTATATCCTATCTTGTGCTGAAAAATGGCGTTAAACCCTACTAGAACAACAACATCATAATCTTCTATAAGAGCCATTGACATCAATACTGTGGAAAAGATTTACAATGTCATGTAGTCGACCTCTAATTAAATAAAGCATGAAAAAAACCGACTCTCTCTGGTAGTCGATCGTAAATTAAGCAGATCACATTACCAATGAAAATAAAACATTTTATGTTTATTATTTCTTGGTTATTGTTTACAAGCTCAAGAAATAAAGTGTTATGATCATTTTGCCTTCTGGTTTGTGGCTTCAAATAAATTATTGCACTCGATAGCATCTGTAGACACGGGTGCCTGAAATTCTTCTGTGCATAATAAATTGTGGGGCTTTTTCTAGCACGTCATGAAGAAAGGTTAGGCCGATAAGTTTTCGTAATTCAAGCTATCTGTACCTTTTTTTCTACTTTCCTATAGTTTTTTTCCCCAGAAGATTTCCACGAAGTCATAATCGGAAAGGAACATGAGCATTGCCTCTGATTGGGCGGTTCATTAACACGGAAACTATTGTTTCTCATGCACTGTGCGCTTGTGTAAAACAATATCGTAGCAATATTTTATGAGGAAGGAGGTATCAGAATGCAGACTGTGTTGTCTCATGAAAACAGAATCTCGTTTAGGTATGTGAGACTTAAAGAAAAACACAACAGAAAAATGTGATTCGATTAATGTATTCCTTTGTTATACTCAAAAGAGAACAAATGCAAACACACATTTAAGAAAATAACAAGTACACTAAACGCGAAGATTTTGCTGTAGTATTTTATATGAAGCGAAATCACATCTCCTAAAACATGTATGAGAGTTCAAACATTATATTTGTAATTAACTTGAAACCACATTGTGCGCGTTATGAATGATGACGTATGGAGAGACATTACAGTCATTGTATGCTTTAAGCAATGACAAAATAATTTAGTCTAGGAAGATAACCAGAGGATCTCAAATGGGTAACGAATTAATATTGAATTTATAAAATGATTTGAATAATGTCCAGCTTTTATGACGTAATATGGACTGTATTCGTTGTTAATATATGCTGAGTTACGAGTGTTCCCCCAAAATGCAGGGATACATTATACATTACTTTCATTTTCTTTACTTCTAAGAAATAGATTATAAAATAATGTTTTTCACAGTACTCTCTCTCTCTCTCTCTCTCTCTCTCTCTCTCTCTCTCTCTCTCTCTCTCTCTCTCTCTCTCTCTCTCTCTCTCTCTCGTTAAATTGGTCAAGAACACGACTTGATGGTGGTCATTTTAGAGCGAATTCAACACTACCTCTTAAATATAACTCAACGAAACTTTCGATAATATGAATGACATAATGCATGTTTTTCAGCAGTCACTGAGGCACATGTGTTTCCTGGTTAACTCACACGTGTGGGTGCGTTCATTGTCATCCGTATGTGTGTATCTGCTCTACACGAGTTTTCTATAACTGGAACGCGCGGACTTCAAACAATATATGTGCGTTTTTGTGTGTAGCATGCAGTGTATAACTTACCCCAGGCAACGTCTTCTGTTCATGCAATGCTTGTTGTGCTGCTATGGCACTTTCTCTTATGCAGTATGTTAGAAAAGCACACCCTGAAAAAGACAAACACTATATTTTATTGGAAGCAAGAAAAATCTTAAGAATAAGTAAAAGAGTATTCAAATCTGATAGCATTCATTGCTAATCGAGATTTATACTCGATGCGACACTGGACTACTAAAATTTAGTCGTTGTTCGTGAAGTAAAAGAGGCCAACGTGTACTACGAGTAGAAACGTTTAGAGTTTTTTTCAATACATGGCGGCCAGTGTAAATGGTGGAGGAAAAATCTGAAAAAACACCGGAAAGAACTACCAACCCACGAGAAGCTACTGACAAGCTTTCTCACATACCCACATTGGCCTAACACGAGACTCGAATCCGCGCACATGTGAGATGGCAATGAACCGTAACAGTGAGCACTTTAGGCCACTCGGCCACTCGGCCACTCGGGGCCCCATGGAAAGCGTCACATACAAAGATATTAAACGGAGCTTGCGGATTCGTTTTCGTATTTCTATTTGTTGGATTTGCAGTAAATCATTATAATCAGAAATTTAGACACCGGTACAATCTACACATACATAGCAAAAACCATTTACATGTGACCTTTAAATGAGATATTCATCGGGACAAATAATTTATCTTCTGAAAATAAGGAGACATGGGGGGGGGGTCTTCACTTTTCATATTTCCATATATATATATATATATATATATATATATATATATATATATATATATATATATATATTCAAACATACTGTCTAGATATAATAATGATAATAATATGAGAACTGAACAAACCATCCCTTCCTTTTCCTAGTCATTCCCTTTGCGATTATAAAGATAAACATGAATTCATTTGACCTAACAGCACTTGTTAAGAGAATAATGCACACACACACACACACACACACACACATACACACACACACACCTTTACTCATAAGCACGTGTGAGTGCGTGTATACTTATGTGTTAATCTAAGCTATTAATTCCCATAAATTTATAATTTAAATACCTCTTAAAAGTTTATCAGAACGTGTTTTGTGCGAAATTGATAGTTCACAGTACCAAATGACAAATAATATGACGTTGAGAAATATCGATTATTCTCAGAGGATGAAATTATCTCTGTCTGTCTGTCTGTCTGTCTCTCTCATGTATACAAATGCATACTCAAAAACTGCCAACTGTAACGAACTTGGTCTACGGGAGGTAACTCTGGCAACACTAATCCAAGATCAGACTTTGGTGGTCGAATCTTTCAGAGCTGCACTATATTAAAATTATATTAGTTTGTTGTACATTAATATTTAATTTAATTATATTTGAGGGGAGCGGTCATAACAATCAGTTGAAATTCCATATTTTAAAAAATACCATGGTAAACATGTTAAATTAAGTTAATTTTTTGTTGGTTTTATGATTGTTTCAATGTGTTTCACATTACATTAGAAATTAATTATGATTAAGTATATCCTTTTTATCTTGTTATAATCTTTCACGCATTAAATTTTAACTCCTCTTTTGTAGAGTGTGATCATTCTATCACTGGAGTAAAACAAACTTTGGTACATTATTTGCATGTTTCCTTGATTTTATTCTTAGATAAAGTTGAGAAGCGTTATCGTTTTAGTACTTATTTAGGGCGACTTTTTATTATCAAGCATAACAAAAATATTTAATATTTAAAAGAACTGGAAGAAAACAAACAGACAAAAGTTTTTTCCCACTGTTTATATCATTATTGATGAGTCTCTACATATCTCAATTCTTTGGCACAGACTTGCGAATAACCTATTCTGTTGGTTTTTTTTTCTGTTATTTACTCCTGAAATGCATCCATTGCTTTATCAGTTCGTACCTCCTGCTAACCCGAAATTCAAATTATGATAAACAGGAATGCAAATACACACAAATTATGGACATGTCCAAATAATAGGACGATATTAGCAGGAGATACAAAAATTAATAGTTCACTTCGATCGCCTTGAAGTAAAAGAAAACATGCAAATAAAATATCAACATTTATCCTCCCATAACGCGTCTCATTTAACTGTTTGACTGTACCCTCACCCCACAATAGCGCCTGAAAGTAGGAATATGTCTTTCATGTGTTCCATTCTCACCCCACCCCGGGGCATTTTTCAATGCTTTTCATGACAGATGGCACTCTAATGAATCCTATTTTCAAATTCATTGTCCTCCATCGCATCCATGCGCTTGTTTAATAAATTGGCAATTTATTTCACTAAATGCTACAAACGTTTCAGCCTACATTCCCGGCAGCGTTTTAACCCCGTCCTCATATATTTAAAAACGAAAAAGCATCTAGGATCTCAAAATGCAAAGCAACTTATTCATTTCATATATTGATTTATAATTTCTAACTCGATTGCAACAAAACGGCCGCGAACGATATCACCTACGCGTTTCAACCATAACAGACGTTCAACACTAACAAGGCGTCCATATTTACGCAAGCGAGTATGGGTTGTTCACGCAGTGGGTTTGTTCCCCCCAGCTCGGGATAATTCCGTAAATTTCCATACATGAATATGTAAATGTGTATTCCATGCATAATCCACCCCATCCCCTTGTTTGGGGTAAACAGTATTAGACACTGCATAAATCGGATGCAGACAACAAAGTGGTTACTTTCTATGTATGTTTAGGCCCATCATCCTGAGAATGTAACGGTTGTTGCTAGGATATGCTGATTTGTTGTTTGCACAAATCCTGATACTACTACTACTACTACTACTACTACCACCACCACCACCACCACCACCACCACCACCACCACCACCAGCACTACTACTACTACTACTACTACTACTACTACTACTTGTTACGGCTATTGGATTTAATTTATTTATTTTTTATTGTTAAATCCAAATTTGTCATTTAGGGTTTAATATTCATTAATTGGTTGATTTTTTCTAGAAAGTTCAGGCTGACCCACACTCTAATTGTAAACAAGTTTTGACCTTGACTTGTTGATCTAATTCCTGACCTTGCTTTGGACATTGTCAACAAGCTTCTAAAACTATTGGTTAATTTCAAGGACAACTTTTTATTTTTAGTAATTCGTGGCTTATTTTCTTCTGGATCATTTTATTATTACGTGACTAGGTGAAGGTAGACTCTTCCTCTGACTTTCTATCAATTTCTAGAAAATCACGTGATCACTTGTTTACTTCAGAAAAACAGTTATATATAGCTGTGTTTTGGAAGCTAACGTTAGTAGAATTTTGGGCTTTAAGATATTAGTTGTGTATTTTCTGTTTGAGTTTAATTTTTATTATCTTGTTCTGGACTTTGTGTCAATTCATTGAAGAAAGAGGATTTATTATCTATTTGGAGGAGAAAACATGTGCTCATAATTCATTTGGATGATAAATTAAACAAGAACTGCATCACGTGACATTGTCAGACATTTTGGATTACATCATCAAGATTCGAACCTGGAACTATTAGAACATTTATTTACCAGGACTCTTACAATTCCATTAGTGGATTATTTTTGTGAATTCTATATTGGATTAATGTTGGATTTGATTCTCTAAAACTGTAAGTTTATTTATTTTATGAAAATAATTGTACTTAATAAAATTCATTGTTCAAGTTATACAAGCGTGTTAGTTTTCACTCTTTCTGTGTTGCTGCTTATTCGAGCCTAAGCACGTAACATACTACTACTACTACTACTACTACTACTACTACTACTAATAATAATAATAATAATAATAATAATAATAATGAGGACTTTGTATTGCGTCTTATCTTTATAAGCTTTAAGCGCTTTACAACATCTATAATGATATGACTAGAAAAAAAATAAAACAAAAGAAACACCATGGAATTAAAAAACATAAAACAAATGCTGAAACTATTTAAGGTAAGACACATTATTAGGTCTTTAAATTTGTTCTTGCAGTCGAAAAAGGTGAGTTTTAAAATAAACTGGGCAGTAGTTCTTATGGTCGAATATTGGTCTCTTCAGCAGATGGCAGTTTTGAAAAATGATGGGAATTCCACTGATGAGAGATAGGTATTCATAACATCAATTAGTGAAGACAACATTGGATCTCAGCACTCAAGCTGCAGTGATGTTGGAAATGGATAAAGTTCACATGACTTTGTTGCACTCTCCATAGAGACAGGTTCCAATACTGCTAACGGTTGCTGCTGAAATTTTGTATGGCAATTGTATGGTGAGTACAAGTCAATTGTATGGTGAGTACAAGTCAATTGTATGTTGAGTCCAAGTCAATTGAAGCTTATATCTAATGGTTTGCACTTTGTCACGGAAGAAATTTGTAAATAGGTCGGGAAGGTCTAATGGAGAGAAGGTAGTTGGAAGTGGTGTACATTTTTCGTCAACATTAGTTTGTTAGTTTGTCAGTAATCTCGAAGAGCTCTTTTCAGCTGGAAATCTCAGTGATCTTAGTACTGTAGTGGGGTATTTTGGCCATGGACTATGTTAGTGACGTTCTTCCTAGCGGCTTCATAGATTTATTTATGAATAGTGAGTTTGGTGGAAAACAAAAGCATCTCAGCCCCAATGCTAATAATGTTAATGACATCCTCGCAAAATTCACAAAACATTTAAGCCTATGAATATTTTCTGATTTACCGTATTTGACTCTTCGGCAAATTCGAAAATGCGACTCATTCGTCTCTTGACGGTTTGTATCTGCACGCATTGTGAAGCATGTTCCTCAATCTATTTATCAGGCGTTGAATATTCAACATGCCTCTCCCCATAGAATTTCTATCTTAATTACCTTTCGACAGCCCGACTGGGTGCATTATGAACCACAGATAAAATAACTCAGATCGCCCAGAACTGGCAGCCAAGGAACGCGCGAGTGGGTTGGCATTGACCTGCTAACAAGATAACATTCTACGATAGCTTGGCTACAACTGCTGCAAAATACACTGGCTATATATACCGTCGTGTTTGTCTGCTTCGATCCATGTTTTGCAACAAGTATAATATTCCAAACAGACAATTTTCCATCCGTAAAACGATACTAGAGCTGTATGGTTTTATGCCAAAAGATGGTGTCAAAATGTTATTAGAATCATGGAGAATATCTGCATTTCCAAATTCAAATAATTTGCATAGCTTTATACGGTCGGTTGCTTGATGATGATGTGGCTTGCATGAATACATTTATTCTTTTCGGTCAGTCTAAAATGACACGTATACATGTACATTTCAAGCCACTTATCAACGAAACATAGAAACATAAAACATAGATAGAGGAAACAAAACTTGCCATCTGCACAGTAGCACTGCATGAAATTCTGCACAACATAATAATGGGACCCAAGAAAACTAAAGACGTTTTACAGGAAGTGTGTGCCACGCTACGGTCACCCCCACTCGATCTGGAATAGACAGGATGGAATGGCACAATGTATCGCTATATAATATGGAAGTAGCCACTTATTTATATGTACCACTTATATATATGTACCACTTATTCATATGTACGATTATAATTCACTTATTTATATGTACGATTATCATTCACTTATTTATATGTACCACTTATATATATGTACCACTTATTCATATGTACGATTATCATTCACTTATTTATATGTACGATTATCATTCACTTATGTATATGTACGATTATCATTCACTTATTTATATGTACAATTATCATTCACTTATTTATATGTATGATTATCATTCACTTATTTATATGTACGATTATCATTCACTTATTTATATGTATGATTATCATTCACTTATTTATATGTACGATTATCATTCACTTATTTATATGTACAATTATCATTCACTTATTTATATGTACGTATGTACGATTATCATTTACTTATTATATGTACGATTATTATTCACTTATTTATATGTACGATTATCATTCACTTATTTATATGTACGATTATCATTCACTTATGTATATGTACGATTATCATTCACTTATTTATATGTACAATTATCATTCACTTATTTATATGTACGATTATCATTCACTTATTTATATGTACAATTATCATTCACTTATTTATATGTACGATTATCATTCACTTATTTATATGTACAATTATCATTCACTTATTTATATGTACGATTATCATTCACTTATTTATATGTACAATTATCATTCACTTATTTATATGTACGTATGTACGATTATCATTTACTTATTTATATGTACGATTATCATTCACTTATTTATATGTACGATTATCATTTACTTATTTATATGTATGATTATCATTCACTTATTTATATGTACGATTATCATTTACTTATTTATATGTACGATTATCATTCACTTATTTATATGTACGATTATCATTTACTTATTTATATGTACGATTATCATTCACTTATTTATATGTACGATTATCATTTACTTATTTATATGTACGATTATCATTCACTTATTTATATGTACGATTATCATTCACTTATTTATATGTACGATTATCATTCACTTATTTATATGTACGATTATCATTCACTTATTTATATGTACGATTATCATTCACTTATTTATATGTACGATTATCATTCACTTATTTATATGTACGATTATCATTCACTTATTTATATGTACGATTATCATTCACTTATTTATATGTACGATTATCATTCACTTATTTATATGTACGATTATCATTCACTTATTTATATGTATGACCATCATTCACTTATTTATATGTACGATCATCATTCACTTATTTATAAGTACGATTATCATTCACTTATTTATATGTACGATTATCATTCACATATTTATATGTACGATTATCATTCACTTATTTATATGTACGATTATCATTCACTTATTTATATGTACGATTATCATTCACTTATTTATATGTACGATTATCATTCACTTATTTATATGTACGATTATTATTCACTTATTTATATGTACGATTATCATTCACTTATTTATATGTACGATTATCATTCACTTATTTATATCTACGATTATCATTCACTTGAATAATTATTACACAGAAGATAACATGTGATTATGCTGAATGTATTGCGGGAAACGAAGTCACCATATATGGTTTTAAGGGTTTACGGATGGTCTGTATGTTCTATATCCTACTATGATCCCCACCCTCTAATTCTTATAAAAATCGTAGGTCATCCGAGCTGTGTGGATGTGTATGTTTATGTGTGTGCGTGCGTTAGCGCGCGCGCTCTGTGTGTGTGTGTGTGTGTGTGTGTGTGTGTGTGTGTGAGAGAGAGAGAGAGAGAGAGAGAGAGAGAGAGAGAGAGAGAGAGAGAGAGAGAGAGAGACGTGAAATTCATATCTTCATACTTTAGTCAGATGAATATTCACTACGATGTGGAATGGTAAAGTAAGTACGTTTAATTGTAATTATACTGAATCTTTCTTAATCTGAAATTATATTAAGCATAGGATAATATTACTTTATATAATAAGGATAATATTACTTTATATAATAAGGATAATATTACTTTATATAATAAGGATAATATTACTTTATATAATAAGGATAATATTACTTTATATAATAAGGATAATATTACTTTATATAATAAGGATAATATTACTTTATATAATAAGGATAATATTACTTTATATAATAAGGATAATATTACTTTATATAATAAGGATAATATTACTTTATATAATAAGGATAATATTACTTTATATAATAAGGATAATATTACTTTATATAATAAGGATAATATTACTTTATATAATAAGGATAATATTACTTTATATAATAAGGATAATATTACTTTATATAAATACATAGACAGAAAATTAGAACGACATATAGGAAACCAGAACAGATAAGAAGACCAACCGATAGATATAATGAATGATTGACATAGCAAACGAATGATACATAGATACCTAGACTGATAAGGAAATGTGTTTGAAATGTTTAAATATGTGATAGATTATTACCAATGGGACGCAGGAATTGTCCTTTCATAAAACAGTTGCAATTATATCATGTAAAACGTCTTTATATGATTTATCTTTGTCCTTATATCATGTACAACCTCAGTTTTAGGTTTGCCCTTGCTATTATATCACGTACAAACGTATTGTGTCTTCATATCATGTACAGACGTCTTGCCATGATTTGCCTTTGTGCTTATATCACGTAAAAACGTCTTGATATTATTTGAATTTGTCTTTTTATCATGTACAAACGTCTTACTATGGTTTAATTTTGTCCTTATATCATGTAAAACATCATGATTAGATTTGCTTTGTCCTTATATCATGTACAAACGTCTTGCTATGGTTTACTTTTGTCTTTATATTATATACAACGTCTTGCTATGGTTTACTTTTGTCTTTATATTATATACAAACGTCTTGCTATGGTTTACCTTTGTCTTTATATCATGTATAAACGTCTTGCTATGGTTTACTTTTGTCTTTATAACATGTACAAACGTCTTGCTATGGTTTACTTTTGTCTTTATATCATGTACAAACTTCTTGCTATGGTTTACTTTTGTCTTTATATCATGTACAAAAACGTCTTGATATGATTTGCTCTGTCCTTAGATCATGTACAAACGTCTTGCTCTGATTTACCTTTGTCTTTATACAACGTACAAACGTCTTATAATGATTTGCTTTGTCCGTACATCATGTACAAATGTCTTGCTATGATTTGTTTTTGTCCTTAGATCATGTACAGACGTCTTAATATGATTTACCTTTCACTTTATATCATGTACAAACGTCTTGATATGATTTGCTTTGTTCTTATACCATGTACAAACGTCTTGATATGATTTGGTTTGTCCCTATACCATGTACAAACGTCTTGATATGATTTGTTTTGTCCTTATATCATGTAAAAACGTCTTTATATGATTTACCTTTGTCCTTATTTCATGTACAAACGTCTTGATATGATTTGCTTTGTCCTTATACCATGTACAAACGTTTCTATATGATGTGACTACGCTCTTACGTTATCTTAACTTTTTATATGCAGAACTTTCGTTATTATATTATGTACAAATTTAGTTATTATGTATATTCAGTTTACTTATTTGTTTCTTAGCTTAAACAAAATTATTTCATCTACATGTTAGTGTAATGTAACATTGTATGCTGGATGTAACCTTGTCCAAAACTGAATTCATTTCTGCTTAACTAATTTGTCGTTTAAAATTATTTTCTTTTGTGTAAACAATTAATACATATCTACATTATTTTCACTGTGTATGGGCTTAATATCAGGTTCATTATGATTAGAAGAAGGTAATATGTTTATTTGAGTCTACGTTTGTAATTTACTTAGTGCAATTCAGGTTATGGTTTTGATTTTGTAAACAACAGGATGTTTCTAAAGGTTATTTTCTATTAGGGAATGGTTGTTGTTTTCTATTAGGGAATGGTTATTGTTTTCTATTAGGGAATGGTTGTTGTTTTCTATTAGGGAATGGTTGTTGTTTTCTATTAGGGAATGGTTGTTGTTTTCTATTAGGGAATGGTTATTGTTTTAGAAACTACTAATTATGCCCTGAGGTCAAGTAGAGAACTATATAATTTTGTAATTGTGAGGACATGGTCATTCGTGCTTTAACATGTAGCACTTTCAAATTGTATTATGTAGGAACCAGTTGGACTGAATTTTATTTTCTTTAAATTATTGATGTCAAGTGATTATTTTCTCTGGAAATACAAAAGTGCTCTGATAGAATTTTTGGATAAAAACATTCACTGGAATTTATACTGAATTCAAATCTGGAATTATATTTATGTGATTCAACAAAAGACTGTTGACATATCGACACTCTATAAGCTAGCTATAACAGACACGTCATAGACTTCAGTTTGGGGATATATTCGGTACTTGTACTGGGTTTTATTCAGGACTTTAAGTTATCAGTCAGTATTTCCTGGATTTGTTTTGGGATTTAATTCTCAAAACCGTAAATTCTTTTTCCCAATTTCACTTTGTATATTCATGGCAAATAAATTATATTTGTTACATTTTACAAAGCTTGTTGTCTTTCACTCATTTATGTTGCTTATTTTAATAAGCACAGACTCGTAACAGATGTGCTTTCCTCCTAGTCCTTATATTATGTACAAATTTCTTTGCACGTGGAGTTTTAATTCTTATATATGTATACATTTCTTAACACGTGGTGCTGTAGTCCTTATATTGTATACATTTCGTAACACGTGGTACTTTAGTTCTTATAGCATGTATACATTTCTTAACACGTGGTGCTTTAGTTATTATAGTATGTATAAATTTCTTAACACGTGATGCTTTAGTTCATATATTATGTATACATTTCTTAACACGTGGTGCTTTAGTTCTTATAGTATATACAAATTTCTTAACACGTGATGTTTTAGTTCTTATATTATGTATACATTTCTTAACATTTGGTGCTTTAGTTCTTATAGTATGTACAAATTTCTTAACACGTGGTGCTTTAGTTCTTATATTATGTATACATTTATTAACACGTGGTGCTTTAGTTCTTATATTATGTATACATTTCTTAACACGTGGTGCTTTAGTTCTTATATTATGTATACATTTCTTAACACGTGGTGCTTTAGTTCTTATATTATGTATACATTTCTTAACACGTGGTGCTTTAGTTCTTATATTATGTATACATTTCTTAACACGTGGTGCTTTAGTTCTTATAGTATGTATAAATTTCTTAACACGTGGTGCTTTAGTTCTTATATTATGTATACATTTCTTAACACGTGGTGCTTTAGTTCTTAAATTATGTGCAAACGTCTTTACACGCGATGCTTTAGATATATAATGTAGTGACACAAGTACAGTTATATTTGGTCTACACGTCTTTTAATTTGGTGTAAATTGTGATGATGAGCAAAGCAAAATCGTGGACTAAGCCCAAGCATTGAAAGCCAAAAAGCAATGGAATCTTGAATACAATATCGTACTAAATATTCAACTCTTCTAAAAACGAAAAGTAGGATTTCTAAATTAACTTGTTTGAGAATATTAGAAGTATATGCTGCCATTGTATTTCACTGTGATCACTGAGAAAATTTGCCGATTTAGTATTACAATACATCCCTCCATTCCCTCAAGTGCTAGCGAAAGTTCCGTCTTGCTCATCTTCATAAAGAAGCTGGACTTAAAACAAATTGACGTTTGACCGAATATAAAGTTATCCGTTTTAGTACATGATATAAAGACAAAACACCACATGTAAAGAAATTTGCACATAATATAGAGATATATCACATCAAAAATTGTGCACACTCCATCCTGTCTATACCACATCATATAAAATCGTTGATACTAAGAAACTTTAATACATGATGCAACAACAAAGACATATTATAAAAAAAAAATTGATATATAATGTCACAACAAAGGTATTAAATTACGTAAGCTTGCGAGTAATAATGACAATCCTCGAATACCAAATTTTTATAGTCGTCTATATTCAGAATTTCCCGAATATCCTAGATTAGTAGGAAAATAAGCATTTTTATTCTTTATCAGAAGCACAATTTTAAGTAACTAATTTCACTGTTACGTGATTACTGGCATTCAGTCTAGAAGAAAATACTCTCTCTCTCTCTCTCTCTCTCTCTCTCTCTCTCTCTCTCTCTCTCTCTCTCTCTCTCTCTCTCTCTGTTTGCATATTCCGTTGTGTGCCTATGACTTTCATGGTAAATACAATCCATCTCAATGGTCATTTCGTAGGTGTCCCTGAGATTTTGTGTTGTTATTTGACATTGACTTGCAAAGAACATGGTAACATTTATTTTAAAGATTTTCAACAATGATTTTGAGTAATCTATGTTAACAGAATGTAAGAACTTAAAGGCAAAATAAACGAAATGACGTAAGTAAACCAAATAATTTCACTTATAGGGAACAGCAGTCTAACTTTTATCTAGCCTGGAAATTAAAGTTGCAGATTGAACCTTACCTTTTTTTGACATTATATGTGTAACTTACATAGTAACATACTGTAATAAATTTGTAGTATGTGTATTTGACAGCATCCCGTTTTTAATTTGTGCGAGTATTTGGTCTTCGGTGCCATGGAAACATTACTAGCCCGAAATAGTTAGCCAGTTAGTAGGAGCAAACATCACAGAGCCGAGTGTTAGTGAATTTGAACCATGCTGGGGTCGTTAGTAGTGAATTTGGGTACAAGCCGAATGACTGTCCCTTTTTGTAACATAGTCCATATTAAAATTCCGCGGTGTATAAAAGTGATGTGATTGAAAAGGCAGTATTTATGGTTGGAAATCAATAAATTATAGAATGGAATCAATAAGTTGGAATTTGGTAGGTACCGTTTATGTGTCCATAGTGGAAAATGGGCGTATGTATATGAGCGTGATACGCCTGAAATTCTGTGGATTGACTGACCTAGGGTCGCGCAGTTAAATATTTCCCAGTTAGTAAGGGAATACTAGTGGAATTTCTATGGCAAGACGGGCTTGCGGTACGGAAATAGGATGATAAAGAAGCAAAACCATGCTAAGGTGCGGTTAATGGACTCTTGGGCAAGTTGTCTCCTCTGGGTCGCCAATTGATTAGAGCAAAGATTATTAATTATAGCAGACACGTCTTTCTTTCCATTTTACAACTCAAGTTGTATGGAAGTCTTTGGAAATTTGGGGAAAACATATGACTTCCAGCGTGACTCGCGCCAGGGTTTTGACACCGCTCGGTCAAGTGAATACCCCTGTGCGTGTAACAAGCAAATTTCTGGTGGCAGCCGTTTGGGATATGTGTGAATAGTTCTGTCATGGGTTGCAATTCGTTCGGTTTTATTATGTGTGAAACAGAATATTGTTTCGCATTTGGAAAGAAGAGGAAAGAAATGTTATGGATAGTGCGCCTTTAATTTCGTTTATTGTGATTTCGCGACATTTAGTAAAGGCGAGAGTAGATATAAGCATTTGCTGCTGAGAAGGAGCTTTAAGAGGAGTACTTACGTTCAGTCAGGACGGAATATTTTATCTAGGATATAATACAGCGATGATACAAGAATTGTATATCTAGTAGGGTGCGCAAATTGCGAGATGTTGAGAGACATTTATGATGGTCGGCTGTGTTAGTATTGACTTATGTTAGAGGGAAGAAATTGGCTGGTTATTTTTTTTAAAAGTTATTAGTTTACAAGAACAATTAATAAAAGCAAAAGAACGTGTGTTTGACAACACCTTCTCCCCGCTGTATTTGGTAAATTCATAAACCTTATGCTGTATTTATTGAAATTCAGTAAGGGATTCGGGGGCTTATAATAATAATAATAATAATAATAATAATAATAATAATAATAATAATAAAAATAATAATAATAATAATAACAATAACAACCGCATACAGTTTCATTGGTTTTAAATAGCAATTGGTAGTGTGCTACCAAGTACATCGACACAGGCAAATTGTGAGTATTGAAAGAGTATTATAAATTAGTATGATGGCTACAGGCAGAGGTACACCTACCTCATTATTGAATACGCCTTTACCACAGTCTGTGCATTGGCGACTCTTGTCGCCATTGTCGCCTATTGATAGGAGGCAAAGAAAGTTAGTAGATGTAGACAGTGGTGTTCAATGCTATGCGACTTCAACTCCGTGCGAGGCCGATAGTGGCAATGGACGTGCAAGTGATGGATGGGCTGAAGATCTGAGGTTCAGAACCATTAAAGAGAGTGCGCCTGAGAACGTGAAGGCAGACATTTATGATCGAACCACGTATTCAGTATCCAAGAGAGCGAGTAGTTCGCCTACTGATAGTCTGCTTCAGACCATTGACACACTCATTACGGACAAGTTTGACAGATTAAGTACCACCATGGGTCATTTGTTGACAAAATGTTCGAATGGGAGCCGCAGTGAGGTTAAGGAAATAAGGGAGACGCCAGACTTGCAGTTGACCAAGAGGGTCGAAACTGGAAAAACAGAACTCTGTGCTTCTGCGCTCCAACTAGAAATAAGGCAACAGTTAAAGCAGACATTTATGATGGTTCTCAACCTTATCTCGACTATATGACACATTTCGAACACTGCGCTATGATTAATGAATGGAGCGAAACCGAAAAGGGGTTGCGTTTGGCAGCGTGTTTAAGGAGAGACGCTCTCCAAGTCTTAACCGATCTCCAAGTCCAGCCCGGTCAAGTCGAATTTGAGAAATTGAAAACTTCATTGGAAGCTCGCTTTGCGCCTCGTAACCAAGATGAGTACTACAAGGCACAGCTTCGAAGCTGTTTCAGAAAGAAAGGAGAAACGCTCCCTGAATTAGGTCAAACGATACAGAGACTGGTTTCTTTGGCATATCCTGGTTGCCCGCCTGATATCCGCGATAGGCTTGCAAAGGACCATTTCTTAGGGGCAGTACAAGATGAAAACCTAAAACTTGAAATTTGGCGGCATCACCCTAGTAGTTTGCAAGAAGCCATCAGAGTAGGGGTTGAATGGGAGGCTTTCCTGCGTGCCGGCGTAAGACAGAAGCCAGTAAGTTCTGCATGTAGAGGCTATGAAGAGTCAGAAGACAATGACTAGGATAACACAAATAGAACTGTAATAGCAAGGTTAGAAGCAAACGTAGAAGAATTAATAAAACAAAAAAAGAAGTTGAGTGAAAAGCATCAAGATGCATTAGGTCGTTGGCACGAGTCGGGACATAAGCAACGCGATTCAAGGCGAACAGGGGTCCAGTGTTGGAATTGTAATGGTCGGGGTCATTACCAAAGCGAATGCACCAAGCCTTTAAACAGATACCATGAACGATGGAGAACAAGAGGCCAAAGAGATGGAGATTCTAGGAGGACAAGAACAGAAAACGCCAAACCTGTACGTTATGTAAACGAGGAGCCGGGACTGTACACGCAATGTTGTGTTAATGGAGTGGAGCTCGCTTTGCTAGCAGACACAGGCGCTGCTGTTTCGATCATCAGCAAGAGGCGGTATGAAGCACTTGGTCATTTAAAGCCAAAACTCAACGCCGTTGATAGTCAACTAATCAGTGCGTCCAGTAACAAAATTGAAACATATGGTCAGGCTGAATTTTGCATTGCTTGGACAGGTGTCAGAAGGCGACATGTTTTCGTTGTAGCTGACATTAGGCCCGATGGAATGCTTGGGTTAGATTTTTTCGGCTGCATAAGTGCGATATTAGTATTACGCAGTGTACACTGCAGATGCAGGGACTAAAACTCCCATGCCACTTTGCGGGGTCTATGGGCTGTCATCGTATCACCTTAGCTGAAAACATCATTGTCCTGGCAGAGACGGAAATTATTACGCGAGGTTGGATGGCGAATGTTGGTTGTGGGAAGCTAGCTACAGAGTCAGTGCTAGAGCCTCTATCGATGTTTAGGCATGAAACTAAAATCCTTGTCGCGCGAGCCGTCATTAAGACGATGGACGGAACAGTGCCAATACGGTTGCTAAACCCGACTAAAGAGGTGGTAAACTTGCAGGCTGGTGTTTGTTGTGCTGAAGCCAGTGCGGCCCTATCGACACAAATTGTCGAAAGTCAGAAACGGGATTCGAACAGCAGTCTGCCTTCACATTTAACTGAATTGTTTGAGAAATCAAGCGTCCATTTGACTCCGGATCAAGCACGCGACCTAAGCAAACAATTAAGTGAATTTTGCACAGTGTTTGCTAAAGATGATGACGACTTGGGCAGAACAAACTTGATCAAGCACACTGTCAAGACGGGCAATACCGCGCCAATTCGAGTCCCACCTAGAAGATTACCGTTCCAGCTCCGACAAGAGATTGACATACAAGTTGACGACATGCTAAGAAAAGGGGTTATAGAACCGTCTGTAAGCCCTTGGGCTGCCCCAGTGGTCTTAGTAGCTAAAAAGGATGGGAAGAAGAGGTTTTGCGTGGACTATAGGGCGCTAAATGCAGTTACAGAGAAGGATGCGTACCCTCTTCCTAGAATTGATGATAGTCTCGATTCACTGTCAGGTATGAGCTGGTTGTCCACATTAGATTTGATGTCAGGGTACTGGCAAGTAGAAATTGAGCAGGCAGATCGGCCTAAGACAGCGTTTGCAACGCGAAGGGGTCTCTATCAGTTTAAAGTCATGCCGTTCGGTTTATGCAACGCGCCTGGGACCTTTGAACGGCTTATGGAAGCCATCCTGGCCGGGTTGCAATATGAAGTTTGTCTAATTTACCTCGACGACGTTATAGTTTTCGGGAGCACGTTCAAGCAGTTGCTTGAAAGACAAGCACGCGTCTTTACTCGTCTTCTAGGGGCTGGCCTAAAGTTGAAACCCAGCAAATGTACACTATGTGCGAGAGAAGTTAGGTATCTTGGTCACACTATTTCAGCGGCTGGAGTTGCAACTGATCCTGAGAAAGTGGCAGCTGTTTTGAAATGGCCTACTCTAAAATCAATTACTGCAGTGCGGAGGTTCCTAGGGTTTTGCAGTTATTATAGGCGGTACGTAAGAAACTTTGCCGATATTGCAGCTCCCTTACATCTGCTAACGACAAAGAATTCAGTTTTTCACTGGACAGAAGAACATCAGGCGGCATTCGAAAAATTACGTAAAGCGCTTTCCTCTGCACCAGTGTTGGCTGTACCGGACTTCAATAGCCCCTTTATACTCGACACAGATGCGAGTGGTGAAGCCATAGGTGCTGTCTTGTCCCAGAACATAGATGGCAAA
The DNA here is from genome assembly GCA_029339505.1 of Unio delphinus. Lineage (NCBI taxonomy): Eukaryota > Metazoa > Mollusca > Bivalvia > Unionida > Unionidae > Unio > Unio delphinus. The sequence continues at coordinate 2,418,218 of JAQISU010000243.1, read as the reverse complement.
GAAAGAGTGGTAGCTTACGCTAGTCGGTGTCTGGACAGGACAGAACGTCAGTACTGTGTCACTCGTCGTGAGCTGTTGGCTGTCGTACATTTTATTCGTCACTTTAAGACATACCTTTATGGCAGAAATTTCAAGGTACGCACTGATCACAGTAGCCTGCGGTAGCTCATGAGCTTCAAAGAGCCTGAGGGACAGTTGGCCCGTTGGTTGGAGCAGTTATCAGAATATGATTTTGTGATAGAACATCGCCCTGGAACTCGACATGCCAATGCTGATGGTTTGAGTCGTTTACCTTGCAACGGGTGCAAATATTGTAGCAAATGTAGCGTGGGATTATCTGCTATACGGCTAGACAGTGGGATACATTTTGGAGGGATACAGAGACAAGATGCTACGTTGTCACGAGTCATTAGTTGGGTTGAGAGGCAGCAACGCCCTGCATGGGAAGAGGTATCTGGGAATAGCGCAGAAGTTAAGGCGTTATGGGGGACATATAAATTATTAGAAATGTCAGACGGGATACTAGTGCCAGTTTGGCTAGACCGTTCTGGCAAGCCAGTTAAAAGGTTCATCGTTGTACCATACAGTTGGCGACATGAAGTCCTAAAACAATGTCATGATGGAGCCGCGGGGGGACATTTAGGTGTCGACAAAACCCTCAGTAAAGTGCGTCAACGTTACTATTGGCCCGGTATGCGGGATTATATACGTGACTACTGTGCGACATGCTCCGTTTGCGCTCAGCATAAAAGCCCCAAGCAGAAGCGCCGGGCGAAACTTCAGGGCATATCGGATGGTGAAGCAGGAGAGCTAGTAGCCTTGGATATTTTGGGACCCCTTACGAAGACAGACGAAGGCAATGCATATATCCTGGTAATTGGAGATCATTTCACTAAGTGGATAGAGGAGGTGCCTCTGCCTAATATTGAGGCCATCACGGTTGCAAGAGCGTTGTTGGATAATTTTATTTGTAGATTTGGTGTACCTCGTGTACTATTATCTGACCAAGGCCGACAGTTTGAAAGTGCCGTATTCAAAGAGCTCCGTGTAATGTTAGGGATTAAGAAAACGCGAACGTCTCCCTATCATCCGCAATGTAATGGGATGGTGGAACGGTATAACAGAACTTTATGCCAGATGCTTGCAGCATATGTAGATGATAAACCAGAAAACTGGGACCAGTACCTTTCTCTTACGAGCATGGCCTATCGTGCATCTGAGCACACTTCCTCTGGATTCACCCCAAACAAGCTGATGCTGGGTAGAGAAGTGATTCTCCCTACAGATCTTTTAGTTGGCAAAACACCAGACGAGGCCCCAAAGGATCTGCCTCGATTTGTGGCAAATTATAGAAATGCAATGTGGGAGGCCAACGAAGAAGCACGGAAACAATTAGGCACAGCTATTCGGCATCAGAAAGTCGCCTATGATCTTAAGGTTCACGGCCAGTCTTTTAGTGATGGTGACATGGTGTGGTCGCACCAGACACTAAGACAGAAAGGGAAATCACCTAAACTTATGGTCAAATGGACTGGACCGTGGCGAATTGCAAAGAAGATAACGGATGTTACATACCTGATTGCACGGACCAATCATAAGGCGACTCAGATTGTTCACTTCAACCGACTAAAACCATGCTTGGTGCGACCTGAGAGTGAACACCAAAACACCGATGGCCAGGAAAATATGCGCGATAGCGGTGATGAAACCGAGAAGGAAGAAGAGGAATCCAATTACAGCCCAAAGGGCCAAGTTAATGGAACAAAGAAGGGCGCGACGAAGAAACGATGCTGTGTTGTACTAAGGTACACACATACATTGTAAACGAGTTCAGATATGTCATGTGCTAGTAGCACTGACAATGAGTAAAACTCCAAAATTTGATATAAGCGTAATACACCGGTAGAAGCGGCAAATAAAAGTTATATATGGGTGGGTAATAATTTTTCCCCGTGATTATTACATGGATGGGTTGAGACATATTGTCAACGGGTGACATCAAAAGCAGCGCAGTTAAATTAAATCAGAATGCGTCCAAAGGCTATGTAAATAGTGTGATTATTTGTTTTATATTTTCAAATTCTGTGACGACAGATGTCGGTCTTGCTTCGTATTTTATTGTTGTACGTATTAGTTGGATAAATTTGTAATCATGTGGTGTTAGGGCAGGAAAGTTCTATAACTTGGTTGCTGCATGAAACCAGGTGGTAAATTAGGTCTAGTTGTTTGAATTGTGCTTGGAGTGAAACATGGCTAAATTTAAGGAGAAAAAGGGTATTATGTATGGTTGTCTGGAGGTTGTTGGACTGTGTTTTGCTTCTTTTTTTGTGTTGCTGTAGGGTACGGTTCAGTGGTGAAAAGATGATTGAAAAGGCAGTGTCAAGTCTAGCGTTCTGTTAGTGACAATATGGTTGCGTCAGTTGGGCGTTGAAGTCATGGTTGACTTATTTTTGAGGTTCTTAAGAGGACGTGGTTCATTTGAAGAACGCATTCTCTAACCTCGTGGGGAGTACAGGACTGATCCTGTATTTTGTTTGTCATTGAACTGTTAACGACTTGCCAGATGAGAATTGATTTATACAGAGTACATTAAGAATGAAGGAAAAGATCGTCTACATGCATCTTTATGATCATGCATGGTCCAGCAAGGTTTTCATCATGCATAGTTTGACTTGTCTGCATGAATATCAATTTGGTGTCAATTTGGAAAACTGTGAAGGACAATTCAAAGCACGTGTTAATTATTTAGCAGCATAAAGAAATGGTGGTGCACACCGCAATTATAGTTGAATCGTTATGTGATAGTGTTCCAAACTTTTGCGTTTGGGGATAGGTTTTCTTAGGGTTTTAGGTCACAACAGGTGTGGAATCTGTAGTGAATTAACAGTGAGAAAATAGGATCGTCTGGCACAGACTGAGTTGAAAAATATTTGGGCATTGAAGTCATGGTTGACTTGTTGGAGGTTAGTAAGAGAAGGTGTCTCTGAAGAACGCAGTCTCTAACCTCGTGATGTGTACAGGTGTACCAAGGTCTATTGGGAGAACGTGTGTCCTGGTGGAAACGCAATCTCCAGACCAGAGTTGTAATGTAAAGAGGAATGGTTCTGTGTGACATTTGTTGTCTGTTGTTAGAGACCTATGCTTAGAAAAGTGTGTTTATTACAGTCAATTTCGAGGAGTTCGTGAGGGAGTTTGAACACGACTAAGTGGTTGAAACATTATTTCAGGATGGATTCAACTTGATTAAACTTTGTATAGGTTTTGTTGTTGTATATAATCATATTGGTAATCGTTTATCGGGTGTGGGGTTGAATTTAGAAGGAAAAAAAACATCAAATTGTAATTTAGACCACAGAAATGTGACGTTTGTGCCACTCGTGGACGAGTGATCTTTTAAAGGCGGGGGTAATGTAATAAATTTGGAGTATGTGTATTTGACAGCATATCGTTTTTAATTTGTGCGAGTATTTGGTCTTCGGTGCCAGGGAAACATTACTAGCCCGAAATAGTTAGCCAGTTAGTAGGAGCAAACGTCACAGAGCCGAGTGTTAGTGAATTTGAACCATGCTGGGGTCGTTAGTAGTGAATTTGGGTACAAGCCGAATGACTGTCCCTTTTTGTAACATAGTCCATATTAAAATTCCGCGGTGTATAAAAGTGATGTGATTTAAAAGGCAGTATTTATGGTTGGAAATCAATAAATTATAGAATGGAATCAATAAGTTGGAATTTGGTAGGTACCGTTTATGTGTCCATAGTGGAAAATGGGCGTATGTATATGAGCGTGATACGCCTGAAATTCTGTGGATTGACTGACCTAGGGTCGCGCAGTTAAATATTTCCCAGTTAGTAAGGGAATACTAGTGGAATTTCTATGGCATGACGGGCTTGCGGTACGGAAATAGGATGATAAAGAAGCAAAACCATGCTAAGGTGCGGTTAATAGACTCTTGGGCAAGTTGTCTCCTCTGGGTCGCCAATTGATTAGAGCAAAGATTATTAATTATAGCAGACACGTCTTTGTTTCCATTTTACAACTCCAGTTGTATGGAAGTCTTTGGAAATTTGGGGAAAACATATGACTTCCAGCGTGACTCGCGCCAGGGTTTTGACACCGCTCGGTCAAGTGAATACCCCTGTGCGTGTAACAATACTATTACCGATCATACACGTTTGCTGTTTGTAAACCTTTGCCAAGACCTTGTTTAAACATTACCCTTATGTTCCGAAAGATTAATTAATTGGTGGTTTTGTGGCCAGCAGATATCTATTGTAAACACACAAATATATATGCACGAGAGTTATGCATTCATGCTAGACAGTGTTTATGACCATTTCTTCCTGGAACGTGCCCCTCTGTCATTACCTGGAATAACGAAATCCACCTTTGCTTCCACGCAAAATAGTCACACCAGCCTATAAACCTTCCTTACTGAGAGTTGCTGTCAAATTTTTATTTCGTAAAATCCATGAATTATATTTAGCTCGAAGCTATTCGTACAGCAATTGAATAGCTTTTTCTGGTCGTTACATGCCACTGTGGAAACGATGCATTTCATCAGAAGAGAGAACGGAATGTAATTTGTACATCTGCGCGGGATTTCCTTCCCGTCATTATTCTAATAAGGTACATAAAATTAGTAATTGGAAGTCTGAAAAAAAACTTCAAGCCAATGCCAAATGATGACTAAAACAATGTAAGGGATATAAAAAGAAAATAACGCCAAAACATTCTCATGTGTGCTGTGTCTGAGCGAAAAACATGTGGTATTTTACAAATTCGCCATATATAACTCGTATTTTCTACATTGTAATTTTTATTGAAGTCAATAATTTGATGTTTAATAATAGTGTAGGATAACATTGTTTGATATGTGAATGCCCTATGGAAGTCAATGATTTGATGTTTATTAATATTGAAGGATAGCATTGTTTGATACGTGAATGTCCGATGGAAGTCAATAATTTGATGTTTATTAATATTGAAGGATAACATTGTTTGATACGTGAATGCCCGATGGAAGTCAATGATTTGATGTTTATTAATATTGAAGGATAACATTGTTTGATATGTGAATGCCCGATGGAAGTCAATGATTTGATGTTTATCAATATTGAAGGATAACATTGATTGATACGCGAATGCCCGATGGAAGTCAATGATTCGATGTTTAAAAATAGTGTAGGATAACATTGTTTGATATGTGAATGACGAATGAAAGTCGAGAATTTGATGTTTAATAATTAGTGTAGGATACTACTACTACTACTACTACTATCACCACTAACAATAAAAAAAAAAACTATATTTAACGAGGATAACACATTTGGTCATGACTGACCCATTTGACATGTGGTCGTCAGTTGTTGTAATTGGTCGTTAAAAACAGATAACTGCACAAAATAAAAATACAAGATCATACACATCCATAATCAATACATAATCAATACATAATCAATACATAATCAAGTATCGTCGCACACTCACTCATACATATTTAACATGAATGCCTATGTGTGACTATACTGGGAAACAAATATGAACCATATATATATATATATATATATATATATATATAGAGAGAGAGAGAGAGAGAGAGAGAGAGAGAGAGAGAGAGAGAGAGAGAGAAAGAGAGATATCATTTATTGATATGATGATAAAGGTTTCTATTCAGAGCTTTTAATATCCCATTCCAGCTGGTCAAAAAAATATTTCTGTACTGATATATAAAAAAACAGGGGAAGTTGAATTAGTATCTTTAGTGGCAAGGAATTTTATACAGTAGGTCCTGATACAGTAAATAAGCTTGTAATGATTGGTTTTCGACCACAAAACTGGAGGTCGTTGTTAGTCGTCGATCGGAGATTACACTAAGTAGTCGAGAATATTAGTTCAGTTTGGTTGGAGATAAAATTTTGAGAAAGGCCGTTTATCGACTTGTATGTAATGATTCCTTTATAATAAAGAATACGTATTTGTATATGTACCCACTGCAAACGTGAAAACAAAACATTCGAGGGAGTCATAACCGGATGTTTCAGTATTATTTGGGATGCCCTTATCTGCAGTTTATCAATTCTGAACAGATTATAATTAGACGTGTTTCCCATTATGGTACAGCCATAATCAGTCCGTGGTAGTATATAACCGGAACAATAAGCTTCAAGTGATTGGGGAGGTAAAAATTTTAAAAGTAATTTTATCAGAGTTATTCTTTTGAATATTATTGCACATAGGTGATCGATATGTGCATTCCAGCTGAGGTATTGATCAATGTAAATTCCAAGAAGTTTTTGATTTTTGACAATAGATACGTCTAATATTTGTAGATACTAGACATGTCCATTATTTCTATGTCTAAATATTTTAATATTCGATATAAGATGGATGCTGAGTTTAAATTATTACCCTGGAATATGAAGACACACATTGAGGCAGAATTGTAAACAAATAAAGAATGTCTGTTAACATCGTAATCAGAATTTGTTTACGTTTCTTCAAATATTTATTCAGCAAGACTCTATCTTCGTTAAAGCCTTTGGCCAGTATATATTCTTAGTTCAAATAACTATGCACCTCCAGAAATTTCTAGAACAGTACGACAGTTTGAAATGCATCGGATGTTCTCTATCGGCCTTACATGTCAAGGGTTGTGAACACGTTTCACCTGTTTATGTTATGTTTGATCTCGATACTATAATTAAGAATTTCCCTCTGCATCCTTGTTGAAAATGGCACGTCCCTTTCAACGCTACATTTGTTAAATGGGATATGGGGTTTTCATTGAAGGGTTGCAGTGGTTATATTGAAATTATCTTTTCGGCATGGCTCTGCTGGTTTGGCGTTTAATATGACTTAGTTGAAAACAATCTTGCATTTGAAGATCTGAGGACATTAGTGGTGGTTTAATTTTGCAAACTGGGGTTTACCGTCTTCACGTCAACAGAGCTAATAAATCTCGTATTTTATAGCGTACAACCACAACTAAAGTCATACGGTTATGAAACACAAGACTATTGTTTCGTTCTAGCATACTTTAAATTTTGTTTTGGCTAAAAGTAGCAAAGCAATGTAACTCTCTGTACCGTATATCACAAACAGAGGATCTCAACTGGGTTATGATTTAATATTGAATTTATAAAACGAGTTGAATAATCAGCTTTTGCGAGCCTTGATATACATAATTTGTCGTCAGTTGCGGAAAGATTCATTCATTACATCTGGAACAGAGGAGAAGAAGGATATTTAGGATTCCGTCTACCGTATGGGTATCAAAAAGGGGACTGGCTGTATCTGTGTTTCTCACTCCAACTTCTGCCGCTGAGAGAGAGAGAGAGAGAGAGAGAGAGAGAGAGAGAGAGAGAGAGAGAGAGAGAGAGAGAGAGAGACCAATTAGTTTTGTTATTACGAAATCATGCTTTAAAAATAGAACAACGATTTTGGTTATTTCCAAAAGAATTATATTGATGTCCTTAATACTCCACAGTAAAAGGTTTAATAACAAAATAAATAAAAAGAAAGAAAATAACACAACATAAGTGAAAGAAGGATAAAAAAAATATCCTATTGATATATTCGGTCACCCAAAATGGTTGGCATATTACATTTTGTTTAAATTCATTGTGAAATTAGTTGCAGAATTTAAATAAAACATTGTGGTTTGTCAAAGTGCATATGCCTCAATACACACAACCAGATGTTCACGACAATGTCGGATGCTAAATAAACTGGAATACATTAGGCATATGACACTCGGGTATGAAAGTTTAAACTTTCTCAGTTGCTACACAATTTAAAGTTTCAAACCTTTGAATTGATAAAATACAAATCAATTCTTACCTCTTCATATTAACAAAGGCTAGATATAGACGGGTTCTCAGAACTCCCAGTATCTATTTGGGTCTACATCATTCACAATGTTAAGCGAGTCATGCGATGTTGCAATTTTTGGGAATCCTTGAAGCAGGTGGTATGAACCATTTGTTATATATCTCCTGCTAAGACTCCAAGATTATTAGCAAACCGATTTGTTTTTCTTTTGGGGATAACCCGTATTTTCTACTTGGACCGAATAACATCTTAAGAACCTTAATTATTCCCTATTTTATTGCTTACACAGTTAGGTTTCCTCCAAAGAAAAACCCCACAAAAAGAATCATTATAAGAAATAAACAAGAAACCGGTTTTCATATAAGAGATAATCAGAGCGAATGTATTAAGCCATTTTCTTTAAAGTACTGATAAAAGGTGAAGTTAACAAGATCTAATGTCAACAAAATTCTTGGCTGTTGTGTTTTGTTTTTAATGCAGTAGTAGAGAATTATGGAAAATCAACAAGCTATATTCTGGTAACTATGGTAACCACAACTTCTCAGATTTGTTCTGTATGAAGAAATGATTTCTATTCTAGTTATACTTCTGACTAGAAATGTAGGGCTGTAGTTATCACGGTCTTAAAGTAAGCAATCTAACTCATCAGAGCTGCTGCTTCCAATACGCTTAATATACTTGTATCACTTGAGATGTTGTATCAAAGATAATTCTATGGAAATGTTTGTATTTAGAACAAAACTATTTCAAATCACAAGCTAGATTTTGCATTATCCGTTGATATGTATTAAACATAACTCCAAGAAAACATTTATATATATAAAGCAAAATCGTAAAGGTCTGACCGATGGTCATGCAATTCCCTAGCCACGGGTCTGACCGATAATAGAACTCTACAACCACCCGTCCAAAGGAGACACAGAAGTGCTTGAAGTGCCAAACTCCACAAATGATGATGATTTCCCCATTTTCAAAGAAGGGATGGAGTCAGCAATATGAGCACTGAATAATGGGATGGCAGCTGGAGTAGACAACAACCCAGCTGAACGTATCAAGAATTTGGGTGTGAATCAGTGATAGAGCTACTAACAAAAATCTACAAGTTCTGGCAGACAGGTGAATGGTCAGCACATTGGACCTAGTCACTGATTATAAAACTCCCCAAAAAGGCAATCTCCAGATGTGCAACAATTACAGAACTATCCGTTTAATCAGCCACGCCAGTAAGGTGATGCTGACGATCAACAGACTGAAACCACAAGCAGAAGAATCAATCGCTGAAGAACAGGCATGGTTCCAGAGTGATAGAAGCACAACAGAACAAATATTAAATCTCAGGGTTCTGTGTGAAAAGTACTCGTAACATCAACAGGACATCTAGCTTGTGTTCATAGATTTCAAGAAGGTTTTTTGGAAGTGTGTGGCATGAAGCATTGTGGGCCACAATAAAGAAGTACAACATGGGTCAAAAATTGACAAATACCATCAAGCAGCTGTGCACCAAGGCTACCAGTGCAGTAATTGCTCAAGGTTCTGTGGGGGACTGGTTCAAGACAACATTTGGTGTACGTCAAGACCGTCTCCTGTCACCCACGCTTTTCAACATCTACTTAGAGCGCACCATGACCGAAGCCCTGGAACACCACTGTGGGACATTCAGCACTGGAAGCCGTAACATCACCAACCTACGCTTTGCAGACGACATTGATGGGCTATCAAGGCAGTGAAGACGAGCGTGCCACCTTAGTAAAGAACCTGGATGAAACATTTTCCAGATTTGACATGAAGATAAGGGCCGAAAAGACACAACTGATGACAAATAGTGGCAAACAAATCTCAACCAAGATTAAAGTCAGAGGACAGGAACTGAAAACAGTGGGCCAGTTCAATTATATTGGTTCCATTGTCACCGAAGAGGGATCAAGAGCAAAACGTTTGTCACGAGCAGGACAAACAAAAGCAGCTATGACAAAGTTGGAGAATCAAGCATATCTGTCTGAAAAATAAAATCAGCCTACTGAGAGCACTAGTCATCTCAGTCGTTTTGTATTCATATGAGGCCTGAACACTGAAGGCAGAATTACAACGAAGAAACCAGACACTTGAAATGAGATGCTACATAACCAGCGTTGGCATCTCTTAAATGGAACATCACAAATGAAAAAGTGCGTAACACCATCAGGCACAAAGTAAGCCATTATGAAGACACCCTCACCACTGTCAAAAAGAGAAAACTGAAATAGTATGGCCATGTCAATATAGCCAACAGTCTATCCACATCAGTACTACAGGGCAGCGTCCAAGATGGCAGAAAGAGAGGAAGACAGAGAAAAAAGTGGACTGACAACATCACAGAATGGACCAAGAAAAGTACTGCGGAGACACATGCATTGACAACCGGATTGAACTGGTCAGATGTTCAGAGGCACAGCGCCTCAACGACCACACAAGTCAAGAGACTAATGATCGTGATGATGATTTAAAGAATGAAAACAAATGCGTTTTTATGATACAATGCGGTTTATTGGTCAAAACATTTTTATCTGAATTTGTACCCTAGAGAAAGATGCAAACTTTTTTCAAATAAAATAAGCGGTGACACAGACGTTATAAGTTGCACAAATATAAGATTCGGTTGGTACTTAAATCCAGGTTTTGAAGTGGTCACTATTGTTTCATTACAGTTCCATAATACCAAAGGCTAGACGGGTTCTCTAAATCTCACGTAACACTTTTGGACACATTGACAACAATAATAAATCAGTCTAGCAAAGCTGAATTTTTGTGATTCCATGAAGCAAGTGGTACGATTTGTCTTGATATGGGAGTTGAAAACATATTTCACTTTGAATCAGAGTATAAACAAAAAACACCTGTCTGCACCAAAGTTCTTGTGATCACCACAGTATCGTATCCTTTAAGAAAAGCAAGAATTTGCAAGAATTTATACTCCTTTGTATAAATCAATGGATCTAGTGCTTTTGTAAGAAATCTAAAAAAGAAATGTTACATAATGAAGATCTAAACACTAGCTTGTTTTATTTAAAAAGTTAGTTAAAGGTTTAATTCATCATCCCTTAAACTACATTACGTGGAAAAGGGTTGAGGCAGGTGGAATGAGAGTAATAAGACTTCGTATGAGAGCCAGTATCACGAACACAAATTCTAAATGTCCATTGTCATGTCTGTTGTGTTCATCAAGTTAGCTAACATTTCTCAGCCAAATTTAAGATCAGCAGGATAACTTGCTTTTAAGTTCACTAGAAATAAAGAAAGTGTGTACGCATTTTGACAGTAAAACAAATTACCAAACACGTTCTCGTTTGACCTCAATGTGATGGAGAAATGATTAAGATGGAATACGGGTTTAATTTAATCCATGTGTGGTCTTAAACGTTTCCTTATTATTTTCTTCACACTGCACGCGTGCTGCGTAACTGAACATTAAACTTAAGAGGATTGGCGATTTTGACGAACAATTTACAACTATCACCAATCTCACTTTTGATTAGCGCCTTCAGTATTACATGACAACTAGTCACATTTTTCTAGTTCATGAACTGTCATCTTAGTTTAGAAAACTAAACTAGCATGATTGCTGTATCAATGTACAATGTAACATACCTTAGAATGTATGTTTTTTTTTCTTTAAAGGGACATGTAATGTGAAATTTGATTTTGTGCCCGAAAGTAACATTGCTGCAAACTGTGTATCGATCCCATGTCAATTGATCTAGAGTTCATTATTTAAGTGCAACACAAATTAAAAGAAATACATATATTTAATAATTACAATATATGTGTTTGTAAGTAAATTGATTCATTATTTACTTGTGCAATACTTCTCCATCATAGAAAATCAGTCCATTCATTTAGCTCACGTATGGTAGACTAGAAATGTGAACCTTTATCATTTTGATTAATTCAGTATCATTATTCATTATACCTCAATCTATAATTTTATTTCAGAACCAAAGCTACTTGTCAATTTCCATTAATCGAATCACTGCGGGGAAAATCGTTAATCTTATCAAGTTTGGTTGACATTTTCGAAAACATTGTAAACTACTTGGCATGAGAATAATCTCTAATGTTTGACCATATACAGAATTGAAAAGATAATAGTATTGACACAGCCATTGCCAGGTAAAACCTATGTTAATTATTGCTCAACATGATGTTATTGACACAGTCATGACAGATAAAGTCAACTTAGTGCTCACCTATCTTGCTCCATTAGGCACAGTGCGCATTTCTGCAAGCAGTGATACTAGTGACAACCAGTCTTCCATTGGATACGCATCCTGGAAGAGTTCCAACTGAGGTCTTTGTACTATTAAATAGGTTTGTTTGGAAAACATTTGAAATTGTATTTTAAAGATGTTACCTTTTAGGGTTTTACGCTTTTGTTTTGCAACATTTTTACATTTAATGTTTATGGAATTGTGTATATTTACTTTCGATTGAGCGGAGTTGTCTTCCTGAAACTTTTGACAAGGTTTTTGCCTTTACCATTGTTTTGCTACCAAGCGTTTGCTGGACAGTTTCTACCTAGAATTGTACAGATGTACTGTTGTTATGTATATTAAATTTGTATTGTGTTATTGACCTGTCTATAACTGAAGGTAGGAGTTTGGGCTTATTTCACTAATTTCATTTTTTAAACATGGTCTAAGTGATCTTTGCAATGTTCTTTACTCAAGGTTTAGTAAAAGACGTTGCCATGCGTACAGATTAGAATGTCCCAAAAATGAACTTTTGACCCTCTTCCAGGTCCTCAATTTGTGTCTTAGGCTTTCATATTAAGTTTGTTTACATCAGAAGTATTCATTTCTCTCTTAAAATATTCAATATTATTACAAAGTGCTCATTGCCGTTTCGAACTAATTTACTATTTCGAGATTATTGGGAATTCAGTTACAGATATTCTGGATAGCATCATTCTGAAATATCAAGACGTTTAGCACATGGACATATTCCATGCTATTGGTACATCAGCACATTCAATATTGGAATTCATTCAGAACATTATATACATTCAGAACGTTACATTCCTTAATACTTGAGATTGAACTTTATTTTACTTTTAATGATGAAATTTACAATACTAAAAGCTCTCTTTTCTCGGGAAATACATTATTATTATATATTTTTTTATTTTTTTTAATTTTGCTAAACTTTATTGTTTTGCTAATTTCTGTTAATTAGTTTAAGACCATGGAGTTGTAAAACAGCTAAACGCATTAATGACACACACACACACACACACACACACACACACACACACACACACACACATACATACATACATACAATACATACATACATACATACATACATACATACATACATACATACATGCATACATACATACATACATACATAGAAGGAGAAAACACCATATTGGAAAATTGAAAACCTTTTTTATGGAAAACTCTTTAAAGGTCTAATGCTATATATTACAATTAATTAAGCATGTACGAAACATACGTACACCGAAACATACGTACGCCCTTCCCCAAAAGTCAGCAGAGTAATACTTATTAAATGAATAATTCACGCCGGTACTCACTTTCAAACGTTTATGGTATGGGCCAGAATACGGCATAATTCTCTTTGCACGATTCTGTATTTTTAAGCTCTTTGAAGCCTTGTATAAAAATTAATGAAGCTGCAATTTTATCACAGTATATCTATATACATATCAATATTAATATATGTATCTATGTGTGTATCTAATTAGGTACCTATGTTCAGATACCTGCAATCAACTTAAATTTATTGACTGACAAACTGTAAGTGCACTAAATCACCCAAAAAAACACAGATTAATGTAATTTTATTTTTCATTCGTTATCAACTAATTATCGACTATAATTAATACCCTAATGTGTAAGAAGATATCAGTCGTATATATATAATCGTAGAATCATGCTACCACCGACGATGGTGATTGAACTCGTTATACTGTACAACACTTTAAATCTATGAATTCACAATCTCACAGTATTCTGAGCGTTCCCCAGAAGGATATATATATATATATATATATATATATATATATATATATATATATATATATAGAGAGAGAGAGAGAGAGAGAGAGAGAGAGAGAGAGAGAGAGAGAGAGAGAGAGAGAGAGTCTAATAGTTACAAAACAGCTATAGACAGATAATTAAGGGACAGTAACTATGGCTACAGCATTTGATATTCAGATTGAGTTGGCTAATTGCACAAAGTATTGAATTTTGAGAAACAATGACCCTAAAGAAAAGGTTTAAGAAATTGGAAAACCTTTCCAACCATGTATACCATTCCAAGCTGCAGTACTGCTGACATCGAAATGAGACATTCCACAGTGTATATCATCTAAACACCGAAAATAATAAAAACTAATCATTTCATATATAATTGTAAGGTGAATTTACTTAGTCAATCGTGAGATAAAACTGAAAAACATTTTCAGCATAAAAGCTGACTTATTACAAAGAGTATGAACTGTGTAGAATATCATGCAAAGATAAAAGCATTACATCTTTTAAACTATTTGTTTTGCGACTTTTTTCCTACTGACTTGGGTTTCTTTGTATTTTAAATTCTTGCTTACTGTTCAAGTGGGGGGGGGGGGCGTTTAAAGAAAAAGATATTGCTGTTTAGAAAGTTTTTAGATACTGTATCTTACTTATTCTTATAATTCTAGTCCGTATTTGTTAGAGAGAGATTGAATCTTTAGGTCTTTGTTTAATATATGCTTAAATTATATCCTTTTAGCTCAATGAATCAATACGTTCTTGTAATGGAAATAAAATAATAAGACAGTTTGAAAGTATTATAAATTAATGAGCTTTCCGAATAAAATTTAATTTATTTTAGTACTGCTATTCTGTGTAATTTGCAAAACATTTGTTCGGAAGTAAAATATCCTATCATGGTGTATGAAGAAATGGTCACTTACCGGTCCAAAACCTATGTTCCATTCGAACAGTGTGAACAATTGCACTTTAGCCTGTAAATTATTCATATATCACATTCACATTTTTTAAACATTCAAAGCCAAGGACTAAATCACGTGCCCAGCAATTCAGACAGACAGATTATACAAATATGCAGCATATACATCTAGAACTAGGCTCGGTTATGTATGTAACATTGAGGACTTTGTTGTTCAGATGTTGTTCAACATTTTTTATTAAACACGAAATGACTATTTTATAGTTTTAAAAGTATATATTACAAAAATTGAAAAGACTATTTTTAAAAGTATATATTGAAAATATTGAAAAGACTGTGATTAAAATGTATACATGCAATAAGTACAAAACTACTTGTTTTGTTCTGGGTCCAGAAAAACAAACTCTTTTGATACGGCATATGTTCCATACGTCTCGGCTTACAGCCTCCACATATTCATACGCCGAATCAACCTCGTTTTTTCTGCCCACTTGGAACAAAACATATGTAGTTTTGTCTATATTTATGATACTTTAATCACGTTTTACACGTGTCACGTATACCAGCGCGTTGCCAAATGGATCCTTGTGAAACATATTCCAGCCAATTCCAACTTTCGCGAAAATCGGATTTAAAAAAAAATACAAAAATACAAAATGTCATGTTTTAGTCATTTACTAGAATATGTGAATGTCTTAAATACAAGTATTCATTTGTAAGGCTGATAATCATCCTACGATTTTCAGGAGCACACTTGTTACTTGTCTGAAATGTATGAACATTTTTCAAGAACACTAAATAGTTTCTCATTTTTGAGTAAGTGTGTTTCATCTTTACTGTGTTGACCTTTTAATACCAATATTGTAGCTAGTAAATTGTTGGCATGAGTATCAACACTTTCTGTTTTTATCAAAAGGCTCTCTAATGTAAATTCAAAGTCTTTAACAGTATCAGCTATACTGTAGGCTTAATCATCGCACCTTAATTACAGGTTTTGGAATGCAATTTTTGCAACAGTTACGCACAGCAAATTCATGTTCCTATAAGGTGTTGTCCATTTAATTGTTTTTATTAGGGTATTTTATTTTCACCTTTTCAAGTTAATCTCTTTTTGCCTGATAATATCATGGATAGAAGATGGTGTTATTTTCCTATAACTTTGCGAAATATTTTTCCAAATATAGACAGACAGAAGTGAAGCCAAGATGTGTCGGGCCCCGCTCCAAACAACACCAAATTGATGGCCCCTAATATAATTGCAGTATACCTTGGTAGGTATCGCGGTACATTTAGAAATTCCGTGGTATAGCTCGGTACGAAATATTTCAAGGTACAGTAAAATATGTCAAATAGAAAAAAAATATAACTATGAGTCTTACAGAAAATATGTCAAATAGAATATATATATAATTATCAGTCAAACAGTAAATTATGTCAAATAGAATATATATAATTATCAGTCTAACAGTAAATTATGTCAAATAGAATATATATAATTATCAGTCTAACAGTAAATTATGTCAAATAGAATATATATAATTATCAGTCTAACAGTAATATATGGCAAATATAATATATATAATTATCAGTCTAACAGTAAAATATGTCAAATATAATATATATAATTATCAGTCTAACAGTAAATTATGTCAAATTGAATATATATAATTATCAGTCTAACAGTAAATTATGTCAAATAGAATATATATAATTATCAGTCTAACAGTAAAATATGGCAAATAGAATAGATTTAATTATCAGTCTAACAGTAAAATATGGCAAATAGAATATATATAATTATCAGTCTAACAGTAAATTATGTCAAACAGAATAGATTCTGTGCACATTTTTGCAATAATGAAGATAAGGCACAGTTTACAGACCTACAGAGGTCCTGAGGGTATGTATGTATGTATGTATGTATGTATGTATGTATGTATGTATGTATGTATGTATGTATGTATGTATGTATATATGTATGTATGTATGTATGTATGTGTTTGTGTGTGTGTGCGTGCGTGTGTATATATGTTGTGCGTATGTATCTGTATGTGTGTATGTTCGTGCACTTTTTATATACATTTAAAACAACCACGAACTCTGCATATATATTTCCATTCTTGCTAAAAGTCAACTGATTCCGGAAAGCAAGAGAAACATAACTATTCAAAAAAGTTCTATTTGGATTATATGGCTTGAAGTTATAGCAGTATCATTACGTCATTGTTTTAGGTTTATAACTTGGGATATAGTTACAAACAGTAATATATTTATAGCACCAGACATTTAAACTCCATACTGTTTTAATTTATATGTATTTTAATAACTCTATATTCTTGTCTTGGAAATTCCACGGAAAGTGCACTTTAACAGTCTAGCAAAGAATATATTATACTATTTTTTTTAACTGTCTGACCTTAACTTTTTCTGAGATGGAAATTTACTGATCAGTTTGGGGGCCCCGAGTGGCCGAGTGGTTTAAAGTGTTCTCCGTTACGGATCACTACCATATCACCTCTGCCTGCGTGGGTTCGAGTCTCAGATTCAGCCAATGTGGGTATGTGAGAAAGATTGCCAGTAGCTTCACGTGGGTCGGTGGTTCTTTCCGGGCTTTCCCGGGTTCTTATTCCACCATTAATACTGGCCGCCATGTATAGCCTATCTTGTGCTGAAAAATGGCGTTAAATCATACAAACAAACAAATTGTTCAGTCTCCGAACTTGCTTAGACGTCAAATAATACAATCAGGGCGCATGTACACGGGTTAGCACTCCATTACGTACACATTGTCTCGTACAGCTACTTTACTGTGACTATGACATTATTCAACGATCAATTTAGTCAAAGAAGGAAATAATAAATGGATATCACAGACTGACATTAAAATCGAAAGCTTTAGTGTTAACTTGGAGTTGCTTGAAATAGAACAGGTGCAGATGTGTTTGTTTTCTTTCCTTTAAGGGGGTGGGGAGGGATGCGGTTGGAGTTGGCGTATAAATTGTACATGTTGTTTAATCGAGCTGAGTTAATTAGCATTGGAAACTGACTATAATGACTGGATTAATGATGTCTTCAGGCTTAATTTAGATAATTCATGTTTACTGATCGAATCCAATTCTACATTAGTCTTTTTAAAAGGCATATGCAAACTGAGAAAATACAAACAAACAAGAAAAAGACAGAAAAAGCGTTACACAGATTGACATGACTATTTCTACAGGAATATATGCTTAAAATGTTTTTTGTTTTTCAACTAGTTGGCTTTTAAAAATGACCGATCTCATACTGATATGGTAAGTAAATATACTATAATAGATAATGGGTTGGACAACTTCAGAGTCAAGATTATAAGTTCCCAATTAAGATAACATAACATGTTTTAGTTGTCCGTTAAGTCTAGAGCTAGTAATGACTTTTAACTTTACCATCAACTTTACGGTTTGCCACTGGAAAGAACATTGTCAAGCATCTGTTGTAGCATCCTTGGCCTTAGCGTCAAAAGATCTCCATGTGTGACAAAAGAAGAACATTCAGCATTTCATTCACGTACCGAATATATCTCATAACGTTGTCAATGTACTATACTAAAATTTCGACACAATATGACTTCAATTTGTTTTTAAATTTCTGAAATATGTTAGCGAAATTTGTATCCCATAAGAGGCTCTGGATTTATATTATGACACTATGGTCTTACACTAAGAGAAAAGAGCAGAAACCACCATGCATTGTAAAAGTCAACAAATAATGTATGTTCCTAGAATACAAAGTGTAAAAATTAAAAGAATTTCTAGTACTATTCTTTAAATTGCCAAACAAAGTCCAATATATTTAATCCTAAGTCCAAATGTATAAAGGTTTACTTGAATTCCAGTGTTGTTTCAAAATAAATATCGAATATGTTTCAGTACCCGTAATCTCGAATGTGCTAATGTGCCAAAGACTTGGAATGTGGTAATATGCTAACAGTCTTTTCAAGTACCACAGTTATATAATCCAAATGTCTTTCACTGAATTTTTTATAAATTCATATTAACGTTTTACTCAAGCTGGAGATTACTAGTAGAGAAATATTGACGTTTAATGACGTTTATTACAAAATAAATGGCACTGGTCAGGTACAGCATTAAACTGTTTTTGCACAAAGGTTAAATACTGAAATGAGATATATATATAATTTATAAGCATTGAGGAAAGCCAACACACAATACAAGATAAATATAATTAACACCCGATACAGACATAGAGATATACTATCACTGATGTTAATAAGTACATTTACAATCGCATATACTAACATAGAACATTTAAATTTAATAGCCTGTTAATGGCCTTACATCATTAAGTAGGAGTTATTACCAATAAATCTACAAAACTATGTAACCCAATATCACAGTAAAGAGTGAAATCAAAAACGATACTAAATGCAATGATTAGTTTGCGTGTCTAGCGATTGCAAATAGATTGTGCCCGAGGATTGATACAACACCGAAGAATTAAGTGTCATATACTTCTAAACATTGCTTCTTTGATCATCTGTTAATATAGTAAACACATAAAACGTGGTGCAAGTCGTCTATGAATGTGCATACGATATTTTATGACAGGAAAATTTCGACCCTTTTAAATTTTTTAAAAGGTATATTTCTGCACGTTACACATAATTCAAATGTTGTTTGAATATTATGAGTTTTCCTATTTTTTGTCCATTATTTCTCACCAAAAATAGTACTTCTTTGCTGTTTTTGAAGAATGAAAAAACATTCTTTTTATTTTAGATCATCAGAGATTAAAGCGATTCTTTTTCTTTGTCATAAAATTTGAATTTTACCCTTTGTCTGCATTTGACACCTAAAAATGGTTATAGGTTTCAATAGGATTTGCAATAAAATATTCTTACCGTTTCATAACTTTAGTATTTGGTCTCGCATTTCCGGTTAAGAACGAAACATTACATTTTTAAAAGATCATGTTATCTCAACTATTATTTCCTCACCAGAGTCGAAACGGTACGGGATTGAATCCGAAAACACCAAACAAATCCACGCCAATATCTCATATGCATATCAATACTAATCTTTTTGTTGAAAAAATATTTCTTCCGGAAAAACTGAATTTTGACCCGTCTCATATTGTGTGGGACTTTCGACCTTTCTTACACCGTTATTACACAGAATATTACAAACTATTTAGAAATACATATCTGAGAAATGTACACTATATATATTTTGAGTATGCAAAATAACAGTCTTCACTTAAGGTGTACCCTCGAAAACAATGAGCACACTTTTGACTAAAAGAAAGAATTGTATATGATATGGTGCAATTGAGCATCACAACGTTACTTCAAAATCACCACCCCTATTTCATTACCAAATTAACGAACTGTTAAACAGTTTCACTTCATGATCAGCATACCGTAATATAAATATTTGAATCAAAAATATTTATGGATTAAGTTTGATTAAAGACTGGCATATGTTTGCCATAAATGATTACATAGAATGATTAAAACACCTTAAAATTCTTCATTGATTTAACGTGTCAAACTTTTAACTTGGCACCTTTTACAAAATTCCAACAAGCGATAAGTTATCACGTTGAAGCAAGTCAAAATTGAGAGTATCAAATTTATGAGAATGTATGGAGCCATGTCGTGCAAGATGAGTCAATTTACAAAAGCATTACTTACCATCTAACCAGGAAATATGACATAATCATTTTCTACCATTCAACCAGGATATTTGCCCAAGGCATTTTGTACCGTTCAAGCAGGATATATGGGAAAAGATCATTTAGAAAATTTGGTCTAGCAGGATGGAGTGTCATCCAAGAATTCCATGATAACTGTCACTAGATTCATTTCGGGTTTACAATTTCTCGCTTTGGCATTGTTCTGTTTGTTTAATGATATTGATCCAAATTCACGGCATTATAGTTTTTGCATGAAAGCTATTTGCAGTCATGTCAAAATTAAACAAGTAATCTGGGTATCGAATGCTGAAATTATGGAGAAACCGAAAACAGAGGTAAAAATTATTATTATACGAGCATATAAGACGGAGCTTATTGTTTCATAGTCATGGTTGGTTGTCCGACTGCGTTTTATTGGTAAAGAGTGGTAAACAAGGGAAAATATGAATTCAATTGTTTATTTGTTAGTTATGCTCTGGAAACATGATTTTAGTACAATGTTGTAGCAGGATATCTACTCAGAAAAATCAGTTCTCTCTGAGTAATATCGTAATAAATTTGGAGTAAACGCATTTGGTTATAACGCCCCGGTTTAAGGAATTCCTAGATTTGTGTGATTATTGGAATTCTGCAAAAATGGAAATACTCCTTAGCCCGAAATGATTAGCCAATTACTAGGAGGAAACGTCACAGAATGAAGCGTGAGTGAGTTTCCATGATGCCGTGGTTCTCTAATAGTGAATTCAGGTCAAAACCAAATGAGTGACCCTGGAGTAACATAGTCCTCATTAAAAGCTAGTATGTACGTTGGTGGTATGACTGCAGCGGCAGTATTACGGTAGGGGAGACTGCCAATTACACAAAGGAATAAACAAGAAGGGTCTCCGCAGATACCGTGTATGTCGCTATGGTATAAAATGTGATACAGTGTACTGGCGAAATGTGCATGGAAACCATGGAGGAGTTAAAATAGTTCCCTATTTTAAAGGATAGTTATATAGGTTCTACGGCGTGAACTGCTTGTGGCACGGAAACCTAACGAAGAGAAACCATGCAGATGTGCGGTTTATAGATATTTGGCAGGCTAAAGATACGTGGTCTTGCAATGATTAGAGTACATTGATGCATAGAACGGACACGTCGGGATTTCGAATTTACAACTGAAGTTGTATGGAGGTCTTTGGAAACTTGAGGTAAACGTGACTTCTAGCGGGAATCGCGACAGCGCTTGACACCGCTCGGTCAAGCAAATACCTCTGGCTTGTAACAATAGTATAGATACGAAAACTGATATCTTACCGACGCGTGCACTCGATTCGATCCATTTTAGACTGAGAAATGCACGCTCTGTGAACTCTTGTAGACAGCTCGATTTCAGAGCAATGATTAACTATTTTACATGGTAATCGATGTGATTCTTTGGAAAGGGAAAACTAGTGAACGAAAAGCAGTGATGCCGTCACCAAGCCTAAGTGTATCCGAACTGTGCTATTTGTGTTGTTCAAAACACAAGTTGTATAAACTAACCATAAAATAGTCAGCCGGTATTTGCATCTTATGATTGTATCTCAACATAATTCTAGTATTTTTGGTTCGATTTCCAAACCAAAAGAACAAGATTTGGTTCAGAATGCAAACGAATTAAGCATGTTGGCTGTACAAGGAAGTGCGCCTACTGTGGAGAACCTGACTAGTTATATATACAAAAACTCTGAATTTAAACGATCATACTATGAGATGACGCAATAAAACCTAACTTCAATTTAATCTAGTGAGCACGTTACAAATAACGCTAACAAGAAATTTACGAGCTTTCAAAAGGAATTGAAGGTTATTGAGCAAAGAGGAGAAATGTTTAGAGCGCAATTTAGGATCCACACTTCAGAGGTTTTATGGTTTTGATGGCAAGCAAAGGAAGAAACGGAGAGTATATTTTTAAAAACGTTAGAAGTGATGAGATTACCATAAGCATTGAGCGAACATATAGATTAGCAAATGATCTTAGTATAACTGATGAGGCCATTATGGGCAATGAGAGAGCACATAGATCAACAGATGAAGAGAAACCACGCGTCAAGTGATACCAACATTTTTCTTCCTGCCGGACAAATATAGATTTCTGAAAATTGATGGGCAGAAAAGTAAATGTAAAAAAAGGTAAAGTAAATGTTGTAAATAAGGATAGGGCTTGTGAAAGGGATATTGTAAAATATTGGCAGTAGAGACGAGGTAAATAAGGAATAGTGGTAGTAGAAACGAGGTAAATAAGGAATAGTGGTAGTAGAGACGAGGTAAATGAGAAATAGTGGTAGTAGATGCAAGGTAAATGAGGAATAGTGGTATAGAGACGATGCAAATAAGGAACAGTGGTATTAGAGACAAGGTAAATGAGGAATAGTGGTATAGAGACGAGGCAAATAAGGAATAGTGGTAGTAGAGACGACGTAACTGAGACATAGTTGTATCAGAGACAAGGTAAATGAGGAATAGTGGTATAGAGGCGAGGCAAATAAGGAATAGTGGTAGTAGATACGAAGTAAATGAGAAATAATGGTATCAGAGACAAGGTAAATGAGGAATAGTGTTGTAGAGACGAGATAAATGAGAAATAGTCGTAGTAGGGACGAGATGAAAAAAAGGAATAGTGGTATAGAGACGAGGCAAATAAGGAATAGTGGTAGTAGAGACGAGGTAAATGAGGAATAGTGGTATAGAGAAGAGGTAAATTAGGAATAGTGGTAGTAGAGACGAAGTAAATAAGGAATAGTGGTACAGAGACGAGTGAAATAAGGAATAGTGATAGTAGAGACGAGGTAAATGAGGAATAGTGGTATCAGAGACAAGGTAAATGAGGAATAGTGGTATAGAGAAGAGGTAAATTAAGAATAGTGATAGTAGAGACGAATTAAATGAGGAATAGTGGTATTCGAGACGAGGTAAATAAGGATATGGCTTATGAAAGGGATTTAGTATATGATAAATAGTGGTAATACAGTTGAGGTAAATGACGATATAGCTGGTAATAAAGATGAGGTAAATGAGGTTAAGTTTGGTAATAGAGATAAATTAAATGAGGGTAGAAGAGATAAAATAAGTGAAAAGAGAGGGTGAGCGATTTCTGAGGAATATACATATGACTAATGAATTTCCAGGCAATCATGAAAGTTATAAATGATCTTTAGAGCTTTATGGGGCCAGCTTGATATAAAAGGACAGCTTCATATCTGAAGTATGATATTTCGTCATTGGTAGAGAGAGACATGTATGTGACAGTAAATTGGATAATAATGTGAAAGTGAGCAGCTTGGATGTTAGGCAAATGCCCAGATCGTGCTGAATTGTAAGTGGTTAATTAATTGTTTAATTAAGAACTTAGTTAGCTCCAATATTGAAGGTCTAGCAAGATATGCATTACAAATAAAATTTGAGAGAATATAGAGAATTTGATATTGTGAGTTTCTTTGAGACATTAGGAGAAAACAATGCTCTCATTGATGACTTATTACTAGTTTATTCAGCATCATAACATATAAGGGAGGAAAACTGAAAGAATAACGTATTTATTTTGGGGGTGGGTGAGGAGCTGCAATATTTATAAAGTGTCAACATAACGGAAATAGTTTGGTGACAGAATTTGTTCTGAATAAAAATATTGAGAAAATGGATATATGCAATGTAATCCATTTAAATTTGCCATGAATATAAGAATTGTGTCAACTGGTATTGTAATATAATCTCTTTTAGTTTGACCTGGCTATAAGGATAGTGTTGACTGACATATGCAGTGTAGTCAGCTTTAGTTTGTCCTGGATATAACTATTGTGTAGACTGGTATCTGCAGTGTAATCTACTTTAGTTTGTCCTGGCTATAAATATTGTATTAGACTGGTATCTGAAGTGTAATCTACCTTATTTTGTATTAGATGTAACTATTGTGTAGGCTGGTATCTGAAGTGTAATCTACTTTAATTTGTCCTGGATATAAATATTGTGTAGACTGGTATCTGAAGTGTAATCTACCTTAGTTTGTATTGGATATAACTACTGTGTAGGCTGGTATCTGAAGTGTAATCTACTTTAATTTGTCCTGGATATAACTATTGTGTAGACTCGTAACTGAAGTATAATCTACTTTAGTTTGTCCTGGCTATAAATATTGTATAGACTGATATCTGAATTGATCTACTTTTGTTTGTCCGGGATATAAACATTGTGTAGACTGGTATCTGAAGTGTAATCTACGTTAGTTTGTCCGAAATATAAGGATGGTGTAAACGGATATCTCCTCTAAATACAATGTACAGAAAGCATTTTTAAAAAAAATAAAAAACAAAAAAACAATCAATGATTTTGGTCAGGTACATAATGCACTTGATTTTGGACAAGGTCAACTGCATATATCAATTTTTTAAAAAACAAAACCTAGCAAACAATGCAAATTAAATATTCACAACAGTAGTGAAACGTCTGTTCGCTTTAATTTACGTTACACTTTAAGCTATAGTGTAAATTAAAATATGATGATAAACGATGCTCCGTGTTATGAATCAGACAAGACTTATTTACAAGTTCAGTGGAACGAATCAAAGACATTTCTGGATCGAATGGATAGCCATTATAGGGTTCAGAGAAGCGGGGAGGTCTGCTCTGACCGTGGTACTCTAAAGATGATCCGAGCAGCTGTGTAGATATTGAGATGAACCAGACAGAATTGATTTTTCAATATTCCAGTCTTGAAAGAATTAATGAACTCACAAGTGTTTTAGTGCATTCAACTGAAAGATATTTGCGAATGGAGCTCATGCGTCTCAGCTCAAGATATGCAGCCTTGAATATGTTCAAGACAAGACATGTTGGTGCAATGTGAGAGTACTATCATAACACATATGTTTCGTACTGACTGTGTGAATTTAATGTTGGTGTTGCTGATATTTATTGTTTGCGGTAAAGGATGTGAATGACAAAGTCTTTGTGTTGTGATCAGAATGGCCTCAGTTTTATCATCATTCATCTGCAGCTCGTTACATGTCATCCATGATTTCACATCAGAAATGCACATCTCTACTCCTTGGATGGTAGCATCAGCTTCACTTGGGTGACTAGACTTGTATATTCGGGTGTCATCAGCGTACAATTGATGAGACACTGGGTGATGATCTATGACACTTGAGATCGGCTGATGTATAGAATTAAGCGAAAAGGTCCAAGAAAAGACCCCTGTGTAACACCACAACATATATCAATTGGGCTGTAGTGTATTCTATTTGCAGATACAATTTGTTTCCTGTTGACTAAGTAGGTCTTGAACCACTGTAAGGCTGTATAGTGAATGCCAAATACATACTGGAGACGGTGAAGTAATATATCATGATCTATTGTGTCAAATGCTATAGACAAATCAAGAAGGGTAATGACTGTTATCTTTCAGCTATCCGAAGCAGAGAGAATGTTATTAAGTACTTTCAGAAGAGTACTTTCAGTACTGTGACAAGGGTGATATGCAAACTGTACATTACTAAAAAGACTTTGAATTCAAATGGGATACACGTTGGGATAGAACAATTTTTTATAGGATTTGTGATATAAACGGGAGATTAAAAACTGGGTGGTAGTTCTTTAAATCGTTATGGTCAAGTGATGATTTCTTCAGCAGAGGCTTTAGAATGGCAATTTTGAAAAATGATGGGACTTCCCCCGATGAGAGAGAGGTAATAATAACATTGGCTAGTGAAGATAATATTGGGTCTAACCACTGAAACAACAGTGATGATGGAATTGGATCAAGTTCACATGACTTTGGTGCACTCTTCATCACGATTGTCCGTACTAAATCCATAGAGACAGGTTCAAATGCTCCTAATGGTTGTCGCTGACAGTCTCTATCGTAACTGTATGGTGACGACGAGTCAATTTAAATTGTGTTGTCAAGCGTATCTGTAATGGTTTGTACTTTGTCAATGAAGAAATTTGCAAGTAGGTCCGGAAGGTTTACTGGAGAGAATGCACTTGGAAGTGGTGTACAATATTTGTTCCTTAACATTTGTTTGTGAATTCATGTTCTTGAAAACAAAGAACAGAATAAACAAGAGCAAAACGAAAAGCAAATGATGTCCCCAATGCAATCAACGCTCCAAGCAAATGTAAAAGGTTAAAGACAACATTACGTTTTTCGTTTGCTTCTTTTGATTTCTTTTCTTTTAGGCAGTTACCGTCTGCATTAAAAAAAATATTAAAAGACTAAAAAGACAAGGTTATATCAGCAATGATTCGTAGCATTTCAAACCTGTAGCATTTATAAAACCAAACTCTCAAATATTCGGAGCAACCATCCTTTTCAAAATCTGCAATAAAGTATTCGTTTTCAAAATGACAAGATAACGCTGTTCCGCTTGTAGAATATCCTCAAATGTGTACGTTATGGCCTATAAAACCTTGCGTTTTCAATAAAAACTACTACTACTACTAATACTACTACTACTACTACTACTACTACTACTACTACTACTACTACTACTACTAATAATAATAATAATAATAATAATAATAATAATAATAATGTACAACATTTGTAGTTCTTTTGTTTTCGTGTAGTGCGAAACTTAAACGGCAAAATTAATGAGTTGTTCCTATCTATCGAGCTATACACGCATGTATTGCACATATTGCCTATTCACACTTACTAACTGTATATATTCCCATGTTGCCTATTCACACTTACTAACTGTATATATTCCCATGTTGCCTATTCACACTTACTAACTGTATATATTCTCATGTTGCCTATTCACACTTACTAACTGTATATATTCCCATGTTGCCTAGTCACACTTACTAACTGTATATATTCCCATGTTGCCTATTCACACTTACTAACTGTATATATTCCCATGTTGCCTATTCACACTTACTAACTGTATATATTCTCATGTTGCCTATTCACACTTACTAACTGTATATATTCCCATGTTACCTAGTCACACTTACTAACTGTATATATTCCCATGTTGCCTAGTCACACTTACTAACTGTATATATTCCCATGTTGCCTAGTCACACTTACTAACTGTATATATTCCCATGTTGCCTAGTCACACTTACTAACTGTATATATTCCCATGTTGCCTATTAACACTTACCAACTGTATATATTCCCATGTTTTGCTCTTCTGAAGCCACATATTCTGACAAATAAATCGCTTTCAAGAATATCTTGCATTACACGACCTGCAGAAGGGTTGATTTGGCAGTGTGTAATGGCGTTGATGTATTCAAGAATTTCTAATTATAAACACCTCTTCTTTATACAACATTTCTTTCATTTAATCTTCTTAGAAATATCTAGTTCAATTACATCTGAATCATTTATCATGCCAATCTTTCGTTTTTTGTTCCAGTCTGAGTCGAATAAAAACGAGATGCATCGAATATAGATTAAAATCGATGTTTAAACTATTCCATGGCTCGCCTTGGCATCACATTTCTCCCAGACTTCGATCTAGGGGTCTTAATTTAAACTCCCTTATATATGTTACGTGCTTAGGCTCGAATAAGCAGCAACACAAAAAGAGTGAAAA
Source organism: Unio delphinus (assembly GCA_029339505.1). Lineage (NCBI taxonomy): Eukaryota > Metazoa > Mollusca > Bivalvia > Unionida > Unionidae > Unio > Unio delphinus. Next base: position 2,390,168 of record JAQISU010000243.1, on the reverse strand, counting down.
CTAACAAGCTTGTATAACTTGAACAATGAATTTATTAAGTACAATTATTTTCATAAAATAAATAAACTTACGGTTTTAGAGAATCAAATCGAACATTAATCCAATATAGAATTCACAAAAATAATCCACTAATGGAATTGCAAGAGTCCTGATAAATAAATGTTCTAATAGTTCCAGGTTCGAATCTTGACGATGTAATCCAAAATGGCTGACAATGTCACGTGATACAGTTCTTGTTTTATTATCATCCAAATGAATTATGAGCACATGTTTTCTCCTCCAAATAGATAAATAATTCCTCTTTTTTCAATGAATTGACACAATGTCCAGAACAAGATAATTAAAATTATAACTCAAACATAAATACACAACTACTAACTTTAAAGCCCAGATTCTACTACTGTTAGCTACCAAAACACAGCTATATATATGTAATTCCCTCGTAAACAAAATGGAATCATGTGATTCTGGAAGGTCACAGAAAGAAGCTACCTTCAGCAAGTCACGTACTAAAAGAATGATCTAGAAGAAAAACCATCCCCAATAACGAAAAATATAAAGATGTCCTTGAAATTAACCAATTGTTTTAAAGGCCTGTTTATCAATCTGAAGCAAGGTCAGATAATGAGGTAAACAAGCCAAGGTCATTCTGTGTTTACAGCTAGAGTCTAGGTCAGCCTGAATTTTCCAGAAAAAAATCTCACAATTAATGAATATTAAAGCCAAAATGACAAATTTGGATCTGACAATTAAAAATAAATAAATTAAATCAAATATACGTAACACCTTCCCCCATAAAATAAAAAGAAAGGTTTATATGATAAAACTTTCTTTTTATCACAAACCAATTTACATCTGAGGTTAAAAGAACTAGTATAAATTACACAATATAATGAATTGTTATACAGAGGAAAAAACGTCTGCAATTATATTATCTAGAAATAGCCTCAACCTTAGCATTTATTAGTTTAACCTGTCCATGTCCCACAAAATGTTCTAAGAAAGCCACTCTAGCAGGGCAGAATTAACTTTTAAATAAATTAACAGTCAGACACGCATTAGTGAGTCTGTCAAAGAATTTTCTAATTGTTGCTAGATGTTCTCTCCAGGTGTCGTCGTAGATGATGACGTCACAATTTTCTAGACCAGTGATGATCATTTTTATGAGACGTTGAAATAGACTTTCTTTATATTGGTAGAGTCCATTTGGAGTCACAATGTTGAGTTTTCCTTTGCTGTTTCCGTAGTGGAATCTGCCAAAATCCTTTTAGAAGGTCAAAATTTGGTGATATACTTGGCATTCCCAATTTTATCAATACAGTCGTCAATTCTTGGTAATGGGAAGGAATCTGTTTTCGTCACACTATTCACCTTCCTATAATCAGTGCACATACGGAAAGTTTTATTTATGCACGGTGAACTCCAATCACTTTTACTGGGCTTGATAAAATCATTCTCCAGCAAATATTGAATTTCCTTTTTCAAGTATTGCTGTTTGAGTGGACTCGTCCAGTATGCATGCTGTTTGGAATTCTCAACCTCAACGTCATGAAAAATTTTGTTTGTCCTTGTAAGAATATCTGGACATAAGTGCTCATATAATAATAATAACTTTCAGTTCATTTCTTTCTTGCGCTTGCAAATGTGAAAGTTTCTGGTCTAGATTTTTCATAATTTCAAAATTCCATCAATTTGTCGCTCCAGTGTCAGTAGAATCCGGCGATATTTCTTCATTATGTGGGACAGGTACCACTAAATTAATTACATATTTAACATGGCTATCTCATTCAATATAATGGTACTCCTATAATTAATTTAGATCCCAGGAGCACTAATACTATAATTTAACTAATTCATTTTCTTCTTAACTTTGTAAGGGCCGTTATATCTAATTTGAAGTAAAGTAAGAAGAATGAACAAGAGTAAAACAACTCCATTATCAGACCCAAAAGTTCTCTCCCTTGTAGTTCTTTCAAACCATAATTTCATTTTTAACTTGAATTGCTGAATTGAGCATTCATTCATAACTTGCTGGAAAATTCCAGACATGAAGTTTGAACCTTGATCAAACTGAATAAATTTGGGAAGGCCATACTGAGTAAAAAACTTTATCAAAGTTTTTACTGTAGTTTTAAATTCTATATTCCTCAACGGAATAGCCTCTGGAAACCTTAATGACGCACACATAATGGTCAACAAGTATTGGTTACTTGACTTGGTCTTGGGTAAGGGATCTACACAATCTACCATAATTCTACCAAATGATTTATCAAAGGCAGGAATAGGTTGCAGATGAGCCTTAGGTATCTTCTGATTGGTTTTTCCTACCATTTGACAAGTATGACAAGATCTACAGTATTTGGCAACATCACATTTGATTTTTGGCCAATAGAAGTGAGTCAAGATCTTGTGATACATTTTCTTAATCCCTAAATGACCAGCCAAAGGAGTTTCATGGGCCAGATTAAGTATTTCCTGTATGTAAGGTTCTGGAACTACTATTTGATAGTTCACTGACCACTCATCACCAACAGGTACCTCGGGAGGTCTCCATTTTCTCATAAGAATTCCATTTTTAATGACATAACAGACAGGAACTTCAGTGACTTCATTCTCATTTATGATCCATTGAAACAAACAAGAAATGTCAGTATCTTTTTCCTGTTCAACGACAAGTAACTGTCGTTTATCACCCTGATTAAGAGAATGAGTTGTTGAAAGAGGATCACTATGATCAATACTTTCTGATTGATCTAAACCAAGAGTAAAAGTGACCTCATCAAAAACCTGACCTATACAAGCGTCAGTTGAAGGAATGCTGCCCTCTTTAACATCATTTTCAAGATCATCACCCTGATTAGAATAAAGAGAATGAGTTGTTAAAAGAGGATCACTATGATCAATACTTTCTGATTGATCCAAACAAGAAGTAAATGTGACCTCATCAAAAGCCTGACCTATGCATATGTCAGCCAAGGGAATACTGCTCGTTTCAACTTCATTCTCAAGAGCTTTCTTTGCCATAGCTCTGGTAACTGTACAAGCATGACATATATCAGGGATTTCTTTTTCAATTGGATCAACTTTCTGATCCAAATTAGGCTTGTCAGTTACAAGTGGATTAACCACAACCTTGTCCCCAGCTAAGTCGTTGCCTAGCAATAAATCCATTTCCTCAACAGGTAAAACCGAGACTGTTCCAATTGTCACAGGTCCTGATACTAAGTCTGATGACAAATTTACACAATGGAGAGGAACATTAACAACGCCGCACTCTACTCCCTGAATAAGAACACTTTCATTAGAAGAAGACTTCTCAGGAAAAGGCAAAGTACCTGACAATAAAAGACTCTGAGAAGCTCCTGTGTCCCTTAAAATTTTAATAAGGGTGGGATTGGCCGAATCACCCAAGAGTGATATAGAACCCTTCGATATGAATGGTTCATAATTCTCCATATCAAAATCAGACTGGGATTTATTAGACCCAACAAATTTTGCTTTCAATACATGGCTGTGACCTTGACCTCTTGTAAATAAGAGCATTTGGAACAGGTCTGTCTTGATTCTGATGCCTATTTTTCAATTTGTAGCAATCAGAAATAACGTGTCCTTTTTTCTTGCAAAAGTTACACGTCGGAAGAGACAAGGATCTAGAATCAAACTTCTCTGAAGTCTGATTTTTGAAAGTTGTGTTAGTTTGAGTTTTAGAAGGGCTTGAATTAGGCGGAAATACTTTTCTGCCAGAAAATTGTTGAGTAGAAGTCTTGTTAACAAAGGAACTTTATGTGTCAAAGAATATTCGTCAGCAGCTCGAGCAGCATTTTCCAAGGTTTCAATCTGATGCTCATCAAGATAAGTTTTAACATCATTATGGACACAGTTTTTGAACTCTTCAATTAATATAATTTGCTTGAGATTTTGACAATCTTGCTTGACTTTCTTGGCTAAACACCATCTATCAAACAACTGCTCTTTTTGTCTAGCAAATTCGACATGAGTTTGTCCAGCTTCTTTTCTGTAATTTCTAAATTTTTGCCTATAAGCTTCAGGAACTAACTCATAACCTCTTAAAATATATTCTTTAACTACATCATCATCACTACTTTGATGAACAGACAGTGAAGTGTAAATCTCGCTAGCCTTACCAGTAAGTACACATTCTAGTAACTGAGTTCAATTCTCTCTTGGCCACTTTAAATTTTCTGCAACTTTTTCAAAAAGAATAAAATATTTGTCTACTTCTTTTTCTTTGAAAGGGGGCACTAATCTAATATTCCTTGCTAAATCAAAATTTTGATTTGAAGTATGATGGTGATTCTCACTTGCCAGCTCCATTTCTTTCATTATAATTTCATATTGTAACTGTTTCTCTCTCTCTCTCTCTCTCTCTCTCTCTCTCTCTCTCTCTCTCTCTCAAATTTTAATTGTCTTTCTTTCTCCCTTTCCTGTCTCTCTCTCCTCTTTTTCAAATTGTAATTGTCTTTCTTTCTCCCTTTCCTGAAATTCCAACTTCTTCAACTCTAATTCTCTCTCTTTCTCTCCTCTTTTTCATATTGTAATTGTCTCTCTTTCTCCTCTCTCTCTCTCTCTCTCTCTCTCTCTCTCTCTCTCTCTCTCAATCCGCATCTGCTCTTTTTGTAGTTCAATTTGCCTTTCTTTCTCCTCTTTTTCATATTGTAATTGCTTTTCTTTCTCCCTTTCCTGTCTCTCTTTCTCCTTTTCCTGAAATTCCAGTTTTTTTAACTCTAATTCACTCTCTCTCTCTCTCTGAAATTCCAGCTTCTTCAACTCTAATTCCATCTTGAATTTTAATTCTAATTCCTGCAGTTTAATGTCAGAGTCTGGTGTAGACTTACTGACTGGAATCAAAGCACTTTGTTCCAAAACATCCTGTTCTACCAAATATTGAACCAAAATTTGTTTGCTATCTTGTTTCGTTAAAGAAGCCATCACTTCAGAAAGATTGTATTTTCTAGCAAGTTGAACCAACTCATCTTTCTTGAAAAGATCTAATTGCTCCTGGGTAGGATTAGAAAGAAATATTTCTACCTTAGATGTCATTTTAATACAAGCGTGTCAGTCTCACTAAAGATTTAAAATTTTCCAAAACTAGGTGAAATTAAATTTCCCAGACGATAGCCACCAATTTCTATGTTACGTGCTTAGGCTCGAATAAGCAGCAACACAGAAAGAGTGAAAACTAACAAGCTTGTATAACTTGAACAATGAATTTATTAAATACAATTATTTTCATAAAATAAATAAACTTACGGTTTTAGAGAATCAAATCGAACATTAATCCAATATAGAATTCACAAAAATAATCCACTAATGGAATTGCAAGAGTCCTGATAAATAAATGTTCTAATAGTTCCAGGTTCGAATCTTGACGATGTAATCCAAAATGGCTGACAATGTCACGTAATACAGTTCTTGTTTTATTATCATCCAAATGAATTATGAGCACATGTTTTCTCCTCCAAATAGATAAATAAATCCTCTTTTTTCAATGAATTGACACAATGTCCAGAACAACATAATTAAAATTATAACTCAAACATAAACACACAACTACTAACTTTAAAGCCCAGATTATACTACTGTTAGCTTCCAAAACACAGCTATATATATATATATATATATATATATATATATATATATATATATATATATATATATATATATATATATATATATATATATATATATATATATATATATATATATGTGTGTGTGTGTGTGTGTGTGTGTAATTCCCTCGTAAACAAAATGGAATCATGTGATTCTGGAAGGTCACAGAAAGAAGCTACCTTCAGCAAGTCACGTACTAAAAGAATGATCTAGAAGAAAAACCATCCCCAATAACTAAAAATATAAAGATGTCCTTGAAATTAACCAATTGTTTTAAAGGCCTGTTTATCAATCTGAAGCAAGGTCAGATAATGAGGTAAACAAGCCAAGGTCATTCTGTGTTTACAGCTAGAGTCTAGGTCAGGCTGAATTTTCCAGAAAAAAATCTCCCAATTAATGAATATTAAAGCCAAAATGACAAATTTGGATCTGACAATTAAAAATAAATAAATTAAATCAAATATACGTAACATATATTCAACATATTTGTGCCGTTCCAATAAGAATGCATGTTTGAAAGGTTACCAAAAGACAGATATGTTGCTGGGATTATCATATGGCCAACATGCGTCTCTAATCGTATGGCCATCATGTGTCTCTAATCATATGGCCAACATGTGTTTCTGTGTGGCTGAGATTATCACATGGGTAACATGTTTTTCTAAACAGCTTTATGGCTGAGGTTATTACATGGGTAGCTTGTGTAACAAATATGATGAATAGTCACCAATCGGAATATGGAGAGATAAAGTCCGAACGGATGGACATGCAGTCATTTAAACCCGTTTGCTTAATAAACATGTTTTATTTACGGATAAAGGTCCAGTGCAAAATTATGCACAAACATATCCATCACTATTCTTAGACGTTACGTTATAGTAGTATCTTTTAGCGCTTAATGCAGCTAATGCAAATCATTGGATATCATCCACAAGGAAATACTTGTTTGTGTGAGCCAATGAATACCAAAGATGTATAGCTACGTTTTAGCTAAGCTATCTAGCAAATCGAACAATGTAAGATGTATGTCTGCTGACAGGTCAAGAGTTTCCGATGCGAACAAAAATATAATGGATGCATTGTGCTGTGGACAGGGCAGTGCATTGGTTAATTGAAAAAAGGAAGAAACGTAAGGTAGAGACTAATTAATATAAAGTACGAATTTAAACATTCATTTACGAGTAAAGTCGGAACTTTCTATAAAAAAAATAATTTCCAGAATTTAGTCATGACATAATGATAGACATTTCAAACGTCCGCGCAGTAGTTAGCGTGCATGGGACTCGCGATTGAAGGAGGAAGGGGAGGGGGGCATCGGTTCAGCCTGATTCGGCTACCGTAGTGCATGACTGCGTAAGGCAATTTGCTATTTTTGTCTCAGCGTCATATCCTTCATTTTTCGATGTGCCTTGATATATATCATAGGACGATGTGCCATTAGTCACCAACACACAACCATACCAGCCAAATATGTATTTGCAAAGTACGTAAAATGTATAGTCATTCATGAGTCGGGCCTAAATATCTCGCAAATTACCTACTGTGTGCACACAAAAACAAGATGAAAAGAAACATAACGCTACAAATTAACCATGCACGCTGAATAAATGTGAATTCAATATTACATAATCAAACCCGATAATTAGGTTCACTACTTACAATATCTATGTACTTAGAGAGGCTAATAACTCGTAGTCAGAAATCAAATATTTAAAAGATTATATGCACTTGACTGTACGTTATGCGTTAACCGTAACATCAAAACAGAATTTAAGCACAAAAACCATACTCTGGCAAACACACAGCAAACCGTTATCATCGATGTTCTTACATGATATAAAACTATGCAAGTAAAAGTATTCACATTTGGATAGGAAAACAGCATGTAAATGTTTGGTGTTTTAGTAGACAACATCACAAAAGTGTACAATTTCAATTTTTTCTACATTCCGCAAAATAATGTAAGGATATATGAATGTTTCAGGCAAAATATAAATGACCTCGACCAAATATGAACATTTTACTCTAAGAGAGAGAGAGAGAGAGAGAGAGAGAGAGAGAGAGAGAGAGAGAGAAAGAGAGAGAGAGAGAGAGAGAGAGAGAGAGAGAGAGAGAGAGAGAGAGAGTCACACACACGCACACACACACATTACAGCTCCGGTGAACGTCTCATTGGTTTTGACAATTCATAAAAACAATCGTGGCATGACGAAGGTTCTCGTGTTGCCATTGCTCATTTTTCTAGCCACTCAACTAATGTAATGCAATACGACCATGGGGAGTTTCTCTAGCCCGCATGTTGCATAAAATGCCGAAATGTTGAGCTTTATCGATGTAGTAAACATGAAAACCTCATTTAACCTCTTTGCCTGTTACTTCATTTATCTTCTGCTATCCCATTATCTGACGCCGAGAAATATAAATCTAGATGCAACCGTTTGCAACGTATGCACCTGTACTGACAACTCTTGTATGCTTTCAGGAGCTATCTAAACCATTGTCAGAATTTGTAAACTCTTCAGCAGTTACAAACGGAAGTGGCTTTAGACATTTTTGTTCACTTTTTGCAAACTGATAATATACATAACACACATGCCACCTGAAAGTAAGCTGAGTATACCAATTCCCTGTTACTCCCTGCAAATTATTTTACTTTTGTGTTATTGAACTACCCAAAACAAAAGGAATTGGTACGTTAAATATGAGTAAATATGAAACAGAAGTGACAAATTCATCTAAAGTTAACATTTATGCATCTTTTCTTTAGTACTACATCTCAAGAGAACCTTAAAGTCAGTTACTGAGATTAAGGATGCGTTGCAATGACCAGTTGGAAGTATTTCTTATCTTAACGTATTATCATTTTATGACGGAGACAAATGTGTTGCTTTTCAGTTATTTATTATAGATCATTAATTAGTCTGTCAAAAATGTACTATTGCTGCTAAACGCCAATTCATTTTGACAGCTATAACTCGTTAGTTCATCAAAGTTAGATGCATCCAAATGTACTTCATATACGTGTGTATTAATGTGTTTATGTACTACTACTACTACTGCTACTACTACTACTACTAAAAATAATAATAATAATAATAATAATAATAATAATAATAATAATAATAATAATAATAATAATAATTATAATAAATGAACCAGTGTTTTAATCCTTTCAGACATGCGTATATTCCCCCAAAAGGATCAAAAGGATGGAATATGGTTGAATGAAGTTCGAGGTGTGCTGGAACAGACTCGCAAGGCAATATGATTGTGTGTGTGTGTGTGTGTGTGTGTGTGTGTGTGTGTGTGTGCGTGCGCGCGTGCGTGTGTGCATGTGTATGCACATTCCGTCATACCACGTCAATTGTAAATGGACAAAAGTACAACAGTCACCGGCTATTCGAGCTTTTGTGACCGGGCTATTCGCGTAGAACTATCAGTTTGATCAGCCATGCTAGTAAGGTGATGCTCAATATAATCTTGAACAGACTGAACCCACAAGCAGAAGAAATAATCGCTGAAGAACAGGCAGGGTTCCAGAGTGAAAGCAGTACAACATAACAAATATTCAAACTTAGGGTTCTGTGTGAAAAGTACTCACAACATCAACAAGACATCTATCGTGTATTCATAAATTTCAAAAAGGAATTTTGACAGAGTGTGGCATGAGGCCATGTGAGCCACAATGAAGAAGTACAACGTGGGTCAAACGTTCACCAATGCCATCAAGAAGTTGTATGCCAAGGCTACCAGTGCAGTAATTGTTCAAGGTTCTGTGGGGGACTGGTTCAAGACAACATTTGGAGTACGTCAAGACTGTCTCCTGTCACCCAAGCTCTTCAACATCTACTTGGAGCGCATCATGAGCAAAGCCCTGGAAAACCACTGTGGGACAGTCAGCATTGGAGGGCGTAACATCACGAACCTACGCTTTGCAAATGACATTGATGGACTAGCAGGCAGTGAAGACGAGATTGCCACCTTAGTGAAGAACCTGGATGAAACAGCTTCCAGGTTTGACATGGAGATAAGCGCCGAGATGGCACAGCTGAGGACAAATAGTGGCAAACAAGTCTCAACCAAGATTAAAGTCAGAGGACAGGAACTGGACACAGACGGCCAGTTCAAATATCTTGGTTTCATAATCTAGAGCAGAAATTTTGTCACGAGCAGCACAAACAACGGCAGCTATGTCAAAGCTAAGACCCATCTGCAGATACAAGAATATCTGTCTGAAAACTAAAATCATCCAATTGAGAGCACTAGTCATCTCAATCTTTCTTTATTCGTGTGAGGCCTGGAACCTGACAGCAGAATTACAAAGAAAAATCCATGCATTTGAAATGAGATGCTACAGAACTATCCATGGTATCTCTTACATGGACCACATCACAAATGAAGAAGTGCGAAACACCATCAGGCCCAAAGTAGGCCATTATGAAAACCTCCTCACCACTGTCGGAAAGAGAAAGCTGTAATGGTATGGCCATGTCAATAGAGTCAACAGTCTATCCACAACAGTAATGCAGGGCAGTGTCCAAGGTGGCAGAAGGAGAGGTAGGTGGAGAAAAAGTGGACTAACAACATCACAGAATGGACCGGGAAACGTTTTGCGTAGATACAGGCATTGGCACATGATCGAGACAAGTGGAGGGAACTGGCCAGATGTTCAGCAGCACAGTGTTTAAACGATAGACTCTTGGCTCTAGTGACATGGCCATACCATTTCAGCTTTCTCTTGTTGACAATGGTGATGTCTTCATAATGTCCTAATTTGTTTTGATGGTGTTGGTGATACCTTGGTGAATATTTACACACTCTTTACATATCTTCTAATTATATTTTAACACCTAGAACAAATTGATATAACTCTTATCCATGAATCACACTATGGAAAGGGAACATTTTCCTACGAATGACGTAATAGAAAAAAATGCAATTTCAGGTGTACACACTTCATATTTTTCCTTTAGCAACGTGAATAACGGAAATATGAACGACGTATCCTTTAAATGTCTAAGATTCATATGACAGCGTTACCCTAAGTGCAAACGAATTAATTATATTTCACTGATTTGGATCAATACATGGGGTTGTTGCTGTTGCTATAGCACATGATATGTTTGGCATGGCAGCCAGTATAACAGCTCGAGGAAGAAGCCGGAAAAAAAACGGGAGAAAAACACTGACTGACGGGAAGCTGCTGGCAAGTGTTCTCGCATGCACTCATAGACCCAACCCCACGACAAAGACGAGATGGTAAATTATTGGTAAAAGCGAGCGCTTTAGACTATTCGGTTACTCTTGGCTCTATGTGAGGTATACAGCTTAGAAAACCATTGTTTCTGTACACTTTACGAACAATTTTTATATTTTGTTTTTGATGAAATACAAATCTTTTATCCACTAAACTGTGAAATATGAAACCCTGTCTTCTGTGGACCATTTCGATAGTTTTTATGATCGTGTTTAGCAATTTTTTTCACAAATTTGCATGGTGAAACGCACGCTCGGTTTCACCATACGATGGTAATACAAATTGTACGAAATGCACTCCAAAATGACAATGTAGACGGGACCATAGGTAGATTATAAAAGTACGAGAGGAAAACCAGGTATCATATTATTCATAATAAACTGTGTCATCCCGTAGTAGGTAGGATGAAGATTTGACAAAATATGTGATTCTCCTTGAAGTAGTACTAATTGGACATGTTGTGAAAGTGTCATTAAAAAATCATCAATACTTTATCTGCATTTTCTTCTCTATTCATTTACAGTGAGATCAAGAATACATGCAAAATCAAATTTGTTTTAACACAGGTTGAGATAACAATTTTTAATACAATATATAGAAAAAGATTTACAAAAGATCGGTTCATTCATGGTCTACTTTCCGCTTTAATAAAGTATTGTCCATGAAGCAAATTGTACCACCGTTTTCAGAAGAAGTATCTCTTTTTTATACTGACATTTTGAGAATTCAATAAAATCACGAGCTTTGCTTAATTTCACGCTTTGCGGAGAGGAGAAGGTTGGGTGATTCTAATACGGATAATCACAGAAGGATCAGCTTTGCCATGTTAATCATTTTACTTATTTGGTTTCTCTATTCTCTGTGGAGTTTGATAATGTCTATAGGGTTGTGTTTATAGAGTTTCAGTTTTTAAAGTGGGTGGCTTCACGGATGAGATTACATCCTCAAGCGCAGCTGTAACCGAAAACTGTCTAGTGATATGTTAAGAAGACCTTGTTTCATGTTAAGAAGACCTTGTTTCAGGTCGACTAATTCACTCTGGACCCACTCGTGTTAAACTCCAAAATTCAAATTATTGCTAGCTAGCCTCAGTATAACTAAAGACTGATTAGCCAAAAAGGCTTTGCCATGCATTGATAAAGCTTTCTTTCTGTTTGCATTCCTCATTGCATTACGTGTAGCTGATTTCATTATAATTTGTTAATTCGTGTCTCTTTCTGACCACATGGAACTGTGTCAATTCGTGTTTCCCTTTGACTGCATGAAACTGTCAATTCTTGTCTTTTTCATTGCCAGTCTGAATTAGGAGTCATTATATGGTGACCTTTCATCAGCCAATGGAAATCTAGCTTTCAGAAATTTGAAAGTGAATTCAATCGTTCGGATTTTCAGCCACACTGATCAGTCGCCCAACACGAAGATATGAGACATCATCTGATTGGCCGATAAAATTGATAATTATAGAAAACATACGTCACCAAAAAGTGGGCCCTAAACCGTCACCGTCAAATCTTTACTTAGGACGGTGGAGACCTGATTTTAGTCAGATTGTCAATTCGTGTTTCTTTTTGACCGCATGAAACTGTGCAGCAAACAGATTTTGACATTGAGAATATGTTTACTAGGTTACAGTGTTAAAGCAACGAGTGTGTACTTTCATAGATCTCAATTAAAGTATATGTAATATATTGCAAAGTATAATCGTGAAATAGTAGAATATCGTTAAATCGCGAAGTTTGGAAGCAGTTTTAGGTTTGAACTATTCCAAACATTATATACAAGAACGCATACGTGGAAGTTTATGGGTGAAAGTGGGAAATACATTATGGAACTTAGGTTATCGCACCGTAACAATCAGGATACAGATCTGACTATTTTACCTCGGAAATAAGAACACAAATGTCTTCATAGAATATCTGTCAGGGTTTTAAAGCAATGGGTTCCTCTCATATTGCACATTTCAGATATGTTGCCAAAAATTAATTAAGCTTATCATTATTACTATTAATTATCTGATAATCAGAAACATCATATTTTCCTGATGAATATATAGGATAAGTCTGATCTAATTACCCAGTACATGCTTTCAACTTAGCTTAGTAACATCAACTGTATCTGATTATCTACTGTGCTGTATTAGGGGCCTATTCAGGGGTACAGGAAAGTATCTGTGCTATACTAGGGGAATATACGGGAGCCCAGGAGTTTACATGATAAAGAAGATTAAGACATATCGTGGTTTTCTTTGGAAGGACGGATAGACTGTGACATCTTTAAACACTAAAATGTCGGACTGAATATAGAAGGAGTAATAACACCTCCCTAGTGTCTAAACGTCTTAAACAAATAATTCAAATTCACACAATATGTATATGACAAATCGACAGAGAAAGGAAATCAATATCAGTTCATTCAGAATCATTTACTATAAAATTCGCAGTTATACTTAATATGAAAAAAATAGTAAACGATTCGTGATAAACTTTGTACATGAATTCAGTGAAATATTTTGAACTTATACTTAGTTTGATCTGCACGTCATGCAGAGGAAGGTAAGTTTCTTAGCTTTTGCAGGATACATAACAAAGTCTGGTTAGCTTTCAGTTTTACTTTTGAAAATTCGAATATACAAAGACTGACTGACAAATCAAAGCAAATAAATAGCACCGACTAATAGTTAATTGATCTGAACTAACTTGTTATCTAGATACTCAAACAGCCCTCTTTTCACTGTACTAGCAGAAACGTGTAACCCATGGTTTAGCGTGCGAGACTCGCACCCATAAGTGTGCAGGTTCAAATTCTGCCAAGACCAGGACCTGTCAGCCGCTCTAGTGTGTCTCTGGAAAAGATATTATATTCACAAAACGATTTAATCTTCCCTGTGTTCACTTGGCGCCAAATACAAATCAATCATCCTGTCCACTAGGCATGCAAATTTATCTATATAAGTATGGTAAGCAACGTATCAAGGCTAAAGACAAGAAGAACATGAGCCAAGAAGAGATGTCGGGTTTCTCCTCTATCCATTATAAATAGCATCGATTTTTTTCCTCCAGTACACGTTGAAAACGAATGTTGCCTAAGTATCACATGATTTCGACAAAAAGTAAAAGTAATTAAATCTTGACAAAGAAAAGTTTGCTTTTGCATCCTTGATGAAAACAATAACATTAATTATCCGTAATATGTTTGTCGGTATATTCCCCAAAATGTTATTATGGTTTTCCACAAAGGCAATGAAGGGACACATTAGCAAAAAGCAGGTCTAGGGATTGTGTACATGCTTTGTGTGCAATACGTTATACTGAATGAGATCATTGATAATACGGGACGCTGTATTAGACAACTAAAAGGTCTGACACTAGATCTGTACTTATCTATGTGCTGACAGTCTTATCGTATTTTGCACCGTGGAAATGTTTGGGTTTTTTTAATTGAAATTCCAGACCATCTAGGACATTTCAGTGTGAATAGGGGGCAAACATAAAGGTATAAGACATATACAAAACTATGTAAGTATATATATTCACAAGTCAATGGTATTTGCTTGACCGAGCTGTGTCAAACCCTGGCGCGATTCTATTAGAAGTCATATGTTTACCCCAAATTAATTTCCAAAGACTTCTAGACAACTTCACTAGTAAATTAGAAAGCCCGACGTGCCCATTCTATACATAAATGTTACTCGAATCGATGCAAGACCACAGATCTTACAACACGCCAAAAAAAAAAAAAAAATATATATATATATATATATATATATATATATATATATATATATATATATATATATATATATATATATATATATATATATATAGTACCGTCAGCAGTGCAGTTTACGCCATTCAAACTATACAACTAACCCCCCCAACACAGGGAACTATTTTTTACCACGCCATCTAAGGCCATTCAATACATGGTTTCGACCGCATCACATTTGCCACCATGGCGACATAAACGGCATCGGCCGAGTCCATTCTTGTTTATTCCTTTATGTAATTTGCCAGTCTCCTATCGTAGTACTGCTACTGCAGTCACAATACCAACGTACATCTTTTTTTTTAAAAAAAAGGACTATGATACGACAAGGTCACTGATGCGGCTCTTAGCTGAATTCACTAAAATGTGCAACATGGCATCATGGAAAGTCAATAACACGTCTGTGACGTCTGCTCTAGTAATTGGCTAATATTTTCGGGCTGAGGAATATTTCCACTGCACCTAATTGCAATAATCAAACAAGTAATCACACACACATCTAAGAATTCTTTAAAATGTGGCTCTATAACAAAATGTGCATACTCCAAATTTATTACAATATGAAAAAATAAAACGAATATAATCCTTAATAAGCATCGGTTTGAGAATAGGAAAATTCCACCCTAAGGTCAAAAGTTTGCATCATACCCGAGGCTCTGACGAGTGTCTGAGACAATATTCTAATGACAAAGGTGGAATATTCCACACCATTGCATAATGGAAATTATTATACTCACAGTCCTGGACGAAAAATTAGCGGTCGAGGTCAAAATGTGAATTCTGAATAATGGTACAGCATTAATAATAACACTCATTCAAAATATCATCATATAAAACACATTGCAATAAGTTAGATTTACACTAAAGATGTCAATCTACACGTAAAATTTTGGTTACGCTAATATCAAAGTTCAAAATAAAAGCGAATGGTCTAAGAGAAAACGGGAGACAAAAACTATATGATATAATCATAAAAATTAAGCTTTGCTCGAAAATAGATACTTGTTCATAGTAATGAGAAAGCGTCTGTGAAAATAAGAATTGCAGCATCGGCTCGTTTGACTCACAAAGACATACATAATCTATAAAATAACAATTGCAAAATGGCTCATTAGACTCATCAATAACAACACAATCTATTCATGTAGCTAGGTCTATCAGAGCAAAGTTGTCCGTTTGTGAGACACTATTGCACGTGCTACGGTATAAGTGTGATGTAATTAATGTTATGCATGATAACTGTATAAGATTAATCAAGTGATGATGAAAATCAGGGAGATTTTGCCATTTTGCTTGCACTATGTTCATAGTAGATGGTCATGTGATGAAAAACAGATATATCATTGTTTTACTGCGTACAAGTAGGAATGTTTAATAAAGAAAGAATATCTTACACCCAAATGTCATTCTTAATGCAGCTAAATAAAAGTATGGCATTAGGTGCTGATAAAAAGTTGGGAGGATATAGAACAAATTCCGTATTTCCTCGAATATAACGCATACTCTGATGCAACCAAGGTAGATCCAGATATAATGACGCATAATATGCTGGAAGATAAGTGTGTATTCGGTAATCTCTACGTATGATAGAAAGATGTACATAAGTCCTGATCGGCCGTCACATAATGCACAGACAGATCCGGAACTGCATAATATGCAGTCGAATGAAGGTAATACAAAGGTAAATACGGTATCGATTCCAAAATAACTACACCGTTTTAATACTTTAAAGAATACGGTGTAAATGTTACACATGATATTATATTTCAGCATTTTTTTGTTTATCCTTTTCTACGATCATTTTAATGTGTGTTATGAATATTTCTTCCCTTTTATAGGCATACATGATTTTTTTAAAAAAAAGTCTTTTATTTTAAGATGATTCCTTTGTTTTTATTGTTGATCTTCGTGAGTTAGAACATTAAAAGATTGAGCAACAAAAACATCATTAGTCATTTTTTTTCCATTTCTTACGTAACTTTACTGCTCGTAGGGACATTATAGGTGACTTTGCAACAATATATCTCCATGTTGACTTGTTCTCCACGACTCTTTTGGACTTTGCGAAATCCATGCCTGTCCATTTCTTATGATATATTCCCATATTTTCTTCTGTCTGTCTCTGTTTCTCTTTCATATCACTGTGCCCTGTATGATTGTCGTGAACAGGGTATATAAACGTGAGACATCAGCATACCATCCTAGTTTGCGTTTCTTAACAGTAGTGAGCAGAGAGATCTTCATAGATCTTCATATGATCCAATTGCACTTTGTATTCTAGTGCTCTACGTATGACACACAACATATCATCTTTAAGGCATGGATTCCTGTCTCTAGTTCTGCTGTCAGGGTCATGTCTCACATGCATGCGCATACAGAAATATGGACATGGTGAGGGAGCGCATAAACTTGATCTGGATCTCAAGCATGATGATTACGACCTTCCAAACAGGCTTCAGCCAAGCTGGTTCAGCTTTTATTTGCGCAATCCTGGAAAGAACCTCCAGTTTAGAACCTTCGTCAGAGGCGATAGCAACTAGGTATCTGGATCTTGTCACACTGTCCAGCTTATGTTCATTCACTCTTATTTATTTTTTAATGTACTCGGATTGTTTGTTATTGGCTTGGTCTTTTCAAAGCCATTCTCCGTCTCTTACCTTAGTGATGCATGGCTGACACGGTAAACTAAGAACTCCAGTTCATGTTATATCTTGCTAAACTATCATGCCCTCATGGTCTTCCAATGCATCCGGTATATTACTTTCCAAGTAGATGTGGAAGAGAGTGGGTGAGAGGAGACAACCCTGAAAGAATCACTCACATTTTCATTGAAAAGAACTGCACTTGCCACTTTGTCATAAAGGTTTTATATGGTGCTGTTTAGTTTTGCGTTTATGCTGTATGATGGACCCCAAGGCTGCATGCCATACCTTATCGAACGCATTCGTGAAGTCAATGAAAAGATTATAAAGGTTTTCTTGATATTACAGCCATTTTTCACAGGATTCTAACACTGAAGATATGTTTTGCAGTTCAACGTTCTGCTCTGAAATTAACTGTCTTTCAGCAATTAGTTTATCTGCTTGGGGTTTCAATCTGTTGAGGATGATAACTTTGCTTGGAGACGAGTCGAGACTGTGTCCATGGGGTAGGCCATTCTCTTGTTTGCCGGATTTTTGTAGCGGACTATTTTGAAGACATCTATAATGGATGTTTATCACAAGTTTTGCTGATATTTTATATACCACAGATGAGTGCCTTTATTGCAGCCTCTACTTCTTCCCTGATGATGGGGTGGGGTAGGATGGAGTCAACCTCTGTTGTGGTCAGCTGGACATTACGTACAGCTTTGTCTCTAAAAGTCTCCTGGTTGTAAAACTCAGAACAGTATTATGTCCAGCTATTAAGAATATCTTTCTCTGCTTTGGAGGTCTTACTAGCATCGTCCTGAATCGTGGTAGATCTCCGCTTTTCTCTGTTGTCACCAACTGGTATGCCTTTTTACTGTTCTTCTGGCTCAGGCTTTTCTAGATTTTCATGCATTGGTCTTGTAACCAGTTTTCTTCTGTAGAAGCTCTTCCTAATCCTGTTGTAAATATCCCTGTATATTTTGTGCTCCTTAATGGACTATCCGTGTCCTCCTGGCTTTTTATCCTGACATGATAAAGGTCCAGGGTATCATTTGTGACCAAGGTCTTTCTTATGCTACAATATTTGCCGAGGTTCCTGCTGGCTATGACTTTACATAGTACTACCGTGTTGAATAGAGTCTGGGTTTATTTTATCAGCACCAAAATCTATGAGTGATGCAAATTTGACACCTATGCATGCCTCAAATGCTTGTGCCACCCATGGTTATTTAAGTCATACATGACGACACTGGGATTTTTCTCCAGATTGTAGAGTCGATATAAAAGATA
This sequence comes from Unio delphinus, assembly GCA_029339505.1. Taxonomy (NCBI): domain Eukaryota; kingdom Metazoa; phylum Mollusca; class Bivalvia; order Unionida; family Unionidae; genus Unio; species Unio delphinus. The sequence goes on along the minus strand of JAQISU010000243.1, from coordinate 2,371,595 downwards.
AAAATAAAAATGGTTTTAAAAAATCTTGCACCTACGGATCTTATAACTATCCAAGAGAAAGAAATAGAACAGTGTCATGTATCAGAGAAAATGTTTAAACTTTCCTAAGAAGTGAAACAAAAACTTATAACGGATAATTCGGGATATTATGAAATTATGTCCATCCATTAGGATTGCTCAGTGTTCAGTAATTGTATCGTTGCAAACCGAGGTGTACAATGTTACATAAATTCCATCAAGGAAAAACAAATTATGAATTTTAACTAAATTAAAACCTAATTTTGTATTATGCAGTTCTAAATGACATGAAGGTAAACATACCTGGAACGAAACAGGACACAATATAATAAGCTGCTGGTTGTGATATTTATAGTCGATAAAATTAATACTCATTTTATCAATGATCTGAAAGACGATAACATCACTGTTTTCCTGCCATATGTACGTAATTAGGTGTAAATCTCGATAAAAATCAATACCACCAAGTGCCCCTGTATTTTCTCATCTGTGTGCTGAGAGAACATTAGAGTGGGAATTTCATTATACTCGTATTTTCCATGGAAACGGCGTGTGCTTAAACTGCAGATGCTTCTTCATTTGTTATTTGGGTTTTTATCTGCTTTCTCTGTTGAGGGTGTTTTAGTTTTCTTGTCTGCTTATCTGTATGTATGTCAGCTTGCGTGCAGTAGCTCGTGCGTAATGTTGCGAAACTCTTTTCCGGTAACTAAGATTGAGACATCAGATCCCAATACATGGCTGGTGATGGTCTGAAATGTGCTAAACGACTCTAATTCATCCCTAAAGACGTCTCAATTTGTCTATAGTATAGGTTTAGCGGTTTAGTATAGCGGGATAAGATATGAACGACAAAATAACATCGTCCATATTTCCTTTCCTTTAAGCGCATTTTGGCTTTCGATAGAGTCCCTTTAAACGTCTATATCAGTGACCTGCGCGGAATAGAATAATAATAATAATAATAATAATAATAATAATAATAATAATAATAATAATATCAAGAACAACAATAAAAGATGGTGCAGTCAAATTATGACTATATACCTTTCTTTACAAAACAATTGATGAAAATAAACAAGAATGCTCTTCAATTTCTGTAAAAATCACATTCTTGGTCCATCGTATCAAAAAAGAAAAGAAAGATGTAGTAAAACCACATGCGAAATGATACAGTACTCAAGATCACGGAGATTCTTTGCGATCAGTGTCTTGCACGGCTGATGTGTTAATCATTGAAAGGGATTAGTTTTATTCTATTCATCTACTAAGGCCTATAAAACAACTAAACGTCAATTAGCTTAGGTACCTATAGAAATATTTTCCTGTTGTGAGGGTATTCAAAACGTCAGTATTTACAAATGAGGCAAAACAAATCACTCGTGTATATTGAGATCAAACGCTTTACCTGTGGTCAAACATACCTTGATCACGACAGAAGAGCTTGAACACGAAGTATAAAGTTTCCCATGAATTCCTGTCCAAACGTTTATAATGCCTGTCCAAACGTTTATATGCCTGTCCAAACGTTTATAATGCCTGTCCAAACGTTTATATGCCTGTCCAAACGTTTATAATGCCTGTCCAAACGTTTATAATGCCTGTCCAAACGTTTATATGCCTGTCCAAACGTTTATAATGCCTGTCCAAACATTTATATGCCTGTCCAAACGTTTATATGCCTGTCCAAACGTTTATAATGCCTGTCCAAACGTTTATAATGCCTGTCCAAACGTTTATATGCCTGTCCAAACGTTTATATGCCTGTCCAAACGTTTATAATGCCTGTCCAAACGTTTATATGCCTGTCCAAACGTTTATAATGCCTGTCCAAACGTTTATAACCATGGAAACCGTGTATTGTCTTATTGAATCATGATCCATTACTCAGCCAAACTATGTTGTAACATCAACAAGTTGTATAGCAGTAAATAATATCATTTTCTAATTGCACGCTTAATCTCAAATATTTTGGTAGAGACAACATCACAAGGCACTCATGTCAAACAAACTCTCTAACCGGCATGATGTACAACAATGGTTACACGTGTACATACATATTTGTGTGCATCCGGTAATTTCACTCTGACGAGTGTGCTTTTCACTCATTAGGATGAGCGTCTAACACGTTATAAATTACGCTTGACACATGCCCCCACCCTATCCCCAGTCATTGAGAGAGACGCGTAGCTCCCAGTTCATTGGCACGATCTAGCCAATAACGTGTTAAAACCACCACCTACAATAAAACAGCCATATAAATAACGATTACCAGTCCATTTAGGACCCAAGGGTCTACATTATACACAAATATGTATTGACGGTGAATTAAAAACATATAGATCTTGACTGGTCATTGCCATGCTGGAAATCAAATCAACACCTTTTTCGTGAACGAACTGCAACACACTGTTTTAGAGTTCATATAATAAGACCACACTGATACAACCATGCATTCAGAAGCATTAGTCACACTAAGACTTTCAAGATGGCCACACAAAAATGCAGATCATTTTAGCATGAGACCAACTATATAAATTGTTGTAATTTGTGTTTAAATTTTATTTTTTTTAGATTACTTCAGGACAAACTTTTCATGACAATATCTCTTGAAAATCGCAGTGGTACCATATTGAGTTGCATGTTCACACCATTTTTATTCTGTAACAAGTTCACAACACTAAAAGTTTTTAAGTGAAATTCCTTTGCCAATATGACCATTCAAACGTAGTGGTAAAAACGACCGCATTGAATGCCAGATGGACACAAATTCATTTAATAAAATATAGATGTTAAACGAAGTATTTCAGTGAAAATATCAGCTTTATCTGATTGAGCGATGTACACATGATTAAATTTTCAAGATGCTTTGAAATGACAGATTCGCACCAATGCCATTGCATGGCATAGGATAAAGAGGCAATGACAACACTGGCCAAATAACCGCTATTGCATTATGTCGAATGTCAGATTAGCACCATTTTTATACAGACAATATACAAAACAAAAGAAGTCTCTTGGTATAAAGAAATAGGAGTAGGGATGATGAGATCTTCAATATGGCCGACACAGCAGTCGTGATGGATCATACCATTTTGATTCAGGAAGAATTTTAGTAAAAAACGTATGTGAAGTATGAGGAAAATAGTTGTCAAGACAGCTGTCGTGGTGGATGCCGTACCATTTTCACTTAGGACCATATACAACGAGATACAAGTTTTGTGTGCGTGTGTGTGTGTGTGTGTGTGTGTGGTAACATACAATCGATATAAGAAATTCCGTAATTAAATAGTAATCAAGGTGGTCATATTGAATGTTCGAGGAATATCATTCCAATTGAGAACCAACAAAGGATGCAACTGTGTTCAATGTTGTATGACCTTACGAGGAGCAGGATAATAATAGCTTTGTACATGAGAAACGGATGATGTATGAACTCCCGTCGCATAAACTCTTCTGGTTTTCAACAGGTATAACTAAAACTTGACTATTCTAGTCATCACCTTGGATTGTGTATATTTCTAGCTGATCCAAAAATTGCAATCAGGCAGATGAACAGTAAACTTTGATTTTGCCGAATGTTTTCTTTGGTGTTTAATGGAGAATATTCACATACGGGAACATTTCCTATAAATGTATTCAAGTCATACGAGAGTTTTTTTTTAACATTTAAGAATTGTATTCTCCGACAGAGTTTGCAGATATCCTTTGTAATTCTCCAAAACAAGTACAAGCAAACAAGTCGATATATATTTTGCAGATGAGAAAAACTGCATTCATTTTATACAGTGTTATCGATACTCGGCGAATCTATTTTAACAATCACAGTCTGAGTATACCTCCCCGTTTGTTCGTATCCCCAACTGATCTAAAAGACGAAAAGCGCAAATGAGATAAAGATGCCATGAACTTAGTTCATTTATTGATTTATAATTTCAAAGCGGATTATTCCCATGTGGGACCTTAACACCATTATTGTCTGAGCGTTTCATTCCAAACGAAGTTTACAGTGTAAGAGACGACCTGTTTGCCAGTCATTTCCAGTTCCTGGACAAGTCCATTATCATTGAAGTGGTGTATGGAAGACTACACATGTATGTACGTAGAAGGAAAATACTATGTCGTCTGCTTCCAATAATTACAATGTCGAATCAATCAAATAAAAATAATGACAATTACACATTTGCCTTTCACGTGGATTTAACGCAGTGTAATATCTATGTACACGTGTGCGAAGGATACAACTCTAAACTCTCAACATTACTGTAATTTACAGAAGTATACGGCAGTTACCGAAGAAAATGAATTACGTTACAATGTTGTCTGCTGAAATCAATTTGCCTATATTGTACGCAACGTGCTCCCTTGTTAGTATAGAAAGGCCGTTAAGCATGCCAGTGTTAGGGCCACTCTGGTCACATTCAGGTTAGAAATAAGGAAATAATGAATGAATTGACTAATTTCTGTGCACTTTATATCAGAATAAAGATTTCTGTTATTGAAATCGGTAGGGGATACAAACAAATGGGAAGGTATATTAGTATAGAATAAATGTCTTTGTGTTGTCTTCCTTTTTACACAGTTTTAAAAATATACTGTGAATATCGTGTACAGTGCATTTTATTTACTTCGAATTAGTAACCAAAAATGAAACACAATATGTGTACACATTGTTTAAAAGAAAATGTAACACCACGGAAGCAATATGAAACACAATAGTTTTGCTCATTGTTTTAACGAAGTAACACCACAGAAGCAAATATAACACACTATTTTCACATTGTTTAAAAGAAAGTTTAACACCACGAAACTATATTTTTTATACATTGTTTTAAAGAGAGTGTAACACCATGGAAGCCTACGAAACACAATATTTTACACCTTGTCTTAAAGAAAATGTAACAGCACGGAAGCATACGTAACACAATATTTGCACATTGTTTTAAAGAAAATGTAACAGCACGGAAGCCTAAAACTGGCTGTAGTGTGCTTTTCAGCTTTACATGACATTTTTCTCGCACGGTGATTAAACATTTTTGGTGATTGTTGTGCCGACAACTTTGACTCTTTAGTACTATGAACTGTTTGTATAGCTATCGAAAGGGTCACCAACATGCATATATTTAGTAATATAAATTCTATATAAAGGCGTCTTAGTACGATACAATGTGTGCTACTAAAACTGTGTGATATGTGTGTGATATGTTGTAGCGTTCCAATAATTGCAGTACAGTAATTGGAATTAATATGTTGTAGCAAATATAAACATTACAATGAACATATATATGTACGGATAGATAGATAGATAGAAAGATAGATAGATAGATAGATAGGTAGATAGGTAGGTAGGTAGGTAGTAAATAGACAGACAGACAGACGGTCAGCGCCGGATTAAGCACCGTGGAGGCCCATAGGCAGTAAAACTTTTGGGGCCCCAGACCCACGGTCACGGTCTCATGGGGGCCCCTGATGGGGCCCATAAAAGTCGCGGGGCCCATAGGCAGTTGCCTACTCTGCCTAATGGGTAATCCGGGACTGCAGATGGTAGTTAGGTAGGTAGGTAGGTAGGTAGTAGACAGACAGACAGACAGACAGACAGACAGATAGATAGATAGATAGATAGATAGATAGATAGATAGATAGATAGATAGATAGATAGATAGATAGATAGATAGATAGATAGATTATCATAAGTGCATAATGACTCAAAACCTGACCACTTCATCACTGGTAAAGTAAATACAAAGGCGTTAATTGCAATTAGACGACTTGGCAAGATATAATTACAATAAAAATTTTCTTCGTCTGTGATGATGGTTGTGGTGATGGTTCTGTGATGATTAGATAAATTTCATGCCAATGGGCAATGGACGAAGGTTGAGCGTATCCATTACAGAAAATCATTAATGACCTATAACTAGAATGATGATTACATTTCTGAATCCAGAGTTCATATTACTTCAACAGAAAGAATACATCATTCTCGATGATAGTGAATTTTGTTGTTTTCTTCACCAGATACCAGTTTTATTTTGTATTGTGTCAAACCGGTCTTGTAATTAGCAGTCTATTTTATGTGCATCATCAAGCTGTGGGGAGGGGTGCATTGATTGGTACCATTTATATGACAGAAGCTGATTTATGTGTAAGCCCTATTGCTAGAAAAAGAAGAGACACCAAAAAAAGAGAAAAGCGAGCACATTTCCATTGCACAAAATGAATGGTGATAAACAATGTAATCGTGAGATTCAACGTTTTGGGATCAGTTTATTTAGATCAAGTGAGAAACCGGAACCCCCACATCTATATATGTGTCTGGAGTATCAGTAGCTTCCATGGGTATCTAAGAATGACGGTTCTGATAAAAGCCGATCTTTCACAGACACATTTCGAATTCAATCTTCATGCAGCTGTATTTGAAAGTGAAAGTGAAAGCCGTGGTAGTTCAATTGTTAGCGTACCGAAGGATGAGGTTATGAGAGTCATGTCTAACCGAAGTCGGATCGGGCGCTGTGTTATCTATCTAAGGCAGCCTTTCTACTCTATTAACCTTAGTACATATAACCATTAATGCGCTGATAAGCCATTTAACACCAATCAATCAACATAAGTGAAAGTCATACGAAAAGGTATTTTGTATAATAGACATTACTTCGTATAATCTGTGTAAAAAAACTAAATGCTTGTGATAAGCCAATTTCATTACATGTGAAATATACATTTATCAACGTTTTGCTTTTCAGCACTTTTGTAAAGGAATATTTTCATCGCTTCTTTTCCGTTTATTTAACCGATGCACAGGATGTAACCATATTTGTAAACTGTTGTATGTGAAAATAATATTATTCGTACCTGTAATAACCCGGGTAGTTGGTGGGGGGGGGGGGGGGTTACCTGAAATGGACTTACATCAGGGGAGTCGTGGTGTTCTGTCAGTACTTTGACAGCCATGGAAACAGGGGTAAATCCTACCATACGTACCAACACTTTAACGATGTTCATGTTCGTTGTATTTTAATGCTCTAATATTTCTAAACATTTTCTGCATATGACATATTGGTCATGGAACTCAAGTGTTTAAAGAAGACTACTCAAGGTCGTAATGGAAAACGTTTAGTTCCTCCTAATAGATGTCGCCATAGCATCCAGATAGTGGCTCAATTCTCGTAATTTCAATTCCATAGTATATAGTATAGGTCTTCGTAAATAATGTTAGACACATTTATTCTAATTGTCACCGTCATTAAGTTTTTAATATTTAGCCTCTTACCCTCTCCCACATACCTCCTCAAACGCGACATACAAATCTTACTGCTCTCGCATGTAGCCATTATCTGGGCAATCTATTTTCAAGGTTTGATCTGTTTTCACCCACCAGTTTAGGAGGAGAATTGCGAATAGAATGGACTGATGATGGGTATTACAATATTCCCCTATTAAACGTTAGGATAATGATTTAACAGATAATAGAGACTGTCAGGTCAAAATTCTGCTAACAACCCTCACCCACCCATCTCTCTCTCTCTCTCTCTCTCTCTCTCTCTCTCTCTCTCTCTCTCTCTCTCTCTCTCTCTCCACAGATGGGCAAACTTTCCCTTATCCACATAATGTCCGAAAGGTACTCCTCTGACCCATTAACCATGTCCACTAGGACAAATGTACAGATGACAAAATATAGCCTAAAATTTTCATCTTTATTACTTGCCTTTAGTTTTCATCTTCATTACTCCTTACATTACAATCTGTTCGTGGGTGTGTGCTTAATAAGTTGTACAAACAAAATGCAGAACAAGTATTAAGTGTCCATATACAGCAAACTACTTGCCCCCAAAAATCTCGCACAATACAAATAAAATCAAAACTATTAATCACACATAATACCCATATTAATGATATTACAGCTTAGTCAGTCAAATTAAGTAATCGAATTGTCCCTGTTATCAATACTTCTGGAGGAACAACCCCATGTTTGATCGATAAATCAACAGCACACACAATTCACCATGTAATCCTAATTTACGCTTCAGGTCAATCCGATAATAACATCGTCGACATGGACAAATATCTAGTACTTACAACTAGTTGTTCTCATTATAAGCTCATTAACTGTAATATCAAATGACTAGATCGATAACAAGGTTGATTGCGATTATCTCCAGATTTAGATTTTGAGGGCGGCGATCAAGACAGACGGACAGACTCAGAGGAAGGCGATACTGAGCACTAGCTACAGAGACTAAAAGCAGCGACAAAGAAAGTCTCAGCCACACGAATGCAGTCGTGTTCATGAGAGGAGACTGATAAGGGACAGTTACTAGAGACATAGAGTTAACGATACACTCAGTAAGTTTATGATATAACAAATTGCTTTTCATTTTAAATATGTTTTATTAGTTGTAAATATCATCAGAACATTATCATCATGCAGTATATCAACAAATTGCAAAATTGTGCATATCATGCACAATTTCTTCTCTCTCTCTCTCTCTCTCTCTCTCTCTCTCTCTCTCTCTCTCTCTTCACCAGGAAAAATAAACTTTACCTAAATGATTTATTCACAAATGCCGAATAACAAATGCCAAAGAAATGTTAAAAGGATAATACGTCGAAGACAGATTTCAGAAAAACTAAAAACTTTTCAACAATACATGACCACATATCAGTAATAAAACGTTGTCGTGTTAAAAAGGGTCTATAATTCATGTTAGAAATGGTCTACTATTCTAAATATAATACCAAAGTTTCTAGGAAAAAAGTATCAGCCTTCTTAGTTTTCTTTATTATACATGCAAACTACATGCGATACGTTGGTCTCATACACCTTCCTTCTGGTGCAAGGGCATACTAAACCTGTTTTCCTAATATGAAGAGTAGACTTCTGGAAAGAGACTTATTGATAGCATTTAGATGTTAATATTGCTTATGTATTACGTAATTTACTGATAGCTCTGAAGATTGTAGAAAATAATGTAAGTATTTTCAGAAGAAAAATAACTTTGCGGATGACAATAATTCTGCTACAAACGCAGTAATGTTTATAACTCCTGCTGGCAAATCACTTGTAGCTGTGCTGTGACGCGAGAAATAAATAAATGTTCCTTAAGTTCAGATTTTCAATTTTAACACTGATAATAATAATGGCACAATTCGCTACAATATTCTGTTTTCTGGTAACACAGTTTTTATTTATTTTTTTTAAATTGATTTTCTCCATCGACTTCGTTTCAAATACACGTTTTTTTGACTCAACATTTTCTCATTTATTATCATGACGCTATTCGACTCACCACAACTTCCATTTGCCATTGTTTTCTTGTGAAAATGCAAACTTTCCTTTAACAAGATTTTCTTGACAATAACTTTACAATCATTGGGATTAGAACAAGCTTATTAATTCTGGCCAAATCCCAACTGAGCATAATTGTGTTTCTTCAGACTGTATTGGGATACACAAGGGCATACGTTTTAATAGTTATGAGATAAACACAGAAGCAGTCTATGCATTTTAATAGTTATGAGATAAACACAAGAGCAGTCCATACATTTTAATAGTTATGAGATAAACACAAGAGCAGTCCATACATTTTAATAGTTATGAGATAAACACAAGAGCAGTCCATGCATTTTAATAGCTATGAGATAAACACAAGAGCAGTCCATACATTTTAATAGCTATGAGATAAACACAAGAGCAGTCCATGCATTTTAATAGCTATGAGATAAACACAAGTGCAGTCCATACATTTTAATAGTTATGAGATAAACACAAGAGCAGTCCATACATTTTAATAGCTATGAGATAAACACAAGAGCAGTCCATGCATTTTAATAGTTATGAGATAAACACAAGAGCAGTCCATACATTTTAATAGCTATGAGATAAACACAAGAGCAGTCCATGCATTTTAATAGCTATGAGATAAACACAAGAGTAGTCCATGCATTTTAATAGTTATGAGATAAACACAAGAGCAGTCCATACATTTTAATAGTTATGAGATAAACACAAGAGCAGTCCATACATTTTAATAGCTATGAGATAAACACAAGTGCAGTCCATGCATTTTAATGCAATTGTGAGATATACACAATAGTACATATTTTTATACAATTCTGATATACAAACAAAAGGTAGACATTTTAATAAAATTCTGATATAAAAACAGGGGCACACATTGTAATACAATTCTGAGATACAAACAAGAGCATGCGTTTTAATACAAATTTGAGACATAAACAAGGGTGTACGTTCAATGTTAATACAATTCTTAGATACAATCAAGGGCGTGCATTTTAATGCATATACGAGATACAAACAAGGGCATACCTTTAAATACAATTATGAGAGACAAACAAGCGCACACATGTTAATCTATATTTTTATACATAATTAATACTCTGTTTTTAGGCCAAACGGGACAGTTATTATAATATTAGAAGAGAGTAGGTGTTGGTGCACAAATATACCAGGAGAACTCATGGAAACCAATTCGGCTACTAGCAAACATATGGAAACATTATAGAATTAAAAATTCAATATCTTTAAATTTCTAAATACTCTAGTAAAAACTAAATTTTTCAGAAAAGACCCGTCTTCACGAGAGTTTCTATGTGGCGAAACCCACACCAGCTGCAGCAGTTTTACTCGACACATGCACGAAACATCTTTTACTCGTTCTACATGTCTGGTTACATTGTGGTGAGTAAATTTAGAAATTATAATAAAGTCATATAAAACAAAGATTAAAGTGAAATCCTTCTAATTCAAAGTAAAATATGTGTATATATACGGCACTGGATTTTAAAATAAAGATCTAAGATCCATCAGCATGGACATCATTAAATGACTTATCACAGGTAATAAAACAACATATCAATTGAGCATGTACCATATGAGTCTTACTTTGCATACAAATTTCACCGCTGCTGTTGGTTATACTCCGTGGAAAACTGGATATCAAGTTCTTATAAAAGATTTTTTTTTAAATCTCACAAATCATGGTGCGATGCGAGGGTTCCAAACTTAAAATTTCACTCTTTGGGATGCTATCAAAGCTGACTAATACGTTTCAACGCATGGTAATCCAGGTGGATTGAATCGAAAACAAAAAAAAAAGCATTTATTGATTAATTAGATCGCTGTGTTGCTAAATATAAGTATCCTTATAATTTTAACGAGTCCTTATGGTACATTCAAACATATCAAAAGCAATTTAGTGACAGCAAAATTATGCACTGTCTAATAAAAAGTTGGTAAGAATCAGTTAAATATGACCATGTCCAAAAAAGAGTCCATAAGTAGCAGTAAAATATGACAACGTTCAATACAACGTACTTTAAGTGACATCGGAATACGGCAATATCTCAATAAAAAGTCATGTAAGTGACAGTGACATATGGTAATATCTATAAAAAAAAAAGTCCTCTAAGTAACAGTGAAATATTGCAATATCTAAAACAAGTCCTTGAAGTGACAGTGAAATATGGCAATTTGTCAATACAAAGTCCATTAAGTGACAGTGAAATATGGCAATTTGTCAATACAAAGTCCATTAAGTGACAGTGAAATATGGCAATGTTTCAATAAAAAGTCCTTAAGTGACAGTGAAATATGGCAATGTACAAAAAAACCTACTTAATTGACAGCGAAACAGGCAATGTTTCAATAAAATTTCCTTAAGTGGTAGTGAAAAAGTCAATGTTCCATTAAAGGAAATGATCTCAAAAAAAATCATCAGGTTTATTATGTTGATCTTAAATACAATTCGACACCGTGGATTTTGTTATGTTAAATGTTTTATGCACAAGTAGTTCTTTTGGGAGAATCCAATCACAAACCTTGAAATAAGAATCTTGGTTGATATAAGACCACGTGATCTGGTGATACTTTCTTATTATAAACGCCTCTAAAAGTTATAAACTCTGAATCTCGGTTTTCATTATAATGAATAAACTGAACTAAACGATCTCATACAGAGTTGAAATGGAAACAGTTTAGATACTGAAAAATATAATTCTGAGATTTTGGATTTCATAAGTATACAAGCTAACCGGCAATCGCACTGTGTCACATATCCAAAAGTGACATTTAAAACAAGTACGACGGGGGATGGGGGACGTTATATCTAATTAATTTCGAAATATGTCTTTCCATCATTACTGACTTCACTAGTTACTGAAAAAGTAGCACATACCTTTATTTGGCTGCCGTACGGTTTTACTGACATCATTTAGATGAAGAATATTAATATAATTGACAAAAATGTGTTGTGTATTGAGCATGGTCGGGGTTTGTTCCTCCTCTCTAAGTTACTATAATTAAAGTGTGTATTTAGAACAGTCAGTGATATTTCCTGGTCTCTAAGTTAATATAAATGCCAAAAGGGACCCTGTATTTAGAACGCTATGGTTTCTTCCTCTATACAAGTTTAAGATTATATCTACCAAACCTGTCTCTGCTTATAAAAACCCTACACTTAAAAAATGATCATAAACGTCGATTTAACACAGAATCTCAAAAATAAAAGCTACACTTCTTGACAGGAAAGCTGTTTTCCTTAATACGTTTTTTAAAATGGTCATTGTAAATAATCCGGATTTATAATGTCTACATTGGTTGTAGTTGTTGTTGTTGTTGTTGTAAGGTTTAACGCCATTTTTCAGCACACGATATGCTATACATGGCGGCCAGTATTAATGGTGGAGGAAGAACCCGGTGAAAACCCCAGAAAAAAACACCGACCCACGAGAAGCTACTGGCAAGCTTTCTCACATACCCACACTGGCCGAATCTGAGACTCTAACCCACGCAGACAGGTGAGATGGCAGAGAGCCGTAACGGAGAGCGCTTTAGACCACTCGGCCACTCTGGGCCCCCTGTCTACAACGGTCACTATAAATAATCATATGGATTTATAATGGAAGTACACTATATGAATTGTAAATGATCATGGATTTATAATGGAAGTACACTATATGAATTGTAAATGATCATGGATTTATAATGGAAGTACACTATATGAATTGTAAATGATCATGGATTTATTAAGTATACTAGAGCATCTTAAACAAACCATGGATTTACAAGGGAATTACACTGTGTTCATTGTAAATAATCATGGATATATAATGGAAGTGTACTGTGTCATTGTAAACAATCATGGATATATAATGGAAGTGTACCGTGTCATTGAGAATAATCAGGGATAACATCTAATCGTGAAAAATGTAATCCCAATGGTCAAAATGCTGATCATGACTACGACAATGATGAAAAACTGGATGACGATGAACAATACGATAAAAATGACGAAGAATATTATGATCTATGTGTATGGCAGTTTAGATAATGACGACATTAATAACCACGGTGATGATGAAAACAATTACGACGAAAACACATAAACGAAATCAAGAGAGAACTAGAATCGTTTAAGAACATAAACAATTGACATCGGCAGAATATAGTGGCAATAAAAGGCAGTGCCGAGTTCTCCTGGTGAGGAAACAACAGGAAATGTCTGACAATAAGAGCATGAGAAGAAAATTGAACACAGAGCATGACATCTCTTTGAATAAACTTAAGGAAATTAGTAGATTTTAATGCAATTATTCCATGTGAACCTTACATTAATCGATTGTTTGAACTGTCCATGGCGCTTGTATTGCGTCGTGCGAATAGTAAAGAATAATATCATACATATTTAGCCGCTTGTGTGGAGTCGTGGGAATAGTAAATCAACATCAGATTTAGCCGCTTGTATGGAGTCGTGGGAATAGTAAATTACCATCATATTTAGCCGCTTGTATGAAGTTGTGGGAATATTAAAGATTAATATCATATTTAGCCGATATTGTATTAAGTCGTGGGAATAGTAAAGAATAATATTATATTTAACCGCTTTCCCCACCAGGCTAACAAGCGGTGGACTCGGCTGTAACTGGAAGAATTTTGGTGATGATAACAATGATATCAATGATGATGATGATGATGATGAAGATGAAGACGAAGAAGAAGAAGATGTGGAAAAGCATTGACGAAATAAATGACAATACACTGAGAATCGAAATTAACCAGACTCGTTGTCTCAAGAAAACGTTTAGGCATTGAGACTATTGAAAAATACAATGTTCAAGAATATCTGAATTACAATGAGGAAACGAAACATTCCCACTGAACGAACAACCAATTGATGGGAAGTATTTGCTGTGTCCAAACGCCGACAGAATGGCAAGAACAGTTAGCAGCATTGCAGCCTATATTTATAATGTTCATGACGACAGTGATGATATCAAGATGAGACGAAGACAATATCAAGGTGACGATGATAATGATATTTAAGACAAAAAATTAAGAGGATGCCTTAAAGACTCAAGCCAATAGTTTAATATCTCCAGGTCAGGAGCTGATTTTATTTCATAAGAAGTGAACGATCGATCAAACCGTCTTTGGCGTGTCTAAGCACCAACGGATTTATACGAATGCCGACCAGCATTTTGTTTGATTTTTCAACCAAGCTAACAGCGGATGGAAAAAGCTTTAATATAAAAAGTCACGGTGTTTATTGATTCACTACGTCCGTTCTGTACTGTTATATGTACACGGCTGGTGAATGCTCCATCTGAGTGGGCGTAAGTCGCACCGAAAGATCGAAGTCAATCAAAAGCTCTGCCATACGATCTGTGTATCTTATCTTTAGGAAGTGGTGTGTGTATGTGTGAATGTGTGATTTGGATTTTTAGACGTAGCTACGATGTCTGCAGTGTGGCAGTTTATAGTGATGCCTAACACTAGCGCATCATGTCACAGACATGTAGCATGATGTCCCCCCACACAGTCACATTATCTTGTCCCCAGGCCGGTTAGTCATAATACTAACATCTTAATGCTGCGCGCCAAGCGAGACAGCTATTAGTGCCATTTTTGTCAGTTTTTGGTATGATTCAGCCGATCGAACCCACGACTTCTCGCATCCGAGGTGGACGCTTGAACCACTATGCCACTGGAGCTGTTGCTGGTGTGAAGTGGTGTGAGCTTTACAGATAATCTAGCTTGTGTCAGTCTTTGTTTGATTATAATCTTTAGATAGTCACTTATATGTGTTCCGGGAAGTTGACGATGATTGCAATTAGCAAACCAAAATAGTCTGTAAAGCATCCCTTTATTACAGAAGAAAGAATAGTTGAGTTATATCCCAAACATGTGCAGAAAAGAAATTACAGCTCTAACCTAACAATAGTTCATTAGTATAAATTTGTTAAGAATTTTAGCAGGGAAAGACACCGCTTCGGAGGCCAAGTGGTAGGAGCGTCCATCCTCGGATTCGGGAGGGTGTGGGTTTGAACCCCAGCCAAGTCTTATCAAATTCATACAAAAATAGAATTACCTCGCTAGGCGCTCGCTAGGCGTCTCTGATCTATGCATTTTCGAATGATACACATCATTAGTGTCAGAAGAAGTACTAATAAGTACATTCTCAAAAAACAATCGGATACATCTGCTCTGTTGATTCTAATGATGATGACGCTTATAAAATAGATTGACAGAGAAACAAACAGAAAACTAAATAGGAAACGTTTAGATTTATTTTTTTAAAATTAAAACGTGGTGGATTTTTATTTTACTTGCATATGGCTGCACCAAGAAGCAGACTGGATCCCAAATGATAATTGCTATGCAATCAAGAATACTAAATATGTGCAGATAAAGGCAATATTTTTTATATGTCAGTTCAAAAGTCAGGTTTTATTTTGAGCCTGAACGACACCGGTTAATGCCATTTCCTATCCTGTGTTTGAACATGACATGCACGGCATATGTCTCAAGTGATGTAGGACAAGCGCTCACAGATGTCAGTATCTACTTCGTCGTGCTTCGACCAAGCCACTATTTGCATCAACCATACCACAGCCATGATTTATGTTTTCTTTGAAACATTGTGCATTGTTCAAGGGTTGGATGCTACCAAAATAGTTTTTATCTGGATGGCTGTATGACTAGATTGTTTGACGAAATTCAAGTTCTGTCTGCAATATGTTGTTGAAACGGGTAAGGCAACAATACCTCAAAGGTTCCATCTACATGTGTGTACATACATAAATACATATATGTACATGCATTCTAACTGCATGTATGATATATACATACATATATTACGAAATCAATCACAGTCAAATTTCCTTGTGTGATGACATAATTGATCGCCATATTTGATTTGTAGTAAATTGGCTTAATTTCACATATTCTTTTCCTACTTGTTATCGTATTCTGGATATTCTCTGCTTGCTTTGTAAGCCGTCTACATTACGCTGGCTTTCATCTCCGTATCATATCCACCATCTTAGTTTTTGACATGCAATTGAACATGCAAGAGTCGAAAGCACCGTTGAATGTCTTTCAAACTGAAGATTAAAGTGTATTTTTTCTCAAAACAATCCTCACGGAGCTATATTTTGCCAAGATTTAAAAGTTAAATAATTGATACGAACATAAAATTAAAGTAACATTAAATATACGTTTAAAAAAATATCAAATATTTCCATGAACTCACCTAGGAAGGATGCAATGTTATTAGGTTCATAGTTGGTGACTGATTACCGCTTGTGGAATTTACGCAAAAATGTTTTTAACAATTTTGATATTTATCGGGTCTAGGCAAACATATTCAAATCAATCCAGGCAATTAAACTTGGGTGTGGAAGGGTTACTTATCTGACCTGCGAAAAAATATTTGAGAGTATACTGATTCCTTGCGGTCATTACCAACGGAGAAGAAAAAAGCGAAAAACTATGAGACCGAAGCACATAACATTTGTTTGTAACAAATATTGGTTTTATTGGCCACTCCATGGTGTGTCTGACATTTACCGTATGATAAGTGTCTGTACAACAAAACAAAAGCTCTGAGACCAGTCATCTTAATTGATTTATGCGATACAAGAAAAATAATAATCCTAAATGACTACATGGCATGCCAGACATTTTATGATACCATGACTGGCAGATATACGTTTTCCTTTTATTGTAACCGTGTTCTGACGTAGCTGTGGTAGAAAGAGCACAAGTACACGGTATGCGTAAACAGGCAATCTGCATGTAAAAACATAGTATACTGTATGTGTGAATAGTTAATATTATTTTAAGAATATATGAATACTGTATTTGTAAACATGAAATGGGCATTTATGAACACATAAGTATATCCTTCTAACTGTAAATAAAATGTAGTTTAGGACACGTTGCATTGTTATAGCTCCATTCCTAACCTTTGCTATCTGGCTATCTTTTGTCCATGTTATCTGAACTCAGTCAAAGCTATCTTCACTACATGCTTTCTGCACTCAGTAAAGGCTATCTTTTTTCCATACTTTCTGGACTCGGTAAAGGCTATATATTCTTCAAACTTACTGGATTTAGTAAAGGCAATCTTCACTCTATGATGTCTGGACTCAGTAAAGGTTTCAAACTAACTGGACTCAATAAAGGCTATCTTCACTCTATGATGTCTGGACTCGGTAAAGGCTTCAAACTAACTGGACTCAATAAAGGCTATCTTCACTCTATGATGTCTGGACTCGGTAAAGGCTATATATTCACTCTATGATGTCTGGACTCGGTAAAGGCTATATATATTATTCAAAGTTACTGGATTTAGTAAAGGCTATCGACACTCTATGATGTCTGGACCCAGTAAAGGCTATCGTCGCTCTATAATGTCTGGACTCAGTAAAGGCTATCGTCGCTCTATAATGTCTGGACTCATTAAAGGCTATAGTCACTCTATGATGTCTGGACTCAGTAAAGGCTATATATTCTTCAAACTAACTGGACTCAATAAAGGCTATCTTCACTCTATGATGTCTGGACTCGGTAAAGGTTTCAAACTAACTGGACTCAATAAAGGCTTTCTTTTGGATTTAGTAAAGGCTATCTTCACTCTATGATGTCTGGACTCAGTAAAGGCTATATATTCTTCAAATTTACTGGATTTAGTAAAGGCTTTCGTCACTCTATGATATCTGGACTCAGTAAAGGCTATCGTCACTCTATGATATCTGGACTCAGTAAAGGCTATCGTCACTCTATGATATCTGGACTCAGTAAAGGCTATAGTCACTCTATGATGTCTGGACTCAGTAAAGGCTATATATTCTTCAAACTAACTGGACTCAATAAAGGCTATCTTCACTCTATGATGTCTGAACTCAGTAAAGGCTATATATTCTTCAAATTTACTGGATTTAGTAAAGGCTATCGTCACTCTATGATATCTGGACTCAGTAAAGGCTATCGTCACTCTATGATATCTGGACTCAGTAAAGGCTATCTTTTCTGCACTCAGTAAAGGCTATCTTTTCTGCACTCAGTAAAGGCTATCTTTTCTCCATACTTTCTGGACTCGGTAAAGGATATATATTCCTCAAACTAACTGGACTTAATTAAAGGCAATCTTCACTCTATGATGTCTGGACTCGGTAAAGGCTTCAAACTAACTGGACTCAATAAAGGTTATCTTCACTCTATGATGTCTGGACTCAGTTAAGACTATATATTCTTAAAATTTACTGGATTTAGTAAAGGCTATCCTATCGTCACTCTATGATGTCTGGACTCAGTAAAGGCAATCTTCACTCTATGATGTATGGACTCAGTAAAGGCTATCGTCGCTCTATAATGTCTGGACTCAGTAAAGGCTATAGTCACTCTATGATGTCTGGACTCAATAAAGGCTATCGTCACTATAATTTCTGGACTCAGTAAAAGCTATTTTCACTCTGTGATGTCTAAACTCAGTAAAGGCTATGGTCACTCTATAATGTCTGGACTCAGTAAAGGCTATCGTCACTCTATGATATCTGGACTCAGTAAAGGCTATCGTCACTCTATGATATCTGGACTCAGTAAAGGCTATCGTCACTCTATGATGTCCGGACTCAGTAAAGGCTATCGTCACTCTTACTGGATTTAGTAAAGGCAATCTTCACTCCATGCTGTGTGGACTCAGTAAAAACTATTTTCACTCTGTGATGTCTGAACGCAGTAAAGGCTATCTTCACTCTGTTCTTTGGACTCAGTAAAGGCTGTCTTCACTCTATAATGTCTGGACTCAGTAAAAACTATTTTCACTCTATAATGTCTGGACTCAGTAAAGGCTAGCATCACTCTGTGGTGTCTGCACTCAGTAAAGGCTATCTTTTCTCCATACTTTCTGGACTCGGTAAAGGATATATATTCCGCAAAATAACTGGACTCAATAAAGGCAATCTTCACTCTATGATGTCTGGACTCGATAAAGGCTTCAAACTAACTGGACTCAATAAAGGTTATCTTCACTCTATGATGTCTGGACTCAGTTAAGGCTATATATTCTTAAAATTTATTGGATATAGTAAAGGCTATCCTATCGTCACTCTATGATGTCTGGACTCAGTAAAGGCAATCTTCACTCTATGATGTATGGACTCAGTAAAGGCTATCGTCGCTCTATAATGTCTGGACTCAGTAAAGGCTATAGTCACTCTATGATGTCT
This sequence comes from Unio delphinus, assembly GCA_029339505.1. NCBI lineage: Eukaryota > Metazoa > Mollusca > Bivalvia > Unionida > Unionidae > Unio > Unio delphinus. The sequence goes on along the minus strand of JAQISU010000243.1, from coordinate 2,352,050 downwards.
GGACTCAATAAAGGCTATCGTCACTATAATTTCTGGACTCAGTAAAAGCTATTTTCATTCTGTGATGTCTAAACTCAGTAAAGGCTATGGTCACTCTATAATGTCTGGACTCAGTAAAGGCTATCGTCACTCTATGATATCTGGACTCAGTAAAGGCTATCGTCACTCTATGATATCTGGACTCAGTAAAGGCTATCGTCACTCTATGATGTCCGGACTCAGTAAAGGCTATCGTCACTCTTACTGGATTTAGTAAAGGCAATCTTCACTCCATGCTGTGTGGACTCAGTAAAAACTATTTTCACTCTGTGATGTCTGAATGCAGTAAAGGCTATCTTCACTCTGTTCTTTGGACTCAGTAAAGGCTGTCGTCACTCTATAATGTCTGGACTCAGTAAAAGCTATTTTCACTCTATAATGTCTGGACTCAGTAAAGGCTATCGTCACTATGATGTCTGGACTCAGTAAAGGTTATCGTCACTCTGAGCAGCAGAGAGGGTGAATCCTACAACGTTTTTAGACAAAATTTGATTGAAATCCTAAACCGAGCCGTCTTATAATCCTATTTTAACCAAAAAAAGGCGAATCCTACAACGTTTTCAGACAAAAAAATTGATTGAAATCTACATACGAAATCATTTTAACTAAAAAAATGAAAACGATTTTTTAATCAATTTTGGTCGCAACTTGTTGTCATCTACCCTCTCTGCTGCTAAAGTTTTCAGTTCTGGTTAACAAAAATAATAAAATGATTTTAACCGAATATTTGATCAAGTCCGATACGATATCGTGTCCGAGGATCATGTAGATTTATTGTTGCGAATCCGTGCGGAGTCGACTGAGCATGACTAAAGAAATCTCGAAATTGATTGAAGTCCATATCAGAACACCATGTCTGCCAAATATTTCGTAGCGTATGAGTATCAACTCCGTTGAATACAGAAAGAATATTGCAGTTATCTCTGATGACTTTTGGAACCTGAGTGTAGCGTTGAGTGACATATATCACGTCAGTGTTTTTGTGACGCCCACGGGAAAATATTCTAGCAGGATTTTTTTGTTTATCCAACATTATATCGTCGTATACGACTAAATTGTTAATATCTCCATCAATATCATCAATACTCGGTGCTTCATCGATATCGGTTATAAACTCAATAATACCCTCTCCGGATTTTTCTACCGCGCTGTCGTTAAAATCTTTTAGCACTTCATAACATCGTTGATCATCTACGCTAGGGGCAATTAAATACAACTTATCCCACTTCATCCATCTCATTATTAAATTGAGCAACAATTGCGTTTTACCGGATCCAGATGGCCCGATTATAATCATTCGGATAGAGTTTGGTAGCGCTGCATGATGCTTAATTGGTTCTCTTGTTTTCGTCGCTGAAAAATCAATTATATCCATATTTCTATACATAAATTATGGATCTATATTGTGTGAAGTGTAAAACGCGTACTGGCACAGATGATGTGACGACGATTACAACTAAAAATAACCGATCAGCGCTTTCTGGTAAATGCGTGCAATGTGGTACAAAGAAATTTAGATTTGTGTCTATGAAATCTGATTTAAAAAAAAACGAGGAGGTGATATCGCAGCCAAATTAGCAAAACTCCCTGGAACCCCATGGGCAAAGTACCCCGGAGAAAAGCACCTCCCAGGATATAGCTACTGTGGACCGGGAACCAGACTTGATATCAGACTCAATAATCAAAATCAACCCAACCCCGGTGAAGAACCAATAAACGCCATTGATAAGGCCTGTCACCTTCATGATGTTGCTTATAAAAGCAGCAATCTGCAACACAGGCATCTCGCGGATGTGAAATTAATTCATGCGTTAAATGCTATTCCTGATAAATCCTTCAAAGAAAAATTGTCTTCATTTTTGATAAAATCGGCTATGAAAAGTAAATTGATGTTAGGTGCTGGTAATTAATAATATGGAATCAATTTATTATTCTCCGACGGGATACTGGAGGGGTAACGCTGCAATCAATAAACTCGCTAGCGCTGCAAAAGTGAGAAAAACCACTGCGGCTAATTGGTTATCCAAACAGGCACTATGGCAAATTTATCTACCACCGCCTAAACAAATTCAATTCTCGCATTTTGATGTGACCGCTCCTAATGAAGTTCATCAGGCTGATATATTATTTCTGCCACATGATCGTGGTTACAAATATGCGTTAACCGTAGTTGATGTTGCGAGTCGATACAAAGAAGCAGAACCGCTGAAAACAAAATCAGCCACTGAAGTCGCTTCTGCATTTGAAAGGATTTATCGACGAGGTCCTCTGCACTGGCCAAATCTATTGCAGGTTGATCCTGGCAAGGAATTTCAGGGTGCAGTGTTATCTACAATGAAACATCATAATGTCACCATACGACGAGGGCATACTGCGCTACATCGCGATCAGGCCATTGTAGAACGATTTAATCGGACGATTGCTGAGCGGTTATTTGGATATCAATACGCAAAAGAATTCATCCAAGAAAAGCGATCCAGTGAATGGGTTAAAAGATTACCATCTGTGATTACTGCACTGAATAACGAGATTACTAGAACAATCAACATGAAACCTATCAACGCGATTAAAAAGAAGTCAATCCCCGTACAACCACAAAAAGATTTCCCTAGAAACGCTAGCGTTTCCCAACCAATTCTTGGTAGTAATGTCATTGTGAGGTACTTATACGAACCAGGAGAGCTTGAAGGGGGTAGAAAAAGGGCTACTGATCCTATTTGGAGCGTCACTACGCATAAGATATCTAGTATAACACGATCAACTGGTAGACCAGCAATCTATAAACTGGATTCAACTGCTCCTCAGCGAGGATTTACTCGACAACAATTACAAGTGATTCCCGAGGATACTCAATTGCCACCGCATGGTCTTAACTAGCACCGTTGCGTCTATTACACTCAAGACAAGTCAACATCACATTATTTCTGACATGACCGAGATTGTTATTTTTTCTGTCTACGGTGAATTGGCGAGGATCCTTATCCGAATACTGCCAACGCATTATACAATTGCAACTCGCGCAGTGATTATTCTGTTGTTTCTTCAAAGTGATTATTAATTCAGCATCAATATCAAATTCTCGTTGTTTTTTTTTGTCCTGTTGTTTGTAACCGGAGAGTTTTTTATCAATAATATCATCTATTGTGGTGTCATTATCATCACCAATGATTTCATCATCATTGACTTCGTCAACAACAATTCTTCGAAGTTGATTTATTTTTCGTACTCTAGACACTGCGAGATAGACTAAATTCGACCATTCTATGCGATTATCTACCATCCAAAGAGTTGTATCCGATATAGTCAATCCCTGTGAAGAGTGTATCGTCGCTGCATAACCTAGCGTCCACGGGGATTTATTAGCACGCAATGCATCTTCAACAACATTGATATCAACCAGCACAATATCATTTAATACTAAATTCTGCTTTTCATTCTGTCCTGGAATATCAACTTCAATGTTTTGTTTTCGTGTATCCGATGGCCTATAACAAAGGGGTACTGGAAGCGTTGCAAATTTTTCTTTATGCAATTCAAATAACTTCATCTGAAGTGTATCCCTGACTATTTTTCTACTTGCAATGATCAAATCGTTTGGTCTCCACGCTTCCCAGAAATCATTCATTGGGGTTTCTGAAATCACTTCACGCGCTATTTCGCATTGGATTCTATCCGGTTGTAATCTAATTAGCGCTTTGAACTCGCGTAATCGTTCATCAAGTGATCTATAATCAGTGGTGATTTCTTCATAGTAGTCTACAAAACCCTTTAGCCATTCATGTGGAGATGCACCGACAAATGGTGGTGGTTGGCCTTGATCACCGCACATGACGACTTTTGTGTTTTTGGTTAACAACCACTCAAGAAATGTTTTTAATACATCTAATGACACTGTGCATATTTCATCCCAAATGATGATTTTAGGAATGAATTTATCACCCATTCGATCAGGAGTCCATTTGTCACCCTTCCATCGAAAGAAACTGTGATAAGTACAGGCATTTACCCCTCGTTGTCTCATTTCTCTGGCGAGTCTGTGAGTCGGTGTTAGCACAATCATGTTTGTGAAATCCGTAGGATTTTTCCCACGAAATAATTCAATTGCACGAGTTGTCTTTCCTGACCCACCACAGCCGTTTAAATAAACTGTCTTGTATCTACAGATTGGATCAGATACCGGTGGTGCATTAGAAAATTCTGTAGAAACACTAGTGTTTCCAATTTCAATACGGTTACAACAAATATATTTATCATCCATGGCAACGTCTGCGGATTCACAATACTCATGTAGCATCTCCTTTTTAAATCGCCAACGCCCCCAATTTTCTTCGGGATCTGTGAATGCCGCTACAGCTGATTTGAACTTATTGTGTATATACATCGAATCAGTGGCCACTCTAACCGCGGTATTAGGAAATCTATTTATCATCGAAAATAGATTAATAGAAGCATAGGCTAACATTGAACTTCTCAAATGTGTGTACTGGGAATTATATCCATCACAGTAGGTAACAACCGTACCTAATTTCTCACCATTGGATAGAAAAGCATCCTTACGGGATACAAGTTTTCCCTGTTTCATTAAATCCGCTACAATAAAATCGTATTCAGCGACATCTATGATCAACCGCGAAGAATATTTTGCGTTATCGTATCGTCCACCCTGGGTAAATTTACCGATTATTCTTCTTCCGAGATCTTTTGCTTGTTCTTTTTTAATTTCAAATAACTTCTTAGACCAATTTATGATTTCTTCTTCACTGAAATCTGGAAACTGTTTTCGTAGTTCGTTGATTATTCTATCTAGATTGGGTTGTGGTAGCCAAACTTCTTTCTGAGCTCGATAGCATATAATAGCCTCGGAAACAATCAACGATATTAGCATACCACAATCAATCATATATCTCAATAGCACTATTGGCATCCAGTGTTTTTCAGATAGGTGTCTACCGAGCCAAACATAACTACACGGATGTAACCCTGTAGCGAGTTCAAATGATATCACACGAGCGAATCCGGTTAAATCAAAATCAGGCAATGGTCCATTAATCGCAACACGAGTCATTTCATGCGTGGGGTGTCCAAATCGTTTGAAGTACTCAGCGCATTCCCCATATCCGAGAAAACTTCCAGGATAACACGCGGATATATCAATTGAAATCATACCATCACGTGAGTATTTCGTATTCCACAGTCCTCCATGACCAAATTCGACGCAACTCAATTTAACATCCTCGAGAAAATCATTTCGTGTTGGACGCCATGAGTTTTTTTCTCTTGCGAAGTGAGCTACCACTGATGGAATAGTAAAACTATCCGTGAGTAGTTTTTCATGGGAATTCTGCGGTGAAAAATCACTAGCGATTTTTCTCATTCTGTTATCTAATTCTTCAATGCGATATAATTCACCATTTGGTTTTACAAATTGATCGAATTCTTCATCACTTCTAAGTAACCACACTGACACAGGATCATCCTTACACAACGCATGAATAGCATCGAATAATTTCTCTTCATAGAAAACATCCCCGACGAACTCCTTAGGGATATATTTCACGGTTCGTTCTCGTGGAAATATTGTTACCGCAGGTGTCCACGCGTGTTTGTTATGATCAATAATCTGTATTGGTGCTCCATTTTTGTTATATTTCGGTTCGTATAAAACCTCTCCGGTTATCGTCATAACGGTAATTGGGAATCGTAATGATGTTTCTAATTTAGCTATATCAGAAATCTTTGCACCATGCTGTTTCACTGTCAGTTCCCACTCGGTTATTTTTTTTCGTCTTAGATCAGTTAGTTTATTTCCTCGGGATGCATTTGTGAAATGTTCTATTATTCGTTCTGCTACACAATTAAGCCCTGACGAATATTTCATAGGAGCTAGTTTTGCGATATCGGGTTTATCATTTAACGGATATATCCCATAAACCATTGCTGTTACGGGATAAGATCTTTCGTAGTATGGTTTATCAATGCCGGTTAGAATCCCTGGTTTGGAATCTCTACTCACAATGACAGCTTTTTTATTCTTGAGGATTGGTTCAAATTTATCCTTAATAATCCATTTGCCATCGACTTCGATAATGAATTTGATTCGGAAAAAATATCTTTTTTCCCCAACACGTGAAATTATCACTGCTGCTTTTTCATCATTCATGGTAGCATCAACAACACCATCAATTCGAAATGTTGACCAACAATAGGATGCTCCATCACGCTTGAATTCATTGAAACAATCTCTGATTTTACTAATCATGGCTTTATCAAGAATTGTATTCTTGGGTGTATTAGAAACTATATCGAGATTGAATTGAGCATCTTTCCAGGATAATTTTTTGTTACGTTTTTTGGGTTTATCGAGATTGATTTTGTTACGTCTTTTTGGTTTATCGAGATTGAATTTAGGATTGATTTTCAATAATCTCTTAAACTCTTTCATGTTTCCGTCTCTTGGACGTTTGATACGTTTTTTGGGTTTATCGAGATTGATTTTGTTACGTCTTTTTGGTTTATCGAGATTGAATTTAGGATTGATTTTCAATAATCTCTTAAACTCTTTCATGTTTCCGTCTCTTGGACGTTTGATACGTTTTTTGGGTCTATCGAGATTAAATTTAGGATTGATTTTCAATAATCTCTTAAACTCTCTATCAGCATTAAATTTAGCATTTCTCGAAGTCAATCTCTTGAACTCCATCATGCTATAATTAAAACAAGCATTTAAATGAAAGATTTTTATATAATGAATCACTGCAAGTGGCTTATGATTGGATCAGTAATCCCGTGTAACAAATCATGCAGAAGTGAGTTTTGTGGGTATCATATGCAAAGCTTTCGACGTGGAAGCCTTGGTCCGTTACCTTGTATTCTATGTGGGGTTGGGGTCAGGGGGAAATCGCAGTTGTGTTTGAATTGTGGTGGAAAGCGATACAGGGAGTTGAAGCGATATTATGATAAAAGAATAAAAAATGGACAATCAATCAGAAATTTTGACCCTGAAAAGGTCCTTGACCCTGACAACATCAAGGATAAAATCATAAGAACCCCTCAAGACTACATTGAAAGATTCATTATTGAACCAAACGATGAATTAGACAAACAATAGTATTATGTATACGAATGAACCAAGAATTCAGACCACACCCTGTGATCACAAATTATGAAGCATCAAGTGATGGTGTTGTAAGAAACCGCAGACTGAAGAAACCAGTTGGTGTTGTGAATAATCAAGGGTATTTGAAGTTTGGCGCTGGAAAGAAGACATATTACTGCCATCGTTTCGTGTACGAGTGTTTCCATGGATTGATCGAGGATGATTCTGTCATTGATCACAAGGATTCTAATCCGAAAAACAATTCTTTATCAAATCTGCAGGCTATCACACAAAGTGAGAATTTGAAAAGAGGGAAGACTGGCACTTGTTCAAAAAAAGCGAGATCTGTGAAATCTTTGAATACGATAACTAACGAAGAAAAAATATTTCAATCAATATATGAAGCCAGTAGGCACTTCGATATTTGTTCATCCTCAGTACGAAAAGTTGCAGAGGGGATTTATCGATCGGCTATTTCAAAAAAGAGCGGACAGAAAATTCAATTTAGTTATGTCTAATACGTCATATTTTTCATTTAGAAATATATCATTGTTATAGAATAATGAATTCTGAAAACATGAATAGCATTTTATCCGAGATTTCAAAATTGAAAGGTTGGGATATTGAACTATCAGATGGGTTAAATCCTGATCAAATCATGTCTGATTTTCAGGATATAGAATACGGAGTTAGCACTAACAAGTATATGCTACCAAAGAAGTATGCGCTCATCAAAAGAATTCAGAATTCTATTAAGGACTCTCTCGCATTTTCCAGTGACATAAGTGTGTTCGCTCCGTTGTATACCATCGTAGAACGAATACGAAAAGAATTGGGGTACGAATACGAATTGAAAAAGGAGGTTAATTCTAAAGTTAGAAACCTACGGGCGTTAATTCAAGAAAATGAACAATTTTGATTGACCGACCATTTATCGTTATTTGATTGACCAACCATTTATCATTATTTGATTGTGACCGTCCCTCATAGAGATTTTAATTTTTTTTTTAGCATTTTTTGATTGAAAACAACAAAATCGATAGGCCGTTAATGGTTGGTTTAGTCGATATGATGATTCCGATTGATCAATAGAAAAGTGAGGGAAGTGTGATATTTTTTATTTTTATAAGGATTTCCACACTTCCCTCATCAATGATAACGCTGTTAAAACAATCAAATAACACTTCCATGACCGTATCAAAAATCATCTGACATGTCAAAAAAGTGGGGAAAGTGTGATATTTTTTATTTTTATAAGGATTTCCACACTTTCCCCATCATTGATAGAAGGTGTCTCACGATGAAATAACACTTCCATGACCGTATCAAAAATCATCTGACATGTTAAAAAAGTGGGGGAAATTGTTTTGCAATTGAAAAATTGTTTCTGATTTCAAATAATGGTCAATGAAGCATTAACAACCCGATTGGCTCGTGAACGACTGGATGCAATCAGGAGATTTGTACCAATTCGTGACTCTGTAAGAAATAAACTGCAACAACGACAGAGTTTACAAACTGATTTTGCTGCGGGATCCGAAGAATTGTTTAAACCAGTAACCACAGCAACGTACGGGGTAGAGCGTGCTATACGGGGGAATGATCCCGAGACGGGGAAATCTGTTATCGGTGAACTTGAAAAAATAGCAGCGAAAACTGAACAAACAAAACAGACTGTACAAAAAATGGAATCAAAAAGAACAGTAGATGATTTACGCATGAGATTTAACGAGGAAGGGTTAGCAGCAATTGATAAGACTGATCCACCAGAAATTCCTGCGCTTGTTGTTATGACTTATGAAAACAGAAAAAAAATGTTGAAACCAGAACATCATAAATATGTTAAGAATTTCACTCATTGGGCTGATATATTCTACAAAATCAAAACTAAAAAAAGTCAAATTAAGACAGATAGTGCATCATACATTGAATATATCAATGCGGTGGATATAGTTTATAAACAATATGAAAAACAAAAACCGCAAAAGCGACAGCAACCTGCAAAGAAAATATCTTTTTCACCTAAAAAACAACAACTACCACCTGATGATGATGATTTTCTTGATTATTTACAAGAAGCCGATTTAGAAAAACAGGATGAAGCAACTGGTTATAGCGGAAGTGGATTGCAAGATTCCAGTGGAAACTCAAAGAGTGAAAACGCTAGCGTTTCATGCCCTGGTAGTGTTATCAATGATATATCACGATTAGAAGTTCTTGTAGGAGGTTTCCGAGCTGGAAATAACTCACCGGAAATAATTAATGAAGCAGCTGATATCTGTAGACGGTTATTTGCCGGCGGTATCATGGATATCAGCACATATCGAGATTTCATTGGCGAGTTAGTAGACGGTGAAACCGTCCATGGTTATCACAGTGATTAATCACCGAGACTGAATAAAAACGCTAGCGTGGAAATCCTTCGGATTTCACAATTGAAAAATGGTTTCTGATTTCAAATAATGATCATACACTACAATCATGATAAACCAGCCCCCGTCTACGTAGTTAATTCACGGTTTCCAGTTTATAGAGCATACTACGGAGATGGTTTAGGCAATACCATTGCAGGGTTATTTGCGAGAATGGCTCCAAAAGTGATGCCGTTAGCTAAACAACTAGGAATGAAAGCAATTGAAGTTATTCGTGATAAGGGTATTAGTGCTGTTGGAGATTTTGCTGGAAAAGCGTTTTCAACTGCGAAGAATAAATTAACATCATTAGTGAAATCACGGATGAAATCCAAAGGATTTTCAAAACCGTTACCGTCTACAGCGGAAATGCCTGCAAGTGTTAGTAGAATTATAAATAACGCAGTAGACGAAAAATTAGCGTCGATGATAAATCAAGGGGACCAAAGCAATATTTCAAATATGATAGCAGGAAGCGGCTTTAAAAAACTACGTCGATGAAAATCGTTTACGATTTAGACTCTGATAAATAGAATAAAATGTTCAAAAAATCACATGATCCGGCGTTTGATATAGACGCCCCAGTTGGCAAGGATGATTCTGTACGCGATTATCAATATTACGCTTATCATGCAATAGACGCAAATAGTCGATCGCGAATTGAACTTCAAGTCCATGATACCAGTAAATACTTTTTGCCCTGTGAAGCGTTTATTGAAGTAGAAGGAAAACTTGTAACAGCTGCTGGAGCATCATATCCAATTGGTACTCAAGTCGGTTTTGTCAATAATGGTATTATGGCGTTATTTGAGAGTGCAAGATACCTCATTGATGGAAAAGAAATTGAGTCCATAGATCGTGATGTTGATGTGGCTACAACAATAATCGGGTTAGCGAGATATTCTGATGATTATACAAGATCAGCAGGACCTTCTATGATGTTTGCAAAAGATGGTAAGAATACCGCTGGTGGAAATCCATTTGTTGTAAGACGACCAAAAAAAGCCAGTGCTGCTAATGATGATGCTGATGTCGAGGCTGTAGTTATAAACAACGACGTTAATTTCAATCTAGGAGCTGCAACACGAAACTCAATGTTGGGAGCAGGGGATAAATCATTTTCATGCGCGATTCCACTGCATCATATATTTGGATTCTGTAGAAACGTCCGAAAAGTTATTTATGGGGCGAAGCATACAGTATCGCTTGTACGAAAGGGTGATGATAATGACGCAATTTGGAGGATTCCAGCAAACACAGCTGCAGATCATGTAAATGATGATGCCGGTAAAGTTATTTTAACAAAAATATCATTGTGGATGCCAGTGTTGACTCCAGCAATCACTGCAGAAGAACGATTACTATCATTTATGGACCAAGGAGGAAAGTCGTTGTTGAGTTGGCTAACCGTGAGTACAGATGTGAAGCAATCAAATATCAATGGGTTATTCACGTGGAATCTAGCATCAAAACAAGGCGTTTCTGCGCCACGTCATATATTTATTGCGTTACAAGATAACGCACGAGTTGGTGATCAACGTTTCAGTCATATGATATTTGATCAATTAGGTGTGAAAGACGTCTCACTGAGAATAAATGGCCAGCAGGAACCATCCGAGGATATACAACTTAATTACACAGAAAATCATATTGCACGCGTGTATCATCGTCTGTTGTCATTTATGGCACGTGATCAAAATGTTGATACTGGTTTGCAAATATCACAATACGACTTTAAGAGTTTATACCCGATCTATTACTTTTCGCTGGAACATCTCGATTTAACAAGACAGTCCGTCGTTGATATACACTTTAGAGCTAATGTAACCAAGCCTGATGCTATTGCTAATTATAGAGCGGTTGCTGTCATTCTCAGCGACAAATCAATGCTACTTGAAGGTGTTGGTGGAAGAATGAGAGTGGTAGATGCCCCAGTGGAAAACATGTAATTGAAATTGTAAACGATTTAGAATCAATCTATTATGTATAATGTCATATAGTGTTATTAGTGTTACGTTAACTCCCGGTCAATTAAAAAAATTGCAATCGGAATCGGTTAAGCGATGTGGAACTACAATCACGTTGAAACCCAACCAAATGACTGGTGGTGCAAATAAATTATCGCTGACAACTCGTCAGGTGAAACATTTCAATGATGCACTTGCAGCCAAAAAAGGTGTTCAGATTACTCTTTCTGCGGCTGCTATCAAAAATATGATTAAAACAGGCGGTATATTTCCGTTGTTAGCTGCGATTCCAGCATTGATTGCAGCAGCAGCCCCAGCGGTGGCTAAAGCAGCGGCGTTAGGAGCCGTTGGTACTGCAGCAGGAATGGCACTAAAGAAAGCAACTGGGAAAGGATATAAAAAAAAGGGACGATCCGTTCACGGATTGGGTCTAAGACTACCAGGAACCCCGTATTCGTGGTACAGCGGAAAGGGTCTAAGACTACCAGGAACGATTTATTAATTCAGAAATCTTCGATGGTTCCCATGTCCAATTTTGATTTAATGGATGCGGCTAAAAAACTCGCGATTAAAAATTTCAGAGGTGTTTTTATGAAAGATCAATTACCACATCAACCAAACAGCGTTGAAACCGGAATCATTAATCTCGATAACAGCACCGGACCTGGTACTCACTGGGTTGCATACGCTATTGATCCACGTGGGATTGTTTATTTCGATTCATATGGATTAGCCCCACCAAAAGAGTTTATGTGGTATATAAAAACCCTTCCAATGAAGACTTGGTATTCTACGCTACCAACACAAACGATGATTGACCCACCAATATGTGGCAGCGAAGTATTAAATGTCCTTGACGCTATTTCTAACTCCTTGAGTAACCCAAGCGGAAAACCACCTCATATTGTCGTGAATGAATACACTAGCAATCGCTTTTTAGAGAGAGAAAGAGTTTTACAATAACATGATTGATATTTGGGGGAGATCTTTGAAACCCAAACCCGATGGCACTGCACCACCTGATTCTGTCAAGGATATAACAAAAAAAATTAAAGATGAAATCGCTGAGACGTTGAACTTAACAAATGTTGATCCTAATGAAATAGTTGTATTTCAGGACAAACAGGGTAAATTGAAATCCAGTGATGTGTCGTTGGATGATATTTTAGTTAAACAACGAAACGCAATCGAAAACACCGTTGCGTTATTTTCCGATCAGGGTAAATTGAAAACCAGTAATATTTCTCTGGATGATATTTTAGTTAAACAACAAAACGCAATCGAGGATACTATCGCGTTATTTTCCGATCAGGGTAAACTCAAACCGGGTGTACTCGTTTCGACGATTACAGATCGATTAAAAACTCTCAACGATGAGTTAAACAATTCTCTGGCTGTACTAAAAATACTTGAATCTAAAATTGAAGATAACGGAAAACAGTTTATATCATTTCGTAGAAATATCATTGATAAATTTATTGGAACCCAGTTGGATAAAATTGAAATAAAACTCCCTGATATTAAAAAATCCATCGATGAGACGAAAACTTTCATCGAAGCCGTCAAAGGTGATTTTTCGAGGATGATAACAATCATTGAAAAAACAAAAATTCCTCATGAGAAAACCAATAACGTAGTATATACAATCCAACACGGATCATTTGAGTGGACACCTGCAAACAACAAATTAGATATCACAGCTACTATCAAGGGTATTTATCGATTAACACTAGTAGCACCAATTCAATTTAATATATCATCGTCGAGTTCATCCGGGGTCAACAATACGATTTCAACGATCATCGACAAGGATAAAACTGAACGGTTAACGATAAAAGCCGATGATAAAAGTTTGGCTAAGGCATCAGTAACATGGTATCTGGAATTCGTAGCGGATTTAAGTAAATAACTAAATCGTTCGGATTTCACAATTGAAAACGCTAGTGTTTTTTAAAATAAACAACAATGACTTTGTCATCGACGCAATGTCGCTATGATCAGGTCAGAGAATTTCAAAATAGACTCAAAACCCTCACTGAGGAGTATCAAATAAAAATAAAAAAATACCGACGAAGAATCACCGCAATTGATGTTATTATATACTCGGTGTCAAGCGTTCTCACTGGTGCCGGAATAATACTTGCATCGGTTACAATGATTGCCCCGGTCGTAGTTCCAATTTGCATTTCTGCGGTGGCTACAATCGGGGGTATATCAACCGGGATAGCAAAAAAGATATCATCATGCAGCCAGAGTAAACTGCAGAATTACTTACTTCAATTTCATATTGCATCAACCGCATATTCGCAGTTATCATTGATGATATCGTCGTCACTCGACAATACGATTATATCAGATAGTGAATTCTCAGCGATGGTCAGTATTTTTGATTCCGCGATATCGAAATTAGAGCGACAACATGAGTATAATAACAATGACAACACCGATGGAATCAGAAAACACGAACCCAAAAAACAAAATGATCTCAATAATATCAACATTACCAGATTGTGAATTCTCAGTGATGGTCAGTATTTATGATTCCTCGATACCAAAATTAGAAATAAATCATGAGTATAATGACGACACAGATGGAATTACTTCAACGAGTAGTGGAGAACACGAACCCAGTACAAACGAGTATGATATCAATAACATCTACGAAACCCGAGTTTAGTGTGAATTTCCCCTCTCCGGTTCCTGTGAGCGAAATCGCGCTAGCAAAACTACGAATGTATCACAGTTGGCCTAATATCAGATCGGTAGCATTTGGTGGTCAACAACCGAATAACTCTTTAGTGTTTGCAAATAAGAATAAAGACGACGGTACCCCAGACTGGAATGTTGTTTCGATACCAACAGGGTCATACCAAATAGAACAAATCAATAATGAATTCGCGCGTAGAATAAAATCGATTACTGGAGTAGAGTCAAAAATCGCTATAACAGTTCATGAACCGACGCTATCATCCGCGATTGAGATAAGCACAGAAGGATACGTCGTAGATATCTATAACAGCTCAATAAGAACCGTACTAGGATGGCCTGAATTACCACCCGGGGGAAAAACTCTGGAGAGAATCGTTGTTGTATCACCCAAACCTAAAAAATCTGATTATGTCACAGACAGGATAAAACCTGATAATCCAGTAAAGAGTTATAAAGAGTTCAGTGTAGAATTTTTTGGGTCAGTGCACCAACATTCTGTGGGGAGTGGACAATCGAGTGTGTATCATTTTGTTAAAGAATATGAAATCAATGAAAATTTCACAGAGATGAATAATGATTTTTCACTGTTGTTAATATCTCTTAAATCCGGTTCTCTCACCCGAGATGAATTTATCAGTGTTGTAGAAACATGTAACAAAATCATCAATGACATGGAAACATTTAATTCACAAATTATTCGATTTATACTCGATCACAATAACCCCCAAACGAGAACAACATTTGCAGCGAAGTATAAAATCCGCGTTGAAGATATCCCAACATTTAAACTACCGGGATATAACGTACCAGAACTACAAAAATCTCTCAATGATGCCATCGATGAAGGTTTCCAAAAAATCTATGACGCATGTGAAAGGAAATTAACAGAACAACAAACAACTATCCTCAAACATAATAATGATCCAGATGGTGGTGGTAGGCATATCGCTCCGTTCAACGTGAATATTTCAACGGTGATTGCGCTTAATTTAGTGTGTGATGTTATCGAAGGAAGCTATCAAATTAATCTCGAACGATCAAATCAAGCTCAGCAAGGATATATTCTTTATTCATTTGCACCAACAGCTCCTCCAGGATTCCTAATTATTGAAAACCCAATTAATCCTGTCTACATGCGATGCCATAATAATTCATTAACGAGAATTAATTTCAAACTCACCGACCAGTCAAATAATCTGATTGATTTACAAGAAGAGGTGTTAGCGATTAGTCTGTTTGTGAAATCCTAAATTGCTTTGCAATTTCAAATGATTTTCATCCTAAAGACTCGATCAAATTATTTCTTATTTTTATTAACCCAGAACTGAAATCACTAGTGATGAAATCACTAGCAGCAGAGAGGGTAGATGACAACAAGTTGCGACCAAAATTGATTAAAAAATCGTTTTCATTTTTTTAGTTAAAATGATTTCGTATGTAGATTTCAATCAATTTTTTTGTCTGAAAACGTTGTAGGATTCGCCTTTTTTTGGTTAAAATAGGATTATAAGACGGCTCGGTTTAGGATTTCAATCAAATTTTGTCTAAAAACGTTGTAGGATTCACCCTCTCTGCTGCTCTCTGTGATGTCTGGTTTCAGTAAAGGCTATCATCTGTCCATCAATAATGCTATGGAGGTTTTCTCCGGAGCCAAAATGTTATATTACCTTATCTCTGCGGTACTTCTGCGTGGCGTTATGATGTCCCACGTCTCTGCTTTGCTAGCTGCTTATAGTCATTAGACATAATCGCTGTATTTCCGAGTCCCTTGCACCTCTTTTATGAGAAATGTTTCTTCATATAATCTTAAAATGTAGGATGAATAACTTAAAACACTGGGACAGTTTTTAATATGTCAACAGGATAAAAACATAATACGGAAAAAAATAAGTTTCATTAATATATCTAAGAGTATACATAGAGAACTTTTGAATAAATAAGACTGAAAAATCGTTTAATTAAAAGTAAATGAGTTTTAAAATGACTCAGTAAGCACTACAACTAATAATGATAATATAATTACTACTAATAATACTAAACAGAAAGAAGAAAGCATCGGTGACGTATGTCAATTAGTTTATCTATTTTCGCTGCTTGGTACCACGAGAGTTTGAGTTTTCTTACAAGGATTCCGTCATAATGTTTGTTCAAGAAATGTGATGTACATGTAGTGGAATCTATTGTGCATATTTAAGTAATTGTTTGTTTTTATTCGTTTGTTTGGGGTTTTGTTTTTCTTCAGCTTTGCCATGGTCGAAATATCATTTCATGTCTTCTAATATGAAGTAAACTTTAATGTATGTCTAACTATACCGTAAAGAGATCGTGGGTCTATGATTTTTGGTTTAAAACTTACTTGCAATAAGCTAAAATAGCACGCAAATACATAAATAGTCATTGTTGTTAAAAAAAAAATATTTATAATCGCTCATTGTGTATCCGTGGGTGCCTCGGTGTAAATTTATATATTAACTCATTTAAAGTGTATCGGTGGATGTATTTGTGTCCGACTATTTGTTAGCTCACTAAATGGGTATCTGTGGGTGCATCGGTGATTATTGTTTCATTATTCATTAAATTTGTATCGTGGATGTATTCGTGTAATTTTCTATGTTAACTCGCTAAATTTGCCTTTTTGGATAAAGTTATGTCAAATGTGTCTTTTTCCGCTCATTATCTGTGTATCCGTGGATGTACTTGTCTCATTTTCTTCGTGACTCACTAAAAGTGTATCCGTGGATGTACTTGTCTCATTTTCTTCGTGTATCCGTGGATGTACTTGTCTCATTTTCTTCGTGTATCCGTGGATGTACTTGTCTCATTTTCGTCGTGACTCACTAAAAGTGTATTCCTGTACGTATCAGAGACTGGATGAAACTGATCTCGAGTCGTGTGAGTTGTTGTCGAGTGCATTCATCGATTCCACTGGTCAAATCGACCGAAACTAACTGATTGGGCTCTGCGATTTGGAGGGTTTAGTAAATAAAATGAAACATTACACAGTGCTTCAGTAACTAAGCAGATAGTAGTTACATAATGCTTCAGTAACTAAGCAGATAGTAGTTACACAGGGCTTCAGTAACTAAGCAGTAGTTACATAATGCTTCAGTAACTAAGCAGATAGTAGTTACATAATGCTTCAGTAACTAAGCAGATAGTAGTTACATAATGCTTCAGTAACTAAGCAGATAGTAGTTACATAATGCTTCAGTAACTAAGCAGATAGTAATTACACAGGGCTTCAGTAACTAAGCAGTAGTTACATAATGCTTCAGTAACTAAGCAGATAGTAGTTACATAATGCTGCATGTATTGCCCTGTATTTGAGTATATCCTTTTCCCAGAAATACGCCCGTGCCATCAAAGTATTCCAAATAAATAAATACAAACTACTTAAGTATCACCTGTCTGCAAGGGATCAATCAAATGTCAACTGATAACTACCTTATACAATCGTTTTAATGCTAAATATTTTGAAATACCCTCATAAACTAAACTACACAATATTTAAAATTACCATCATAAACTAAACTACACAATATTGAGAATTACCATCATAAACTAAACTACACAACATTTAGAATTACCATCATAAACTAAACTACACAATATTTAGAATTACCATCATAAACTAGACTACACAATATTTAGAATTACCATTATAAACTAAACTACACAATATTTAGAACCATCTTAATAAACTAAAATACACACTATTTAGAATTACCCTTATACAACTATATAATATTTAGAATTTACCTCATAAAATAAAATACGGAATCTGTTTCTGAAGAATCTTTTCATCAATGGCAAGGACCAGGATGTATGCGAGCAGTTAGACAGCATTTAGATTAAATGGATACATTTACGAGAAATGCACGATATATGTCAATCGTGTGACCTTTACCCTACTTATAATCTTGGATATATGTCAATCTTGTGACCTTTACCCTACTTATAATCTTGGATATATGTCAATCTTGTGACCTTTACCCTACTTATAATTTTGACTTTTGATCCAGGACCATTATCATTTCATGATAAGGTATGACCTTGGCTAAAATTACATCGCCATATCCTTCTTGTAACATTGACCTTGATGATGCAAATATAACTATAAACACACGAGACAATTCATGTCTAGATACATAACAACCCAAAGATTCGTACTATGGGCAAGGATAAAGCCATATGATTACATTTTTGCGGTCATCACCTTGAAACAACACACCGAAAATACATTACATCTTTAAACTGACTCAAGTTTTAATACAATGTTTTTACTGTTTTAAACGGTTCACACCCAGACAAGGATAAAGTCACATGATTACATTTTCTCTTGGCGTTAAGCTATGGTTCGAGACACCATATCATAGTTTATAATAAAACGAATCTGCCGTCAGAATACGAGCATTAAATATAAATGGATTGGGTCCGGATGGACTTAGTTACTTGAGTCTGTATGTGCATGTGTGTGTGTGTGTGTGTGTGGTTTTTTTATACCAAAAAAGCTCTAATTACGTGTATCAGAAAATAATACAGATGTATGTTATATAAAAAGTGGAACTAGACACATCGCCGAATTTTATGATCAGAAATGAAATGGGATTTCTGAATTACATTACTTCAATGATTGAAATAAATAGCTTTTGTTATTTATTTTAATTTTGTATTTTCAAATGATCAAAAATTGTTATGATAGAAAGAATGTAATTGGTAGTGATTTTGTTTCTGTTTACAAAAATAGTCTTGCTGTAAGTGAATAGTTTACTGCATTTTTCTTCTTAGCTTAGTGATCGATTGTGTGATATTGTTTCCCAGGGAAAAGGAAAACAGAATGTAATTGTTCTTGGTTTGTGTCATTCGCACTGCAAACGGGATCTCTACATTTCGAACTTGTTAAGCCAGCTTCTCTGATTTGCTAAATACATGCATTTTGTCCAACAATGTAGTTCGTTTTCATGTTATTGAACAACAACAGTTTTAAATGAAGTTATCTATTGTGCAATTTACTTTGCTTCCATAAAAAAGAAAATTTGTTACAGCTAATATTTACTCATGTAAAATGTTAATCGCTGTGTCGAGAAAACTAACAACTCTCATATTGTAGAGTATCCTTAGCAAATATGTTGGGGTTAATGTTTTGGTCGCAACATATTCAACTGTATTTAGGGTGTAAAAACTTTTAAATATATGTCAACGGCGTCCATTTCTAAAATGACAATAGTGTATTGCAAATGTTAAGTATATGGGACAAGCATAATTAACATGTATGTATGTATGTATGTATGTATGTATGTATGTATGTATGTATGTATGTATGTATGTATGTATGTATGTATGTATGCATATGATTCAACAGCACAGCATCACAATCGTAGTACCAAATAAATACAGGTATCCCAAAAGGGCTTTAAAAATAAAAGTAAACGGCAAAAATGGGTCAAATATTTAAATTATAATGTCCATTTTGGGAATCTAATCGGCACTGTGTTAATTTGTCACAGATGTAACAACATCACAGTGCGCATCCCATGACAAGAAATTGTCTCAATAAGTCGCCTTGTGTAAAATGACAATAGTGTATTGCTAGTGTTAAATATTCGGGACGAGCATAATTAACGTGTGTGTGTGTGTGTGTGTGTGTGTGTGTGATGCATATTTATTCGTTAGTTTATCTAAAGATATGTGTTTCGCCGGTTTATTACAACGATAGTTTAAGAAATCTATACACAATTGTCTTTTTTACAACATGTGCTTGTAATATAAATGTATGTGGTCTGTCTACTCTTTTCTATGGTTGCATATTTATTCGTTAGTTTATCTAAAGATATGTGTTTCGCCGGTTTATTATAACGAATAGTTTAAGAAATCTATATACAATTGTCTTTTTTACAGCATGTGCCTGTAATATAAATGTTTGTGGTCTGCCTTCTATAGTTATAATATAAATAACAGCTTTCTTTTTACTGTTTTCTATGTCTGTAATATAATTCATCTTTTGTCTGCACGTAATCTAAATTACCGTGCTTTTCCTACTGTTTTCTATGCAAAAATGATTTAGCATGGATTTAGAAAATTGCCATGCTCTTCCTACTGCTTTCAAAGCTGTAATCTAAATCACCGTGTTCTTCTTACGGTTTTCTATGGTTGTAATATAATTCAGTTTTTGTATACCTGTACTCTAAATTACCGTGTTCTTCCTACTGTTTTCTATGCAAAAATGATTTAGCATGGATTTAGAGAATTGCCGTGCTCTTCCTACTGTTTTCAAAGCTGTAATCTAAATCACCGTGTGCTTCTTACGGTTTTCTATGGTTGTAATATAATTCAGTTTTTGTATGAATGTAATTTAAATTACCGTGTTCTTCCTACTGTTTTATATGGCTGTAATCTAAATTACCGTGTTCTTCCTACTGTTTTCTATGCCTGTAATCTAAATTACCGTGTTCTTCCTACTGTTTTCTATGCCTGTAATCTAAATTACCGTGTTCTTCCTACTGTTTTATATGGATGTAATCTAAATTACTGTGTTCTTCCTACTGTTTTCTATGCCTGTAATCTAAATTACCGTGTTCTTCCTACTGTTTTATATGGATGTAATCTAAATTACCGTGTTCTTCCTACTGTTTTCTATGCCTGTAATCTAAATTACCGTGTTCTTCCTACTGTTTTATATGGATGTAATCTAAATTACCGTGTTCTTCCTACTGTTTTCTATGCCTGTAATCTAAATTACCGTGTTCTTCCTACTGTTTTCTATGCCTGTAATCTAAATTACCGTGTTCTTCCTACTGTTTTATATGGCTGTAATCTAAATTACCGTGTTCTTCCTACTGTTTTCTATGCCTGTAATCTAAATTACCGTGTTCTTCCTACTGTTTTATATGGATGTAATCTAAATTACTGTGTTCTTCCTACTGTTTTCTATGCCTGTAATCTAAATTACCGTGTTCTTCCTACTGTTTTCTATGCCTGTAATCTAAATTACCGTGTTCTTCCTACTGTTTTCTATGCCTGTAATCTAAATTACCGTGTTCTTCCTACTGTTTTATATGGCTGTAATCTAAATTACCGTGTTCTTCCTACTGTTTTCTATGCCTGTAATCTAAATTACCGTGTTCTTCCTACTGTTTTATATGGATGTAATCTAAATTACCGTGTTCTTCCTACTGTTTTCTATGCCTGTAATCTAAATTACCGTGTTCTTCCTACTGTTTTATATGGATGTAATCTAAATTACCGTGTTCTTCTTACTGTTTTATATGGCTGTATTTTAAATTACCGTGTTCTTCCTACTGTTTTATATGGATGCAATTTAAATTACCGTGTTCTTCCTACAGTTTTATATGGCTGTAATTTAAATTACCGTGTTCTTCCTACTGTTTCATATGGCTGTATTTTAAATTACCGTGTTCTTCCTACTGTTTTATATGGTTGTAATATAATTCAGTTTTTGTATGCCTGTAATCTGTTTTCTATGCAAAAATAATAACATGGATTTAAAAAATCTAGTCATGTATGTTTATAACATATTTAATATCTAGAACTGTTACATACTGACTGCATATCACATTAATGTTACACGCAGGTCAGTGCATTTGTTCGTTATCACGATAAAAATAAAATATTCTTTATGTATATTATAACATATTTTTGTATGTACTTAAAATGCAGATAACCTTTTTTTGTCATGTTTTTGTTGGCATAGTGCTTGTCGAATCGTGACCTAATTCAACAATACTCTTAAATGGCGTGCGAGTAATGCACATATTATAAACCAAAGAAAGTAAAAGATCTTTGAAAAAGATAAACATAGATCAATAATCAACCAGTAGCTAGTCAAAGTCAAATCGGAGTAACAGAAGAACGAACGAAAACTATCGAATGCAGGTGGTGAATTGAATTGTGCAAATGTGTATGCGGCTCTTCTGCAGACAAATAAAAAGAATAGAAATCCGCCCAAATCTCAGAGGATACAGTGGGGGTAGTGAAGAATGATTTCAGCTGATTATGTGAGAAGGTACTTATTTAAACCGGATATACAACACCCACAGTATAGTATAACAAAAGACTGAATTAAGTGATTGACTGGCTAAATACAGTATGTCTAAACCAACAGCAAAGAGTTTGATTCATCTTTCCTAGAATATTGATTTCTTTTCAGTATTGAACGAATTTTCGGGCAAAATTGTGGCAGTTAGTCTATTAGTAAGCCAAGTGACATTAACATATTCTTATATATAACCTGTCTGATAAAGCTAAAGAAATGCTCACGTGTTCATCGATTTCAACGGATATTTAAAATCTTATGTACTTTAGGACTAATCACATTCGTCAAATGCAATTTGATACATTTTGAAACGAGTGATAAATCGAGCGAAAAGTTAAAGTTACACTGTCCCGTCTAGCTAAATGATACTTGGATGAATGTAAGATCGACCAAATTGTACGGACTGCCTAAATATAATTTCTATCAATATCTGCAAGAAGTGATATTCACTCAAATAGTTTATGTTTTATTTATATTGATTTTCATCGTATCTTGACATAATATTCAGCTGTGTTTCATTTAAATCACCGAATTACAAGATCAACGGTTGAAAAACAAACGTAGAACATTGGGAAAGGTAAATGAAAGAAATTAAAGAAACAATACTGACTTATAACCTTAGTTTTAACAATGCTGACTTATAACCTTAGTTTTAACAATGCTGACTTATAACCTTAGTTTTAACAATGCTGACTTATAACCTTAGTTTTAACAATGCTGACTTATAACCTTAGTTTTAACAATGCTGACTTATAACCTTAGTTTTAACAATGCTGACTTATAACCTTAGTTTTAACAATGCTGACTTATAACCTTAGTTTTAACAATGCTGACTTATAACCTTAGTTTTAAGAATGCTGACTTATAACTTTAGTTTTAACAATGATGACTTATAATCTTAGTTTTGCATGTGTATATCGTTGAGAGGAAACAAATCTAACGTGATTGACAGAATGATAAATGTTCTCCCGTTCCACCTGCCCAACTGTTGAAAGCTTATACTCCAACAAATATATACTACATTACAATGGTCATTTCTACTGTAAACAATACTACATTACAATGGTCATTTCTGCTGTAAACAATACTACATTACAATGGTCATTTCTACAGTAAACAATACTACATTACAATGGTCATTTCGACAGTAAACAATACTACATTACAGTGGCCATATTTACTGTAAACAATACTACATTACAGTGGCCATATTTACTGTAAACAATACTACATTACAGTGGCCATATTTACTGTAAACAATACTACATTACAGTGGCCATATTTACTGTAAACAATACTACATTACAATGGTCATTTCTACAGTAAACAATACTACATTACAGTGGCCATATTTACTGTAAACAATACTACATTACAATGGTCATTTCTACAGTAAACAATACTACATTACAATGGTCATTTCTACTGTAAACAATACTACATTACAATGGTCATTTCTACAGTAAACAATACTACATTACAATGGTCATTTCGACAGTAAACAATACTACATTACAGTGGCCATATTTACTGTAAACAATACTACATTACAATGGTCATTTCTACAGTAAACAATACTACATTACAGTGGCCATATTTACTGTAAACAATACTACATTACAGTGGCCATATTTACTGTAAACAATACTATATTACAGTGGCCATATTTACTGTAAACAATAATACATTACAATAGTCATTTCTAAAGAAAACAATACTACATTACAATGGCCATTTCTACAGTAAACAATACTACATTACAATGGCCATTTCTACAGTAAACAATACTACATTACAATGGCCATTTCTACTGTAAACAATACTACATTACAATGGTCATTTCTAAAGAAAACAATACTACATTACAATGGCCATTTCTAAAGAAAACAATACTACATTACAATGGCCATTTCTACAGTAAACAATACTACATTACAATGGCCATTTCTACTGTAAACAATACTACATTACAATGGTCATTTCTAAAGAAAACAATACTACATTACAATGGCCATTTCTACTGTAAACAATACTACATTATAATGGTCATTTTTACTGTAAACATTACTACATTACAATGGCCATTTCTACTGTAAACAATACTACATTATAATGGTCATTTTTACTGTAAACATTACTACATTACAATGGCTATTTCTACAGTAAACAATACTACATTACAATGGTCATTTTTACTGTAAACATTACTACATTACAATGGCCATTTCTACTGTAAACAATACTACATTATAATGGTCATTTTTACTGTAAACATTACTACATTACAATGGCTATTTCTACAGTAAACAATACTACATTACAATGATCATTTTTACTGTAAACATTACTACATTACAATGGCCATTTCTACAGTAAACAATACTACATTATAATAGCCGTTTCTACAGTAACCAATACAAAATTATAATGGTCATTTCTACTGTAAAACAAAACTACATTACAATGGCCATTTTTCTGTAAACTAAATAAAATGGCCAGAATGACGATTTTTACCCGAAACATTACCACAATATGTAGCATGTTCTTCGCAAGTCGATTCTAATCTAGTCAGAGCAGGTTACGAAATATAAAACATGCAAAAGGATATATTGAAACCGATCGTGAACTTCATAACATATATTCTTATGTCCATACTTGACGGGACCCACCGACAAATACCCGCCATTTATTAATCCATCCAATGCATGCACACCTATATGACGTAAGACATCTTTAAAAACAAATTATTTATGAACTCTCCACTTAAGACAACCTGGATTCTTTCTCCAAGTATACTATTGGGAGAGTGAAAGGTAATGCCATAAATATTTCAATAACCCTACCTCCAATGAAGAAAATTTTGGAAAGATAATTCATCATTTTGGAAGAAAAACATTTAGAATTCTCGCGGATAGTAAAATCAGATTTATATGATTAGATTAAACTAGCAAATTTGCATAAGATATTTAACCGTACTGAATTAGATACCCGTGTTATATGCGTATTACATTTAACCGTACTGAATTTGATACTTTTGCTAATTTGCATATTACATTCAACCGTACTGAATTAGATACCCGTGTTATATGCATATTACATTTAACTGTACTGAATTAGATACTCGTGCTATTTGCATAAGATATTTAACCGTACTGAATTAGATATGCGTGCTATCTGCATATTACATTGAACCGTACTGAATTAGATACCCGTGATATCTGCATATTACATTTACACGTACTGAATTAGACTCCCGTGCTATTTGCATATTACATTTAACCGTACATAATTAGATACCCGTGCTATATGCATGTTACATTTAACCGTACTGAATTAGGTACCCGTGCTATTTGCATAATACATTTACACATACTGATTTAGATACCCGTGCTATTTGCATAAGATATTTAACCGTACTGAATTAGATACCCGTGTTATATGCATATTACATTTAACCGTACTGAATTAGATACCCGTGCTATTTGCTTATTTCATTTATCCGTACAGAATTAGATACCCGTATTATTTGCATAATATATTTAACTGTACTGAATTAGATATGCGTGCTATCTGCATATTACATTTAACCGTACTGAATTAGATACACGTAATCTGCATAAAACATTTACACGTACTGAATTAGATACCCGTGCTATTTGCATAATATATTTAACCATACTGAATTAGATACCCGTGCTATTTGCATAATATATTTAACCGTATTGAATTAGATATGCGTGCTATTTGCATAAGATATTTAACCGTACTGAATTAGATATGAGTGCTATCTGCATATTACATTTAACCGTACTGAATTAGATACACGTAATCTGAATAAAACATTTACACGTACTGAATTAGATACCCGTGATATTTGCATAATATATTTAACCATACTGAATTAGATACCCGTGCTATTTGCATAATATATTTAACCGTGCTGAATTAGATATGCGTGCTATTTGCATAATACATTTACAAATACTGAATTAGATAACCGTGTTATATGCATATTACATTTAACCGTACTGTATTAGCTACCCGTGATCTGCATAAAACATTTACACGTACTGAATTAGATGCCTGTGATATGTGCATGGTAAATTTATATCAGCGCTCATATATTTATCGTCAACAAAAAATAGTCACTATCTTCATTGATTTTCTAATATCACACTAAGTAGAGATAACGGACATGTGCACAAGAGATGTCATTTTGAAATAACAACAGGAAATAAAACTTTGTCACGACGTTAGTTTGAGTAGATTTTGTGTTTGAGGAGCTATCATATATCATAAAATAACGAATAATGTTTCCTCTCGTGTGCATTAGATCTTAAAAGTAATGCATGTTCAATCATTTGTTGTTTTATATAATGTCGATCAAAGATAACATCACCTTACTGGACATCATTATTTCCACAAAACAAGGAAGTTATACGACTTCTCAGTTGATCTTTGAAGGAAATACTCATCCTAATTCCTGTATTTCTATGGTTATGAGTGATAATATTGACATATAATGTTTATTATCCTAGTGCACGTGACGATATTGGTGACTTCAATAATAAAAAGAAAAAAAGAGATGCGGAAGTAGGAGCATTTTAATTATTTCATACTACGGTACCTATTTGTACCCTGCAAATATAGACGAACTTTCAACAGTATGTGTACAGCCCGAGCTGTCTAAATTAAAATAAAATAAATAAAATAACATTACACGACACAGATATATGATTTTTTTTAAAAGAGCTTTACACGGTACAGAGATATAACCATTTCAGATACATGCACATAACAACAAAGGTTACATACAGAAATATGATAATTATACAACAATTATACATACAATGCAGAGAACGGTTATCTGACAGGATATCTTAACATTACGGAGCTTAAAGACATTACGCTTTTGGTCTCACCCTTTGTCTCTAGAGTCCATTACTTTTCTTCCTTTCTTATCACTACAACCTTTTTTTAAGATTTTTAATAAGAAGTCGTACTGAACAACACCATTTTACTGGCTCTCCTCATACATGAAGTCAGTATTAATTTTATCTACTTTGCTTGTTTCTCGGCTAATTTGTTAAAGATAACAAAATTAGCGAATGTATTACTTATCTATGTTAGTTATTATTTATATATACTGTACATACTTTACTGAACCAGTTAGTATTCAGCTTAATTGTTTAAAACGTCTGTTTTCTTTTGTAACGCTCACATATTAAGAAACCTTTGCCTTTTTTCAGTAAAATCAAATCTTGTAAGGCATGGAAATGATTTTCGGGACATGAACGTACAAACAATGCACTACTTGTAAAACTAAATTAAATGGTCTTAGTATGTTAGTGAACCATTTTGTGAACTTGCATGAGTTTCTTTGAAATCAGGATCAGACCTTTATATTTTATTTCCTGCTCTTAAGTAAACGAAACGTCAATGAACAAAATGATGTGATGAAATCATGTTCTGTGACACGTGCAATTATATACACTCTTTAAGTAAATAAAACATCAATGAACAAAATGATGTAATGAAATCAAGTTCCAGGTCACATGCAATTAGAAACGGCCATTGAGTAAATTCAAGCAGTTCACTCGTAATTAAAATACTTTCCTTACTGAAGGTGTGAGAAAAATCTTATGGGGGGTCTAGGTTTTCACTTATAGTAGAGCGCCGGTCTAAATGACCTTTCTCTTGTAGACTGTTATAAGCTAGTACTTGTGGCAATAAAGAATTGAAATGAGGAATCACTTTGTGATATTTTGTTTCAAATAAAAGTTTATATTTAAACAATATAAATTACAAAACTTGACGACTGAGAAAATTCAGCCAAAACAATATTACTAAACAATTATTTACCTAACAATTATTGGAATGTATACATAATTTATATAGTATATTTAAAAATTGTGTTGTCTATATATTTTACCAGAGTTTTATAAATACTGGTAAACGAAACATTGTTTGTAATTGCTGTACAATTTTCAAGGAATATCGATTCCCGTAATAGTTATTTCAAGAACTCATTTTGCTGCTTGCATATTGTACCACACTGTTCGATTCATGTTTGTGAAATATGCCTGCCTATCACATTTCACGGATCCATTTGAACGACAATTAATTTTTTAATGTAACAAACACCTTTCGAGTGAGACAAACAGAAAATAAGCACATGTTGCTGATTGTTAAATTTAGCAGTCACATCATAAACACTCATCTGTTCATCGTCTGGTTGCAAGAATAGATGGAACAACTATAGAAACTGCGAATTTGTATTTTACAGCTCCGTTGTGAGTAAAAAAAAATATGAAAACATCAATATCGTGGAGATATATAAAAAAAATAATATCTTTGAGTGTAATACCAATGGCCTTAAAAGCATGTTTGAAGTGCATGAATGAACAGTATAATTCATTTGTGAAGCAGGTCCTAAGATTAAGTCTCACTTCCAACAGAATAACTGAAAGATCCCACCCCCCCTTTCCACAGTCTACCAACCACCGCATCATCTCGTTCGAGAAACAAAGATAAGAAAGCCATCAAGACAATTCCATGCTGTCTTTAAACTGCACTATTGTATATATTGCTGTTTAAAAAAAAACAGTTCACATCATTAATTGCACGGATGACGGTCATGAAGAGATGATCGTTCGCGAAACGGAAATGAAGTAAACGTAGCTGATATAGCATGTGAGAGAAGTGTGTGTGTGTGTGTGTGTGTGTGTGTGTGTGTGTGTTTGGAAAGGGTCATTTCGACCTTTATTCCTAATTTCTTTCCATGTCAGTGTTAAAATGTCAATGGGGTCAGTGTTCCAATTCAATGAAATTGGTCAGATATGTTAAAACGTTTGAAAAAGAGACAGCTGAACTTACGATCCATAGTAATTCTTCAAAGGAAAATGATGTGTACCGTAGTTCTGACTGATGAAACAAATGATTGTCTTAGGAGTGTGTGTGTGTGTGTGTGTGTGTGTGTGTGTGTGTGTGTGTGTGTGTGTGTATTTGGGAGTATTTGGAAAGGGCCATTTCGACCTTTATTCCTAATTTCTTCCATATCAGTGTTAAAATTTCAACGGGGCCAGTGTTCCGATTTAATTTTACAGTTATTAGTGCATTAGCAGAATTGATTGCATCCAAATGTTCATATGTGCAAGATTTATAGGGTTAGATGTATTAATATGAAATATTGCCCTTTAACGGTTAAGACGATACCGATTATCGTGAGTTAACAATAACTACTAATTATATATTTTTGTAATGTTCAAATAATCTGGAAGTGAATAAGGATATGTGAGATTTATGCAATAGCAATCGAGCATACGGTAAACATTTTATAGAGGTCAGGTGGTAATTTATGGCAAGGTACTACCATAGGTAGGCTTTACCCAGTGTCTCAATGTAGTGTATTCTGAGTAACGTAAATGAATGAGTTTTATAAACATCTAGAAAGTGGTACGTATAGCGATTTTCGGAATAATTTTGTCCTTTAAGGAAACATTTTTCCGATGGAGAGGGGACTCGACAGTCCAGAGAAGGAGTCCGGAAACAAAAAAGAAAGAAAAGGGAGAAGTAATAATGAGGTCCAAACGGGGAAAGTGACGAGTAGAGAGTAAAATCAAGAAGTCTAATACAGGCAAGGCAGTCGGAAAGGGAAGACTCGATGAAATAGGAAACGTTGGAACAGTCGAGATGACGCAATCAGTCGTGGACATTGCGCTTTTTTCACCATGATAATGTAATAAATCCAAAGTACACGCTGCTATTAAACCCTGTCGATATATTTTAAGTTGAAATGACATTACCACTATTAATTTGTTTGACTAAATTTGATATTTTTCCTGTCTATGGACACTCGTACTGCATTATTTATTTTCAATAATCTTGCCTAGTTTTCTACTGATATTCTATCTTTCACTCACAAGGGGTCATAATATCGAGGGAGATCAATCCTTAGATAACGTAGTAAATCCAATCAACTACTCCTCTTCCTAAGATGGAGATGTTATACACACACACACACACACACACACACACACACACACACACACACAAACGCGCGCGCGCACACACACACACACACACAGAGGCAGAGGAAGAGAGAAAATAATTAAATAAACAGACTACTGGAGTCAGCCGAGAGCGACACATACATCTGGCCATTTATCCCCAAGATTTAGAAAGAAAATACGTGCATATATGCAATACATATCGGGCACATGAACTCACATAAGAATTTCTGAATAATTCCATATCCCCTAAATCAAACAGATAAGATATTCCTGCAAACACTCCAGACCAGGAGACTCTGTTTGCAGCTAAACACAACTGTAGTAATTATCACTGAATCAACTAAATCATGACAATCTTAGCCCATCTGTCACTGAATCAGTTGTATCATGGCAATATCACCCTAACTGTCACTGGATCAGTTGTATCATTGCAATCTCACCATAACTGTCATTGAATCAGCTATAGCATAGCAATCTTAACCCACCTGTCAATTAATCAGTCGTATCACAGCAATCGTACCCTAACGGCCATTGAATCAGTTGTATCAGAACAATTTTACACTATCTGTTTCTCAATCAGTTGTATCATGGCATTCATACCATAACTGTCATTGAATCAGTTGTATCATGGCATTCATACCATAACTGTCATTGAATCAGTTGTATCATGGCATTCATACCATAACTGTCATTGAATCAGTTGTATCATGGCAATCTACCACATATGTCACTGAATCAGCTATATCATAGCAACCTTAGCCCACCGGCCATTGAATCAGTTGTATTATGACAATTTTATCCCATCTGTCACTCAATCATTTGTATCATGGCAATTTTAGCCCGTCTGTCACTGAATCAGTTGTATCATTGCAATCTCACCCTGTCATTGAATCAGCTATATAATGGCAATCTTACCCCATCTGTCACTCAATCAGTTGTATCATAGAAATCTCACCCTAACTGCCATTTAATCAGTTATATCACGGCAATTTTACCCATTTGTTACGGAATCCGATGTATCATGACATTCATACCCTAACACTTAATCAGTTGTATCATGGCAATCTCACCACATCTGTCACTAAATCAGTTATACCATAGCAATATTAGCCCACCGGCCATTGATTCTGTTGTGTCATGACACTTTTACCCCATCTGTCACTGAATCAGTTGTCTCATGCCAATCTCACCCTAACTGCCATTGAATCAGTTGTATCGTGGCAATTTCACCCCATCTGTCACAGAACCCGTTGTATCATAGCAATCGTACCCTGTCATTGAATTAGTTGCATCATGGCAATCTTACCCCATCTGTCAATCGATCAAATGAGTCGTGCCAATCTCACCCTAACTGACATTCATTCAGTTGTATCATGGCAATCTCACCCTCAGTATATTTTAATACACTGATAAACAGAAAATAAATTGTTAACTTGTATATCTTGATTGATTCTGGCTATCTGTACAATTGTGTCTTGTAATACTTAATTACATGAGACATGAAAATTCATTTCATATTTTTTCTTAATACAAGGATGTTCATGGAGGAGGTGCTCACTCAACCATTTGCTCCTTAGACTTGACGCTCATCCAAAGTGAATGTCAGGGCCTTTGCGCTAGTTATATAATTTCCGTATCGTACGTTTTCAACAGCCTTTGGATATACATTCAGTTTTAAGAAAGTAAAGTTACATTCGTAATGTTACATGTGAATTCCCTTTTACAATGAATTGGTTTCTTTTTTATTGGAGCTTTGATTGGTGTGTGTGTGTGTGTGTGTGTGTGTGTGTGTGTGTGTGTGTGTGTGTGTGTGTGCGCGCGCGCTGCGGAAGGCGACATAATATTTCAACATTACCAGTTTCGAAAATTGTGCAAATACATATGATTTAACCCTAATACGTTTCTTAACCATAATACATTTTCTGAAACTTTCTGAATTACTCTTGTTATGAACCTCTCGTAGAATGTGATATAAAACGAGTAATATACGTATACTATTATGGACAAGCAATTCTAAGGTTAAAATAGACTTGTATTCTTTTTAAAAAGGCAAGTGGAACTGGTTAAAAGTTTTTAAATAATCTATTTGGGCACTGAACACAATTTACTTGTGGGGGCATTACGAAGCTTTACTGTATTTCTGAATGTGAAAGTTAATAATTCGTAGCTTTATCATAAACATTCAACATTAAAATTATTAAAACAAATGCCAATACTGATGCCGCCATTGCAGCTGTACTGATTATATGCTATAATTTAAGATCAATTGTTTCTTAATAAATTCAAAGAATACAGAAGTAATTGATTAAATACAACTACTAAATGTATATAGATTTTTGTATAAAATTGCTAACATGTTACTCATTCATATGTACCTCTGAATCAAAACGCATGACCATTTGGTCAGAATTTTTTTGATGACATATATGTTTCGATACTTTGATCCGACACTGGATTTTACATGATCGAAATAATGTTCAAAGTAAGGATACTTTATCGCTGGTTGTTTTTGTTTGGGTTTTAATGTTGCTGCTGTTGTTTTTCGTAGTTGTTCCTTTCATGGAGAGGTTTTTTGTTTCGTTTTGTTCGTTTGGTTGTTGGTTGTGTGTTTTGTTGGTTTTTTTTAGGGGGGTTACCTGGGAATTTCAAATTTATATTGTAGCGAAATAAAGTTGTAGATATTATAATTATTTTAAAATAATATTTTAAAAAAATAAAACTTACCTTTGTGCATTCCCGTAAACCTATCTTTCAGTACTGTCAGTTCGTATATCTGTCCAAACTCCTCGAAAATAGGCCTTAGATCTTTTTCCTCTAGATTTCTCGGAATCTGCCCAATAAATAATTTTATGGCATCGTGGTCTTTCATTGGAATGGAAATTGAATGACCCACATTTGGTCCATTTTGAGCATGGTGATCACCCATAAGGTTGACACCATTCAACATATTTGCCATATTCGGTCTCATTCGGCTGCTATTTGTAATTCAAACGTCCACGCGCACACTCGTTCACTGATCCACCCGGTTCTCTTCAAACGCAACCGTAAAAAGCAGACGACACCCTGAAAGCGTATCTCACCTTCTCTGAAATGAAACGGAATGGTTCCTCAGCATCTTATTTACATAGATAATATGATGAATTTCCCAGCATTCCAAAGCCTAATCAATTTGTTCTGCTTCCGCATTCATCGTTGTGAACCACACTAATCAATAATATGCGATACTGAATAACAGAACGGAGCATTATTGCCACGATTATGCCGGCACGCGCTGCAATATTTACTATGGATTTTTGATGATAAAACGTTATTTGCCCTAACTGTTAACAAGCCACGTGCGGTTTCACTTAGTTACTTGCTCAACTATACAATCAGTCGAAGTATTAATGCGTATGTACGTGTAAATGATCTCGCAGAGATATCTTACCATTTTGGAATCCGTATCTCGTAGATAGGGTCGTATTAGTTGAGGCAGGTTTTGCGCTATTAAGAACGGTACATGAGAGGACACAAACCCATAAAGTCGAATTAAATTACCCCCATCCTCGCTAGATTCCAGTTCTCTAGAAGGGAAAGTGCAGTTATTGGCAGGAATACAGATAATATCTAATGAAATTTATCAAATGTGGAAAGGTACTGATGCTGTTTGTGGTTTGGATGATAAACCACAATGCAATAATTTAAGTTCGTAAAAGAAGTGCGCCGTTATAATCTGTACATTGTGATGCATTAGGGTAGACGAACTAGTATGATGCATTTTGCACCAGGTTTTAAGGGGTGCCAAATTATATGGTTAAACAAAGTGGTCTATACCTGTTATATTATACGGCAACGATCAAGCATCAAGTAAGAACCTAAAAGAGGTACGCAATAAATAATATTTAGTAATAGCAAGTTTATATATATATATATATATATATATATATATATATATATATATATATATATATATATATATATATATATATATATATATATATATATATGGGAAGAGGATACGAACAAGCTTCTGAATATGGCTCGGTCTTCTAAGCACGTGTATGACAAGACTGGTTCACTACCTTTGTTTCTCTATAATATTGAAAAAGTGATGTCTGGTCTAGGTTGATGCGTGCAATTTGTATTATTACAAAGTAAAGGGTACGATAATCAGGTTACTAATTGTATATGTTTGTGGTTGTAACACATTTGTGGATCTGCGAATTCGGTGAAGTTTGATTCACTAATAAGAGAGAATCGCAGCAAAATGATCTAGGTGCTGAGCATATATTTTCTTTTGTCTGAATATTGCAATGAAAGACAAAAATAATTTGTTAATATTGTATTGTAAGTGTAACAATCATAGGTTTGCGACAGATCAAGAGAAAGACCAATATTTAAGAAGTGCAATGTGCACATTCCACGTCATTCGATATTTGAAAGATGATCATGCCTATTCTAAGATGATGTATACTGTGACGTGGTCAAGCTTGGCTGTAAACATGGAAATAGCTATAAAATACATAAACCCAAACATGGCAGCAAAACAAACTTGAAAGTTAAATCATGTAAAGTTAAACATGCTAGAATTACCATATTGGATACAAATATCATGGAAAGACACATAATTTATTACCATGTCTTTGAAAAAATATGCAATTAAACATATGACACAGGAGTTTTCGTTGTCTTTTTCTGTCTTTTCCTCTTCCTTTACTTAAACACGGAGAAGGTAAACCGTATGATAAATGGCAAACCATTACAAATGCTGACTAGAACATTTTTGTGGAAATTACCGACTAGGTGCTCAACAAAAAATAACTTACATTTTTTCTCGCTTCTTAATCAAAGAAAGTTAACGAAAACAGGTGCTTTTTAGTCCTGCTTATTTGTATGCTGTACTAGGGATATCTTTGTGGATATGCTTGTTTTTATGCTGTACTTACTGCGGATAGCTTTAGAGGTATGCTTGTTTTTATGCTGTACTTACTGCGGATAGCTTTAGAGGTATGCTTGTTTTTATTCTGTACTATAGATATATTTGTGGATATGGTTTTTTAATTATGCTGTACTTACTGGGGATAGGTTTGGGGATATGCTTTGTTTTTATGCTGTACTAGGGATCTCTTTGTGATATGCTTGTTTTTATGCTGTACTTACTAGGGACAACTTTGGGGGGTTTTCTTGTTTGTATACTGTACTAGGGATATATTTGTGATATTCTTTTTTGTATGATGTACTTACTAGGAATAGCTTTGTGGATATGTTTATTTTCTATGTTATACTTACTAGGTATAGCTTTATAGATATGTTTGTTTTTATGCTGTATAGCTTGTGGATATGTTTGTTTTTTATGATGTACTTACTAGAAATAGCTTCGTGGATATGTTTATTTTCTATGTTGTACTTACTAGGGATAGCTTTGGTGGTATGCTTGTTTTTATGCTGTACTAGGGATATCGTTGAGGATACGAAAGTTTTGACGCTGTACTAGATATAGCTTTGGAGATATGCTTGTTTTGTGCTGTACTAGAGATAGCTTTTCGGATATGCTTGATCCTATGCTGTACTATGGATAGCTTAAGGATATGCTTGTTTCTATGCTGTATATTTGATAAATTTTTGGATATTCTTGTTTGTATGCTGTACTAGGGTTAGCGTTTGAAATATGCTGCAACGGCGGACCTTGTTATCTATTGTTACGTCACTTATGCTTGAAACATAACAGACATTTGCTGATAGGCAGTTACAACACACGAATTTTCCTTATTTATGTAATTCTCTTTTCTTTAAAGGTTTGAAACTTAACATTCAATGGACGCCGTATGGCATGAAGATGCTGACATGCCTGTAAATCCTGTGAAGACATGTATATATTTAATATACTCTTAGACGAATAATCCTTTTAACGTTAAATTTTTTTGCGGCAAGTTGCTAATCTGGACAATTCCTAATAGACAAGACAAGACTTCCTTGCACTCAGGTTTTAAAGTTTACAACATACGAAGTGTATAAGAAAAAGAACATGAATATGGCGAGCGATTTTATTACATCCAGAGTTGCATGCGATAAAACGGAATTACATCTTGTCTAAAAAAAATTCGCGCTTTTAATTGTTACGTTATTTAGAGAAGCACATCATTACTAAAAAGGTATTCACAACACAGTGGTCCATATTTTCTTATCTTCCTTCCTTTCTGTCCGTCTTTCTTTCTTTCTTTCTTTCTTTCTTTCTTTCTTTCTTTCTTTCTTTCTTTCTTTCTTTCTTTCTTTCTTTCTTTCTTTCTTTCTTTCCATTACAGACAATAATTTGTTTACGTAATTATCAGTCTTTAAACGCAACGCTACTCTTCTAAAGAACAACAACTAATAAATCCGTGGTAACAAATCAAAGAAACAAAGTACATTGTACCCGAAAGTAACCTTCTTCAACGGCCTCTTGTTACTACCAGACTGCAGTAAGTAATGAGCATAAAACATTTTGCACAACAGCTGCATAGCTACGTTTAGCTGGCTGCCTTGAGCTGCTGACAAACACGTTCTTATTGGAGTTTCCCTTATCTATAGATAATAGAAGAAATATAGTAAAGTCTTGAGTTGTTTATGTTTCTTTTTCCTTTCCTTTCAAACACATATGATGCACGGGAATGTCAGTGGCACAGAGTACAAATAGTCTGATACGCCCGTTTTGATTTTTCGCAATATGGCAGAGATATAGAGAACATACTTCCGGACGACGGCATTATTCTAGATCGTTAACTGGCAAAAGACACACACACACACACACACACACACACACACACACACACACACACACACACACATCAGTAAGATTGCTTTAGAGTGATTGAATGAAGTCCGTAGGGTAGGATTGTATTTGGAATAGAATACGGGTAAGAATTTTTAAGGAAGTTTTTTCTCTTCCTGGAAGACAGTAAGAGCAAGTAAATAAATAAGCAAAGCAAATTTATTCGAATAGACTAGATCGGCACCTGATAGGTAGTTGGTCAAAGAGTTTAAGTCTATTGGTAAAAACGGAATAGGTTATGAAGGGACCCAATTAGCGTAATCTGTATAATGTAGTCTCGGGAATACAGAGAACAACAGGCGGCGGAGAAAGAAAGAATTAGACAAGACAAGGACAAAGAAAGAATTAGACAAATCGAGGAAAATAGAGAAATAAACAAGCTTAGGAGAAAGAAAGATTAGCCAAGCCGAGTAAAAGGACATAATTTGACAAGCCGAGGAAAGAGACA
Organism: Unio delphinus; assembly: GCA_029339505.1. Taxonomy (NCBI): domain Eukaryota; kingdom Metazoa; phylum Mollusca; class Bivalvia; order Unionida; family Unionidae; genus Unio; species Unio delphinus. Next base: position 2,314,528 of record JAQISU010000243.1, on the reverse strand, counting down.
GAATCAGAGAAATCGAAGAAAAAGGAAGAGTAAGAGAAATCGATTTAGCCAGATTGCACACTGAAGAAAAAGAGCATGGGAGAGAGAACACGAGTTAGCCATGGCTAGAATAAGAATCGAAGCGGAATCCGGAGGGGCGAAAAGCGGAATGAACATTCCGGATCCATAACCGAAAGATCAGAGGATAGACGTATCGTCCAGATAACAATGCCGATGTTTAACGACTAAGACGAAATCATCGATAACTTTATAACTCAGTTTTGAAAAGTTAGCGTTAATCCATCATATACCCAAATACCATTAGGTCATTAATATCTCTGCATATTTTGCAATGAAAAAATGCCAAGGATGTCTATCATAATATGAAACAGACTAAAGTAGATGACTAAGGCACTAAGAGCTGTCGGCTGAACGTTTATGCAGCTTTCCGAGTCGTCAAAGCGAACATTGGTGACACACGCACCGCAGTCATTAACGAAATCATACTAGAGAAGATTTTGAAGAAACATGTCTTCAGTACGTATCGGAAATACCTGATCGTATTTTTTTCCTGATCGTGGTCCAGGAAAGACCGAAGGGGTAGATAAGGGTACCCCTGGTAAGAAATCTGAAGTTGTTTACTATGGTTGCAACAAACCTTGCCATATTCTCAAAGACTGCAGGAAACGTTGTCCCACAGTAAAAGCAGTGACATTATGCATAGTTAGGTGTAAACCAGTACAATGGTTGTATACAGCAACAGCTACGGTAAATGAAGAGAAGGATACACTGTTGTATGACACCGGTTGCAGTATCCTGCCCCAGGTGATTTAAATTAAGCCCCTCTTCTCTTACCAAAAAACATTACTATGGTTTCATACAATTACATATAATGATTATGATCGTGACATTGAATATGAGCTCTCCAAGTGGATAAGTAAGTGTAGTGACTGTGACTGATTTCGGAAACAATAGACTGGTTAATTTTAATGAGCCGTATGTTGTACTCGGATCACTATTATTTCTTTCTAGTCAATACACACGAACATAGTCTCTGGCTTAGATTTAAGCAGTCTTGGTACAGATTTAAGGAATTTATTTATTCTTGAGAAAGGACCAGTATGGTGTGACACATTATCTGTATTTGTTCTACGGTGCAGATTGAGTAAAACAGGCACTTGTCCTGGCCCGGAATCCAAGTCTGATCCATTGCACGCTGCATTGTTTAATTAAGCCTCTCCAAAAACTGCAGGTTAATTAACTTAAGTTCGTCTACGGACATGCCTTTTATTTCACATAGACCTTATTTATATTTTGTCACACTAGGAAATTCATTACTCAGAACATATATAAGGAATATACAGTATAAACAATAACTGTGTTCCAAACCCTGTCAGTGTGTAAGAATTAGAGATTTTAATTGGATTAGAAGGTATATTAATAGAGCGAGGGGCACGTGCTATTTTGACATTTTGTCTATATTCATAGTAAACGCAATTAAATTAAACCTATTAAATAGGTATGTTGTATGGGCTATTTTTTAAACTCCATGAGCTTAAGCTAAATAACAGAAAAGAGCGAAATCCAACAACTGTGTAAAATTCAACAAAGAATTTTTTCTTTGAACACAAAATGAAAATTTAAAAAGAACTTAGAATATTATAAATTAATGGGCTAATGTGCCATTGGTCTGGAATGTGGTTATGTGTTACAAGTCCTTTGATGTGTCACAATAGACTTATCTAAAATGCCCCTGACCGAACCGACTAAATTTCCAAATTAATGACTCAGTCCAAAAAGTATTAATGAGCACTTTGTAAACCCAGTTAATAAATATTGGAATTAATGAATCATCCCAATAAGAGTGATTCTGCTTCGGATGTTAGAGCAGGAGCGAATACTTTGTTTCTTTAAGTAAACAACAATGATATGAAAAGGTAAGACACAATGATAAATCCAGAGAGTAGGTCAGTCTCCTCTATTAAACATTCAATCTTGTCAACAAGTTTAAGAAATTCCAAGTGAGAAGCTAATGTTCTACATCCAAACAGAAGTAAACACGTTAACATCCATAAGTTATGATCTAATAATGTAAACCGTGATCATAGAGAAATATTAGCTACTTATTATGTTGTTCACGAAATAAATGTCACTGGTCAGGTAGACCATTAACTTGATTTTGGACTATGGTCAATTCAAAATTACTTATATAGATGTTTGCATGTGAAAGCAAGCAATGTCAACATGGAAACATGTACTTTAAACAATATGCCAGCTGATTTGGCCATAGTGAATTCCAAACTATAAGGTACAGTTGAAATTGCGATGTTGAGTCAAAGGCGCAACATGTGTTTCTCTACCCACTCCATTTAGAAATGTTCAATTAATCATAGAGTAATCAATAATTTATTGATGCTTTATTACCTTGGGGAACGAGAGAGAGAGAGAGAGAGAGAGAGAGAGAGAGAGAGAGAGAGAGAGAGAGAGAGAGAGAGAGAGAGAGAGAGAGAGAGAGAGAGAGAGAGAGAGAGAGGTGGGTGTGTTCAACAGTCTTTATAGCAATGTACAGTCTGCATTTCGCCCGTGCCACAGTATTAAAAGTACTCTCCTGAAAGTATTTAGTGACATTATGACTGCTTTGGATAGCGGAAAGATTACAGTCCTCGCCCTTTTTGATTTGTCTGCAGCGTTTGATACAATAGACCATGATATATTACTTCACCATCTCCAGAATGTATTTGACATTCAGAATACGGCCTTACTGTGGTTCAAGTCCTACGTAGCCAACAGGACACAAATTGTATCTGCAAATGGAATACACTCCGGCCCAGTTTATCTATGTTGTGGTGTTCCACAGGGGTCTGTTCTTGTACCTTTTCTCTTCATTATATACACTCAGCCGCACTCTAGTAGCATTGTTCATCCCCAGTGTCTCACCAATTGTACGCTGATGACACCCACATATACAAGTACAATCACCTAAGTGAAGTTGATGCTACCATATAAGGTGTAAAGAGGTGCATTTTTTATGTGAAATCATGGAAGACATGTAACAAGCTGTTTATTAATGATGATAAAACTGAGGTTATTCTGATCACAACACAAAGTCTTTCTCATTTACTTCCTGTACATCAAACAATAAATATCAGCAACACTAATATTAAATTCACAGAGTCAGTACCAAACATAGGTGTTACTCTAGACAGTACTCTCACATTGCACCAACATGTCATGAACAGATGCAAGATGGCATATCTTGAACTGAGATGCATTAGCTCCATTCGCAAATATCTTTCAGTTGATGCCACTAAAACACTTGTGTGTTTATTAGTACTTTCAAGACTAAACTATTGTAACTTAATTATTTCTGGTTCATTTCAATATCTACTCCAGAAACTTCAGAAAGTTCAAAACACAGCTGCTCAGATCATCTTTACAATACACGATCAAAGAACACACGTCTTGCTCTGTAACCTACATTGGCTTACCATTCGATACAGAATTAAACACAAAATGTGTTCTCCTTGTTATGTTTCACTGACAGACTCCAGTCCAGCATACCTATCTAGCATCATGCATGTGTACACACCAGCAAGATACTCACGCTCTTCTTCTGACAATCGTATACTCATTGTTCCCAGTGTGAAAAAGAAGTCATATGGACATCGTTCCTTTGCATACCAGAGCCCAAATAACGAGGAATAAATTGTCCATTGAAATTAGACACAAAGACACAGTGATCCCTTTTAAGAGTGCTCTTAAACTCATTTTGTCGACTGCAAGAACACACTTAAAGACCTAATAATGGTTTCTACCATAAATTATTTTCAGCATTTTTATGTTTTCCAATTTCATATGATATGAGTGGTCTATCTTAGAATGAATGTCCAGTTAGCATTTTTGAATAGCTATACTCCTTTGAATTTGGAACGTTCAGCACTCAGAAACCAGTCTCAGTGTGACAGACAAAAACACACAGCCCAATAATTATAATAAAATGATAATTAGATGTAATAGTACTGTTTTAATCACATTCTTCTTTAATGTTTGTCTGTAGTAAAACACATAACTAATGTATGAACGGGCGGGGGGAGGGGGCACGCTATTATATTGGTAGAGTAAGTGGAATTTTAAAACACATCAATAAATTTCGGAGATAAAAGTAATAAGAACTTAGGCGACTCCGCTATAAGACATTGCTTGTCAACTGTGCGTCATCTAGAAACCCTCGAAATACAGTAGGTGCGGAAACATACTTTTACAATAATGACACAGGGAATTTGCAGTACGGTTATTATTATTCATTATATTCTGACTGCGTTCAGTAATTTTCACACTTCATTAGTTTAACCACAGGAGTCTGACGTGGGCTACTTCCGTCAGATAAATTTCAGAGCGAGGCTATTGTGACCGTACTTGTGAATAAAAAGGTTAATTCGACGGTAGGATTCAGGACATGGTCATTTAAGAGCTATGCGTTGGTAAGTAACTGTCTTTTGAATGCATATGTGTAGTGTTTCAGTCTTCTTGCGATTCTGAAGCGATAAAAGACTCGTGAGAACATGTCGAATCGAGCGAAGGGTTGTGGTCACGCTTGCATTCCTTGCGTTTATATATATATATATATATATATATATATATATATATATATATATATATATATATATATATATATATATATATATATATATATATATATATATATATATTGATAAGGGTATTTCATTTTGTCAGACATTTTGCCGAACTTTATTGATAAAACGTCAAACTCCTGTGGTTTAACCAGTCCAGTATCAAGGCGTCAATATTTAAATCGCAATAATATTGAGTCTGAACAGGTCTAGCTATACTTTGCACGACATACATGTCATATGGTATTTCGATTGTGCGTGTAGAAATTAATTACAGCTGGGCACGGACTGATAATCATTAGTAGTTAGCCTGGTAGATGGCCATACACCACAATTAATTTTACTATATGTTCTCTACATATATTTCTCAGCACTGACCTTTCCACAGTGTGACAATCAATACAAATCATATGAAAATCTAAAATACCCCCAAAGATGACTTCACGGTGAAATTCTTGTCAAGGGTTGACCGGCATTTTTGTGAGCTGCTGCACTGTAAACATAACAGCATGTACACAGACCACATATTTCACTTCCGGATCATTACCAAGGCCTTATTACTCCATGTGCACTGTCGCCAAATTACACACTGACAACCACTCTCTCTGCTCACATTCTCAAGAATAAACAATTACCTTTAAATCACTACCAAATAAGCATCAATATAACTCTTCTATCACCACCAAAATGAGAGAGGAAAAAATGTTCTAAAAATAGACTGGAACTACATTCGTGGGTACTGAACTGGAAGTATTAATTGTGATGTGATTCCAGATAATGGGGTTTCACGGTTACTAGCTCACTAGAGGGCGTATCGGTGAAGCTAACTTCCGGATAGTTCAATAATTAAAGACAGCAGACGTGGATCAAGAAAATGTGACAAACCGCTCAAATTTTGCAAGCAGGGTCGATATCTCACTGTATTAAAAAATATATATATCAATATTTGATAAATTGTTGTTACATCTTTAATTTTATTCACTAACTTACGCTGCAGCCAGCTTTTAAATAAATGTTCTTTGCCCATTTCAGATCTTCATTACCTTTCCATTACTACATTATGTACTAGTTTGTATTATTTGATTGTGCAAAGTGTATCGCTGCGTAAAAAGTTTCTTGCAATTTATCCTGCTTGACGAATATTGAGAATATGTTTTTTTTTTCTTGACAGCTTTAATCATAGCAGTAAGCTGATGTTAAACGACAACACAAAAAATTCTAACTTTTTAAGGTTCTTTTATTATTGATTTAGACTGTTGCATTTGTATTAATGTTAATTATATTTTTCATTAAATAACTTGAGTTGCTTTAAAAATGCACAAATGTCATCCGTGCTTGAACAGACAAGCGCATTCCGAGTCTCCTTGACGATTATTCTAATTTTATTTCCTTGAACGGATGGAAATTTTAGAGTATATTATTTGGAGAAATATCTATGTTATACACTATGCATGTATATGACATGTGGTTCTCGCCTATCTGCCTGTCTGTCTGTATGTGTGTCTGTCACATTTCATCTAGTGCATTGGGTATGTATACCCTCGAATGAATGTGTTCGCATACGTATATTATATAAACATACTTCAGGTCAAAAATTGGTATAATATGAGCTAAGATAGAACGAGTGACTGATAGATAAAGACAACAAAGATGAATATGTGTGAGTATCCATTTATTATTGACTTGTATGGCTTTTTCTTACAAGCAGTCTCTTTTTTTAAAAAAAAAAAGTCATACTGTTTGCAATTTTACATCCAGTCACGTCGATTAATATGAAATCTATGAAATAATTGTATTTTTAAAACTTACATCTTTAATGCAAGGAAAGTTAAACAGAAATAATCTAATTTTTAGAAGGCTGTTCTAAATGAATTTGCAGGTGGCAATCAGAAATCTTGTCTAAAGACCCCAGCAAATTTGAAAGTTATTGCATGTACCGTCCGATACTTGATGTTTCAAAATTCTAAATGAAAATGAAAAAAGTTAAAATGTCATTAATCTGAATATTGTACAATTTTTACACCCAAACTATGAATAAATATTCCATCAGCATTAATTGCACTCCTTTATCGTTATGATAGCTAATGCAATTATTGCTTTGTCAAATTCATCTGAATACATTAATTTACTGTTCCATTTTTAAATTAAAAAAAAAGTCTTTTCTGATTTAAAATATTTAGCATTACATATCAGCTGCTTGTGTTATAACTTTCTTAACTCGTGTTATAAACGAATTATCAGCCTTGCTAAAGTAACTGAGAAAGAAAGATATATCAACATATCAAAAATGCAAATTGTTGAGATTGTTTTCTTTAAAGTTATGCAGCCAGAAATGTTCAGTAAATGTTTAAAATCGGAGAGCAAGGGGAAATGTTCCTACAAATGTATCTGAAATTATGGATAATGAATCTATATTATCAGGTATAATATAAATATGGAATGTGTATTTAATTTAATTAATTTACATTCTTAAAGTATATAATGTAAGTATGGACACCGAATCTAATTATCTGATTATTCTCCTAGTATGAGCAAAGTTAGTTTGACATATATAATTGATTCATTGGATATCCTTTGTTGACTTTATGTTTCGCTAATCAAGTGTAGAACAGTAAACTATCCGGAACTGAAAATTTTGTGTGGGCATGCGCATTGGAGCTAAGGGGGGTAATTTTAGGCGCTACGATCAGTAACTCCGTTGCAACCGCGAAACCCCCTTATAGAGTTTATGGCTGTCCAGCGGCAACAAATGTAGCAGGTGTTGCAAGGAAAAGTCTATGTCGACGATTGAACCCGTACCGTAATGTATGATAATCAGGCACACACGAGACTAAAATACCGGACCATCTATGGTGGTTAATCCATAAGAAGAGTGTAAATAGTCCATAAGAAGAGTCTAAATAATCCATAAGAAGAGTGTAAATAATCCATAAGAAGAGTGTAAATAATCCATAAGAAGAGTGTAATTAATCGATGTGAAGAGTGTAAATAATCCATAAGAAGAGTGTAAGTAATCCATATGAAGAGTGTAATTAATCGATGTGAAGTGTGTAAACAATCCATAAGAAGAGTGTACATAATCCATAAGAAGAGTGTAAATAATCCATAAGAAGAGTGTAATTAATCGATGTGAAGAGTGTAAATAATCCATAAGAAGAGTGTAAGTAATCCATATGAAGAGTGTAATTAATCGATGTGAAGTGTGTAAACAATCCATAAGAAGAGTGTACATAATCCATAACAAGAGTGTAACTAATATATGTAAAGAGTGTAAATAATCCATAAGAAGAGTGTAAATAATCCATAAGAAGAGTGTACATAATCTACATGAAGTGTTTAAATAACCCACAAGAAGAGTGTAAATAATCCATAAGAAGAGTGTAAATAATTCATAAGAAGAGTGTAAGCAATCTAAAAGAAGAGTGTAAGTAATCCATATGAAGAGTGTAATTAATCGATGTGAAGAGTGTAAATAATGTATGTGAAGAGTGTAAAAAATGCATAAGAAGAGTGTAAAAAATCCATAAAAAGAGTTTAATTAATCTATGTGAAGAGTGTAATTAATCTATGTGAAGAGTGTAAATAATCCATAAGACGAGTGTAAATAATCCATAAGAAAAGTGTGCATAATCCATAAGAAGAGTGTAAATAGTCCATAAGAAGTGTGTAAATAATCCATAAGAAGGGTATAAATAATCTGTGTAAAGAGTGTAAATAATTCATAAGAAGAGTGTAATTAATCTACATTAAGAATGTAAGTAATCTATATAAAGTGTGTAAGTAATGCATATGAAGAGCGTAAATCTATATGAAGAGTCTAAGTAATCTACATGAAGAGTGTAAGTATTACATATGAAGAGTGTAATTAATCCATATGAAGAGCGTGAATAATATATGTGATGAGCGTAACTAATCTATAAGAAGAGTGTAAGTGATCTATATCAAGAGTGAAATAAATCCATATCAAGTGTGTAAGTAATCCATATCAAGAGTGTAGATACTCTTTTTGAAGAGTCTAAGTAATCCATATGAAAAGGGAAACTATTTAATATGATGAGTGAAAGTAATATATTTGAAGAGTGTAAGTAATCAATATAAAGAGTGTACGTAATCTATATGAAGAGTGTAAGTAATCGATGTGAAGAGTGTAAGTAATCTATTTGAAGAGTGTAGGTAATCCATATGAAGAGCGTAAATAATCTATGTGAATAGTGTAAGTAACCAATATAAAGAGTGTACGTAATATATATGAATAGTGTACGTAATCTATATGAAGAGTGTGTACAATCGATGTGAAGAATGTAAATAATCTATATGAAGAGTGTACGTAATCCATAGGAAGACTGTAAATAATCTATGTGAATACTGTAGTTTTTGTTATTGTAGAGTTTAACGCCATTTTTCAGCACACGATAGGCTATACATGCCGGTCAGTATTAATGGTGGAGGAAGCACTCGTGAGATAGACCTAGAAAGAACCACCGACGCAAGAGAAGTTGCTGGCAAGCTGTTTCACATACATACATTGGCCGAATCGGAGACTCGAACCCATGCAGACAGAGGTGAGATGGCAGTGATCAGTAACGAAGAGCGCTTTAGACCACTCGGCCACTCGGTGACCCCGTGTGAACAGTGTAAGTAATCCATAGGAATAGTGTAAGTAATCTATATGAATAGTGTAAATAATATATGTGAAGAGTCCAAGTAATCTATATGAAGAGTGTAAATAATCTATATGAAGAGTGTAAATAATCTATATAAAGAGTGTAAGTAATCCATGTGAAGAGCGTAAATAATCTGCAAGTCTAGTCATTCATCTATCATTGATTTTAATATATGGTCATTAAAAGCCCACAAATACCAGATTGTGCATTTATCTGCAATTTCCTGTTATATTATGTTTGAACCATTTATTTAGAGATATTATTCGACATTGACTGAGAAGTTGTTACAAACCACGTGCCTTGATTATTCAGAAAACAAAATGTACAATGAATCAAAAATAAAACGAAAACAGATAGTACTCACTGATAACACAACGTATTCAATTGAACAAATAATGCTAAATCAGAATATTTGTTTTTGGACTGCAGTACACATACCGATAAATTAGCCCCACACCTGTCATGATATTGTCTAGCTGTGCTTGGGCTAATATTTCCTATTAGTTAAAACCTGAAAATATTTTGTCTCCACGTCGATGTACATTTTATACACTTACCAGTATTTCTCGCGGCTGTTGAGTTACGGTCTGCTGAACGGTTCTTATGGTGGTATGGACATAATATTTTGAATCAAATCAGATGTTTGGCAACATTTAAATCCATGTGGAATATTACAACCCTTGCTCCTGTGTCCAATTTGAATTTCGCGCCAGATATGCCTTATTGTTTACGAATTTAATACATCACATCACCTTATTATTTACGAATTTAATACATCACATTACCTTATTGTTTACTAATTTTATATATCACTTTACATTATTGTTTACGAATTTAATACATCACATTACGTTGTGTTTACGAATTTAATCGATCACATTACCTTATCGTTTACGAATTCAATAATCACATTACCTTATTGTTTAGCAATTTAATGCATCACAATACCTTATTGGTTACGAATTTAATACATCAAATAACCTTCTTGTTTTCCAATTTATTATTTCACATTTCCTTATTGTTCACGAATTTATTATTTCAGATTACCATGTTGTTTAGGAATTTAATACATCACATTACCTTATTGTTTTCAAATAAAACATATCACATTACCTTATTGTTTCCGAATATAATACAGCACTTTACCTTATTGTTTACGGATATAATAGATCACATTACCTTGTTGTTTACGAATTTATTATTTTACATTACCTTATTGTTTACGAATTTATTATTTCACATTACCTTATTGTCTACGAATTTAATACATCATATGACCTTATTGTTTACGAATATAATACATCATATGACCTTATTGTTTACGAACTTAATACATCACAATACCTTATTGTTTACGAATTTAATACATCACATTACCTTATTGTTTCCAAATAAAATACATCTCATTACCTTATTGTTTCCAAATAAAATACATCTCATTACCTTATTGTTTACGAATTTAATACATCTCATTACCTTATTGTTTACGAATTTAATACATCTCATTACCTTATTGTTTACGAATGAAATACATCTCATTACCTTATTGTTTACGAATATAATACATCTCATTACCTTATTGTTTACGAATGTAATATATCACTTTACCTTATTGTTTACGAATATAATACATCTCATGACCTTATTGCTTACGAATTTAATACATCTCATTACCTTATTGTTTACGAATTTAATACATCTCATTACCTTATTGTTTCCAAATAAAATACATCTCATTACCTTATTGTTTACGAATTTAATACATCTCATTACCTTATTGTTTACGAATTTAATACATCTCATTACCTTATTGTTTACGAATATAATACATCTCATTACCTTATTGTTTACGAATTTAATACATCTCATTACCTTATTGTTTACGAATTTAATACATCTCATTACCTTATTGTTTACGAATTTAATACATCTCATTACCTTATTGTTTACGAATTTAATACATGTCATTACCTTATTGTTTACGAATTTAATGCATCACATTACCTTATTGTTTGCGAATGTAATATATCACTTTACCTTATTGTTGACAAATTGTATACATCACAAATTACCTTATTGTTTACGAATACAATACATAACATTACCTCGTTGTTTAGAATTTGAATACATAACAAGATATTATTTTTTTTTTATACATAACATTGCCTTATTGTTTACGAATTGTGATTTTGCTTACCAATAAGAACTGCACTACCCTGAAGGTAATCTCTCTAATACGTCGTCACCTGGCAGTAAACCCCACTGAAATACGTAAATACATGTACGTACAACGACTATTACCAGGTATAGTATCCGAGCCTGAGGGGGAAGTGAGTGATGTCTGAAAATAAATAATTTCAGAGTCAGTCAGCACATGATCACTTCTATCATGTGCTAACTGCATTGTAAATTCTAGTAACAATTCTCTGAAATGTGATATTCAGTATTTACGAATGATTTTTTACCTAAATTCGTAAATAATAAGGTAATGTGATGTATTGAATTCATAAACAATAAGTTCAAGTGATGTATTAAATTCGTAAACAATAAAGTAATGTGATGTATTAAATTCGCAAACGGTAAGGTAATGTGATGTATTAAATTCGTACACAATAAGTTCAAGTGATGTATTGAATTCGTAAACAATAAGTTCAAGTGATGTATTGAATTCGTAAACAATAAGGTAATTTGATGTATTAAATTCGTAAACGGTAAGGTAATGTGATGTATTAAATTCGTAAATAATAATATATTGTGATTAAATTCGTAAACAATAAGGTAATGTGATGTATTAAATTCGTAAACAATAAGGTAATGTGATGTATTAAATTCGTAAACAATAAGGTAATGTAAAATAATAAATGTGTAAACAATAAGGTAATGTGATCTATTATATTCGTAAACGGTAAGGTAATGTGATGTATTATATTCGTAAACAATAAGGTAATGTGATCTATTATATTCGTAAACAATAAGGTCATGTGATGTATTAAATTCGTAAACATATGTATGTATGTATGTATGTATGTATGTATGTATGTATGTATGTATGTATGTATGTATGTATGTATGCATGTATGTATGTATGTATTTATGTATTGTATGTATGTATGTATGTATGTATGTATGTATGTATGTATGTATGTATGTATGTATGTATGTATGTATCACATTTAATTGATGAATGGCATGTGAAATAGACAATAATAAATAATTCAATTATTTTATATGGTTAAGTTTCAACTTTCGTCAGTTTTAATTTAGAGAACTTTCAGTGCTAGGCAACGGTATGATACTGCGCAGCACAAAATGCCTACTAGGTACAGTTCTAACGAAGTGTGTAGTGACATCAGGAAATATCTAGTTTATGACTTTCTTGGAAATTTAAATAGAAAGTCTAATGATACACCACGTGGAAATGTTTGTGTGGAATAGCTTATGGACAGTTACAGGAGTAATGCTGATTTCTAAGAACAAGATTTTACATGTTCAATTCGCATTATTAAATTTTATTCAATTTCGATTTTATTTCGATAAAGTTTGAAGAGAATAGTCTGATTCAACAGATTTCTTATGTGTTCAGGCTTTGCAGTAGTACTTGAGAGAGTTTGGCGCGCGCGTGTCCATGTGTCAATGTTTGGGTTTGGTATGGTATGGTGTTATCAAAGATGGAGAGACACCTCAAGTTGTTTAATGAGTAAATATTTTTATTATTATTATTATTATTATTATTATTATATATATATATATATATATATATATATATATATATATATATATATATATATATATATATATATATATATATATATATATATATATATATATATATATATATATATATATAGTTGTAGTCTTTTATAACAACTTCGACAGAAGACATCAAAAGTTTCTTTTTTAAAGTAGTTCGTTGTGCGTGGACATCATAACTGAGACGAAAGAACTGACGTAACCAGACTTAGACATAGTAAGAGAGTATCACAATAGACAGATGTATGTCACATGGGGGAGAATGTACAGTATTTCTTAGGCGACGCAGACACACTGTAACGTAATTAATGTTCCGTGTGTGTGTGTGTGTGTGTGTGTGTGTGTTTAACCCTATGTCACATGGGGGAGAATGTACGTTATTTGTTAGGCGACGCAGACACACTGTAACGTAATTAATGTGCCATGTGTGTGTGTGTGTGTGTGTTTAACCCTATAATAAGGGTCTTAAAACAAATTAGTTTTAATATCAAACTGTCCAAGGGTCACTTTCCCCGTCCCTTTTTCTCTCACTTTATAAGTTGATCTCTCTCTCTCTCTCTCTCTCTCTCTCTCTCTCTCTCTCTCTCTCTCTCTCTCTCTCTGAATAAACTATGATTGATGGTATAATTTACACATCTGCCACTGGAAAGTGGAAAGAGACAATTGAAGGATGAAAACAATCTTATGGTCGAGTTGTAACGTTGACTTAGATCAACTGTAAATACGTTCAAATGTTTGAATTCGTGTTGGTTGGTCCGTTGCTAAGTTGATATTCTCCATTCGTTTAAATATGCTCGCCAGTATGTGAATGGCTTAGAGAATAATTTTTTTGAGAATGAATTTGATGGTAAAACTACCCACATTCTGTCCATTTTATTGTGTAACGTGAGAGAATTCCTTATCTAAAATATTCATTGGAATTACAACGTGCTCATTAACGTTTGGACCAAAACACTGCTATGGGATTAACCGCTTCAGTGGTCTGGTGGTTAGATCGTCCGCCGCGGAAGCGGGATGTCGTGGGTTCGATCCACCCCCCGCAGAGTCATACCAAAGACTTACAAAAATGGCACTATCAGCTGCCTCGCTTGACGCTCAGCATTATGAGGTTGGTGTTAGGACTGGTCGGCCTGGTGTAAGGATAATGTGACTGGGTGGGACATCATACTACATGTCTGCGGCATGATGCACCAGTGATAGACATCACTATAAACTGCCTCACTGCAGACATTGTAGCGATATGACTGAAAATTGTTAAAGCTACGTTCAAAAATCCTAATCAAACAAACAAACAAACAAAAGCTATGGGATTACTAAGGACTCAAAAGATGGTGTGGTGTGGTGTTTAAAGTTTTTCAGCACATAAAAGGCGGCCAGTATTAATGGTGGGGGAAGATTCCGGGTAAAAAACCGGAAAGAACCACCGACCCACGAGAAGCTACTGAGAAGATTTCTCACATATCCACATTGGCCTAATACTAGACTCGAACCGCGGCAGAGTTGAGATGGCAATGAATCGTGGATTATATCATAATAATACAGTATAACTACTGGTACATCAACACATTGAGGACTTGGAATGCATTCCGAATATTCTCTCCATTAGACTTATAATAGAAGATGTAGGTTTGTGCCAAATAAAGTAAGAGTTTAATTAGCTCATGTTGGCAATACGTCACGTTTTCTTATGCCTGCATCTTTGTTGATAGGAATAAAGAGGTTCAAAGTTTCTAATTGTGAATATTTCATTTCAAATGTGTCGGTAATCGATCACTGCCTACTCGCTTAGTTTTGAATGAAAGTCAAAGTGTTAATCTTAGTATTAATGAACTATGACCATTGAAGCCAACAAGTCTTCGTTTTTTCTCAATGCATTCTGTGTACAAAATTTGCTAAAAAGAAAGAAAATATTCTCATCAAAAATTATAAATAAAAAATGATTTAGTTAACTTTTTATCATCAAAGTTAAGCTCACTATTGAAGGTTGTTCATTTTTTGTGACAATGATATATTAAAAAGCAAGAATAAAAACGAGAAAGCCAGCAACACGCGCACATTGTTGTGGTGTAATGAATCGTCGTGCAGTCACGGATACTATTCTACGTTTCCTATAAAAACCACCCCGTTTACCTTAACAATTCTTCTTGTTGTATTAGTTCAAACAAATAGAGAACAAAGTATTAATTAGTGTGTATTTACAACTGATCACGAACCGCTCCGATTACCAAGTGGTTAGAGCGTCTGCCGCGGAAGCGGGAGGTCGTGCGTTCGATCCCCCAGCAGAGTCATACCAAAGACTTATAAAAATGGTACTAACAGCTACCTCGCTTGGCGCTCAGCATTAAGGGTTTAGTGTTAGGACTGGTCAGCCTGGTGTCAGGATAGTATGACAGGGTGGGACATCATGCTACATATCGGCGGCATGATGACCCAGTGCTAGACATCACTATAAACTGCCAAACAGAAGACATTGTACCGATATGACTGAAAAATTGTTAAAACTAAGTTAAAAATTCTAATCAAACAAACAAACAATTGATCACCGGATAAACAAAGACAGGATCAATTTCGAAGTTAAATGCAATAAACTTCGAGATTTAGTGTTCAGAAGTCAAACATAAAACGTGGTAGTCCAACAATCATCTTGCCCAAATTTGTAAGTGAATAAAAAAAATTCCTATCATTTATGGGAATGCAAAAGATTGTCGATGTCTTTTCAATCAACCGTCATACATACTCACTGAAACAAGTTAACCGATTTGTCAAAAGTTTGATCATTGTCATATTTTAAAGCTACGTTAAAAATAAAACACACATTAAGGAGGGTAGGTGTTTTACATGTATATGACAAGGATTTTTGCTCTGCAGTGAAGCAAAGTCGTTGTTATAAACAAAAGCTGCAATGAATACTCGGTTTATTTTATTTTCCCCGTTCCATAGAGAATGACTCAACATTCTTTAAATAACTAGCTCTGAACGCACACATTCGAATGGTTTACTCCAAAACTGGGTTCAGGCAGTTTACATGTACATACGTGTTGAATTCTCATTACACGTGTATTACTATATATTTTTGCGTCAAGTTTTAGAAAAGTAAACGTGACTTTCAAGTCTACGTAAAGATATGTTGTGGGACGAAACTACCAATGTCTTAAACATGCACTTACTTTCGGTCCCAAACCATACCCTTTCAACACGTCCTGCAAATTTGAATGATGTAGAAAAACCAACCCATTTAATTAGTTTGAAAGTATCAGGAAGAAATTAAATGTACCTAGCAAAGATTTTTTAAATTAAAATACAAAATTGATATATTATGAAATGATGTTTCATTAAGCACATTTTGTAAAGAATTACTCTTGTGGATAAAAACGATGACCACTCTAGTCATCTGAGGGTTGAAGGGGCTAGATCTGTTCTGTGCGTGCGCAGGTGGCTGATGAGGCCAACCCTTTCACGGACGGGTTGTTTATTTGCATAAGGGACAGGAGATGAGTGGGATATCTCCAGGAGGGTTGATGGCACGTGCTTTTCTGGCTTGCCTCTCTAGTTCTGCAGCTGCTGTCTTGCTAGATTCGCACAACTTGGAGCCTTTATTCACCAAGAAACGCAAAGTGACTCGATAGCTTTATTTTTGCTCCCAGGAATCAGGGTTTATGTTGAATGCTTTCGATGCAGCTCTTCAATAGTTCTCATACAAGTAAAATCAACACATCTCACATTTGTGCATAAATTATATTTAGTATAAATACTTAATCTTAAGCATTTTTCATTATATTTAGTATAAATACCTAATCTTAAGCATTTTTCATTATATTTACACGGTTATTAAGAACAAAGGAATGATAATACTAGAAAATATAAAGATCAGGATATTAATATTTACAAAGCTAATTCAGTGAAGGTAAAGAGCATCTGTGAAAAGCAAACAATGAAAAGATCATTTGATGATATGTATTTTAGTAATTTGTAGGAATTTTGGCTATTAACAGTAGCAATCACATCTATACTGTTTCTAAAGTTTGAAAGCCATTGGATTACATATATGCCAGTAATACGACTGAGTTATAGCATTGCCCTGACTGGAAGAAGACCAATGTAGTTGCCTCTAATACTTGGCATTGTGATGCTTGCCGCATGTAGTGTATGCGAGGCCCCTGTATATTGAAAATGTAACACTCGTCGCATCTTGTTTAGTATGTATGCAACAATTACAAGGCAATTCTAACTTAATGATGTCATCTATTGCATGTAAAATGCAACAATTACAAGGCACTTCTACCTCAATGATGTCATCTATTGCATGTAAAATGCAACAATTACAAGGCATTTCTACCTCAATGATGTGATCATTTAACATGTAAAATGCAACATCAAAATGCCTATGTTATGTCTTATAAATGCCTTTGCCACATTGCAGATTGTATCTGCAAATTTTGCTTAGAAATTTTAAGTGAACAACATATTTTCCACTGATTACATATTATACATCATACACATCAACCCTATAAACTTATTGGCATTTACAATTTTCTAACACGTAAAGAAAACTAGTAGCAAAGGTAATTTCGTTGACTGAAATAACATGTCTGATTGCATATCACAGGTCCAAGGAAAAAGTAACTAAACTGAATGTGTGCTTTGATAATCGCCACATGTGCTTCTGAGTGGACATCCCCTTATCCAGTCAAACCAATAAATGCTTTCCGATACATGTATAGAGGACACTAATAGTACAATCCATGTCAGATATGAGAAGGAAGTCAAAGGAACAGACAAGATCACATACTTTAGGCAAATAATTATTTTCCATTAAGATCACACATTTGTTTCAATGTTGCTATTTGAATAACTCCTACTTAACTATGCATGCATTTAAACTGCAACAGGAACATGATATAATCAATAATAATGCATTCTTGACAGGTAGTCTCCCCCATATATATCGTAAATGCCAGGTACACTATTTTCCCATTAGTCAACTTTTCTTAAATGTAACTGACACTGCAATATTGTTAGGTACAAAACTGCATACCAGATTGACCATTATCCTATTACAGTCAGCATTCTTGTATGATGGATGGACAACCAGTTCAATAAGGAAGTATTGATTAACTTCAAGAAAATAAAAGCTGTTCTAAAATACCCCGATTAATAAAATAAAATCCAGTGAATGGGATCCTCTCAGGAACAAAACATAAAAGATGAAATATAGTCTATGATGACCTTCTGTTATAAGCGTGTGGTACTTAGATGAACAGTGTTATCAATTTCTTGAATACAGCATGAATAGTGCCCAAGAAATGAACAAAATTTAATAGAAGTCATTGAAGTGTAAGTCATAAAAACCTACTTGTGAAGTGAGATTAGTTCTAATCCAGATTAAGCCCTTCAACAAATCAAATGATATTTCTTTAAAGGATGTCATGTACATAACACACACAACAATATGGCCATAAGCTAAATATAAACAAATGTCAGTAAAATTTGAAATGTAGGTCATTGTGAACTCTTTTTCTCATGGGTCTTGTAACAATCATTGCAATCATAAATTTGAATGATTCTTGCATGGGTCTTGTAACAATCGATACAATCATAAATTTGAATGATTCTGGCATGGGTCTTGTAGCAACTGATACAATAATAAATTTGAATGATTCTTGCATGGGTCTTGTAACAATCAATACATTCATAAATTTAAACGATTCTTGCATGGGTCTTGTAACAATCGATACAATCATAAATTTGAATGATTCTTGCATGGGTCTTGTAACAATCGATACAATCATAAATTTGAATGATTCTTGCATGGGTCTTGTAACAACTGATACAATCATAAATTTGAATGATTCTTGCATGGGTCTTGTAACAATCGATACAATCATAAATTTGAACGATTCTTGCATGGGTCTTGTAACAATAGATACAATTATAAATTTAAAGGATTCCTGCATGGGTCTTGTAACAATCGATACAATCATAAATTTGAACTATTCTTGCATGGGTCTTGTAACAATCGATACAATCATAAATTTGAACGATTCTTGCATGGGTCTTGTAACAATCGATACAATTATAAATTTGAATGATTCTTGCATAGGTCTTGTAATAATCGATAGAATTATACATTTCAATGATTCTTGCATGGGTCTTGTAATAATCGATAGAATTATACATTTCAATGATTCTTGCATTGGTCTTGTAACAATCAATGCAATTATAAATTTGAATGATTCTTGCATAGGTCTTGTAACAATCGATACAATTATAAATTTGAATGATTCTTGCATGGGTCTTGTAACAATCAATACAATTATAAATTTGAATGATTCTTGCATGGGTCTTGTAACAATCGATACAATTATAAATTTGAATGATTCTTGCATGGGTCTTGTAACAATTGATACAATTAAAAATTTGAATGATTCTTGCATGGGTCTTGTAACAATCGATACAATTAAAAATTTGAATGATTCTTCATTCCAAACTGTTACCTAGGATCCAGAAAGAAAGGCTGCTTGAAATACAGTGAGACTGTAAAATTTGTACATGCTTTTATATGTGAATGTGCCAATTCATCAAAAAGTATATTAGCTTTCCTCTACTTTGCAGAAACAAGATTATTAATTAAAATGGCTATACCACAACCCACAAACCAATTACAATTGTGTGAGGTGCCATTCATCCATATACATCATACAGCAGCAGTTCTGTACCCATGTTGCGATGTCAAAGAGAGGGAAACAGTGGTGGAATTTGTCAATACCTTTGTGTGACTTTGCTCCCTACTGTGATTGGGAATAGAACGTTAAAAAATGTCAGAAGATATACATATTTAAAAATGGAAAATTACCTATCAGCATTTAAAACAAAATTAACTTTTCTTATGTAAAACACTGTAAACTATTATATCTGTTGTGCTTCTTTGTTTACTTCTCCTTGTAAAATTCATGTATTACTTTAATTTAAGCTGAAACCCTTACCCCCATCTCAATATTTCTGATTTAAGACACTAATAGAGATGGATGAAAAATAAAAAAAACAACAACCCACATTTCAATTAGCTTAGCCCCCAGAAGCTCAAGTCTTTATTCCTTAAGTTCAGTATTTACTAATAAATATGTATACAAGCATCAATTCTAATAAATATGTAATACAAAGCATCAATACTAATAAATATGTAATACAAAGCATCAATACTAATAAATATGTAATACAAAGCATCAATACTAATAAATATGTAATACAAAGCATAATATAATGAAGTCATACAATAGAGACATGAAGACATTCATTTCAAATTAATATATAGACTGTAACCTTAATACTTGTCATGTACACCATGATATAAATAGCATTATCAATATACAATGTACATGTAACTAGCTTAATATAAACAATTAAAAAAATTTCACAAAATGGTGGTAAAGAAATGCAAACTTACAGAATTTTAAGGAAACAATTTGGAAGAATTGAGGTGCACTGGTAGCACCTAGATGAATGTATATTAATTCACGTAAGAGATTTATATTTGAATGGTCTGTTACGATCTAAAATAAAAGAACTGAACATGTTTATTTATATTTGTATAAGACTTATCGACTTTAAGACAGTAAACAATTACCGATTATTAAAATTTCTTTGTAATGAAAGAGACCGCTCTCAGCAAGATTCCAGCTTTCTATAGAAAACCCCTGATACTGGATTGTTTATGGATCATATGTGATGATCCGCTCTTGAATAAATATTGTTCAAACAAAAACTAAAAAGAAAAAAAGAAAAAACCTTCAAAAGGTCAGATCCATTCCTTGTTTCATTAAGCTTAATCCAGTTATGGAAAAATCATGATAATTAATGGATAATACATTAAAATGATGAAGACTGATATAGCAATAGAGTATCTTCCATGAAACTGTTTTTGCAAGTACATGAAAATTATAAAAGTTAGAATCTACAAGTCATGTTATACTGAAAGTTTTGTTCATAAAAAACAGGTCCTATTGGGCCTGATATCACATACCTTACTTAAACAATATAACACATGACCATTTCACTAAACAGGCTTCTGTAAAACACAACCCTATATAAACTGTATCCTGAATTTAATATCATGCTGAATTTTACTGTAGTCTGGTATAAATTTCCCATGGTACAAGTATAATTACTATATATATATATACAATCTCTCTTGCTTATAATCAAACACATTCAAAATCTTGATATTACCCTATTTACCAAGTTTCACAGAAAAAGGATGAAAGTTATAGTCTCAAGATCTGGAGATGTAACAAGCTCAGCAAATTAGTTGCAACTCAATACTATGCACTGATCTCACTTATTACAGAATCTCTGAATGACATTGAATGATCACAGAATCTCTGAATTACAGAATTTCTGAATGACATTGATGATGTAAACTTGTTTACCAAGTTGAGGCGAATTCAAAATTATTTCTCCAGGGTGATTACAACATCAGTTTAAAAACTGCCTCATAAATATGTTTAGGTCTCACACATAATCAAATATGTCCAGCATCCTGATGATACAAGACTATATACCAAGTATGATCAAAATTAGAACAGAAATATAATTGGTGAAGCACTGACAAACTTAGCCAATCAGATGCAAGATCACATATTAATAATAATAAAAAATGGACCCTGTCCAGAATAATATCCTAATGAGATTTTGAAGATGTAAGCATACCGACCAAGTCTGATCAAAATCCTATAAAATATACAGTCTCTCTCTATAATGATGAATTAAAACCCAGCCCAAGCTAATCAGATACAATTTTGATCACCTCATATATATGCATTGGTCTCATTGATACTAAAACTCATCTAAAATCTTGATATTGGCTTATTTACCAAGTCTGATAAAAATGTAAAGCTCAGTCATTCTGACGTGACATGAACTTATTAATATTCTGATCCTTATAAAACTCATTGGAAATCTTAAGAAGAACTTTTTCATCAAATTCAGTCACAAATAGAGTGGCTGAAGAGCTGTTTTGCTCATAGGACAGCATATCCATGGGGTGACTGAAGAGCAGTTTTGCTCATAGGACAACATATCCATGGAGCAACTAAAGAGCTGTTTTGTTCACAGGACAGCATATCCAAAGATGACTGAAGAGCTGTTTTGCTCACAGGACAGCATATCCATGGGGTGACTGAAGAGCATGTTTTGCTCATAAAAGAGCATATCCTTGGAGTGACTGAAAAGCTATTTTTCTCACAGGACAGCATATCCATTTAGGTGAGGTCATTGCCTAGGGTGCTACATTTGAGGAGAAACTATAAGATGGTGGGTGCTGATTGCATAGCTCAACTAAAGCACCATATTCTGGCAGTTTTTTTAGGGTTGCCACTATATGCTCAATGAATCTGATGCAATATGACCTCATTAATGTGTCAATCTTTCTGACGATTATATTCATCTAAACTCTTGATAATTTAAGTCCTTTTACTAAGTCTGAACAAAACAGGATCAGAAAAACAATCTCTAGGATGGTAATAAGCTTGGTAAAAAAAAGATGCAAGATCACACCATTTAGATGAATGGATCTCACTCTCTGTCATTTTGGTTTATCATCCTAAATTCTAAATTTAAGCAAAATCATTATCTGAAATATGGTCTCCCTGATGGTAAGAAAATCAGCCAATCAGATGCAAGATCAGCCTTATTAATGCAAGATGACCTCAATAATTTGCATGTTCAACTATCAAGATGATTTACACACATATTTCAAGTGAAGGTCAACAGAGGAGAGGTGATAATCAGAAACAATATCACCTCATTAACATGCCTGAATTCTGCTAATTACATGTATCTGGTCTTCATAATGTAAGCCCAAATTCCGATTGATAAAAATCAGATCAGAAATATGACCGCCTGAGTGGTAACAAGCAATTGATCATGGACAGACAGAAGATCAATGTAGACATGTTCTGTTGATCATGGACAGACAGAAGATCAATGTAGACATGTTCTGTTGATCATGGACAGACAGAAGATCAATGTAGACATGTTCTGTTGATCATGGACAGACAGACAATCAATGTAGACATGTTCTGTTGATCATGGACAGACAGAAGATCAATGTAGACATGTTCTGTTGATCATGGACAGACAGAAGATCAATGTAGACATGTTCTGTTGATCATGGACAGACAGACAATCAATGTAGACATGTTCTGTTGATCATGGACAGACAGAAGATCAATGTAGACATGTTCTGTTGATCATGGACAGACAGACAATCAATGTAGACATGTTCTGTTGATCATGGACATACAGAAGATCAATGTAGACATGTTCTGTTGATCATGAACAGATAGAAGATCAATGTAGACATGTTCTGTTGATCATGGACAGATAGAAGATCAATGTAGACATGTTCTGTGATGGCACTGTGAGTAATATGCTTCACTGTTTAACCAAAGAAAAACCTTTAAAGTATAAATAAATTCTAGTTGATGTGATTTATACATATGAATATATTGCATTATATCTGAGGTTGGTATGATTACATGATAAAGTAATTACACAAATATATATATATACTGTATAAGAAGTTTAAAGACAAAACCAATTTATGAATAGTAACAACAATGGTAAAACATTACAACATCACTAACAGTAACAGCATCATCCCTAAAGCTAGATGGACAAAATTAACTTCTCTTGCAAATAAATTTACAGCAGTTAGCATACATAGCATGTACAGTGTATCCACATGTCAAATTTAAAGAAGAACATTCATTCAAAAGTACACTTTCATACATACCAATTGTACAGACCAGGACTTGAATTTCAATAATAATCTTTTACATAGAACAAAATTATACAACATACTTAATAATTCACAGATTTATTCCCTGCAATTATCTGTTACCAATTATACTCTAGAAGTTGATTCCAACTGCAAACTTCACAGACCCAGATCTACCATCAAATAAACAACCTGCAGATCTGTGTTGATGCAGTTTGTTAAAAGTAATCAGCAACATGAATCCTGATCTGCTGGTATATTATATTAGATCAGGAACTAAAACTAGGACTTAAATGCGAGTACATACACATGAAGAAAAAAATGAATATATACAGAAAAATTATATTAAGAGCTTAATGGGTTTTTTTCTGAGTTTATTGTGGTATAAACTGTCAGCTGCTGAATCACACAGCAAATAATGCCCGACAGACAATTTATAAACTGTGTGAGTCTGCAACTGACAGTTTATACCACAATAAACTCAGAAAAAAATTATTTTTTCCCTTATCAGTCATAAAGTTCGTTTAATAGTAAAAATTCTTATTGACGTAGTTATGAAGCTACTTACAGAACATGGAATTCTCCATCTGCAATATAACAGCCATGTCAAACAAAAAAGTCTACCAATGGTAGATGATCTAAGATTTCAAACATTCCATAGCATGGTGTTAATCACTTATCTAAATTTGCATATGTTTTCTGAGTAGAAGTTCAATATTCAAAGCAAAGGATGTGTTGTTTTGTTTGACAAAAAAATGACTATTGGATCTATTGTGAGAGTTTATTGTGACTTATCCAGACAAGTAACCAATTTTTGTCTTTAAATCTATTTTCATGCTGATCAAGGTTACCTACACGGCGTTACTTATAAATGAAAATAGGACTTTTGTTAAGGGGTCCAATAGTCAAACAGTGCAACACACCAACATTAAAAGTTACAATGGAGGGTACTAGATCTCCCACTCACCCTTCATTGTAACTATCAAGGTCAGATTCTTACATTATAGGACTGTGAATCCAATTGAAATAATATTAGTCTTTAAACCCCTCCTCCCAACCCCTGTATCTACATACCTATATTTTTTAATTCATTTGTAACAAGCTGCAGTAAATGTTCTTGGCTGATTTTGAGTTTCACAGCTTTTATTTTTCTAATCAAGTCAAATAAAAGAGATTTGTTACTATAGTATCATTTATTTTCAATGGGCTCAATTTTCGTGGTTTTGTAATTTAAAAGGGGCATTTTTGTGGGTATATAAATTTGTGATTTTGCCTGTCCAAGTTTGCATATTTTTAGGAATATATGATCCACAGCAACTTTGTACATATTAAGTGCTAGACTGTAACTGAGGTGGTTCATTTGATCTTGACAATGCTCAATGACAGGTGATAAAGACAAACCGACATGAAACCTGTGCAGAAAATGGCCTACTGGTTCTGTCAAGAAAGGTTTATCACGATGCAGTATTGAGAAAGGAGTCAAATCTGTTCATGACTGTGATAGTTTGGATCGATTCATGATTGACAAACCCATTGATACCTGTGAAGAAGCAAGCCATTCATCACCATGACATCATCATAAAGTTTACTGACAACATCTTCATCCCTCAATATGCAGTGCCAGGCCTTCCCCTAAAGTACCCCACACCCACTGACTTCTGGTCCTCGTGGTGTATGTACAGAGCTAAACACTATGACAGTTTACTTGCAGCAGGGTGCATACAAGTAGTGAACTGCTACTAATACTAAGTGAACACCAAAATAATATCAATTCTATTCCAAGTCACCTGTAGGAATAACCACTTTGCTGCCTATCTAGGTAAAATCACTTATAGTAACTATGAAGTCGATGCTAAGACTAACCTATGTACAGAAAACTTACTTGAATGTATCTGACCACAGTGGAAACTATACAACGATATAAGAGTTTTCTTCTAAAGCACACTCAATACATGCACATAAATGTACCTATGCAGTAATTTATCTTGCCAATATTTAAACCATTTTTGTTTCATGAATAATACTTTTTTGAACATAATACCATACATTGCCTCACAAATTCAACCAAACTAAAATGATGTTCACTGAGTTGTCTATCTTGTTTTAGCACCCAAAAAACCCATTTAAATGTTTACCTGCCTCCCTAAGCATATGTTAGACGAGAGTAGTCTCTAATTGGATAGAGGGACTGATGCTATATACTATTTATGTGGATGTGCATGATATGGGAAGGATATTGGAGCATGTGTATGTATTATTATTGGACATGTATTATTGGAGAAATATTTTACTTTAATAACTTTTCTTCATCAAATATACACATGAATGGATGGGGTTTGGTGAAAATAAATTATCACTCCTGCAAATCCGTTGCTGCTGATATAAGTCCCAACAGGTCATACAACCCTTCTGGAATGAAAGGTCTGAGAGATTAAAACTACCTTCTGGAATGAAAGGTCTCAGAGATTAAAACTACCTCATGGAATCTGAGCTGATGCTTTTATGCAAAGAGAGACTAATCTAGTCCAATGTCCAACTAAGCAAGCAGATGACCTTTTAGAACTTGTATTACTACAGCAAGCAAATAATGTGATGAACATCATTCTTAGATTTGGTGGGCTGAATTTGGAAGGCAGTAGATATACTCCTTGCATAGTATGACCAGCTAACTTACAACAAATATATCTTTTTCTTAGATCATTGGACCTTTAGTCTCTCTCCCACAAACACTGGTTTCTGGGAAGGAGACTATCTGGACAAGTAAACTACCAAATCTGGTTAATTTTAATTTATGATTAGGAAACAGGTTAAAGGACAGATGAGATGGGGAAGTTAACAAATATGCAGACCGAGGTTACTCCCCAATGGTTTTTGACGACAAGTATGGGGGGACAACAGCCTACAGTTAAAATTATTTCATATATATCATTATTTATGAGGGGACAACAGCCTATAGTTAAACTTATTTCGTATATATCATTATTTATGAGGGAACAACAGCCTACAGTTAAAGTTATTTTGTATATATCATCATTTACTATCTACTCATAACCAGCCTTGAATGTGTGATGTGTCTGAGTATCTACTATTCATTTCCAACAAATAATGTTAGTCCAATATAATGTTAATATCAAAATAATCATAGGAATTAAATTCAGTATTTGAAAACGAAAATTAGTTTACAAAAATATTAGTTTCATTCACAGCAATTGGTTATATAGTAACAAATTTCAATTAACAAAATTATTAAAGTCTGTGTTGCTAATTCATTATTTTCCATAGGGGTACAAGATTATAAATTTTAAAAATCCTGTTGGTGTCAGAACTTAGGGGTTAGATTAAAAATCTGAGGGTCTCTGGTATGCAAATGAGGTTAATAGGAAACAATGTAATTTTTTTAATAAATTCACAAAACAGTAATGACTTCTAAAATGCATAAATGACAATATAAAAAAAAGAAAAGAAAAAAATCCCATCAAATGCAAATAATAAATTTATCTCTTATTGGCACATTAAAATATATAATACTGCTAATAGGTATGCACCATTAATCAACATGGACTATACTTATGGAAATAAAAATATGCTGCAAATTTTGGCTTAAATGACTAAAATTAAATTGTTGTGCATAATTTGAATGTATTTAAAACTTCTGTACCCATTTTTTTTCCATGTCTGTACAAAAATATGATGCTTATCTAGATCATTCACAATAGTTGGTCAATGACACAAACAAAGGTTTCTTTACATCACAATAACCCTGACCTTTAACTTACTGACCCCAATATCAAAAGGCATCTTTCGTACCTTATTTACAAAATCTCCACAATCTTTGTACAAGTTAAATGGTTTTGAAACTTTTGATTTTGTGCAGAAACCAAGTTTTTCTTTCCAGCCAGTGACCCTTATATATGACCAAAGAATCAATATTCTTCTTACTAAAAGAGCAAGCCATCCAAAAAGTTTAGTTCAGGTGTGTATTGCAGAACTAAAATTATTCAGTGGAATGATTTTTCTTTTCTTCTGACTTTAACTTGACCATTTGATAGCAAATATTTAGGCTTCTTCATTACATCAAATACACTGTAACCACAAAGTAGATGGTGTAAAACTGAAGTTATTATGCAGAAAAGAAAAAGGTAACAGACAGATGGACATACATACATACATACATACATACATACATACATACATACATATGGACAGACATGCAATGTCAGAACATTATACATTCCAATTTTGGCAGGAAAATAAAAATGGTACCCAACACAAAAATAGTGATTCACAGTAACCCTTAACTTTTCCATGGTTTTGTGATCAAATACCAAGTGTTTAATATAAATGTATGATATCAACTCTCACAGTCCTTGTGCTATAGTCCTTCAATCCCTGTTCTGTCCTTGGCTCCAGCTTCAATGTCCACTCGACATATTGGGCATTTCTTATTCGTTGTTAACCACTGATCAACACATTCAATGTGGAATAAGTGCATGCATGGAAGACGCCTTGAAGAGAAAAGATTAATTTGATGAGCAAAAACAAATTCAAATTTAAGATCCAAGAGATCTCGTTTAAAACTGACTTAGATTTCCATTTAACCCATTATAAATCAACCCCAATGAGACCAGTAATTTTTTTAGTTAAGTCAAATTATCTTACAGAAAGTATTAAAAACCAGAACATAACTTAATCAATGAACTTTAATGGAAAATTCACAATATGCCAAAATCTCCATGAGACAGAAGTGTGCACTGAATATAAACATTCTTTAAACTGTATAGTAATTTACACTTTGTATTTTGTACATTACTGAAACATCTGGACTGTCCTGTTTGCATGCTTTATTGAACCGTGATGCATGCAGAATGATACTTTGAATGCAATAGTATGAATATACTGACTGTGACAGTATGAATATACTGACTGTGATAGTATGAATATATAATACATAGTATGAATATACTGACTGTGACAGTATGAATATACTGACTATGACAGTATGATTATACTGAATGTGAAAGTATGAATATATGTGATAGTATGAATATACTGAATGTAATAGTATGAATATCCTGAATGTGATAGCATGAATATACGTGATAGTATGAATATACTGAATGTAATAGTATGAATATACTGAATGTGATAGCATGAATATATGTGATAGTATGAATATACTGAATGTGATAGTATGAATATACTGAATGTAACAGTATAAATATACTGACTGATAGTATGAATATATTGAATGTGATAGTTTGAATATATATTTGATTGAAATGTGAGTAAGTAAATAATGTATGCTGCTTTCAGACGATTGCGAGATCTGAGATACATGATTTTAAAAAATAATACTTTTGACAAAAACACTACTGCCAATGACTCCCAAGAATCATATCAAATATATTTTCCTGAATGTAGAAAGAGCCACAATGTTCCATAAGCAATTGGATACAACCTACAGATAACCTATATTTTCCTATCTACGGCAACTAAACCTCACCTTACATCCTCACCATCCTCAAATTCACTGAGACAGATTGTGCATTTTTCTAGGCAGTCATCATCGCTTTCACTACAGCGTTTCATCTGCAAAATATGTAAAACAGACAGGTTATAACTCAAATGAAAAAAGTAAAATACCTGTAATGGACTAGGAATATGCATAACATAGCATTCCTTCTTTTTTTTGGATGTAATTTTTCGCATCAAGATTGACAAAACAAATCTGCAAAACTAATCCAATACCATATGCTTTCAAAGAATGGATTTAAAACAAATATGATTTCAATGAAATTGTGTGATGTATAGTAAATAAAACAAATATTACTAATTCAAAACATATGCATTTTTGTAAGTGCACAAAATTATTTTTACAAAATGTTTTGCAAAAGCAGATTCAGCTAAGAGTTTATTTCGCTTGACATGAAAAGATGGCACGCCAGTCAACCCCCATTCACTGGCAATTCAAAATTAAATGTCAAGATGGTGAATAATGAACAAATAGACAACTGAAGATTTTTTCTTAGATGACAAGTTATTGTATATGATAGTAGATCAAACAAATCATTATGCAGATCAGAGAGTTCATGGGGCAGACTTGAAGGAAAACAGTCACATGAAGAAATGGCGGCCTGTCACATTTGAGCATCTAAAACTTTTTCGCATTGATTATAGCAATGGGTTTGGTACAAACATATGATATTGATTCCTACTGGGCTACTGATGATGTGATATCAACCTCATACTTCAGCAAAAAATTAGTATGGGATAGATTTCTAGCTGATCTATCATGTGCATGATTGGTTTACTAAAGAATATAACATTTCTTAGCTATATTTGAACTTTTCCATTAAAAACAAACAAAAATATTGATAAAATACAATTGTAACATGCTGTTGTTGTTGTTTTTCAGCACAAGATAGGCTATACATGGCAGCCAGTATAATTGGTGGACGAAGAACTCAGGAAAAACCCAGGAAAGAACTACCGACCCACGAGAAGCTATTGGCAAGCTTTCTCACACAATTACATTAGCCGAATCTTAGACTCGAACCCACATAGATAGAGGTGAGATGGCAGTGATCCGTAACAGAGAGCGCTTTAGACCACTCAGCCACTTGGGTCCCCTCAATTTAACTTGTCATTTTACCTGTATTTACACCTTTACATGCAAATATGTTAAACTTAAACATGTGTCTTGGTGCTAATCTTAAAGTTTAGACATCCACCATCATTTTTCATGTAGGGTTTGTGTATCAATTGTGTATGTGTTTTGAAATACATGCAATTTAAAAACTGTAGTTTTTTCTTTTTTCTCTCAAACGATTCAGCAAACAATTCAGCACTGAGGGAACTTGTACTGCAAAACAATGCAGCACTTTAAATAATAACTGTAAATAAAACATTCATTTTGATGTTGTTGTTGTCATAGGGTTTAACGCTATTTTTCAGCACATGATACATGGCAGCCAGTATTAATGGTGGAGGAAGAACCCAGGAAACCTGCCCCAGAAAGAACCACCGACCCACCAGAAGCAACTGGCAAGCTTTCTCACATACCCACATTGGCCGAATCTGACTCAAACCCACACAGACAGAGGTGAGATGGCAGTGATCTGTAATAGAGAGTACTTTAGACCACTCTGCTACTTGGAAGCCCCTTCATCTTGATGTAATTAAAGATGCAATGCGTTTTAATTTCTCTGAATTTATCTTCATAGTGTTATTAATTATTCATGCATACAACATCAGGGAATTTTCTCTGACATGAATAACATTAGTCTGTCAGTAAGGCACAAGGAGGATAGAGGAATAGATTATAATTCTGTACCCTAGATTATTAGTACTTTTAAAAAATATATATTTACCATACGTTGGGACACCATAATTTTTTTCTTGGTGCACTGTATGTTTTGGGACACATTGTTTATTTAGAGTTGTAAGTCATGGAACACCATTTAAATCATTTGAAAATTACATGTTGAAAATGTACTCTAGTTGAAATTTTAAAAAATAAAAATAAAACTGTACTATACATAAAATTGTTTAATCCACTACAGCAGCATCTTATCAACCCAACCCTTTCTCTGCTCATGTATGATCGATTATTTTGGTGCATATTTGTTTAGCTTTGCATGCTGCGAAAATTTATTATCTGAAGCAACACATGTCCTGAAACCTGCACCTGTTGTGAAAATTCTCACAGTTTTACTTTTATCATCATACCATCATTCTGTAAAAGACTGAGATCAAAGTACACTGGAATTTCATCCATGTAAATGATCATATCATCAGTGAAATCATCTCTTCTGCATACATGCCAATCCCATAAGTACTGGGACAAGAAACAAATTAAATTTTTTATCATGTCCCAATATATACAGTAAATACAGTATGTTTATTTACTCACAAATATGCATCATCATGAAGTTATACATAACTGTTGTCGTTTTGGGGGATGGGTGGTATTACTTTTATAAATTTTGTTTGTAATAAAACTGCTCAAAATACAATGCGTGTTCACTGTCACTGTCTTACCTGTAGTGTATGATACAACATAACCAACCAATATTAAGTTCAGCAAGCAAAAGGCCTATAAACCCAAAAACTTGCAATCAATAAAGACGTCAACATTTTATTAAAAGTCAATCAGGTACCCATCAATCCTAGTGAATGGTTACAAGGGTACTCAATCAAAGGGAAATGTGATTAAATATGAAACCAATCTGCTTTACGTTCATATACATCATTTCCACCCAAGCTGTGTGAGCATAATTATTACTAATACCAGTGGGGAAAAAAGCACAATCTGATCATAAAAAGAGTGACATAATTACAGTATGAAAATATACATTTAATTTTGATTAGAAACTGCAGTTAGTTAAAATTGTTGTCACCAATTGGCTAAATTCATATGGATTAAAATGAGAATACAGACAGAAAATAAAATGATATATTATTTATACACAACATTTATTTATGTTTCCTTTCGCTGCTGGGCATAAAGTTAAGTTCTGAATGCTGTGTTACATCAATGTAAAATTACTCTTTCAAAATTACTCTGTCGGTTTTCTTGGAAACATGTCATGCACAGTTATAAACTGAAAATAACTGTTCAAGGTATATAGCTAAATGTTCACACACATCGAAACTATAAGATCAGCAGACAGAGGACTACAGTGGATTAATGTCACACGATATGAGCCTTGAACTGTCCTGGTTTTTTTGTGTCTCTCTTTCTTCTTGCCAGACATAATCTTTGATTAGAACTTGGAAACATGTTTTGTTCTGTTTCATTATTTTCCATGAACTAAATGGGTAACCTGTAGCTAATTTTATTACCCAGGTAATTTATGAACATGTATGTGGGCAGGTACTTGAGTACCCAGGTACCTGCTGACACCTTGTTATCAAGTAGGCCATTACATTATAAGTGAGATAGAAATTTATGGAATTTGTTAATACTGATTAGCAAATGCAATAAAAAAAAAAAAATTAGGTGAGTTTTCTGGAAGTATGTAAACTAGCTGCAATATCTAATACCTAAACCAATATGGTCTAGTAGCACTTGATGAACTGTCACAAAAGCATAACAATACAGGCTAAAGAATATAAGTGTCTTTGAGAGGATAGCAAAAGCTTGTGATAAAAGTTAAAGCCTTGGGGAGATACGTGTACCAAGTTTTGTGCAGTTTCATGACAATTTTGATTCAGGACAAGAAGAATATTTGAGCTTCACTTCAGCTCTGAATTTTGCATTGCTACAGCCCTGAACTCACCTTCTGGTACTTGTAAGGTAGGGTATTCTGTTCTATAGTCGCCTGACTAGCACCATGATTGACATTCCCCAGCCGTTCCTCCAAACTCAATAACTCCTGAAATATGACATAAAATATGGGATAAAAGAGCTCCTTAAAAATCAAATATAATAATATATGACAAAATTATATATGATAGCAGCTTGTGTTTTAGAAGGCAATTCATTAGAACCTGCATAAATGTATGGCAGATAAAAATATTTTTTATTTTTAGTAATTAATTGTGCTTACAAGATGAAACCGAGATATTCTAATAGTTTTCGAGGAAGACCAATATCACAAAATATTACTTGATGAGATCAAAATATATTACTTTAATAATTTATAAAAGAAAAAAAAAAGAGAAAATAGAAACAAGGACAAAAGACAAAGCTGATATGACTTTGGTCTTCCATAGAAAAGCTGAATTTTTTTAAATGGGGGTTTGGGGGGTCCTTCCTCAATGGGGTCTGGAGGGTCAGTGCCCCTGATCAACAGGAGTGTTGGGTGGGGGTGGCAGATGCCACCAACCAAAACTCATTTTATAGTCATTAAAATCTGCTTATCGTGCAACTTATGATCATAAAATAAACTAAAAGAATTGTTTGAAAAACTAATAAACTTACCTAAAATGTTCAACTTGACATCAATAATTTCACAATATTTATTGTCACGTGAATTTATTCTCCAATACTATTGATGTGAAGTTAGCTCATGTGCATGTCAATGTTCACATCATAATTAAGTCACAATAATTTTTGGCAGCAAATATATTATACTTTTATCTTTTCTTAAAAATCTGTATAAGAGAAACACCAAGGTATATCTACTATATACAAATAATCCCATACATTCACTTGTCTTTTTCTCCAATTGACACAACCTGTTGATATGTCAGTCTTTTTGTCACCGCTGACTTTTTTTGGCTCAAAGAAAGCTTTTGTCCTTTAAAGCTGGTGCATGTATTGGCGACATGCAGTGCACATATTCTGACAGAGTACTACACCTGTTCACTCATGCAAGAAATATTTATTCTTATAGTAATTAATTTCAAAATGCCTTCTGAGCTTTAATTTTTCTGTATGCAGCATATTTTGCTGTTACAAACTCTTCCAACCACAATTACTATAATTCAGATTTTTATTGCATTGGTCATAAAATGCCAGTCCTCTAGCATTCAGTTTTCTTATAAACTGACCAACTAAATTTTCATCAACTTTTTGCTCCAGCTATTCCCATTTCCTTAAGTTTTGTAAACCATTATCTACACTTTTCTTGTCATGGTCTCTCTCAACAACTCGGGATGACATGTTTTGCAAGTATGCTTCTTTTTTCCACTGCAATCAGTTTTTATTACAAGAAAAATCATTGGATGAATTAAACCTCTGACTAATCAGAATACTCTTTACGAGAGTCATGTGCAAACTAATATATAGAATGAATAATTTACATGGGTCATTGCAGAATGGGACCGGAAAGACAATTTTTATAAAACTGGATTGGAGATGATATTTAAAAAAAGACTTTATCAAGAAAAGTGGACTTCTGCTTTAAAACAAGGAAAAATTATGTCTGACAAAGACTGAAGCACACAGTTTAATACAGGACTGAATACATGGGTTCATACTGTTGCCATTGCCATCAACAGAAAATTTAAGACTTAACTCGCTATCAGCAAGCAAGATTAATATCAAGACAAGAAAAGGACACAGATCCCCATGCTAATATAATGCAGAAAAGAAAAGTTAAAATCAAACTGGGACCACAAGTCTGTAAAACTTGCTGTAGAAAGGTGAAAATCAAACTTAACAGATCAGTGGATGAAAATTAGTTGTCCAAGGTCTGAGAATGATCTTTTTAGGCTGCAGATCTGATATATATAGTACATGCACAAGCCCATCTGCCATTAATATTTCTTTTTTATCCTATAAAATGAATACAAATGCTCTGTAATTCTTACAGCATTTGACATAGGCATTAAATTGCATTGATGCATTGAAGTGTGCAAGTGGATATTTAATAAAGCTTTAACTATTTTTCAGTCATATCACTGTGCTGTCTGTGGCAGTTTATAGTAATGTCTAGCACTGGGGCATCTTGCCACAGACATGTAGCATGATGTCCAACCTAGTCGAATTATCCTGACACCAGGCCAACCAGTCCTAACACTAATATCTTATCGCTAAGCACCTAGTGAGGCAGCTCTTTGTATCATTTTTACAAGTCTTTGGTATGCTCTGCCTGGGTTTGACCTATTACCTGCATCAGATACAGATGCTCTAACTGATCCACTGAAGTAAACTTTTCAATAATGAGACTGGTATTATAATATATCACTGGAAAATGGAAACTAGATCATGCAACATGTTAAGCAGTCTAAGATTTATCTTTGTCTATCAAATGTACCTCTAACTCATTTATCAATCTCTGAATTTCATTGATTATCTTAAAAGCAAAGCCTACAGGCAAATTTAAAATTAAGTCTTTCAAAAATAAAATTCATGAACAGATGTGATGGAACAAACAGATCTTAGCATATTTTACTGTTTGTTGAAGCATAAAATTACTTCATATGAGGAAGGTATGTCATATATGTTATGGGACACCATGGGACATAAAAAATATGGTAGTTTTATACAGTTCCTCCTGGTGGGAACACAAAAATACCTTTTTATGTTGGAGATCTGTGATAGATGAGATGGAACAAACGTATATTAGTAGTTCTCTTAACCTCATCTTGGTGGAAGCATAAAATTACCCCATATGAAGGAGGTCTGTGATGGACATTATGAGAAAGGATAGCAATGACAAATTATTATACATGTCACACTTTGTGGAAGCATAAAAATACCTCATATGAAGGTGGTCTGTGAGCATTGAACATCATCCTTCCTAGCTGCAGACGCATCTGAAGATTACGAGGTATGCTGGGGAATGCAGGAAAGGGAGGATATGGTGGGAAATCTGGCATTGGCGGCATATCTGGGAATGGTCGCTGTAATGTAATTGACAGTGTCCAAAAATCATTAAAAAATATATTTAAAAAATAGCACAAATCACGCAAGTAGTCTTTATTTTCACCATCATGATGATTATCGATTTTGTCACTATCATATTTACCATCATTATTCTAAACTATTATCATTATTTATTTCACAGTTTCATCATCATTCATCACTTATGATCACAATCCCTAGGTTTAACATCTTACTGAATACATTTACATATACTGCAATCAACGTTCCCTCTAAGCTGCGCATGCGCAGCTGCTCAGGCATCCCCATGCAGCTGATTTGTCAAATTTTGCTCAATCCAACGTTAAATTTTGCTTGTCTCCATAATGCTTGCGCAGTGCAGCGAGCACTGCGCGCACATCTACCATTCGCTTAGAGGGAACGTTGACTGCAACTGTTTTCTACAGTTCATCCATAAAAATGTCACAAAATATATTTTGTGAATCCACTTATAATCTTTCACAAGAGACTATAACCTCATTAAAAAAAATCCTGCAACTGAATCAATCAAATATAGCTTTGACTTCATATTACAACTTGATCACATCAGCAAAGTGATAATAATTATTTCATACATCGTGGATTCAAGAATTCTGACTTAATTGACTTTGAAAAAGCTGCTACAACTGTATTTTTCGATAATTTTTTTAAAAACTAATTCTATTATTTCAGGAGGGCTTGTGCATTTTATAAAAAAAAAACCAAGATATCTTTTTCCAGGTTTATCTGACAAAAGGACTAAGGCACTACTACAGCTATCTTCAAAAATCACATTCACTCTTTGTGAAATTAATAATGTTTCATTTTCACTAAATTGTTTACTAGTCATGCTAGTCTTACCCAAGAACTGAATGATTCTTACAAACCTCATCTCTTTTCTTTGATTGTTTAATATAATAAACTTATTTAATTTAACATTAGTAGGGAGCATTTTGTTTTGTAACTCAACAAAAAAGACATGTACATATGACTTGGTGAAGTACTATCTTGGTAAATTCTAGCTTGGGCGCCAAGATATATTTCACAGGTGTCATGAGAGTCCGATAAAGTTTAAACTGAACTTTTATATAGCACCTTGTATTTGATCTTGAATCTATGTCAAAGTATTTGGTCTTGAATCTATGTCAAAGTATTTTGTCTTGAATCTGAGTCAAGTATTTAGGTCTTGAATCTGAGTCAAAGTATTTGGTCTTGAATCTGAGTCAAGTATTTGGTCTTGAATCTGAGTCATCAAAGTATTTGGTCTTGAATCAGAGTCGTCAAAGTATTTGGTCTTGAATCTGAGTCAAGTATTTAGGTCTTGAATCTGAGTCAAATTATTTGGTCTTGAATCTGAGTCAAATTATTTGGTCTTGAATCTGAGTCATCAAAGTATTTGGTCTTGAATCAGAGTCGTCAAAGTATTTGGTCTTGAATCTGAGTCAAGTATTTAGATCTTGAATCTGAGTCAAAGTATTTGGTCTTGAATCTGAGTCAAAGTATTTGGTCTTGAATCTGAGTCAAGTATTTAGGTCTTGAATCTGAGTCAAAGTATTTGGTCTTGAATCTGAGTCAAAGTATTTGGTCTTGAATCTGAGTCAATTATTTGGTCTGGAATCTGAGTCAAAGTATTTGATCTTGAATCTGAGTCAAAGTATCATTGTACCCTGTAAGAAACTCTTACACATAAAGACAAGCTATCCAAAGAAACTCTTACACATAAAGACAAGCTATCCATTGCTGAATACACATAAGCCCATCATAAAAAAGAAGAGAGGATTCTGTTAGGAAGTGGAGAAGGACATAGAGCAACTTTTAGGTGAGTGACAATGATAAATTTCGTGCAAGAGACTGAGCTCTATCAACAAGGCCTACCTTAAAAATAGCTCAATTTTATCGGCGAAAAATAAAATCATAAAACATACTTTCAGTATTTCCACATTATTTCATTCTTTCATCTTGATATCTTCAAAAAAATTGGTGGCCATAATCATAATCGTACATGGTCAGGAAAGACAAAAAAAACAGTAAAGTACTTGTTTAGTGTAAGCAATCCATCATGTAATGAACAATGATCAAGTGCACTATCAAAATGGCCTGCTACTGTTTTACTTGGAAAACAACTCAAAAGAATCAAGATTTTAAAATGTATTACATCACATGTGTGTTATATGGCATAAATTAATTTTTTGGTGTTTACTTCATTCTGGGATAAAAACTGTGATGAGCATTAAACAAATCAAAATATATGTACACAGTCAAATTGGAGTAAAACAAATTTTAACCACTCTTTATATAACTATCCATGTAAGACATAAATGAAACCCATGTTATAAGAATGGGAGCTTTACAGTGACAGAACTTCCATAAGAACTGTGTACAGATAGTGTGCTAAAACTTAACAACAAGGCATCTAATCATGTAACATCCTACTGAAACTGGTTCTCATAATATTTGTGATATAAGAGGGGCAGTGGTATAATGATAGGTTCATAATGAAGGACCACTGTATACAATATAGTGTCATAAAAGGGTAGTGGTATACTGAGTGACCATTTTTATAATATCTGTAATATTAGAAGGACAGTGGTATAATTAGGGATTCAGTGAGTGGTATAATAAGGGATTCAGATGAGTGATATAATGAGGGATTCAGATGAGTGGTATAATGAGGGATTCAGATTAGTGATTTAATTAGGAATTCAGATGAGTGGTATAATGAGGGATTCAGATGAGTGGTATAATGAGGGATTCAGATTAGTGATATAAAGAGGGACCATTGTATACAACACCTGTGTTAAAAGACAGCAGTGGTATAATATGGGGATATATGAGGAACCATTGTAGTCAATACGTCTTGTAAGAGGATATTGGTATACTTAAGGGTTTGTAGTGAGGAACCATTGTAAACAATATCTGTGAGTTTTTAGTAGACAACTTTTGTTGGTGGACTGAATGAAAATTTACTTCAAAAATCCTAACCATACAATAACAAAGTGCATAAACTGAATAGCTATATTGAAGTTTGAAATAGTGATAATTAGTGAGAATTTGTGTACACCAATTTATTTTAGTATTATTCAATTTTCAAGACAAAATCTTTGCTAAAAATGCTGATATGTAAAAACTATAATTAAATAGGTTATTTTTTTTACTCACATCACACAAAAACAGTGGTGTATAATCAGTCCCCTTTAATAAATTCATAAAAACTGTAAGCACCTGAGGAGTTTTAAAAATGTTTCTCAAGTCTACTCACCATCACTGGCAACCCATAATGCATTCCTGGTACTGGCAGTGGGTGGAGCCGTGTGGGTGGATGATGGTAATGGTGCAGGTGGTGATGAAGATGTTG
Source organism: Unio delphinus (assembly GCA_029339505.1). Taxonomy (NCBI): domain Eukaryota; kingdom Metazoa; phylum Mollusca; class Bivalvia; order Unionida; family Unionidae; genus Unio; species Unio delphinus. Next base: position 2,275,080 of record JAQISU010000243.1, on the reverse strand, counting down.
ATGTTGAGGTGGCTGAGGGGTGCCACTCAAAGGGGGCTGTTGCATGCTGCAATGATAAAGTATTGTGGTAGAAATTTCTCAAGTTGATGGATCTCATCTTTAGTTCGTGTGCAAAGAAGAGAGTTAAAGAAAAAATTAAGTATAAAAAAGGAACAAAACTTAGTCAATCATGTATGCACTGGACAATCATGTCAAAATGAATATGTAAAAACAGTGCATAAAATTGTTTTTTTTAACAGAATACAAATAGTTCTTTGGGCATAAAATCGGAACTGTTAGTACATTTTTGTTAAATATGCATGCAAAAGAATGTCTGCAAAGCATGCATCCCAAAATCAAACCATCAAATTTTGCAAATATAAATATACCTCAAAACCATCAGAGATTTGCGTTACCAGAAATAATTCATGACACTGTTTTAAGCAAGACATTAAAAATGATCAAGAAGAAATATGTTTTTTTTGAACTGCAACTAAACTAAGTTCTGAAATTCTAAATGTCCATGAATAAGGTTATGCCATAACATTTCACTATTTCTTCTACTTATAAACCATTCTTTAGAGAAATTATGTACAATAGATAACAACATTGTACAGACTTGAATGAAAACATAATCTAGCATGCTATACCGTGTATAACAGCACTTGTTAAAAACATAATCAAGTATGGTGTTCAGTGTATAACAGCACTGTAGACATGATAAAAACATAATAAAGTATGGTGTTCAGTGTATTACAGCACTGTAGACTTGATAAAAACCTAATCAAGTATGGTGTTCAGTGTATAACAGCAATGTAGACTTGATAAAAACATAATCAAGTATGGTGTACTCAAGTATGGTGTTCAGTGTATAACAGCACTGTAGACTTAATAAAAATATAATCAAGTATGGTGTTCAGTGTATAACAGCATTTTAGACTTGAATACAAACATCATCAAGCATGGTGTTCAGTGTATTACAGCACTGTAGACTGGATAAAAACATAATCAAGTATGGTGCTCAGTGTATAACAGCACTGTAAATTTGATAAAAACATAATCAAGTATGGTGTTCAGTGTATAACAGCATTATAAACCTGAATAAAATGAAAATCTAGTATGCTTCAAAGATACTTTTCCATATATTCTGCACAAAAAACCCAAATCAATGACCAACAATGAAGACATGATTAAACACTGTTATATGAAGAAGAAAAATACCATGAAGAACCTAAATTGCTATCAAATCCAATATGTATTCATTTTTTTAAATTTATATCTTTATTTTACTTGGATAATATAATATTATATCAGTGGTTGTCAAATGTAAATGAAACAATTTAAAAAAACTTCTCGAATCTTCCAATAATTTAATAACAATAACTATATAATACTAACTACATTTGGCCAAGCTGTGGAAATGAAAAACAAGAAACAGACTAAAAGTAATCCAGACCTACCAATTGTTGGCACCTGTGAAAGACACCAAGAATCAAAATACTAAATCTACTCAAGGGATTGATGCTACAATGAAACTGGCATTTATAACCAAGGATGGACAGGTGATAATGTGGATTCATGTATTTGTGTAAGAATGACTGTAAAAAATAACATTTTTCTGCATATTTGTAAATGTACCTGTTGTACATTTTTACATTTTGGCAGTTGTTTAAACTGCATACATGATGCCTGGTAACAAGATTTGGTAAAATGCTGCTCTACTTGACGTCAAAGCATATTCAAAATATGTAGCAGCTACTATAGCAAGAAAATATTATTCCTGTGATTTGTTTCATGAATTTAATTTTAAATACCCTTAAATAAGTTTCAAGTTTAAGCATGTATAAGTGCAAAGAAATGGATGTTCAGCACAAAAACAAGATATAATCATTAGATAATAAACAATAGATCATTGTGAATTGCATTTGTACATTCTCGTAAATGCACCAGTAGTCTTCACAACTGTACATACAATGGTATCTAAGAAACAGCGCTAAATGCACATTCTTATCATAATAATTAAAGCTATAAAAACAGATCAAAGTGACCTGCTATTGCAAATGGTCAGTAGTACCTCTTAATAGGGGAAAACACCCAGAAAGCCACTCAGCATGATTGAAGCATACAAACTGGATAATTATGGCCTATATTTGCCCAGTGTGATAAAATATAATGCAAATGTGAAATAGATTGACAGAAGCATTACAAACAAATAGACCATTTTACACATGGTGAATAGTACCTCCTAACTGTTTGTTTTATTAGGATTTCTAACATAGCTCTGACAATTTTTCAGTCATATCACTACGATGTCTGCAGTTAGGCACTTTATAGTGATGTCTAGCACTTGGGCATCATGCAACAAACATGTAGCATGATGTCCCACCCAGTCACATTATCATGACACCAGGCGAACCAGTCCCAACACTACCCTCTTAATACTGAGCGCCAAGCGAGGCAGCTGTTAGTACCATTTTTGTACGTCTTTGGTATGACTTGGCTGGAGATCGAACCCATGACCTCCCGCTTCCAAGGCAGTCGCTCTAACCACTAGGCCACCAGAGCGGTACTTCCTTCTTAACTGGGTCCATGGAATGCATTAAAGTTGTATGACTATACATTCAAAAGTGCTCAAGAAGGTGAGCTGAAAGCAAAAATATACATGTAATGATTAGAGCATGATAATTAGTATGTAATGATTAGAGCATGATAATTAGTATGTAATGATTAGAGCATGATAATTAGTATGTAATGATGAGGACATACTACCTTTGACCATACATAATGTAAGAGTGTCACACAGAAATGATGCTTATTGTCAAAACTTAAGGTCTGTTTATTACTACTGAGTCAAAATAATGCAGTCAAACAAGTGTTCCCCAATCATTCACTGGTTAATATGACATACCTGTACACTGGTTAGTATGACATACTCATTCACTGGTTAGTATGACATACTCGTAAACTGGTTAGAATGACATACTTGTACACTGGTTAGTATGACATACTTGTACACTGAATCATATGACATAATTGCATATCATCAAATATTGCAGCAGGATATCTGATCTATGTATTTTGTTACCAGCAATATAATCTGTAATAAAATAGGGTGTGCACATGTGCAATGGCAGACCAGGGTATATTTTGTTTGCAGTTGGCCCAACTTATAAGCAAGTAAAGACAGTAGGTGACTTGCCCTTTCAGTTATTGTAAGACATGGCAATTGTCACTTTACAGAAAAACAATAAGCACACATTTCAGTTATATTCTGAAATGACTGCAATACTCTAAAACTGTATTTTAGCACATAGCCTAGAAAGTTTACAAATTAAAAATGATACATTCACATTATTTGCCATTTGTCAATGGAATTAAAGCACACCTCTCACTCGATAACTTGTCCAAAGTATATACACAAGAAAGCATCTGACAGGATTTCCCCATTCAATCAAATCAAATTAGAACCTTTTTCATGTGTTTCTTTTTTGGTGGTATCAATTTTTGAATTTTTATATAAAAAGGACATTTTTATGGGTAGTTAAAAATTAGTTTCAACATTTGCATCTATTTCATGGATTTTACCTTTATAAATACCCAAAACAAATAATAACCAAACAAACAGAACAAAGCTATGTCAACAACAAAGGGTGGTCACTTGATCAATAAGGAAAACATCAGTAATGAACAGAAAGGCTTTATGAATCACATGTCTCATTTTTTCAACAGACCTTTAAATTTATTGCTTGCATCAGGCACATAAACCAGGAAAATTGATACAAAGAAAAATACTGTGAAACCACAATATTTCTTTGGTGTCATGTCAAATGCAGCAGGTATATATATATATGATCTTGTCAGCTGTTTTGGGTTTAACACCATTTCAGCCCATGACAGGCTATACATGGTGGCCAGATATCAGGACTGGGAAGAACAAAAATCCCAAGAAAAACCATTTACCCACAGGAAGCTACTGGCAAACTTTCTCAGATACCCATTCTGGCTAAACCTGAGATTCAAACCCAGGTGGGCAAAGATGATATGTTGATCTGTAAATGCAAACACCATAGAACACTAGGTCAATCAGGGCTCCTATGAACAAAATAATGAAGGGATGTATGGTGAGTGTCCAATGAAATTAAAAGAACAGAATTCTGCAGTACAACAAATGTTTTATGACATAGGAAGAACATCATAACAATAAAATTAACAAATTTAGTAATGCAACATTGAGACATTTATGACATAATAAAGTATAATAACATCATCTACAGTGTCAGTGACATGACTTCACACCTCTGTGGCCCTGGGTTTGATTCCAGGCCCTGATACATTTGGGGGCACATCCAAAGTTGATGTTCTGGCCTTAGCTCAAAGTCATACAAGGCCAATATGTGATTCATCAAGCATGTGCTGAATAAATGTCTGAACTTTGTATGCAACTGACACAAAATACTTTTACAATGGACCTTATCTAAAATAATTAAATCTTATGTGGTTAAACAAATTGAAAAACAATTCTATCATGGGTAAGTGTAAAACAGTTACTTAAACCAACAAAAGAAATTGATTGCTTCTTCATTTTTATCAGTGTTCAACTAACAATATATAAAGAGTAAAAACACAAAACTATAATTTATATTTTCAAAAGAATAAATGATGAAAAGTCAGGCTCATGTTAAGATAATGACAGAGAAAAAAGTAAATTCTACAAAAAAAAATCTTGTTACAATGTAATTTGTTTCAAGGTCAGGATTAGGTGATCTACTCTAGTGCTATAAAGTACAAAATGGCTGCATGTGATGCGCTTGGGATACAGAACATTGGTACTTTCATAATAAATCACTTATTCTGACCTTGTTTCTGCCTGCAAATTTTGAACTAAGGTGCAATTTCTCTTTTCCAATGCATATTACTTCTGCTCAGGTTTCTCATGGTTAGAAAATTAACACTGTCAAATTGAATTGTTTTACATACCCTTGATTTCCATTTGCAATCTGGCAGCTGGACAACGGTTCTTCAGCACAACTGTTTTGCTGTTGACCATTGTTACCATGGGCATTTGGGACATTGTGGTTGGATGTTGTGCCATTATGGTGAGGTGTGGATCCAGACCTGCTGTCAAACATTGCTGGTGGTGGAACTGGCATAATGCTGGGTCCTGTTGGAAGAGGTCCATATCGATGATGGGGAATAAATACTGTGGGATTGTCAAGAAATCCACGCTGTGGATCTGCAACCTGTTGCTGTGGCAACAACTGTGGAGCCTGCATGCCTGGGAAAGGAATTGTGGGAGGAAGATGGAATGGTGCTGGATGGTAGTGGTGGTGATGTATGTGAGCTCGTGGTGGGTGATGTGCAGGCAACTGATGCATGTGAGAGTGTGGTACATGTCCACAGGAAACTGAAAAGAAAATAACAATAAATTAAGTAACAACACAGAATGATGTCACCAGCCATGATCCAACAATAATGAAACAAGCAAATTAAGAGAAGTAGAGTCCCCTGCCTAAAATAGTGTTGTTACCTAAATGAAACAAAAATTAAATTTGGCTGCAACCCTTATATCTCAGCTGTAGTTACTCGGCTAACATGGAAAGTGTCCTGTTTCATATATGTATGCAAAACAGCATTAAAGTAAATATGCAGAAAAAAAAAAAAGAAATTTACCAATGAATCTGACTTGAAAATAAAATTCTGTGTTACATGAAATGCTATCATGGTGAAAAACATGTTCTGTTATTCACAACTGTTCCACAAACAGGATTGAAAATATAATGCAAAAACAAGAGCAGCCATGAAATGACCTAGAAATAAATGTGAACTTGAATTTGAAGACAGGATGCGAGTGTACAAATGCACCAATTTTAATTCTTTTACCTCTAATAACTCATTAAAAAGCAGAATCGAAAAAGCTACTGGAACCTACATTATGTGACACTGACCTAAAAGATAATACATCCACATATCTGCTAGATGCAAATATAGCACGTTTCATCCCTTAGAAATGCTTCTAAGGATCTAGAATGGAAATGAAAATATTATTGAAAACAATAAAATACTGACCAATGGCCTTGACTTGAAGACAGGACAACCAATGTGGCATGTGATGCACATGCTAATGATGCCAAATAAGTACTATCTCTTTATCTCGCAGAGCTCTTGGATTATAGAGAAGAATGAAAAGTATGATGGAAAATTTAAAATAATGAACCATGACCATGATCCTGAAGATATCACATAATGTATAGCAAGTTTTAACTCTAAAGCTGAGACGGCTCTAAAGTTATCAAGTTTTAACTCTAAAGCTGAGACGGCTCTAAAGTTATCAAGTTTTAACTCTAAAGCTGAGACGGCTCTAGAGTTATCAAGTTTTAACTCTAAGGCTGAGACGGCTCTAAAGTTATCAAGTTTTAACTCTAAAGCTGAGACGGCTCTAAAGTTATCAAGTTTTAACTCTAAAGCTGAGACGGCTCTAAAGTTATCAAGTTTTAACTCTAAAGCTGAGACGGCTCTAAAGTTATCAAGTTTTAACTCTAAAGCTGAGACGGCTCTAAAGTTATCAAGTTTTAACTCTAAAGCTGAGACGGCTCTAAAGTTATCAAGTTTTAACTCTAAAGCTGAGACGGCTCTAAAGTTATCAAGTGGAAAAGAAAGTCTTAGGAGTCAACCATTCTCAATATCCTTGTCATTCAAGACAAACACGGGTCAATCCTGAATCAGCACTTGATGAATTGCTGGCAAGGAACTGGAAAATTCACTGCCAAACATTTTTAACTGACATTTTCAGTTGTGTCACTTAATTTTAACCTCTGAATTCATTTCTATTCACTAAAGGTTTTGCTCATTTATAAGCCTTTAGCAATCACATGGGCAGTCCCATTTCGAAAAGCACTTGTGTTGCTGTGGGACATCTCTGCCATGGGTCTTGTAAACTACTGAAATGATTACTGTTCTAAAAGAGGCACTTCAAAAATTTGTACACACAAAACTACAACATTTATTCCTATCGCAAAACCTATTCATACCTACTTTCTGATATCATTCAAAACCAGAGTTGTATTGTAAACTTCAAAGGATATCATTTAACATTTCTTATGAAGTTGTGAATGTAGGAAGTGTGTCTAAATCAGCCACCACCCCCACCCTCCATTGTAAAGAAACAAGACATCATTTAACATTTCTTATGAAGGTGTGAATGTAGGAAGTGTGTCTAAATCACCCCACCCACCACCCATTTTAAAGAAAGAAGACATTATTTAACATTTCTTATGAAGGTGTGAATGTAGGCAGTTTCTCAATCAGACCCCCTCCAAAAACAATTTTAAGTGAATTATGTCATCAGTCAATCAAATCACATCATCTCATCAGCCAATCAAATCACATCATTTCATCAACCGATTAAATCACTTTCTCTTTTTGGGAAAGTCCACATCTGGTATTACAAGGAAAACTTTATTTTAACCAGACCCTCATTTGTCACAGATCACAAGGAGCCATATAAAAGGTCTAGTTGAAAAAGATTATCAAGTGGACAAAAAAATATAAAACTGTTGAAAATATTGATGGCATGGTAACTCTGGGTAACCGAGTTCATTAAAAAGGATTAAAGAAAGGAACATAAATTGTGAGATAATAATTACTTATCTTTATGTTTTGCTCCATAACAAAACACCAAGTTCATTATTACTAAATGACAGAAACAGAGGAATGGCTCATTATTTGGCCAATCTGCATAATTAGGCTTCATTTAATTTTTTTTTTAATTGCCTATCCACATATATTGATGAGGATGTTTTTAATCAAGAAGAGAAGTTCACATTTCAAAATGTTTGGAAAAATACAGATGTATGATATAGATACATCAGAGGTCTCAGAAATGCTTACTTATGCATATTTTGACGCAAATATTTGATATGGGACGCAGAAAATCACCCATGCAGGAGTCCTGCGTATGCAGGCAAATAGATGGGTGGCAAATTCAAAGATTTGCAAGTCCTACTTCAACAACCTACTGAGTGAGAATGTATCGACTTTATCATTTTAGCTGTACTGATATTTACAATAACAGAATTCAGTAGTTAAAATACCCCCAGATGTGCCTGCTGTATTTATAAGAGTACACCATAAGAACATGTTGCAATAGCTGGGCGGAAAGTTGAAAGACTTCGACTAAAGACATAAAGATCCCAAAATGTAACCATAGTTATTATAAGAGTACAAAAGAACTTTAGCCTCCATTATTGTGTTCATTTATGATTGTAGCCAAATAAATAGTGCATACGACATCGTTTTCAAATTTGGATAAGTATTTTAAAGTTAAAAGGCAAACTGACAAAGATTCTATTGAGATTCAGAAGAGTGCTGCAGTTTCTAGAACTGACAGTTTGCATGGAATAGTAGCCAAGTGTAATAAAGTGTGTGATGCTTGGCTTAGTGTTTGAAATAAGACCATTCCTTGGATTGACAAAATTCAGTCTGACCCTGAAAGACTAAACAAGAGTTACACTGCTTGCAGATTATTCTGCACATCTAAGGTAACCAATATTGGCGCAAAACCAATAACGAATTCAACTGATGAAAATAAAATTTTGCAATGCTTACCAATTGAAAAGCGGCAATTGTCACCAGAATATTATATTCAAAATAATACGAAGTTTGAACGAATGGGATAACGCCCCTATGTTTCCACAACTGGAGATATGGCAAAATATTCTGTGCATGGCTTTGAAAATATGTAATGTTTATGCATCAGGCTACAGAAATGAAATACATTACTTTAGACTCTTTTTGGCATTCCAATGGAAAATTTAATTTTCAACGAAAACAACACGCGATCCAATGTTTACAGAAATGGTGTATAGTTGTGCAGAATTACCAGACATGTGGAAATTAAACTCGATGGCACCAAAAGTTCATCTAATCTGCAAAGTTCAACATGGTCTGGGATGGGACTGCAACTTTAGCTGGCGGGACTCTTATTTTTACCAAAATAGGAGTCCTGGACTCCCAGTTATAAAATCCTAGCGAGACCTCTGATACATGGTTGTTGTTATCTGGGGTTTAATGCCATTTTTAGCACATGATAAATCGTTGCTGCTGTCTGGGGTGTCACTCCATTTTTCAGCATGATACAAACAGTTACAAATAAGTATGCTCAAAACACTGATGATATATTATACCAAGATAACATTATTGTTTCAGTCATCTCTTACCCTCTCTCATTTACTAATTACAACAAAAGTCCCCTTGAGTATTTTTATATCGTAACAGATCTCTTGATTGTAATTCAGGATGAGACAAAAAAAAATTACATTTAATTTGGTCTTTTTTACTGTCAGTTCATCAAGTATTATATGTCATGCAGATCTTTTCTGGGTATGATCTCTTTATATTTCACACGATGACAGTACCAAACAAAAATAACTGTTTATTTTGCATTAATTTTCCATATTCTGACAGTAATCATTATTTTTCTATGTATGAAAGTTACAGAATCATATTACATCAAGTGACAATCAGTCACCTTTCATATCCCTCTGGATGTGCACTGTGTATTAATACTGCACTTCCAGGGCATAATTAGCTCACACTAATATGACTAGCATAGCATAATGCACTTATCGATAACAATCTGTCCTGTGTTCTATTTTGGTGATTTTAAGTGACCAGTAGCACATTATGCTCTGACTGATGGATGCAAGTCAATATCATTCGCAATTGTTTGTTTTAAAACCCTACAGTGTACTATATTACCACTTTAATTACCAGCTCAACTCTAAAAAACTAAATGCAGGTGTAACTGCACTGTTGACAATGGTTGACAATGATCGCTAATCTTTCATCTGTGGCATCAAAGGATATATCTGGCTGTGATTCCTTGTTACAGGATGTTTGTGCTACTGACAGTGTGTTATTTAATGTACCGCATGTGAAAACAATGGCACTAATGTATGGTATAGGGTCCAAAAGAAACAAGACAGGGATTCTAAAACAACTGACAACTGATAATGTATGCAAGAGCATACTTACTATGTCAATGGCTATTCTGGAGTATATGGTCACGAGATCATTCAAAGAATACAAGTATTGGATAATTATATTCATAATTGTACATCAATAAACAATAAGGAAAGCAAATTTTCAAAGAAAATTCTGTTTCTTTGAGAATATGTACCCATTTTCAAAAATGTTAGGCTATAAGCCTGTTACCTCTTAAATCTAACCCTACTAACTAAAGAGACCATAAAATTCATATTTTCTTTCTCATACAAAGGGCAACAACTCTTATCTACCCCCCCCCCCCATTAGCACACATGGCATTGCTTGTTTATTTAAGCTCTGAGATACACCAACAAGGATTCTCAACTGCAATGGTTTTTAAGGGATGTGATCATGTATCTATTCTCTGAGAAACGTAAGTTACTTTAAAAAATACTTTCCATTCATGTATATTCCCCAATCACATTAATATATCAATAATAGGTAACAAGAGGAGGGAATGCTAAGCATCAAATAAGTCTTTATTCTGATTGATATCATATCTACCATTATGCTGGATTGTTTCTGATATCATGGAGTGGAAGCCTTTGATTGTGATTGGGGCCAACTACTTCTGCTTGTAGAGGAAGAGAAAAAAAAATCACTCTCTACTTTTTCACTAGTAGTACTTCAGAGTGGAGGGTCAGTTTGCTTATGAGATTTGTTGCACAACTAAAGATTTAAATTCTTTCTCTCGCAAGACTGTCCAGACAAGAACTAAGCATGAAGAAGACAGTCTGGGCAGAAGTGGAACCCCCACAACAATGGTTGGTTGAAAAGTTTCTGCTTGGTTGGAATCTTACAAAGCAGAGGTATTGCTACACCAATTAGATCAGTCAGCCAAGACTCGAGTCTGCCACAAAATATGTTAACATGTAGTTGGCCACATCAATACAGAAACTGCCAAATCAGAACAGAGAGGTTCAGTTATCTGGCACCCCAGTTTGCAGTGGTAAGTCACCACTAACAAGTTGTCCAGGATTGTTCTTCCTGTGACTTGATCCTTTCAGAACTGAAAGGTTTTGATGACAACCTTCATTTCAAGAAGGCTGATGTGGAGAGGCCAATACAATCGTCTAACTCCTACTTGCTAAAGACCATAATGAAGTCTTGCAACAGACTGGCACCCCAACCATAAATACAGGTGTCTTTACATACTTTTATGTATGGAGTTGATCCAGTGGAATCATGATCATGAGCCAACCTAAACTGTACCAATGATGTAGTAATAATGATTAATGCATAGAGCTGATCCAGTGGAATAATAATAATAATAATAATAATAATAATAATAATAATAATAATAATAATAATAATGAGGACTTTGTATAGCACCTAATCTTTAGAAGCTCTAAGCGCTTTACAACATCTATAATGATATGACTACACTAAAGAAAAACAAATAATAAAAACCATGAAATTGGAAAACATAAAAATATGCTGAAAACATATGATACAAAACATTAGGTCTCTAAGTTTGTTCCTGCAAATATTTGCGAATGGAGCTGATGCGTCTCAGCTCAAGATATGCATATGTTCATGACATGTTGGTGCAATGTAAGAGTACCATCTAGAGTAACAACTAGATTTCGTACTGACCGTGAGAATTTAATGTTGGTTTATTGTTTGTTGTAGGTTTTAACGCCATTTTTCAGCACAAGGCTATACATGGCGGCCAGTATTATTGCTGGAGGAAGAACCCAGGAAAACCCCCAGAAAGAACCACCGACCCACGAGAAGCTACTGGCAAGCTTTCTCACATAACTACATTAGCCGAATATGAGACTTGAACCCACGCAGACCATGGTGAGATGGCAGTGATCCGTAACGGAGAGCGCTTTAGACCACTCGGGGCCCCCAATAATGTTGGTGTTGCTGATATTTATTGTCTGAATTAAAGGAAGTGAATGAGAAAGTCTTTGTCTTGTGATCAGAATAGCCTCAGTTTTATCATCATTCATCTGCAGCTTGTTACATGTCATCCATGATTTCACATCAGAAATGCACCTCTCTACTCCATGGATGGTAGCATCAACTTCAGTTGGGTGACTAGACTTGTATATTTAGGTGTCATCAGCGTACAATTGTTGAGACACTGGGTGATGATCTATGACACATGAGAGCGGCTGAGTGTACAGAATAAAGAGAACAGGTCCAAGAACAGATGCCTGTGGAACACCACAACATAGATCAAATGGGCTGAAGTGTATTCCATTTGCAGATACAATTTGTGTCCTGCTGATTAAGTAGGACTTGAACCACTGTAAGGCTATATTCTGAATGCCAAATACATGCTGGAGAGAGTTAAGCAATATATCATGGTATATTGTGTCAACTGCTGCAGATAAATCAAGGAGGGTGAGGACTGTAATCTTTTCACTATCCAAAGCAGAGAAAATGTCATTAAATACTTTCAGAAGAGTAGTTTCAATACTGTGGCAAGGGGGATATGCAGACTGTACATTAGTAAAAGGACTGTTTGAATTCAAATGAGATACAAGCTGGGTTAGAACAACTTTTTCTAAGATTTTTTTTATATGAATGGGAGATTAGAAACTGGGCGGTAGTTCTTTAAATCGTTAAGGTCAAGTGTTACTTTGTTCAGCATAGGCTTTACGATGGAAGTTTTAAAAAGAAAATGATGGGAATTCCCCAGATGAGAGAGAGATATTAATAACACCAGTTAGTGAAGGCAATATTGGGTCTAAGCACTCATGCAGTAGTGATGTAGGAATTAGATCAAGTTCACAAGATTTTGGTGCACTCTTCATCACGATTGTCTATACTAAATCAATAGAGACAGGTTCAAATGCTCCTAATGGTTGTTGCTGAAATTCTGGATCATAACTGTATGGTGACGAGTCAGTTGAAATTGTGCTGTTATTCGAATCTCTAATGGTTATTACTTTATCATCAAAGAAATTTGCAAATAGGTCCGGAAGGTCTACCGGAGAGAAGGTAGTTGGATGTGGTGTACATTTGTTCCTTGATATTAGTTTGTTAGTTATCTCAAAGAGCTCTTTGCAGCTGGATCTCTCCGTGATCTTAGTACTGTAGTGGGAAATTGACTATGTTTGTGACGTTCTTAGCAGCTTCAAAGATCTGTTTATGAATAGTGAGTCTGGTGGAAAGCCAAAGCCTCTCTACTTTTCGGTGATGTCTTTTAGCAGTGCGAAGCTGGTCCCTAACACTGCTATATCATGGAGAACACTTTTTTTATTATTGATAATCTGCAATTGGTGGCTAGGGCATGTTTTTCAAGCAATTAATGCAGGCAGTTATCGAATTGTTCTGCTGTAGAATGTAAGTAAGTTGTTAGGTTTTCTTGGATGTCATGCATGAATTTGGTTCTATTTATCATACGGAGGTTTCTATTAGTAGCAAATAAAGGTGGAGGGTTAGGGACTGATATGTCAAGATGGGATATAATGCAGAGATGATCTGATGTAAGTTCGTGGGATACAAGGGTGGATTGCAGAATATTATCATCAGGTCTATAAATAAACCAATCTAAAATGTGACCAAATTTATGGGTGGGTTGTTTAACTGACTGTTTAAGATTGACCAAATTTATGGGTGGGTTGTTTAACTGACTGTTTAAGATTGAAAACATGAATGGAATCTACGAGTTTTGACGTGTATGGGTCTCCAGGACAGTCAAAGTGAAAGTTGAAATGTCCAAGAATAATTAGGTTGCCACCTATCAAATTTCCATACTCCAGAAGATTTTGAAACTGCTCCAAAAAGAGAGGCTCAGTCAGCTTGTTTTTTCCACTAGGAGGAGGGTAGTAGAGACAGAAAAAATGGACTGACCTTTGTTCCAGTGTGAGTTTTGTTTGGACCAGTTCAAACAATGTGTGGCAGAAATTGAAGGTTGTGTTGTACCTATGGCATTTTATCATGGAATTCTTTGTGATGACAGCAATTCCACCTCCGCAAGAGTTGCGGGGGAACGACTTGATAAAGTATTTGGTGGTATTAAATCCACACCCTTGGGTTCATGATCATGAACCAACCTAAGCTGTACCAATGGTGTAAGCCAACCTAAGCTGTACCAATGATGTAGTAATGATCATACCTCATGAATGATCATGACCTTTTGATCAAAGGGTCTTGAAAAGGGATGGCAAGGTCATATGTAAGGGATACCTTAAAAAATGGCCAATTCTGCTGCCATTCTAACAGTAAGGGCTGGTCTAACATCAACAGTTTGGATGAAACCAACAATGAATATGTGTGACACGTTCCAAGCATACCTGACCACCCCATCCTAACTTCTATATCACAGTAATTTGCATGAACTGTTACCTGATGCAAGGTCACAATTCTTTCTAAATAATTTCATATTGATTAATTGTGCAAAGTAAATGTAATTTTTGTTATTGTTATTGTTAAATTTCAAAATTTTGCACTAAATCATGTAATAAAATAAATATAGACTTTCTGGAAGGGAACATAAAGCAACTGATCTACAATAAAATCAAGACAAGTGGTTTACATGTTCACAGAACTCCTCCTTGACATGATATGCAACCATATAACAACATTAACAACACTCCCACTATTAAACTACCTGTACAGTTTCCATGAACACCAAGCCTGTGTGAAGCATGTGTTGGGGCATGAACATGGGCATGTGGTGCTGGCATATGGAGGTGGCAGTGTCCTGGTTCATGTAATGGGGAGCATCTTGCTCCACTTCGTTCCATACAGGATCCTGAGGTAACATGCTGGTGGTGTGGGGCATTTTTATGCTGAAATTATATAGAACATGTAAGACTGTAAACAAAACTCACTAAATGCTCTTATTTAGCTCAAGGAAGATATATCATCTATAACAAATCAATTGGATGAGTCAATCTTAATTGTATTCAGGTAAAATTGGGATCATACCATCCTGTATCAACAATATTAGAATAAACACATACTTTAGAATTATTTCACTCTAACTATAAACAAGTCCCTTTGTCTAAAAAGGATGATGTTAGTATTCAAACTGAATATAAATGTTTCTTAACACAGTTAAGGGCATCTGTATTAAATATACAATTATATGTCTGAAAATTATATGCTGACTTAATTCATAGCATGTTTCATACAATTACTGTAAACCTTCTCACTTAAGATTTTATTGTGCATATGTTAATTAGTTGCAGCATAATTACAAAGCATATACATGTAATCAAGCTGATTAGATTCAATATGAACAAGACCTTTTAACTACTCAATGCCAAAAGCATGTCAGTTATCACATAGGTAAAATATATAATATTCTTCTAATCTACAGCACAGTTGTGCTTATGAAAAAAGATGTGCAACTTTAAATGTACATGGAATAAGGAATTCAAATTGATTTTCAGCTGAACCTATCAATGACACAGAATGTCCAGCATATTTTACATTTTGCTCAAAATGTTTTCTTTTCTTACACTGGTTATTCAAGAGCACTCTTAAAACACCTTTTTCAACTGCAAGAACAGACTTAAAGACCTAATAATGTTTCCTACATTAAATATTTTCAGCACGTTTTTATGTTATCTAATTTCATGGTGTTTTTTTTGTAGTCATATTATATATGTTGTAAAGTGCAAAGAGCTTCTAAAGATTAGACCATTGCTGCCAACCCCCGAGCACAAAAATACTGATTACTTGTGACAAAAATACTTATTTTCAGGAACAAATACTGATTTTTTAAAATTTTAATGCATATGTAACTATACGTATACAACCATCAGTAACTGTGCCTTACATAATTATTTCATGTCCAAGATGCATGTGTTGCACACTTGTACGATTTGGAGTTGCACCATGTTCCATTTGGATGCCCATTCAGAAGGTGCATGAGTGCCACATACTCAAATACAAACTACTTATAGGAGCCCTTTCCACGCCTTGTTTCTTTTTCAATCATTGATTCCAATGTACCAACTTTCATTGATTATCTCAATTCTGAGATTTACTTATTGATCTGTTTTCGATCAAGCATAAGAATGATCCTTGCGATTTTAATGTCTGGAAAACATGTGAAAAATAAATCGCCAGCAACAATAGTAACTGAAAAAGGAAGGTTTATTTCTAAAAGAAATTTAATAAATCAAATTTCGATTGATGTACATTAAGGTTCTCTCTGGCATTTATCTACATCGTAAGTTCAGGCTGACCTGTGTGTGATGAAACCGGAAGCAGATGTTTATAAGCTTTTTCGTGCTCTTGCTTTTCATGGGTGTCTCCATGCCCAATAGCGAAATCATGTTACAAACTTTGCAAAATGTCAAGTTTTCTCCTTTTCTGTTATGTTTTCACAAATCTAAAAGACGGCACAAATGTCTTTCCAGTTGTTTCCTTTTATTTTTCCTGGAGAAAATTCTGAATATTCCGCTTTCCTATTTAACATGATTAGAAGCTGAATATTCCGAAAACGAGATACAACAACAGCGGTAACTATCGCAAAATCCAATATGGCGGATAACAACAGGCATGGTAGCCTCGATTTCGAATGAACCAATTGTATTGTAGAACTTTATTCATATACACAAGTGATATATCATATCAAAATAGAATCAAATGCCCGTTCTAATCTGACAATTCCAAAGAAATTTTATTATTATTTTTTAAAATTAGAAAACATATTTTTGGCCAAAAAAATGTACACCCGTATTCAGGTACAAAATAAGGGACAAATACGGAAAAAACGGGACAGTTGGCAGTTATGTTAGGCTATACAAAATCTTCATTATTATTCAATGCATACAGCATGCTGAAATTTAAGTGAATGTATATCCATATATACTTCGATATAAAACAAATGTCAAAATGCAAAGAACATAACTCTGATCTGCTGTTGTTACTGGCAAATCTGGGTCTATGATGATTGTTTTACACCTAACAAACTGCAGATCTGGGTCCATGCAATTTGCAATTGGAAGCAATTTATAAGCAAATATATATATATAGTTGAAAATTTTCACAACTAGAGTGTTCGCAGAAGTGCTAAAAGGCCAGTATCTGTTTGTATCATCCACTATATTCCTGAAAATACAATTAGCCATCTCATCTTTCTTAATTCTAATGTATGATAATGACAACTGTTATTTTGTAACTTTCAACCATCTTGAATTTGTGTTAGTTTTAACATATTAATTCTGTTGAACAATTACCCTTCCACAAGAGCTGGAATCTCCCAAAGGTCCTCGAGATGGTATTCTACAGGTGTGGGCTGGTTGGGGTCTTGACCCATTCATAAACCCATGAAGATGTGCGGGTGGTGGATGAAGGTGATGGTGATGATGGTGATGGGGCATATGATGACCAGAACTTGAGCACGGGCTGGTAGGTGCAGACTGGCTCTCACGTTCTCTTTCACATTCGGTTAAAACAACATTTGTGATTTGATCACTGGATGACAAATCAGGTGTAGTGGAGGAAACTGGTGTTGATGATTTCTGAATATTGTTATCTGAAACATATTTGTAATTGATCAGATTATCATATCTATAAAAGATCCAAGTATCATATATGTGAGAATTCAGAGTACTCTAAATTTATCACAAAAAGTAAATGCCCTATACTTTACATTTCAACTGATTCTTGTAGGCCTCTTAGAGTTGTTACAAAATAAAGTAGAAACAATTCATCGATATATTGATGCATCGACACAAGATACATATATCTTTACAAGAGAAGGAAACTGTTACAAAATGATATTTACCATATGTTATTTTAGTCTTCAACAGCTATGAATAATTATTATAAATTTGCCTTGCTATTATTTAAATATATAATTCATATGAAACAGTATTTGCAGTCTTAGGCACTCATTTTTATTAGTAAAAATGAAAAAAAGACTATTGAGAATACTCATTTGCCATCTGCAATGAAAACAAAGTGACATGGTTCATAACTTGCCCCCATCTTTAATTCCATGCTAATTATCTTAAACAGCAGCATACAGGATACATTCCAAACGTGTTCCACATGCATAATAAATATAATGAAGTACTTTACTTAACATTTAATAACCAATTTTATGCAAAAGTTTCTACACTGAATTTTATCTTGTCTACATTACTGGATGGACCATGGAAAGCGTGTATGAAATATAGAAGTATATATGACCTAACAGTTGAGTATATTAGATTACTGACAAACTTGGGTTGAAAGGCAAAGTTGTGAATGCACGAACTTGGGCAATGTACCCAAGAACAGAACTGGAACAGTATTCTATGCAAGAAATACCCCAAATAAATGACATGGTGGATGGAGAGGTGGTGGATAGTTTTGTCTGCAGATAATATTAAGTTAAATGAAGCATCAACACAAAAAGAATACATCTCTTCAGGCCTCCCAGTTGCTGTACGAGTCAAAAAACTGACAATGTTTGATCACATTCTCCAACTTGGTCATTTGATTGATTCAACATGACAACATATCTAAATTTAGTTTGTTTGTTTTGTTTTTTTATGGTTTAATGCGATTTTTCAGCACATTATAGGCTATACATGGCAGCCAGTATTGATGGTGGAGGAAGAACCCGGAAAACCTCAGGAAAGAACCACCAACCCACGAGAAGCTACTGGCAAGCTTTCTCATAACTACATTAGCTGAATCTTAGACTCGAACCCAAGCAGAGGTGAGATGGCAGTGATCTGTAATGGACAGCACTTTTGACCACTCTGCCACTCAGTGCCCCCTTCTAAATTTAGTTACAAGCTTATTAACATATACTGGCTGAAATGACATCATGTCTGGCAGAGCAACCATTGTAAACAAAGAGGGAACCAACAAGGGGCCAGAGAAGAATCTATTGTGTGTTGCTCAAACCATATTTAATCAATTAAATTTCAATTTATGCAAAGTTTCTAAATTGAATTTGATCTAGTCTACTTTGGTCAATTTGAAAGCTACACTACTGGTGTGTCACATGGTGAAATATGTTATGTTCAAATCTTATTGGTTGTTACTTCTTGTTCTAGTCGAGGCTAAATAATAACTACCAATCAGGAATTAGTGTAGCTTATTCCCTGTAAGACAAACAGGAAGTACTAACAAAGTAACAAAGAAACTTTGCTCTATATGTCACTGATATATAAAATACTTAGAGATGCTGTCAGTGTGTGATTGCATGAATTGTGCAAACTATGTATAAATTCACACACATTGAGAATAATGATGTGTGAGAACTTCAAATCAAGTCTTGCCTATAAAAATGTGCTTGACGAAGTATAACATTTTTTTAAACCATTCTTCTTGCGACATCTGTTTTGCATGTAGGCAACTGATTACATTTTTCATTATTTCATTCATCACAAGATAAGTTTGCTTCATGTAAAGCAAGGAATGACATATTGTCCTTTCTTATTCAACATAAAGACAGTAGTTTTTAAGCATATACCCACCAATTAAAAACTTAAATGATCTTTCCCTTATAAAGACATGGCTTCAGTGGATATTCAGCAGTTAGTGACCACTGTAAACATTATAAATGTTAGCATCAGAAAAAGATGCCAATTTCAGCTTGGGAAAAGTGTGTTTCTATCACATGAATGACTTCGCATGTTTCACTTAATACATGTAACTCAAATTATGATCCAGTGATTAACACACTGACATTTGAATAATCGATGAATGATGACCACCCATGTAAAGACCAAAACGTCATGCATGATTTACATCCAGATACCATTTCAATAATCAAGTGATCTTAATTTTTTAAAATATATTTATAAGAAATAAAAAAGTCATGTCTATTCTGTACAAGTAGAGAAGGTTAATCAACTTTTTTTACAATATATTTACTCTTGATTTATTCAAAAAAATCTGAAAATATGTGTGCACAACTTGCTGAGAGAGTCACACAATAATGATCTTCTCTTGAACATTGTAAACTTATCCAGGACTTACTGAAAAATAATCTTTTATGTTTAGACAATTAAATTCCAGTTGACACTTTTGTTTCAAAGAAAACCAACAAGAATAAGCTCGAATTCTGAATGTATAAACCATGTAAAACTTGTTTAATTTTAATTACAAATGTACTGCAAGGGACTGGCCATTTAATTTATGCTGCTAGATTGTTTTGTCAGGGACATTTATTGTTTCTTTCATTCTTCACAAGATAAACTTATTTCAAATAAGAAATGGAATGGCATGGTGTCTTTTTAGAATACAAATCTCGAGTTTAAATCACACCTCTATAATCCTGTGATTGGATGACAAGAAATAACACAGGATATTATCCAAGGACTCATTAGGGGTGGATCAGGGCAAACCACCAAGCTAAAAAAATACTGCACACATAAACACAAACCACCAAGCTAAAAAAATACTGCACACATAAACACAAATGTACAGTCACTGGTCAACTTAATTTTGACCAGTTTATTCTTGTTTATGTTTATTGGGTATTATGCACAAAAAGTAAAGAGTTATGTTAAAGTGATAAAAAATGGAATGAATGCAAACTGATGATGACATTTTTATTATCCTGATATATAGTAGACCCATCAAATTTCACTGATTACCTATTATGATATATGTGGGCCTCTCTAACAATGTTAGGTCTACATACATACCAAACCCTGATGAAGAAAAAGTGTAATCCAAGTGGTCAAAAAGTGGAATCCAGGCAGAAAAAGCGTAATCTATTAATAACATGGTAAAATTTCAATAAACAATGATTTATTTGCTCCTCTCATTTCAAGTTTTCATATGTAGCACTTTTAGCTTTACACACACACACATCGACTAGAATCCATCTTAAGACTTTTTGCAACAAATATTAAAATTCTTTCCACACGTCCAGAATTATAGATGTCATGTGATGCTGCACCTGTCTTCATAGTTAGAGGATTCTTTTCTTTGGGGGGGGGGGTTGTCTTTTTATAATCCATCTGTGAAATGTTTGCTCTCATATATGCATAGACTAAAATAAAATATACTTTTTAGCGCCAAATACCTTTAGACTGGTTTTGCAGTAAATATGAATTAGAACAAAGTATCTGCACATAAAGATTAAAATTAGAAAATCAGCCTGTTTTCTCCTCCCTAAGCCATCCAGATGCTATATATAGAATTTGAGGTCGAAAGTTTGAAAGCAGAACAAGATTTGCTATAAATAGAACATGATACTGTTAGAAAAGTGCACGTGCAAGTCCATGGACAAGAGTATTCTTTTATCGTAGATACGTAAAAGCCATCTTTTCTAAAATACGGTCTGGGAGATTAAAGGAATGTTAATAAAAACAAGAAAACAAATAACTGATTTTTTGGGAAGGTGGATATAACGAAAAAGCGTAATCCATATACGTTTACACGTAAAGTGTAATTTTGTGGAAGAAAGCGTAATGGCAGGCATATATGGGTCTAGGTATGTGAATGTACAACTATTCTAATTGTGCAGAAACTACATCTCTTCTTTTAGTCACAGTAACCTTGAAATATGACCCCACTGTCATCCACAAAATTTGTAAAAGTAGATTATAGAAAATTCAAATTAATGCGTCAATATCATCTTTCTTCTTTTAATCGTACTGACCCTAAACTTTTACCCAAAATCAATGAGTTCTTCTTTACCCCAAGAACTAGTGAACCACATCATCCTAACATGGGTGAGATAATGTGTAAAGGCTGTTGTTGTGTATCTTGCTATTTGCTGATCTTGAAGATAAAAACATGTTGTGGTCCTTACCCTCATCTGATTCTGTTAAATCTACCACTACTGTCGCTCGACAAGAATCCTGTCTTCGTCTTGGTCTACAAAAAAGATAAGGATAATACATATCCCAAATTTCTGACAGCTCTTGCAGATATATGTATAGTTAAACCTGAATGTAATCAATGGTTATACAGCTCACCTCTAGGATAATGCATATCCCAATTTTCTGACAGCTCTTGCAGACATATGTATTGTTAAACCTGAATGTAATCAATGCTTACATAGCTCACCTCTACTTTCACTAGTCTACTGTTCATATAATTGGCTTGAAAAGCTATTATCATTGTAGACCCCCACAATTATAATGTTACTGGATGAAAGCTACAGGCACTGATTAACCTTGCAGATACAGCCAGCAGTAAATATTTCACGAATCAATAATTACTTTGATTATCCAGTACAGGTGAGGCCTTACATAAAAAACATTTTGCATAAGTCCACACATTTAATTCCTATATTCATTCACATGTATATACATAGATAACACATCGTAATATATAATATATAATGTAATATGCAGTTTACCACTGAATAAATATATTTATTCATAGTTTCAACTGTATTGATCAGATGGGCATTCTGTGCAGGACAGGATGTAAACAGGATTAGCATGGCTGAAACAATAAAATCATAAACACAAATGCTTAACCGGGGGCCCCGAGTGGCCGAGTGGTCTAAAGCGCTGTCCGTTACGGACCACTGCCATCTCACCTCTGTCTGCGTGGGTTCGAGTCTAAGATTCGGCTAATGTAGTTAAGTGAGAAAGCTTGCCAGTAGCTTCTCGTGGGTCGGTGGTTCTTTCCGGGGTTTTTCCGGTTTCTTCCTCCACCACTAATACTGGCCGCCATGTATAGCCTATATATTGTGCTGAAAAATGGCGTTAAACCATAAAAAAAAAAAAAAAAAAAAAAACAAAAACAAATGCTTAACCAATATTAGTAAAGCATAAATGTAAACCAATGACCTTTGTTTAATGGGTAAAATGATCAGCCAGAGCAAAATTTGAAATATTGGTCAAAGTAATCTCCTTTTCAGTACACGGTAAGAAGAGAAAAGAAAAAAAGCGTTATCTCACTAAGTTTCATGATTCCAGGTTGTTGTTTGGGTTTCGCAGTGCCAGATAGGATATAAATAGCATGCAGTA
This sequence comes from Unio delphinus, assembly GCA_029339505.1. Lineage (NCBI taxonomy): Eukaryota > Metazoa > Mollusca > Bivalvia > Unionida > Unionidae > Unio > Unio delphinus. Next base: position 2,252,203 of record JAQISU010000243.1, on the reverse strand, counting down.
TAACTGGTGAAATAAGAACAAGAAACCCATAGGAAGCTATTGGCAGGCTTTCTCACATACCCCCACTGGCCAAACCTAAGACCATGTGGATATGTGAGATGAAAGTGATTGGTAAAGGCATGAGCTTCAGCCTACTGATTCCAGATGTACATTTGATAAAACAAAACTGTAAAAGCAAACACTATCAGGAAACAGGTTTTTGCATGAAAGAATCCTAAGCAAGATACTGGTTAAATGCTTGAATTTGTTTGAATTTAGTCAGGTCAGATTCCAGGAAAGATTCCACCTAGGAAATCAATGCAAGTGATTTATATGCATATGCAAGTCAAAAATGGACAATAGGTCAGAGAGGTGTGTTATGACCAAGATCTTTCCTACCATGAAAAGAATAGTAATAAGAGCCAATATTTCCTAATCTAACAAAACAGGCAAAGAAAAGTTACAGAAGCACTCAAAGGGACAATGATTCTGATTTTGCATCAGGCCCTTAAAACATGCCACTTTCATTCATTAGCCTTTCAAGTGGAGGGCCTTTTGGCTTGTGCAATGGTTTCCATGGTTGAATATTTTCTGCTGCTAGGCTCTATGAACATGAGCTAAGCATGAAGGAGAAGCTGGTCTGGGGCAAGGATGGAATATGTGTGCAGAAAATGGCAATCACAATCACTTTTCATTCTTGGCCCCTCAATTCTGTATAATATTGAAGGGTGGAGGCAATGGGACACAGGCCGTCTTAATAGAGAAAAAGTATGTGAAGCACACAAATGATCAAATGTCCAGACAGAATGATGAGTTGGGGTGATTTAGGGGGTGATGCCCTATTTGAGGAGGTATGTCAACACCATCTAGTACAGTGATATGATCAACTCCATCTTGTTCTAAGATGGTTGCTCCAAAAATAAGATGACTGCTTTCATCTCCAAGTAATTGATGTAGAGACCCTACCCCTCCAGACCCAACTGGTCACTGACAATGTCCAAATCCAGTAACAAATGGTTTGCTCAACATCAATGCTTGTGTTTGTACACATGGTCACTTTCAGGTGGAGCTGTTCAAAAGTAATGATGACATTCTATGGCTCAACCGACAAGACATAAGAAGGCAGAAACTATAAGGTCACAGAATAATATAGGTCCAGGCTGGAAAGTCTTAACAGTATAGTTGGCAGTCAACATGGCATAAAAACTGTGGTGTGGCCAGATGGTTTTGATAAAGAGTTTGATAGCCAGAAAGTACAAGAAGCAGCCAGGCCATCAGCAAACACTGAGGTGTGGTCAAATGGTGGATCAAGAACTAGATGGTTGGAAGGCAGCCATGATGGCATCAAAATTGGGGTGCAGCTAGAGGACACAGCTCATTCAAATCACCTTTAAACCCCTTACACCCAGACTTCCAAGGGGTGAAAAATCCTCAAAAGTTTTCAAATTGATGACTAAAACTGGAAGATAAAAGGATGTTGAAATGGGTATTCAAGCTATTTATATGTCTAATGCACCCAGACTTAAAGGCTCTAAAGCCATGCCTGGTCATGCAAAGTCCTTTGACAGAACACGTTTATAACATTAGTACTCTGTCCTTTGATTTCCAATATTACTCCTGGTTCTCACAGTTTTTCTTAGAACTGTCTATCGAATAAATCGTGTGTGTGTGTGTGTGTGTGCGCACGCGGAAAGTGCTATTCATGGTTTCTGTAGAAGAATGCTTGATAATAGTAGGCAGAATTAATGTGTGGATAAAGTGCCATAACTCTTGCCCATTAGCACCCCTTTTACACGTGTTTACCTTTTGCTGTGAGCTAACAGGACATCATTCACTTCACCTCCTCCTGAACTCTTCCTGAGACCAAGTGGATTATTGTGCTATTTTCATTCCATCCATTGAGGATTTTGTTATTTTGAGGTTATTAAGGGTTGTTCAATATTATTAATTTCATTTGCATTTTGTCCGTAATTATGTGAATTTTTTTCACCAATGCGCACACACACACACACGTGATTTATTTTTGTCTTTGGAAGGACATGATTCAGAAGGCAGGAGAACTTTTATTTCTAATGTTAATGTGATTGGGAAACGTATTCAAACAAGAAATGCTGTTTGTTTTCTCTACACTGAAGCCATCATCAAGGATGTGTATAAACTAATAAATAAGTTTGATCATAAGCTATCAGATCTTTGCATGGTTTGTTGAATTAATCACTTGAGCCCTTCATATCAAACTATTCAGTGGTCATGATGCAATAGCTGACATGTATCAAAGCATGTGATTACTTTTACATAAATATAATTATATTTGTCATAATTAAAAGTAATTTGCCACAAATAGAACTATTTTTAAAAAAATATGTTCTAATTTTGCAATAAATTTATAATGAAAACTGAAAAAATGCTTTTTAATCAGTAAATTTGTACCTCATTATTTTGTAATTTCTGTACTGCTTTCTGATGATGTACATTTAAAATGCTTGACAAATTCAATGGCTAACAGTCTGTGGCAAATCAGCTTACCAGGCTCATACAAAATATACATTCCTTGCCATGAATTCTTAACAAAATAAAATTTAACAAATATTACAGCAGTTTCGACAAATGTTCTTTTTATTCACTGATTTACCTGCTTCTTTCAATGTGTACAACTTCCACATCACTGTCATCCGATGTCGAGTTGATACTGACATCAGGAAGAACTGGGGAAGCTCTTGTTTCCTCTCCCTGTCCATGGTATCGAAGAAAACCTGTAGGATCATCCCGATCGCTGTAATTTGTCAGATCAATGCTTCCATCGGCCAAATGTGAACAGTGATCACCAAATTCTGAGTCCCTGCCTTCTGTATTATCTGTGCAGAATTGATTACACTGGAGTCCCCTTACAGGGGAATCATGTATAGTTACATCTGATTCCATCAGAAGGAGTCTATTCTCACTTGTTGGAAAGTCAAATCTTGGACTGTTATAAGTTCTACTACGTGCATAGTTATGAGAATTTCTTGGCAATGAATTTGCCAGGTTGAGTTTAGTAGATGTCTCTAGCTTGATTGATTTTGGTCTTGTTAAGATATGAGAGGCCCCATTACCTGTGCCTATGACATCATGACTATTCTGTGGGTATTCAATAGATTGGATTGTCATGACATCAACATCTGATTCTGTCTCACTTCCTGAATCAACATTTGTCTCCATTCTTTCTATTGCTCTTTTGGAGACTTCATTAGATTGTGCAGATTTTGGCTTACTATTTGGATTGTTTTCAATGTTAGAAAATGCTGAAGCAGTCTGAACTGGACTGATTCTCAAACTTCTAGGTTGTGCTTGACTGGTTTCTGATGACAAGCTAGAACAGCTTGTATGTTTGCAAGAATCATTACATTTCTTACATTTTTCACCTTTCATGCCACCTGAGTAATGCCTATTTACATGACTATTTATTTCAGTTCTACTTTTGGAAGGCTTTGGAAGATTAAACAAGGAATAAGGATCCATATCTTCTGATGTATTTGGACTAGAATCATGGCTATTTGAACCCCAAGCATTTCTCACATGCCGATAAGAACCATGGCCAAAATCTTGAAGTTGCACTATATTTTGTCCAAGATGTGTTACATCTTCTGAGGTTTCAGTCTGGGGACAGTTTCTGCTGTGAAAGTTGAATTCATCATTATCACTGTCTTCTGATGTTGAACACATATCTATTACACTAGATTCTCGAGAACTTTCTGCAGATTCAGTACTGAGATCAGAAAGATGGGTCATATAAGATCGGAACTGATCTGTCAAAGGACCTGTCATGTTGTTATGATTTGAAAAATGATGTTCACTAGTGGATGTTTCACTTGTGTTATCTTCACAACTCTGATGGTGATCTGGAAAGGTATATTTTTTCAATGTATAAAACTATTTAGTGTTCTTATTTGTTACAGTACAAGCCTAAAATTATAAATGCAACAAATTAAGCTTAATATGTGACTACAAAATTATTGCATTTGTGAATAAAAATGCAACCAGATAATGTGAAATAACAAAATGCCAATAATGTTCCAAACGTTTGAAAGACTTAAGAAAATTTCAAAAACTTTTCAAGGCACCTGAAATGTCTTTCTCTACTTGATAAACTTTTCCAGGATTTCCATGACTACATGAACCATTTGCATTAAAAAGTAATTCATCACCTAACTCTGAAAAAAGATACTGATGTAATACTTGACCCAACAGAAAAGGACTCCATAGAATAAGGTTAAATTGCTCCACCATGGCATAATTATATATAAAAAAAAAAACAACTTGCAAAGTATCAAGATTGAGAAAAGATGGTTGCTGTGACCTTTTTGGCCTATGGTGAGTGGTGTAAATCTCCAAGATGAATATTAACTGTACGTAAAATAGCAACAGAGAAATTGAGTTAAACAAAATAGTTGAGCATAACCAATAGAACCTGAAAAGTGTGACACACATTTGCCTGTCTAGTCTATCAGGGTTTTACTGCCTCACTAACAGCACTTTGTAGTTTGTTTTCATGTCGAATAACATCGTAACGAATGTCAAATTATCAGGAATATCTTACACAACTGGCAACTAAAATAACGATACTTTTCTACATTGTAGTCATAACATCTTAGTCGGACTTTACTTAGTCTGATGTCTTTTCTCTAATAAATTCAAATTCGCACAAAAAAAGGGACCTCATTTTTTGTAGGCCAACATTTCAGTTAGCTGGAAACCAATGAATGCCAAAATTGGGTTAAGTTGAAATATTATTCTTTAAAGAAACAAATAAAAATATATTATGCCTATTGAAACTGGAAGCAATATTTTGTTTCATTCAAGAAACATATCCCCACATGAACCTACTTCGACATACCTCAACCGCAGTCACATTTCAATAAATTCAAATGTACGTCAAGGGAACATGAATGTGTCCATTTGCTAGAATCTGATTTTGATTCCACCAGAAGAAAAACAGCACAGTAAGTATATTAATTACATAATAACAGTGTATCCCTTAGGGGTCCAAGATTGAGAGTCAAAAGTCTCCTTGGTGTCAAAACTATGGGTAAAATAAAAAAACTGAGGGTCTCTAAAGGGAAACACTGAACAATCTGTGGAAAAGTGTTGAAATGGGCTGCCAAGTGTGAGATAATCCTGAAACTTTAGACTACTTTCTCTAATGTCAACTGACACTGGAACATACTACACAAGCCCGTTATTTGGGTGGTTAGACAAAGCATCAAAATAATAACATGTGCTATGTCTTACATTGTATGAATACTGCCTGTATTGAGCAGTACAAAGATGAAAGTAACTAGGGAAGTTTCACGGCTATACACAGAATGGTGCCTGATAAATGTATGTAAAATCACAATGCTGCCACATATGCCATAGGAATGTGATGTCTCACTTATGATTCACAGGTGAGAAAAATGTTGACCAATGTTTCTTGTACTACAGAACTCTGACCCTTACCCACCAAACACCTTATTCTGTTTAATTGTAATAGTGATGTAATGTAAATTGGATTAATGCTGGAATGTGCATTACCAGCATAATTAATCTTATATTCACAATGTTTATAAGATTATGAAACACATTTTCATGCAATGTTTGTGATTTGGAAAATACAATGTGTATACATAAAAAAACTTTAAATAAAAGTAAATTACCTGACAATGTTGTTGGTGTCATAGTATCCAGTGAAACTACATCAACATCTTCTTCAGGTGCTGACCACATTTGCTCATTTATGTTATTTATTCCTGCAAGTATTTATATCAATCTATATTACTTACTTGAAATCAATAATTAATAACACATCTCTTAGGTGTAAATCATAAAAGACTTCTCTTGTTATTTTTATGATTCTAACCTTCAGTGTTTGGGTTATTCATTATCCAACTGTCACTCATGCTGTAAATCAATGTGCTATAATTACAACAATATTTACAGTTTTCCAATATCAAATTTTAAATCAAAGCAAAAAAATTGTTACATTCAGGATCTATGGCTTTACTGCAAATAATGACAGGCTGCATTGTATCATCTAATCCAGTGGTGGACAAACTATGGCCCGAGGGTCGCATGCGAACTGCCAAGGGTTTTCATGCGACCTAGGAACAAGTCCTATATTCACGCTATTTAATTTTCTCATGGGTAAAATTTCTTTCTACTTTTGAGAGAAATGTAACCACGCGATGCCAAATACCCACCCAGTGGGAAAAGCCATAAAAATTTCAATAGACTTGTTTGGCTTGTTTCACAATCTATTCATATATCTATGATTTTTTTTCCAACTGGTGGGTCGATCGAGGTGCGTGCAAGGGCGCATGCATTGTCTTTAACTGTTCACACGCTCATGACTGGCTGAGTGCATCATCAGTGTCTTTTGACTGTGTGTCATCGGAACCAGCAAGCTTACACGCAAAGAAGATTTTTTCAACAGTGTATGCACCCGCCATGGCAGACAAGTGACTCGCAGTTAACACGAAACTGTTTAAGTTAAGAATTTACAGGTATTGACAGTTCCGTATCAATCTATACATGTCAAAAAGCTTTTATTATCTGCCAAAGTTTACCCAAAATGAGTTGTTTGATGATATCTAGAAAGCGAAAAATTGAAGAATATTGCTGTGCATTTAACAAGGAGTGGACTGACATGTATTTCTTTACTGATGTTGGAGTTAAAGCTGTGTGTTTGATTTGTCAAGACACTATTGCCGTTTTCAAGGAGTTCAATATGAAATGTCACTTTCAAACTTAGCACAGTAACTTTTGATTTTTTTATTATCAAAACAAGATCGCGCATTAATTCGCACCGAATCTCTTTATGTTACTCTGTTTATCAAATAAATGTGCTTCTTTTGAAGTTTAGGTTTTCAAATATTAACATATTAACAACTGAAAATTAATTATGATGTTATTTAGAAAAACGTTTTTTGTTTTTGCTAATCCAAATATTAATTATTTTACTTAATGAACTATGCGGCTTGCTAAAGCTGTAAATTTGTGCAGCCCATGCACTGGAAAGTTTGCCCACCTCTGATCTAATCGGACTCTAAATATCATAAAAAATTACATTGTTTTGAAACTCTCTAAACATGCGATATGAAAGCCATCATGGATGCTTTTTAGATTTTTATTACCAATCAAACAATCAGCCTTTGTGCAAATACAATAAAATTAACACATGAGAAAATAAAAGTGTTACTAGAAGGATAAAAAAAAATACATTTTGGCATTCTAATGTGTCATATAAAAGTTTGCCAGTCTGCTCATGGTAATTATATTTCTTCTTGTCAAAGGAAAATGCTGGATGTTTAGAATAAGCCCAGAAGAAAATGGTTATAATCATGTATTATCATTACTTCTTTCAGATTTCTGGTCACACTTGAAGTTTAAAAATAGATACACATAATATATTCCAGGTGGCACATTTATCTGACTAACCGAGTGTCTGCTCCACTACAGCTTCTGCATGTGCTTCCAGAACTGCAGGGTTAGCAGCAGACTGGTTCCCTGTTTCACCTGCTACCACGGCAGAAAAGCTGCTGGTCTCACCATTTACCACCAAATCTCCCGAACATTCATTCTGTAAAGATGAAGAATAACTGCAATGATTCACCAAAACAAATCCTCATGCTCTTCACCGTATAATCCAAACTAACTTCTCATTCATTCCCCTGTTTCTCAATCCCAAACCCCACAAATAATGCAAATGGATTATAAATGAAAAACTATCAAATGGCTATGTCAGCAAATACAAAGTCATACCTTTGAAAATGTTACTGTAATTTAACATTCTGGACTATCAGTCTTTAAATTCCCTTCCCAGGAATGCCATATAAAGACACCAATACAGACAACCCTCTCTATGACTGCCACTAGAGAGGCAACACATCTACAACAGTTTGTGATCATTCATCTGGGGTTGAAGTCAATGTGGTAATCAAAATGACATACAAAGAGAGGATATTATTATACATGTATTCCAGATGATGGTTAAAACAAAACATAGAAACATCTTAATGTTTTTTGGCCATGACAAAAGGGACAAATTCAAGTGCTGTTTAGTCAATATACATGGAGAGAAATATACTTTGTACATTAATAATGGCCAAATGTTGATACTGTGTATACAGATGAATTACAAATAATCAAACTGTCGGCAATAAATGCTGTTTTCTTTCATGCATCATTTGGGAGAAAAGATTAGTTCATTCATAAATCATAAAGAAATATTCCTTATTATGACAGACAGAGAGAGTAAAAATAACTGTAAACTATATAGTGTGCAAGACATTTATTCAACATATACAGCATGATTTTATTAATTTACCAATGAAGGATATCAGATATGACACGTTTATTGTCAAGAGAACTGTGTGAATTGGCATTAGATTCTTAACAAATATGTTTCTGTAATGGTAGCTATCAAACTATAGTTGCATTAAGACAGATTCACACAAATGTATTTGTTCCTGTGCACAATGCTTCCCCTACCAATCCAATGATGTTACAACCAACATCATTACTTGTCATACACAATTAGAACTCAACATTATCTCAATGTTTATATAATAAATGGTATTGGTCCCTTAAACTACTTAATTAGTCATCATTAGTCAAGATTTGATTTTGTCATCAATACAGTCTGAAATGACTCTAGATTTCATTTTTGTAGAACATTGTGACAAATTATTGCTTTTATGTCCTAAAATATTGAAATTATTCATTAAATGAATTCAAAATTAAGGTCAGTAGTTCTCATTCCCAAACCCTTTAACTTCAAATCAACTAGGTCATATGGTATTGAGTTTCAAGTTACATGGTAACATGTTTCTTCTTATAAGCATGCAAACATAGAAATAAACTTCAAAAAGACATATACCAGTTCTATATTAATGTTTGAACAATTAAATAGGAATACCAGCAAAATATCTGGTGTGAAAATGTCCAAAATGTTTTATATGTGCATCAATATGGAATTCATTTGTATATATCAGGGTTCGGTAGTCCACTAGCCCAAGGCTAGCAGATTTCCTGTCAGACTAGTAACTATCATAATGTTATTAGTCCGATGGGCTAGTAAGTTTTGTTTATCAACATTCAGGCTTTGGTTATTCAATACCCTAATAAAGATGTGACTTCAGCATATATTCTCTTTAGAATTATCGCAGTGACCGTTGTAAACAGTCATAAAATATTAGCACGAGAAGATGATGTCAATTTCTGCCTCAGAAATGTGTTTCTATTACAAGAAGCCATCTGATTTTGTGCATTTCGCTTAACAGCACCAATCATGGTCCCGTCCTTAACTAACAAAGGATGTTTGGTAATTGATATCCTAATTAATCTGACTGCAAATTAAATTAAAAATAACATGGTTTCATACTTTATTCACGCGACCACAGTAACAAACTAAAAAACTACAACTCATGGCATCAACTATTCAAAAAAAATAGTTTGCATACTTATTTGTTTTTTTTGTTTTTTTTGCTTGCTAGCCAAATGCGCCAACAGTCACAAACGGAAAACTGCATAATTTACATTTGCATCGAAATAATTATAAGAATTGGATCAATTTATTATGATCACATTATTGACACATCATTTCCATGCAACTACTTTTTCTATGACAATAAAAATTGTTTTTTTTTAAAATACATAAATATTTTTCCAATACACGACTGAACAAATAATTGAATACATGTGAATATATCCAAGCAGAATGCTATACATTTGTTGGGAAAAAAAATCTTTCAGCATGGACATCTAAGATCTGAAAATTTTCCTGCTTATTATTAATTTCAACAGTACATTGAGGTCCGATTAATTAAGAACACTTACAAAACTTACGCTATTAACGACAAGACCGTAATTGGAGTAGTTGAATACAACACGCAGAGTCAGATGGCTTCGTTTGATAGGAACAGATTTTCCAAGGTGAAACTAACATTATCTTTTGATGTTAATACTTTATAAACAGTGTTTACAATAGGAAGATGTAATTTAATGTGGGGGGGGGGGAAGGAGCAAAGAGGCAAGTGCTTTGAAACGTGTTTCTTGCTTGGATTTTCTTATATAAAGGACACTCTCATTCCTTTTCTTACTTTAAATAATTCACGTCAGCTATACTGTAACATCTCGTATTTCAAAAAGAGGCTCAATTCCCGCCTTATACGACAGGCAAAATGTGGCATTTTATTGAAGGTGTTCAGCCTCCGGAAAAAATCAAAAGTTGAATGAAAATGACATAAAAGAGAGGAATAATTCTTATGATAAAGAAAAGCTTAATCGGCCGTTTCAAAAGACATGGACAAAAAACAGAGAATGGCTGAATTATGATGAGGACAAGAAAGTTATGTGGTGTAACTGGTGTACAGAATTCACAAAAACAGACACAGAGAAAAAAATCCAGTTTTAATGCGGGTTGTTCGAACTTTAAAATTGAATCGGATATGAAAATGGTGAAGAGTGACTGGATATCTTGCTTGAGACCTTGGGTTCTGTCCGACCTATTCTTTATAATGTTCCATAAAAATGACATTCCAACATATGATCCATCACCAGCAATACATTCGTGGAATGTGTCAGAGACGGGTAAGGAGGCCAGAAAAAAAAAACCATATGTTCCCAGATTGCAGGTGGAGGACAAGAAAGGCCATCTGGATTCCTTTCTGGAATTGGATCCAGATTATCTTTAGAAACAAGAAATGTTAATTGACTGATTGATGATTTGAAGTAGGATTTATATTTCTGTACCTCTGCATTTCATAATACATGTATAATACTATTCATGAACGAAAATTGTTGTTAATCTCAATACAAGTGTGTGACATAGTTTTGTGGACAGGACTAGTAAATGTTTGGCAGGACTAGTAAATTTTTCAGTACCATAGTCCTTCTGGCTACAAAGAAATTTGTGTTAAATTCAAGCCCTATATATATATATACCTTTTAAAAAGTTGTTTACTCCAGAAGACAATACACTGTTGGTGATGACTGCAATCAAAATGTCTATTTACAATTTGATTTTTTTTTTTACAAATGGAACAGCTATGGTAAACCATCTTTCCCAATTCTGACGATTCACAACAAGCATATGCACATACAACAAGCATATGCATTTTAAGTTATAATAAGGAAGACAGGTATGTAACATTGACAATCCTGCAAATAAACATCTCAATGGCAAAAACGGATCCCAAAATAAATGTTCCGTCCTCTCATTCTTTTTTTGGTATGCTCATTATGTTTGCTTTTTTTTACCTCTCTCACCACACACACCAACAAATATACTCAAAAGTTGTGAGGAAAAGGTTTATATTAGAAAACTGTGTAATGAAAAACATTGAGATTGATAATGACAAATGTAAGCAAACAGATGAAATGGCATAGTTAAAAAACATTGATTTCAGGGTTATTTTTAATTACAATCTTTGGACAGATGATACAAGAAATAAGACAGAAAAAAGAAATAGTAAAGAAAAACATAACTTAACTCAATGGTAGGAAGAAAACAGAAAAGAAAGTTTATAATTAAAAATCAAAAAAGGTAAATATTATGCTCCCAAGAAGGTTTAAACAGCTGACTGATGATGTAGTAAATCTTGCTCCATACCCCTAGACCACTTGCATGTCTTGAATCTGTGATTGGCAAAATATTATATATACATAGTTTGTTGTATGGAGTTCTTTTTAGGTCTGATCAATTGCTGTTAACAATTCAGTTATCAAATTTTTAAACAAATACTTTGATATGTGTCTTTGCATTACCGTCTTGGAGAAATTTCCTAACACTGAAATAAAATCTGTTTCTTCAATAACTATATTACAGTACACCATTTCATTTTTTATCCATTGTACTGTCAGCTGGACAATGAAAATCTATTCAGAAGAGGTTACTGTGAAGTTTTGTACTGAAGTAATTCATCAAATTAAAAAGATACATTGTTTTATATTTTTCATCTTCATGACATTATCTTTGAAACCATGTTACTATTTGGAAAATATTTTGTAAGCTGCATCATGTTGTGGTGGTGGGTTGACTTCCTTCATGTGCCTCTTCTATATTTAACTTACACTCACCCCAAACTTTAGAGAATCAGAATGTCCCAAAACAATCTCACAAAAAGGGAAGAAAAAAAATAAACAAATAACAGAAAATACATCTGAAGAACATGACCCAAAAGCTTGGCAGCTCGTTCAAAGACTTAACTAGCTGCAGAGTGGTGAGAAAATGTGCTGATATTTACAATGACTGATTTCAGAGGCAGAATGACCTACTGATCTACTTGTATATAAGAGTACATCCAATAAACAACTTTAGATTTCATAATTGTGTTTGTTTCCAAGTGTAGCCAAATAAGTAGTGCATGTGACCTCAAAATCAAGGCATTAAGAGTTAGACAAAATGCTGTTAGCAAATTTGGATAAGAAATTTGGGGTTAAACAGCAAATTGACAAAGATTGTAATGAAATTCAACCGAGTGCTAGAAGTTGTTAGAACTGACATTTCATGTGTAACGCTATGTGTGATGCTAGGAATAAGACCTTTCTTTGACCTGACATAATTCACTCCTGCTCTAATGGACAAACAAGGGATACATGTCAGTGCTGTAAAGAAGTCTGAAAATGAAACTCAATGGAAAGCACTGTTTTTACTCATAGCTATTTATGGTATGCCGAATTTGATTCTGGTTGGTTCTAACTGCCTAGAAGACCTGTATGACTTTTACAACAGAAGTAGTTCTAAGCCACAGTTAATGCATGCACAAAAGATGCATTGAAGAGTTCCTACCATGGGTAGATAACAATTACTGAAATGTGTTATAATAATGTTAAATGATATCACTTAGGCATTATTTGAATCCATTTGTGACTCGAAAACGTTAAAGTAATGCAATTATTTCTGTTGTCTAAGCATACATCATATTATTGTACCATCCAGAGAACTGTATAATCAAACACATGATCATGTTAAATATGTTTGTCAACAACTGTCAACAGTACATGTATTCTCTAAAAAAATTTGCAGGTTCTGTGCTTTTAGCTATGTCCATTACGGACATAGCTAAAATCACAGAACCTGCAAAGTTTTGCCAAAACAAGTGAATCTTACCTCAGCTTTTGTTTCCCGGATTGGAATTGATTCTTGCCAATTTGAACTACCATCTTCATTCACAGACATCACACTGGGCTCCATCACTAGACCACAAGTTCAAGAAATGTCACAATTAACTGAAGAATTTCATTATAGTGACTTGTTTTATGTAGAGCCAAACCTGTAAATAAAATAAAAAAGATGGTTAACAAGTACATCATAAACACGTAACTTGAGACTTGTTTCCTTTCTTAATCCTTTGAATATCAATTTTGTAGTTATTGCATTTTCTTTTCTGTAAGATCTGAACTTCGTCCATATGTGTGAAATCTGTCCATACAGAACAGGAAATGTGTTCATACAGAACAGGAAATCTGTCCATACAGAACAGGAAATGTGTTCATACAGAACAGGAAATAAGAAAAATGTGTTCATACAATGCAGATCTCAATATGATGAAACTTAACCACAAGTGCCTAGTTAAACAGGAGTCACAACTCCATAAAACCTGTCAAAAAAAGGCTTAAATTAAACCAGACTTGCACTGTAGGTCATCTAAAAAGGTTCAATCCAGCCTTCAACTCATTAATATTATATTAATTCTTATTTAATTCTAAGCCATTAAAAATGCAAAGTCCCAGTCCCTTGGTCTACTATTACTATCAAATTGTTATGCTTATGACGACGTCGAGATAAAATATTAACGTACATGTCGACAGAAGCCCTTGATCCCAGCTTTAACAAATCCTTTGTTTTCTAATCATCAACAAACTGCCAGTTCCAACCCAAACTTTGTTCAACAATTAGTTGATCTTGCCGCCAGGCTTTTCATGTGGCAGTCGGATATAAAAAAAACATTGCACAGTTTCTCACCACTCTGCAGCTAGTTAAGTTTTTGATCTTGCCGCCTAGCTTGTGGGTCATGTTCTTCAGATGTACTCTTACAATGACAACATGTACATCTGTGGGTCTTTCAGCCACTGAATTTTCTGATTGTAAATATCAACACAGCTAACCCCAATCAACATGTGGTCGAGGCAGGACTAGCAAGCCCTTAAATTTGACGTCCAGGAAATTGATACATACAGAAGACTCCTGTATACACATGATTTTCTGAATCCCATTTATAAAAATTGTGTGAAAATACAGATTACGCCATTCCGAGACCTTTGAAAGTGATCGGTGATTCAAACAAGTATTTTTTTCCTGTGAAAGTTTTGCTTTTAACTTTATTTACATTTATGATGGCTACCAACAGCAGGGTAAAACGCAAATTAAATTTACAGTCTCTGGATACTAAATATCTAGATGTTAAGGAAGTTAAGGGATGAACATCTCACAAAGAGGTCTGTGAAATTTTTTCACTTAAAAATAACCTGTTCAAGAAGGATGAAATTGTTGAGTCTATAAAGAAAGACGCAGTTGAAGGTAACTGTGCTCCCCAAAGGAAGAAGCAAGACGGCTACATTTGAAGATGTGGAGGAAGCATCAAAATGGTTCAATGAAGCATTATCGGAAAAACTTAGTGTGGAGAACTTCGTTGCAACAAGTGGTTGGTTCAGTCGCTTTAATGTTCGTCATAACATCGGATACAAAAGTATTTGTGGAGAATACATGCACTGTTGACAGTTTTTCACTTCCCTGTGAATAGAGGCCAATTTAAGTACATGTACATGAAGCATGTAAATGACAACTATCCAACCATGTGCTAATGCCGACGATGAATATCGTATAATGGTTTTCGTATCAGGATGTGATCAATGCAATATTTTAATTTGGATTTTACTATACAAAGGTAACCAAAATGTAATTTGTCAATATGCAAATGTATTTCACACTGATTCTGTCTTCGTGTGCTAAAAAATTTCCATTGTTTACTCAGTGTGTAAATGCTATTCACTGGTGACGGGTCACCCTTTGCTGATGAATTTTAACTTTTATCTTTTTTCAGTCCGGCAATATTTCCTCAGGCCAGAGGATGTCGACATAAACGGGTAGGACTGTATCACCATCTGTAGGCATTTTGTCAACTATTGTTATATACAATGTACTAAGAATGTTGATTGGAAAGAAAATTTAACAAAACATAAGGCTTCATACTAAACAATAAAAATTTCATGATGTTGATTGAAATTTCCAGGTACTACCTACTGTTTTTGACAACAAAACCAGGGATATATCAAGTTTTTAATTAGATCACAATTTACTTACCTAACTTTAAAAAAAAAATACAAATATTTTTGGTCTATTCTAATATCTAAAAAAAGGTAGCATTCATGGCTGGTACCAGATTATCAGCTGATTAACAAGTTATCAAAGGAGTGGTCTATACTCTATGTTAAGTTAACTAATTCCTAGATGACTATCCATGTTAGTGCCAAGAATCCTATCCATACACTTTATATTTTACTTCTTTAACTACCATGCATTGTGACACTTTGCATGACAGGTCAGTTAAGGCGGAATGTATATTATAATACTACTGGGATCACCCTACCAGGTGAAGTGGTTAACTCCAACGTTGGCCGTTTCAATTCGGTTGGAAGTTCATTCAACTTTAATGCTTCGTAGTGCTATCTATTGACAGTTAAGGAAATGTTTTATTTACAAAAAAGAACTTAAAGGAACAAAATGGTATGAAGACATGTACATTTGCTCATGTACATGTTACTGGGTTGTTTCCAACAAGTTTAAAAACATTTTCAACTGCTTTTTAATAATGAACTTCATAAAATTAAACAAAACTCTTGTCTAAGGGTAGATGGTCAAACATTTGTACTAACTTGTCAGTGCTCAGAAAAATATAAGTTCAAAGTGCTCAAAGTCACAAGCCCAAACTACAATTTCCATAAAACCAAAATTTCAAAATGTAATATAAGTTTGAGATTTGGAGTAAAAAGGACATGTAAATCCTGGTTCAAAAAGTTTGTATTTGTGCCTATTTGTAGGTCTTCACAGTACATCAGCATAATTCTGACCATATAGTGACAATATGCAATATGATGATGTAAAATCAAACTCAGCCAATGAGTGATCAAGATCAACCACTTATCAAATTTGATAATAATAATGAATAGATTTATTGTCCAGAACTCCACTAAATAATGAGAGAGAATGCTGATAATCAAAAACTTGACCAAGGTCCCATCAATATAAAACTGTCCATCAAATTTGGGTGCAATACAAAAAATGGTTTTGCCCAGAGTTTTGAATGTTAACACATTAACCACTAGCAACGACTTTACGGGGCATGAGGTAGTAGCATACTTCCATGGTCTGTAGCATCAAGGTCATGCAAGATACACTAAAGAGGGTGGTATTATAAAAAAGTAGACAGATGTAGCCCTACAATGATAGCAAATAATCTGGACATTTTAGTTGCACTACAAAATAAAGCAGGAAAAACCTAAGTATTTGGACATGTTTTTTTGTCACCCAAAGTTTGCCAATGGTTGGAATCCTAATTTGTATCCAGATTTTAGACTTTATGGCCTCAGATCTACGACAGACCGGTCTGAATCGTACACAGACAGGTGAACCTGTACAAAAAGTAGGATACGGTGGACATTTTGAAAAAAAGAGTCTTCTCCATATGAAAATTGTGCAAGTTAAGCACACACACAAAAAAAAAAATCCATTTTTCACCTTTTGCTCATGCACCAGCAGACTATCCAATGAAAAACATTTCCTTTAGCACAAATAGACATTTGTCAAACAGAATATTGCCTGGAAATCAATGTGTTAGGATGTATTCATAAATAGTTCTCAAAATGTGTTTTCTACTCCCATTTCATGCGAAAAAAGCAAAAATCTCCAGGGGTTAATGTGTTAAGACTATAAAAGAACACGGTGGCCATTTTCAAACAGCTCGTTTGTTCCAATAGCAACCAAAAATAACACAAATAAATAAATGCCGATCCCAGAAGGCAAAAGACATGTAATAGTACAGTTGTGTTAGCTTTCTATACAATATTAATGTTGCAAAACAAGTAATATTAACTGTAATTTCACGTACTTTTAGCAATGTCAGAAAAAAATGCCAAAATTGGGTTATGCTGAAGTTTGCTACTTGAACAAAACGAATAAAAAATATATTGATATTAAAGAAAATGTTTGAATTGCATCATTTTCTTTTTTTCATCATCCTTTCAACTGATTTTGGTATTCCTGGCTTTCATAACTTTCCAGCCAGCTGAAATTTAGGCCATAGGAACTGAAACATGTCCATTTGCTAGTGTGGGAATTTGAATTTATTAGGAAAAAGACATCAGAGTAAGTAAAGTCTGACTAAAACACAAGTTTAATTTATAGAAAAGTGCTGATACGGACTGACAAAAGTGTGAGATATTCTTGAAAATTTGACTTATTGTTCTGATTTTAATCGAGATCAGAATATGTTAAACAGTGCCTTTATTTGGGCAGTAAGACTCTGATTCCCAAAACATAAATATAAGCCTGGCGGGCTTAAATTATAGGACTTTCAAATATATCTATATGGTAGATATAATGTGGAATTAATTGCCCACTGAAATTAGACACAAAGACCAAGTGATTCCTTTCAATAGAGCTCACTTTTTTTTTGACTGCAAGAACAAAACTTGAAGACCTAAACACGTCTCGTACCTTAAATATTTTCAGCATTTATTGTTTTCAAATTTCATGGTGTTTGTTTTTGTTTACTGACTTCATATTATTGCAGATGTTGTAAAGCGCTTAAGGCTTCTGAAGATCAGGCGCTATACAAAGTCCTCATTATTATTATGGTAGCACAATTGTAACACCCCTGAAGATCTCCATCATATCTTCAACAGCTGTAGTAAAACCAAAAATGAAAGGGAAAAATTCAGATCAAAACAGCAAAATATAAAAGCCCCATATACATACCCAGAGATAATACTTAAAACAAACCCCAACATATTAGAAACACACAAAAATATGTTAGAATTCCTCAAAAATATAGAGAAAATAGGAAAGATATAAATTAACATCAATAAACAGCTAAAATAACCCTGATAAACCAGGTAGTGTAGGCCCATTAGAATTAAAACCTCTAAAGGCAGGAAAGCTAAGCAACGGTTAGGACCATGGTACGGTTCCTAGGTGCAACAATGGATAACCTTTGATGTGTCGCTTAACGGCCCCTTGAACTAGGCAGAGGCCCATTTGTTGTCACTTGGTCACCAAGCCTCGCGGTCAGAACCGTGGTGCGGTGCAAGGTGCGACAATGGAAAATCCCTGACGTGTCGCTTTACGGCCCCTTGAACTAGGCAGGGACCCATCTGTTATCACTTAGCCACCAAACCTCATACCTGCCCAAAAAATAGAGGGAAAATAACTAAACAAAAATAAACCGCACTATCAGGGACCCATCAACGGGGGAAAATAAATACAATATTAAAAAGGCCATAAATAAATACCTCATAAATAACAACACAAGAAAGCAGTAGGGTGACATAAGAATAAAAGCATAATAGACAGTAAGGACATAGGACAAACAATAACCTCTCCACTTTCTCTGCTCCATCCTTTCTCTAGAAACCTTTTCTCTAAAAAATACAGCCGAGTGTACAGTGTTCAAACATACATCATTAATAACTAACAGATTAAGTAGAACCAACCGGTGCACCGAGACCGGTGCACAAAAACTAGATAGTAAATTAAGATAGAAAACCCAAATTAGTACATATAAGGTAGTCTAAAAGTCCAAAGACTATCAGGCCCAGCGACATAAGGTCGCAAACCAAAAATAATATAAGATAGAAATTACATAGAACCTCAAAATTAGCTCATATAAGGTAGTCAAACATCCAAGACTATCAGGTCCAGCGGCACAAGGCTGCAAGTAAAACCATACGACTTAGATAATAAGGCTCAACTAGAACCCCAAATAGTGTATATAAGGTGATCAAATCCCAAGATCATCAGACACAGCAACACAATGTTGCACAAAAAATATTAGGAAAAAACAACAATAAATAAATACACATTGAGCACCTCATACAATAAACACTGTATCACAAAAGTTGTATACCCCAAAAAACAGCACAGGGTATATGAATAGGGATAGGTCTCCACAACAGAAGTCGCCCTTGCCAGGCACTTCGACTTGCCCGCTACCTCTGCAGCAGTAACTACACGTGCTTAGCACGTCCATGAACAACCAAATAACACCAGATGAATAAAATATGAGTGTGTGCTGGAACTATTCCCACTCATATGGCATGAGGCCCTACAATCACACAGTAGTAGCTTAATAGCTACTCTGATGTGACGGCCTAATTAAATAAGTGTTCCCTGAACACATAAACGCCTGCAGGGTGGTGGCTCATTTCCCACCCTCAGGACAAATTAAATAACCGTCCATTGACGGATAAAACAGTGATAAGAGCCCTTGGGACGAATCACTTTAAACACATACTCATCATCATCATTATGGTAGCACATGTTTAAGTTTACGATGTCGTATGGGAGATTGGTGGGTTCTGGGGATTAAAAGCTGAAAATGATAACTCTGAACTCACTAAAGATGCAGGACACAACTCGGTCATGAAATTTCATTGTTTACACTACATCTTTGAGCAGATAACTGGAACCGGAAGTCTCCTTCGTACAATTTGTCTTTACAAAGTGAACAGTGGTTAACTGTTAAGTGTATAAGATATATTAACACATTATTTTGATGTAAATCAAGTCATAAACTGGTATTTGAAATATATGTGTAAAAGGTACCCGTCAAAATGACATGAATTATATTCGTGGATTCATTCATTCATGTATTCCCATGACGTTACTGTATATCTTGAACAAAACACCACAATCATACCAATGTCAAGGACTCATTGCGGTAACCATACAAATTAATACCAAAGCTAACTAATATTAGTAAAGCCTGATAGCATCATGCCCTTCTATCTATACTTATATGTACTGATTTTTCACAGAAAGAAAAATCTTCTTTACCAAAAAAACGCTGTAAACAAACCAATCCTTCAATGATTTAATCCTTTGTCCGCCATTACATATAGCTCCAGTGACTGGTTTGCCAATATATACAATTAACTTTGAACGTATTTAAAAATAAGAATTTACACCCGACAAGCACTTGGCCTTGTGACAATTGTGACTTTTCATAAAAGAGCTAGAAAATAGTCCCAAAAGCAATGTTACTCTTAATTTTAATTGATCGCAAGGGTCTGGTAGGGAAGGCTTTCATGGTCCGTCATTTAAATCAAAACATGAATCAATACATTTTGCATGGGAATCATAATGTTTCTTCATGAGGTTGCCATGAGAGTATTTTCCTATGTTGGCTCGTGTACATTATGCACGAACAAGCGATCACATTTGTTTCAACACTTAAACTCACAGAAAATGTCGACAATGCGCAAACATCAAGTTAAAAGAAGGAAACATGATCGTGCAAAACGTCCGGGAAACCACTGTGAACCTAATCAATATCCCGCAATCCTATCACTACCATATCACCCGAACCCATTAAGCAGAATTGGGCATATCTAATATCCCTTTCTTTCCCCTTCTCATTAGTCCCTGAAAATGGCCTTCTATACATGCGTGGAAAAATATAAACTTTATAAAATCACAAATTTTCTTGACATAATCATGAAATATATTAACCAAATGCAATTGTATCGACGATGTGTGTGTGTGTGTGTGTGTGTGTGTGTGTGTCTTGTTGTTGTTGTTGCTCGTCCGTCGATTCCACAAAGACCTCTCTAGATATCCAAGGGTTTGAGGGCTGGTTCTGTTCTGTGTGTGATCAGGTGGCTGATGAGGCCAACCGTTGCACGGAATGTTCCTTTGCATAAGGGACAGGGAATGAGTGATACATCTCCAGGAGGGTTGATGGCACGTACTTTTCTGGCTGGCCTCTTTTGCTCTGCAGCTGCTGTACTGCTAGATTCGCGCAACGTAGAGCCTTTGTGCACAGAGGAACGCCAAGTGACTAGATCGCTTGCTGATTGCTCCCAGGAATCAGGGTTTATGTTGAATGCTTTCAATGCAGCTGTCACATTGACTTTGAAGCGTTTCTTCTGACCTCTGTGGGATCGCTGTCCTTGCTTTGGCTCGCCGTAGACAAGTCACTTTGGCAGCCTTTGGTTTGGCATGCGTACAAACTATCCCGCCCAGCGATGCATCATGATGGTGCAGATGTTAATGAGACCTGCTCGGGCGAGTACCTCAGTATCGGAAACCTTGTCCTGCTACTTGATGTTGAGGATTATCTTGAGACTTGGGGTTGAAAGTGGTTCAGCTTCCTGGCGTTGCGTTGGTACACCGTAAACGTTTCGCATGCGTAAAGTAGTGTGGGGAGCACAACTGCCCTGTTGACCTTTAGTTTGGACTCAAATGCTGATGCCTCTTCTATTCCACACGTTGGCATATAATGTGCCGAATGTTGCGCTGGCTCTGGCAATGCGAAGATTCACCTCGTCGTCAATAGTGACGCTCTGTGACTTTATGATGCCAAGGTAGGTTAAGCTATTCACTGCGTTGAGGTTTTAGCCGTTGACGGTGATGATGGACTCATCATGGCTCTTTCCAGGAGCCGGCTGATGCAGGACTTCAGTCTTCTTGGTACTAATGGTGAGACCAAAGCTTGTACAGAAGCAGGAGAACATGCCAACGCTGCATTGCAGGTCGGCTTCATTCCCAGCATTTTTGAGGGAGCAGTCATAAGCAAAAAAGAAATCCCTTATGGTGTCTGTCATAACTTTGATTTTTTTTTTGTCTCTCCATTGTTCTGGACTCGTGCCTGCATACCGTCGTGAAAATGCTACACCATGTATATAAATTCTTTTTGTTATCTGTCCATGGCCATTACCTTCCACAAGCCTATTCTGTTGAACCTATGAAAGACATTTGTCAAGTCAATGTAGATGGAGGAAAGGTCGATGTTTTGCACTTGACATTTCTCTTATAGTTGACTCGCAGAAAGCACCATGTCGATGGTCCCACGTTCTTTTCGGAATCCACACTGGCTTTCTGGCAAGGGTCCCTGGTCAATGTGCGTAGTGAGGTGAGGTAGTTCAGCAAGATTCTGGTAAGTATCTTTCCTGCAATTGAGATTAAGGATATACCCCGGTGGCTGTCGCAGGTCTGGCGGTTCCCGCTACGCTTATACAGATGGAATATGGAAACGTCTTTAAATTTCTGGAGATCGTCTCTTGATGCCACATCAGTAAAGACAGCTGGTGGAGCTTTTCTATAAGCGCTGTGTCACCTTCCCTGTAGACTTCAAATGGAATGGAGTCTAAATCAAGTGCTTTGTCACTGAAGAGCAGACTTATTGCTTTCTGTGTCTCGAGCTAGGTTGGAGAGTCATCCAGTGCTTCGTTGATTTTTGATTGGGAGAAACGTCTGATGACTTCATCGTTGATGATTGAGAGCGATTCAGGACGCTGTCAAAATGTTCAGCCCATAGTTGAAGAATCTTCTCTTTGTCAGTACTTAGTGTGTTCCTGTCTGCACTGAAAAGTGGCGATGATGTTGATGATGTAGGTCCATACAATTCTTTGAGTTAATTTTAGAAGTTCTTCATGGCATGCTAGTCTGCGTCGCACTGGATCTCATCAGCTTTGTTGCTCTGTCACGTGTGTCACATCTGACTGAGTTTCTGCAGTACAGTTCTGCGTATATTGTTGTACGCATCTTTCTTAGAGGTGGGCTTTGTGTTTTTTTTTATAGGTAGATTTGAAGGAGGCGCTGTTTCTCATCCAACAATTGCTTGATCTCGTGGCAGTCCTCATCAAACCAGTGTTGATGCTTTTTGGCTGAGGGTCCTATGAATTTTGAAGTTGTGCTGTAGACCAGCTCTCTGAATGTTGCCATGTCGGTCTCCACATTCTGATGGTCGAGAAGGGTGGGTTTCAAATGTTATTTCAGGGCATCCACGTGAGACTCAATTAAGTAACAAAATGAGCTAACTCAATTAAATAAAGTCTCTGTCAGTCAGACACTTCGATTTAATAAGTTAATGAACTTATATTTTTCATTTTCGTAGAAAGCTTTATTTTCAAAAATAGACGATCCAGCCAGAGGTCTGCTCACTCTCTTTGCTGCTAAAACGTAATATTGGATTCGCATGAAACCCAAGAAATATACGAAAATTAGAAAACAAATACGACATTCCGTATATTAAATATACAATTGTGTTCTCTTTTTCCCCGATTTAGAAATGATTGTCATTGGTGCAAATTTAAATATGATAAAGAACAGTCACGAACATGTACTTTAATTGAAGTTTTTCAGTAGTGCTTCGTTCATTATATTCAGCTATCCAATGTATGATTATTTGATTGGTTCTAACAGCGTACTGTTAACAGGTTCAATAGTTATTCATATACGAAATTATTTTGTGACAATTTGTATTATATTTAAAAGAAGAATAAGACAAACATTTGTGCCAAGAATAAAAAGAGGATGCTCTCGTGAAACTGTTGAACTTTAAGTCAGTGAATTTACTACAGTACAAACGTGAAAGCATAATGGTCAGCGATAGGAAAACTGCGTAAACACGTTTTGTTAGACAGACAATATAAAGCATATACATATATCAATAGTGATAAACTTATTATTGGCTTTTACTACCTACTGAGAGGTTGAAACAAGCGGTTTGTTGATGTTATTTTATTCTGTTAAACTGAATATATATTACGAATGGTAGATTCGCGAATTACTATTAAGTTCATTAAAGTTGTCCGGAAGAGTCGGGAAACTGCCAGGAAGTCTGACATGGTCTTACTAAACACCCCAATAACACCTTAATACTTTACATAATACCTACTTTAAATTTCAATAACAGAACAACAAAAAACCCAAACAAACAAACAAACAAACAAAAACTGCGAATATTTAGCGATATTTTGCTTAACAGGAAAATTAGTGAAGTCCGGAGTTGCCAAGACACATAACTCCCATTTAGACGAAGAGTGTTCCGGTAGAGTACATGAATATTTATCAACATCTATAAATAATTAGCAATACCACAACTAAGTCGTTAAATAAGTCTAGCAAAATAGCAAATTTATTGTATATAAATTATTTGTTTCTCTCAGTAACAAGTTAACTATTCCTCCATTCCTTTATTTTGACAATTATTAACATAGAGCATAAACAATTCAATTCTTAATTTGTTAGTACTTGTTTAGCGTTTGTTGGTCCTCTCGTTGACTGTCCTTCTTCGCTGACCATGTTTCTGTGCACTTCCTCTAGCTTTGTTAATTAGGGTATATTTTCCATCTTGTGATTTGATGTACTCCAATTTTCTGCGTAAGTTTAATGGCATTGGGGAACTTTGCGAAAATCTTGCATTTCGGATTTGCACCTTCAGACTCTGTCGTGTATATGGTAAATGTTTTCTTCTTTTGCTAACTGATAATTCCCGCTGTCACGAATAGCGCTTCTGTAATTCATAAAATGGAGCTGTGTCACGCTGAAAAGTTTATGTATTAAATCTTGCGCGTGTTTAGGTTTCCAGTCAACAGAGAGTTTTAGAATGTTACTGATGGATACTGCGTAGTTATTATAGTCCAAGTCACGCGTTCAGTATTTACGCGGCTTTGGTTCGAAAACGTACTTCTGAAGTCTCGGTTTCATGCTGCTGGTAAAGTATGATGCAAATGTCGGATGCTGTTCGTAGATGATTGTTTACAGATGTTCTGATCGGCTTTCAAAATCGATTGTAATATTCGTGTCTGTGATGCCACCGGTACAAAATATTTTGGCCATTATTATATCACGTTCACCCTTTTCCGTCCCAATTTTATTTTTAAGGTAGTGCCTCACATTATCAATCAGATGCTTAGTGCAAAGATAACGTGTAGCTTAGGGGGATATGTTCTATTGGCTTGGTTATGCCCTTCTCATCATCACTTCCAAATTCCTTTTTTTTTTTCGACACTCGTACTCCACGGATTCAATATCTCTGTGTAGCTCTGTAGCAATATATTCAGAAAGTTCTTGTAAGTTCTTTAATAAGCGTCTTTGTGCAGAAGGACAGGGCCAATCGAAATTGGATATTAGTTTGTACTGTTTCGGACAACTCTTTGATTTTTGTATACCAACCTTGATTAATGGAACGAACACATAGTATGTACTTTCAGCTAGATCTGAAGCAATATGCTCCAGAAAGTTCTTGTAAGTTGTGTGTGTGTGTGTGCAGAAGGACAGGATCAATACATATCGGATGTTCTTTTGTAGTTTCCGAAAACTATTATATCGTTTTACTCATCATTACGTTATACTTTCCTTTTATTCGTCAATAACTCATAAGAAATTTGTTTTGTAAATATAATGAGAAGACAATAAGTTTTTATAGAGAACTCAGTAATCAATAAATATGCATTTTTTTTATTTGATAGTGTTGATAAAAGCCTAATTTATGAAATAGTTAATTTCATATTTTCTATTTTGAGACATTGGGAAATTATTTTGGTAAAAATAAATGTAAATGCGATAGCTCATATCTTATTTCTGATTTAAGCTAGAACCTTGATATATTAAAGAAATGTAAAACGATGAAAATCGACCTTTTATATGCTCTTGTATAAACATTAATAATTTCTAAAGTAAACCAGGTATGTGTGTTTCATTGAATGTATTTCGTCTCTTAATAAGTCTGTAATTAACCGCTCCGGTTGCCTAGTGGTTAGAGTGTCCGCCGCGGAAGCGGGAGGTCGTGGGTTCGATCCCCGGTTGAGTCATACGAAAGACTTACAAAAATGGTACTAACAGCTGCCTCGCTTGACGCTCAGCATTAAAAGGTTAGTGTTAGGACTGGTCGACCTGGTGTCAGGATAATGCGACTTGGTGGGACATCATGCTACATGTCTGCGGCATGATGCCCCAGTGTTATACATCATAAACTGCCTCACTGCAGACATCGTAGTGATATGACTGAAAAATTGTTAAAGCTACGTTAAAAATCCTAATCAAACAAACAAACAGACTGTAATTTGGGACGAATCAGCCTTACTTATTGCGTTGAATAAGTATTGTCCCAATAGCCATTACCCGAATCGGCCTGATACATAAAGCGGTAAAACTGAAGAGGGTAGGCACATTTTTAGTTGTGTTTAAAAATAAATGCCACTTTTGAAACGAACAGTAAAGGTACTAATACAGAAAAATATCCTTTATAAATTAGATTCAGACGATATCTACGAGCTACAACATCTGCATCACTTCCACATCTTTAGATAAAGAGACAAACGCCCATTTAGTCAAACTAACAGCATCATCTTTACTCAACATGTGTCATAGGTTTGGCATGTGCTCTCGATTCGCTATTGAGACAGGGTAATTCATATATTTACATAGAGAATGTAACATGTAGAAGACCAGTAATTGTATTTATTTCAGTAAATACATCTTAGTATAAGGAATACATTTTATTTTTCAATATTCAGCATAAGAAGAGCAACAGTTTGGCGGAGGGTTGATAGAAAAATTACTTCTGAAAACACGACATTGATGTAAAATCAAGGGAATTACAAAGCGAATCGGGGTACATAAAATCAAGGAAAATCACTCCCGTGGATGATGAAACACTCTTTTGGTCATGTATTCTAAATGTCTGCCAATACTTTTGATGTACGATTTGAAAGGAAAATTTGTATATAAACAGTTTATAACAAAATGAATGACAGAAGTATTGTGCATTGTCATTTAATGAGGAAACTGCATGTGTAAAATCTTTTATAAAATTAAAGAAATTTGATGCATAAGAGTTAGTTTCTGTAGATTATCGGAAATGGGGCCATCAATCTATACTATGACTCATTGATAGTAACAATGTCCCTATGTGTGTTTTCTTTTCTTTTTTAACGCTTCTCCGTATGTGTGTTTTCTTTTATTTTTTAACGGTTCTCCATATGTGTGTTTTCTTTTATTTTTTAACACTTCTCCGTATGTGTGTGTGTTTTTTTTTTAATGCTGCTTGGTAGGTTTTTGCGAGATTTGGTACGAATATATGTAATAATGGGATGTTCTTGGGAAGTCTTGTGGTGTCCTGGGGATTTTAGAGAGACAGAGCCTGACATACATATGTATATCATAAATTGGTGTAAATATACGATTATTCACACCTTCGAATTGAGACCGCTTAGTTTTTTATTTTTTATATGTCATTTTAAATTAGAATAGTTGATGCCATACGATGAACGTTTGATGAAAAATAAAATAGAAAGAAAGAAATAGACTGGTCCCCACATAAGATTAGGTCTGATTGTTTCAGCCGATCAACTCAAATATAAAGCAGAATGGCAAGGTACATTTTTAAAAAACAATCAGTACGAAACTCTGTCTTTCTCTCGATCTACAAGAAATGGATTGAAAATCGAGACTGACATAGTGTTGACAATAGGGAGCGTTGCTGTGGTATTCCGGTGCCGGTCACTGGTAGGCGCATCGTTGGAAACATTTATTTCCGGTGATGGAGGGAAACAAGGGTGTAAAAGCTGCTAGACGATTAATATGGTCAAAATTAGGTATTGCTTTGTCGCAGGTTCAGTTGAATATCATGCATATTTCTTTGTTTTTGTTCATTCAAAACGTTATACATTCAGTAAAAATTATTTGAAATCAGTGTGCTGAATGTAATATGTGTGGCGTCCGTGACTCCGGCTGAGAGACTCTCGTCTGGACTTGTTCTGTTTAAATTTCGAAACAAATAAACATGGTTTAGAAAACATAAATCTATATTTTTAAATAACATGAAAATCATTTTTATGCTAATTAATCCCAAAAGTTTTAAATTGGATCATTTTTACAGTTGGATAGTAAGAATTCCGCTTCTGAGCTAACCCAAAATGTATTCGAAACCCGTTTTCGATGACAATCAAATTTTGTTAATTGCACAATACATATAACTGAGTTTTCTTTGCCCTTTTGCACCTCATGTTCGATAATTTCACAGTTATATTTGTGTGAGAGGTCAGAAATCATCGAAAATGAAAAAGTTAGAATTTACGGAAAATGGTAGTACTAACATTAGGGCTTATGGTCACTCACTCTTTAATTAAGAAATTAAGAGCATATCTTTTGTTTTATGAACTGTTCCTGCAATAAAAATTGAATGAATAAAGCATATCAGGGCAAAAAATTGTCGAAGCACTGATAAACATCACATTATCTTGACACCAGGCTGACCAGTCCTTACACTAACTTCTTAATGCTGAGTGCAAAGTAAGGCAGCTGATAGTACCATTTTATGTCTTTTGCATAACTCGGTCAGGGTTTGAACCTGCAGCCTTCCATATCTGAGGCAGATGCTCTTACAACTAAGCCAGCAGAGCAGTGATAAACATTTGTATTGTTCTCACTGAATAATAGCATCTATATTTTATTTAGCTTTTACATTGCAAGTAAAAAGAAAAAGAAAACATGGACCAGATTTAAATAATTGAAAAAGATTTTCTTTTGCGCTCATTCAGATCAATAAACATTGCCATTTTTCTTCATTTTATTCAGTAATGAAAAACATGGCTGAAACAATTAAAAAAATTTAGCCTCTCAAGGCAACTAGAAATTTGGCAGTCGTTTAATAATGGGCTGAAAGCAGATAGAACAGTGTTACTTACAAGATTTGTTGTCTCCATTAAGTTTTAGCAGAAGGGGTGGTCTTTCAAGACAGGTTTCACTACAATTAAAACTATATTTTGTCTCTTTAACAAGCTGACACTAAAGCCAAAAATACAGAATTTAAGAGCTCGACCCAACATATCCATTTCTCACTTGCTTGCTCATGTGATACAAGATTCACTGCCTACAATTTTGTTGATGTTTGATGTCAGTGTGTAATATAAGCAGCATATGAAGGGAAAAGTCCAATTATAATCTAATTGCATTGAATAAGTAGACTGCAAAATTTATAATTAGCAGCGTTGGATCAAAGAGTAGAATCTGTTGGGTGCTAGATAATTGATTCATGTATTGGCTATTGAAGACACAAATTATGTCAAAATGATTATGAGTAAGAAGAGAAGTATTTTGCTTATCAATTTCAGGCAGGTAGTATTTGATACAAGGTCTAAAGGTCTCCTAGGGACTCGAGCTTTCGGGTCAAATATGACAGTAATTCTCAAAGGATGCTGTGTTTCTCCCTGTGACACATTCCCAGAACATGCCTGATTCTCTTAACAGGACATACCCACATTTACGATTTCTATCATCTGTGGCAAGTTTGCACAACATACTTCAAAGAAAACATGTTCTGATGAGAATTTATGTAAGCACCAGGAATTAATTGGCGATCATATGATGCTACATTTTGTTGTAACAATTTAAATTAAGCTGGTGATGATACAAATATAAATCAAATATAAAGAAAGCTTTCTTGGATTCAGTGACTGGGCACTATAGTATCACTAGAAACTGTTTTATAAGAGAACAGAAAAGTACAAATATGAGTTGGCAAAATCTTTTAATTTTTCAGGAAACAGACTTCTGATAAAATGAATCCCCCCAAAAAAGAAAGAAATTCCAGCGAAATGTGAAAGTTCCATTTGATTGGTTATATCTGAGTATGAGTGTGCGAATTCATCTTTAAAACAATTTCAATCGGCAGTCTCAAGCAACATGCATTTAGATACAATAGATGCAGCTACTATTTTTTTTGTAGAACCTGTTATATTCTACCTTATTACCTTAAGGTAAACTCATAAGGCAGTTAACGCTGTTAACTACTTAACATATTTCTTCTGAATTGTTTCTTACACATGTACTGCTTGGTATATTTGTCATTTATGATGACTCTGTGGGATTAAATTAAGTTAAAAATAAAAAGTTGAGAAGCAGCAATCTTTGTGAAATTCAGCAAATAATCTATTTCCCTAGAATACAAAGTGAAAATATTAAGAAAAATAACTTACTGTATTATGATTTAAATCCCAAATAATCCTAAAATTATTGATGCAAGTCTGACTGCTTCGGTGGTCTAGTTGTTAGAGCATATGCCTCAGATGCAAAAGGCCATGGGTTTGATCCGCGGCCAGGTCATACAAAAGAATTTTTTTAAAAAAATGGTACTAACAGCTTCCTTGCTTTGCGCTCAGCATTAAGAGGTTAGTGTTAGGACTGGTTGGCCTGGTGTCAGGATAATGTGACAGAGTGGGACATCATGCTACATATTTGCAGCATGCTGCCCCACTGCCACAATGCAGACATTGTAGTGATATGACTGAAATATTGTTAAGGATACATTAAAAGTCCAAATCACACACAAACTGACACAAACCGTAATAAATAAAATAATCCATTATTCCAAATAATTTCCAGCACTAAAGGTGTTTATATGCCTGTTGTGGCTTGTAGCTTCTAATTCATTAATTATTGGTGACATATGAAAATAATAAAAAGTTTAAATGATCCCAGTTTTCTAAACTTAAATATGGTACACAAAATAAAGAGACAAAAAATTCATGGTTTGTAGTACTGTTATTAAAGCAAAAAAATGACTTATTAAACTGTAACTGTATTAAAATATTTTGATTGCCTCTTGTTAGTTCATTTCACCTAGTTTCTATTCCACACCAATATCATGCACCAGTACATAAATGACGGAGCATTCATGTGGATGGTGTTGCTAACTATTTGTTTATAGTGCTCTACTTTCTTCATTAAAACCATCTTTCATGTTTAAGTCATAAGTGTGCTTATATTGATTTAATCAGTGTGAATAAAAATAGACTAAAAACAGAAAACAATTGACTCATTAATATGCAAAGGTGGTTGTAAATAGAAACAAAAGAAAGAGAACTACATTTTGTAGCTGACACATTCAGAATGGATATGAGGATGTTCATTCACTCAGTCAGTACATATTTGCCTGTAGTGAATCTTAATCTCTGTTCCAAGGGCAAATATATGTATTTGCATGTGATATTAATAAAATACATTTACAGTATATACCGGTATGCTGTTTCAGTGATTTTCTATGATATGTATAAATTTTTAATTGTGGCAAGTCTTGTTTCCTTTTCATGAAAAATCGATACATCTCATGCTATATCATTACTACATACTATATCATACTGTATGTATGTATGTATGTATGCATGTATGTATGTATGTATATATATATATATATATATATATATATATATATATATAATTTGTTTATTTATAAAACTGTAAAATAAACACCTTAAAGAAGTATAACTCAGAAGTCACTGGGGGTAGTCTACAGATTGTTTCTTTGTGAGATAATTGGTAAAGGTGGGCAGTCAATAAGGTGTTGCCTCCTTAGCATAATTCAAATGAAACTAAAGGAAATTTAAAGAAAACTAGGTCTGTCACATTGTTTCTTCAGATTCTTTATAAACCCAATCATAATACCTTTTACCAGTGGTGCAAACAGTCACCCTTACAGGTCATTTGACAGCTTTCATGACTTCTGCTGGATTTGTGGGAGGGATAATTTTTCCCTGTCAAAAGCCGCTCCCCAACATGTGGAGTTTATTTTCCAGTCTTTTTATCTAGAAGCTGTCTCACATATGATAGGGGACAAGAGTTAGCCTCTCTGGTGTGAAGGGATGTATATTTCTCAGCCTCCTACTGATTCTATTAAGGTATTATGATTGGGTAGTTTATATGAGGAAGAAACCAATATTTTGTAGTAAAATATGTTTTTTTGATAAAACCCAATCATAATATGCATGTACCCTCCCAGCCTCCTCGCAGTTACATCCATATAGAGAGCATACCTTTCACTTCAGTAGCAGCTTTCAAAAATACCAAATTTGATGTCAATCCCTCTGTCAAGGTGAGATAACTATCTAACTGCCATCTAATTGGCAAATAATGTTTAGCTATATAGCTGAAGTTTTTAACTTGGGAAGGCTTGATTTGCGAGCTAGTAGTAGTTTTCCTAATATATTAAGATTGGGTAAGTATTCTCAAAGAAATATATTGTACTATATAAAAAAAACCTGGTTTCATTGAAGGACATTAAGTTGAGGTGTTGCCAACTAAGCTTGCTTGCCATTATAATTTACTTGACTGCTCCAGTGGCCTAGTGGTTAGAGCATCTACCGTGGAAAACGAGAGGTCATGGGTTTGATCCCCGGTCCTAGCGATATGACTGAAAAATTGTTAAAGCTATGTTAAAAATCCTAAACAGACAAACAAACATTATGATTTACCAGCTTATAATTATATAACCACAAGTACAAGACAAAAGAGGCAATCCTCAATACCCTGCTATAATTCAAGGATCGACCAAGCTTCTTTGCTGTAGATATTTCTCTTGTACCACATGGTTTGTAACTAAAATGTGTCATGGTAATGAATCACATCACACCTTTAAACTTGATATGTGAAGCCTATGGCCAAAATTCAGAAAAATAGTTACTAGCAACAAGTTACCTTTGTCATTGTCATACAAGACAAGTGGATTTGATTAAGTAAAACTTTACTATCAAGTTTGACTGCAAATGAAAGTTAGTTGCATGCTATGAATTTCTGAGGAAGTAAGTCCGATTCTTGTCAATTAATAGCTTATTTTTATCTTTGCTTGTTATAGACCATAAGTACTTAACGGGATTGTCAAGTAGTCAGGCGTCATCCATCGGTCCATTAGCACAAGTTTATTATTACTACTTCTCTTAAACAGCATGGAACATTGTTATGAAACTTTGCACACATATTTGTCCCATGGTCTAATTGGAAGTAAATGAAAATGGTGTTGCTTGGACATCCAATATGGTCATCAATATAGCTGTCTTGAAAATTGTTTATTGCTACTCCTCACAATGTTTAAGGTTTTAAGATATTATTATTTATTTGCTGTTTGAGCATATGAGGTTAACAAAATATTATGATAATTGTATGTTTAAAACAAGAAACTGTAACATACAATTATGAGTGTTATGAAGAAAGGCCAATAACTTAAGGATTTAGATTCTAAACCTGTAGTGGAAAGCTTTATTTAAGAAAAGTTGATTATTATAAGTTTTGTGGATAAAAAAAGAAATTGAAAGAGGAGTCAATGGAATATGGTCACTTGTTTATGCATCCAGTGTTTGGTACAGTTTATTTGTTTGAAATGGATTGAAGGTAATTAAAAAATGAATTAAAATGAAACTTTTATGTCTTCCTTATTCATCCTGGCTGCACACATAATTGAACAATTCTCACTGTTCTTAGTTGCTTTAGAGTTTCAGTTTTGTTTTGTAATAATACTAAATATTTCACAATGAATGAGCATTAGTATGTTTTGACCTTAAGTATTGCAAAGAGAAAAGGTTTTCTGATATATATATATATATATAATGTTCAGTCATCTTGTGACGCAAAGATTTAAAAGCATTATTTATTTTACCAATTTTATATATTTTCTAAATTTCAGAAATGAAACCAGATGAGGACAATCCAGATGCATATATTCCAGGTAATCTTTCCAGTGGTTATTGAAGAAACAGTCATGCATGACATAGGATTGAAAAATCTATACCAAATAAAGTAGTAAACATGTCAAAAGTAAACTTGTATGTCATATTGTGTTCTTAAGTCATTACAAATATTAGTTTTTATTTGTTGTAAAGAAAAACTAAAATGAAAATAAATTGCTTGGTAGTATTTTGCCTATCCCTTTGTGTGTATTTTTCCATAGGTGTAACTGAAAGCTGAATGAAATACATTTAAGTAATTCTTGATATATATGTATCTTAATTGCTATTGTTATTCTTAGAAACATGTTAATATTGATAGTAAATTAAGTATGCACTAGAAATTGTAGACATAAATGAATTTGGAAAAATGTTTGCTTCATAATGCAAAGTGTTCTGGTATGCATCAGTGAATTTGGGAAAATGTTTACTTCATAATAATGTTGTTGTTGTAGGGTTTAATGCCAGTTTTCAGCACACAATAGGTTATACATGGAGGCCAGTATTATTGGTGGAGGAAGAACCCGGGACCCCCCCCCCGGAAAGAACCACCAACCCACGAGAAGCTACTGGCAAGCTTTTTCACATAACTACATTAGCCGAATCTTAGATTCAAACACACACAGACAGATGTGAGATGGCAGTGATCTGTAAACTAAAGCGCTTTAGACCACTCAGCCACTCGGAGCACCTGCTTCATAATGCAAAGTGTTCTGTTATGCATCAGTGAATTTGGGAAAATGTTTGCTTCATAATGCAAAGTTTTCTGTTATGCATCAGTGAATTTGGGAAAATGTTTTGCTTCATAATGTTGTTATTGTTGTAGGGTTTATGTTTTGCTTCATAATGTTGTTATTGTTGTAGGGTTTAACGCCATTTTTCAGCACACGTTAAGCTATACATGGTGGCCAGTATTATTGGTGGAGGAAGAACCCGGGAAACCCTACGGAAAGAACCACCGACCCAGAAGCTACTGGCAAGCTTTCTCACATAACTACATTAGCCGAATCTTAGACTCGAACACACGCAGACAGAGGTGAGATGGCAGTAATCCGTAATGGAGAGCGCTTTAGACCACTCGGCCACTCGGGGCTCCTGCTTCATAATGATAATGCAAAGTGTTCTGTTATGCATCAATAAATTCGGGAAAATGTTTGCTTCATAATGCAAAGTGGTCTGTTATGCATCAATGCATCAGTGAATTTGGAAAAATGTTTGCTTCATAATGCAAAGTGTTCTGTTATGCATCAGTGAATGGGAAAATGTTTTGCTTTATAATGCAAAGTGTTCTGGGATGCATCAGTGAATTTGGGAAAATGTTGACTTCGTAATGCAAATTCTTCTGTTCACATTGTTTTATAGAAAAGTGCACATGATCATGTAAAACTAATGTCATACATTTAAGTTATTCACTGTAAATACTGTGAAAAGCCTGTGTAACATGATGGTTGAGGTCCACAAAGTACCATTTTAATATGTAATACATTGTATAACATCTGAGCTGTATGTGTGGTGTTAGTGGTGGAGGTGTGGCAGAAAACTTTAGACCTCAGTAACTGTTACCAACAGGTGAATATTTAGTGAGAAATACTCCAAATGGTTATTCCATATTATTGTTTTTGGCAGATTGTACATTCTCATTCATGTGTAGGTTGATTGGAAACTGAAGTACATGTATGAGTAGCTACAGTACATATTCTCACAGATTTTTCTGTATCCATAATAGTAATTCCATTGAAAATGTACATGAGCACGCTTAATTTCTAGAATGCTAATTCTACTTAAATCTCAATAATTAATACACTATTTTCATATTTACTGGGCATGCCCAATGGGACAGGTTTGTGACTGACATTGAAATCAGACAAAGAGATTTATATTTAAAAAAAGGATATTTATTTTTAGACTTTAAAATGCTTTTACAGGAAATCAAGGGTATTAACCTCACAATGTACTAGGAGATTAACAATTCAACAAGTGTGTAAGGCTGCCTTAAACAAGCAGTTCATTGTTGTGGGCCAGGAGTAAGCTCCACTCATTCCCTAAAATACATAAATAAAGTTTATTGGAACTTACATTGATAACTTTCACTTTATATAATTACAGAGAAAAACAGCGAATATGGTTAATTATGATGGAAAATCCCTCCAACCATACAATTTAAATGGTTCTGTCGCAGTCTTTTTTCAACAATAGTATATCTGTACATGTAATTTTAGCTTCTCAGTGTCAAGTACCATGTGTATGATAAAGTGACTTGAAGCTGCTGTCTGCATTTTTTACTAGAAAAAAAAAGATTAAAGAGAGGGGGGGGGGTACATGCACATAGCGACCTCTTTGGTGGCCTAGTGGTTACAGCATCCACCTCAAATTCAGGAAGTTGCGGGTTTAAACCCCAGCTGAGTCATACCAAAGACTTATAAAAATGGTACATGTACTAACAGCTGCCTCGCTTATAGCTCAGCATTAAGAGGTTATTGTTAGGACTGGTCGGACTGGTGTCAGGATAATGTTACTGGGTGGGACATTATGCTATATGTCGGTGGCATGATGCCCTAGTGCCAGGCATCTTAATAAACTGTCACACTGCGTACATCATAAGTAGATACTTCCTAGACACAGTGATGTCCACCATTACTCCATTATATGTTTACTTTTGGTTTCAGACGTTTTGTATAGAAATTATGCAAACAAGATGCATAAAATCATCAATTAAAAAGTTGAAAGTGTTTTTCTGTTCTTAAAACACAAATTGCCAAATTGATGTATAAGTTTGAAAACACAAGTTAGTATGTTTCCATCATCAAATTGTAACTTTTGGAAATTGAGCAGTGATAACTAACTTTGGAAAGTGTTAATTGTCAATCAATTATTAAAACACATGACTATAAATGTACAAGAAGTTGTTGGCACAATCTATACCAACACTAGCTATTTCATGCATGCAATAAATTTTGCCTTGGACTGCAAAACATTATCACAATAATCTGACTAGGTCAAGTGAGCATCTAAAAATTTATACACTAATGTTAATGAACAGTTACAAAATCACAGTGTGATGTTGTTTATGCTTTTGTTGTAAAAAAAAGGCAAAGTTAAAATTCTTTTTGGTAACTTATTTGCCCACTCAACCTGGTAGCATGATCCCTGCGATTTGTGTTATACTGAACATTCTATAGCAGAGTTTCACTCTATTTAGATTAACTTAGTGACCTCAGTTGTTTCCATTCTATTTAGATTAACTTAATGACCTCAGTTTTTTTCACTCTGTTTAGATTAACTTAATGATCTCAGTTGTTTCTAGTGTGATCAGGAATAGATCTTTTGAAAATACTATTTTTTTAACAAGACATTTAAAATAAATGTGTTCACTGTAGTCTTTAATTTAAAGCATGGGTAGAGTATTTTGCTGTAATTGATGCAATTTCTTTTATACCACAGTATGGATAACATTTATAGATAGTTTTATTATCAAAAAATGTACATTCTTGAATGAAAATTATAGTGAAAACCTTCAAAAGTGAACCCTCAGTATATAACAGGGGTGTACATCCTTTTTTAGCCAAAGACCATATTGCATTTTCTAAGACTACTCGAGGCCTGCAAACATGACTCTACATGTTCTATACAGTAGCGACTTGGTAAACGAAATTAACATTGATAAATGTTGTAAAAAAGACTACTGCTTAACATGAAGGTTTTATATAATTTTATTTTTAGTAGCCCAATGGATTTCTAAATTCTATAATATAATTACTGTTCACAGGCCCGATTTCTTTGTTGCTTGGAATTGCGCACACCTGGTATAAAGAAATTCCTCATGACAAATGAAGAAGAAAATTTAAAAAATTGGGCTCCATAATGTACCTTTTTAATATAACTTTTTTTTCAGTAAACCAAAACCATCAACTCTGGAAACTAAAACAAATTTTGGTCCTAAATTTCAGATTTGCATTAAAAAGGTCTATACAACTAAATCTGATTTCAAACATGGAAATGTTTTTTAACTGCTAAATTCCTGACACTCTGATTTCAAATATGGAAATGTTTTTTAACTGCTAAGTTCCTGACACTCTGATTTCAAACATGGAAATGTTTTTTAACTGCTAAGTTCCTGACACTCTGATTTCAAACATGGAAATGTTTTTTAACTGCTAAATTCCTGACACTCTGATTTCAAATATGGAAATGTTTTTTAACTGCTAAGTTCCTGACACTCTGATTTCAAATATGGAAATGTTTTTTTAACTGCTAAGTTCCTGACACTCTGATTTCAAATATGGAAATGTTTTTTAACTGCTAAGTTCCTGACACTCTGATTTCAAACATGGAAATGTTTTTTTTAACTGCTAAGTTCCTGACACTCACCAGGCCAGATTATTTATGCAAATATTGTAAAGAAGAACCTGTCTTGAAAGACCACCCCTTCCGCTGTAAAATTATGGTCTCTCAAGACGGATGGTCTCTCATGACAGGTCATAACACTATATAATCATTAAATTTGTTTATTGAGAATATGGTCTCTCAAGACAGGTGGTATCACATAACAGTGGTCTTTCAAGACAGGTTTTGCTGTAGTAGACATGTAATTGCAAAAATCTTGCAAGGGCACATGAAGTGAAAAAAATGCTAATCCAAAGTTTTTGCATCATAAAAAAAGCCAGCGTTTATGGTAGATTATTAATAATTGTAAATAAGTCATATAAGAAAAATTATGTTTATCTTCTTATTATAATTGTGATTGATGCTATTGTATAAGTGATCCAAAGAATGTTTTGTGTTTCTGTTTTGAAAAAAATAAATATGTAGGTTTTATTAACCAGACATATTGTCTCACTTTTGTTGCTGTGCAGATAGTTATTCAAAGAAGAAAAATTGCTATGACTGTTTTTTTGTCGGCACACAAGATGTCCGAACGTTCAGCTAAGCAATATAGGATTGAACAGTCCTTTCTTGATAATATTTGTCTGACCAAAGACTAGGAATCTGCCAAACCTGTTATGTTTGTGTGTGATTTGGATTTTTAATGTAGCTTTAACAATTTTTCAGTCGTGTTGCTACGATGTCTGTTGTGTGGCATTAACAGTGATGCCTAGCATTGGGGCATAATGCTGCAGACATGAAGATCATATATAAAGGATGTCTGCAAAGATGGGGGTGGGTGGGGGTGTTCAAATGTGGACAAGGGCTATGGGTGTAAAGAACCTTGTGGACGTCTGCAAGCTAGTGTGTTTTGTTATGATATTCTGTGTTGAACAGCTGCTTTAGGCCTACTGCGTGTATTCCAGTATGTTTTGTGGAATGTCCTTTATGGGTGTATAAATTATTTGTTAATTTCAATTTGTATGATTCATGCCACAGACATGCCACAATATTTATGAATAGGTTGGCATTAATACATAGATCTGACTTTCAGTGCTTCAGGCTGATTACATGGCCCACATGTTGACCCAGTGGACCTAAGCGAGTATACAAATAGCTAAGTAAGATACACCACGGCCTGTATAATGTTCTCAACTTCATAGAGCATTGTATAATGCTAGATGGGGATGTTTGCAGCCCCATGGAGGGGAGGTGGTGGTTAACCACATGCAGACAAAAGCTGACAAGGGGATTTGGGGAGAGGAAAACAGGTATTGTCTGTGGACGTTCTTTATGGACAATCCCATGTAGATCCCAGCACTTAGCAGACAAGTCCTAACACTAACCTCATAGTGTTGAGCGCATAGGGAGGCAGCTGTTAGTACCTTTTTTATAAAGAAACTGGGAGCAGAATATGGCAAATGAAATTATGAATTATACTTAGTATTTAAACATCATGAATTATTATTCATATCTTGTTCCTTTAATGTTGTTTTCAATTATAATCCGGTGTGGAGCTACTTTTCATGTGACTTGGTGTGATCTTTGAATGAACATTTATTGCTTAGCTCATTTTTACCTAAAATAGCCCTCCCTCCCCAACAGAAAGCTTTCCTAATTGGTGCACAGAAACACAGATTTTCTCATAATTATATTCTCTCCCTCCATCTCTGTCATTATATTAGTGCTTCAGATTTTTTCACTTTTGTTTTAATCAGGAGGGAGAATTTACTTATTCCATTTTTCCTGATCTGGTATTAATCCTGATAAGTATGTATAAAACACCATTCCAATTAATACTTTGGTAGTAAAATTTGTAATATTTTTACATTTGCATACCTAGGAGTATCAGTGCCAGGGAACCGACGACCTTCTCGGGTACAAGTAAGGAAAACCAGTGAGATTCGAGCCAAGATTCCATACAAACAACCAATAGTTGAAGACATCACAGCAGCATTCAGTAGCTCAAAATCAAGTTTGTCTAGTGTGGAGGTAATTTATTGTTTAAATCACACAGTAACTTTAGATCTGACATCCGTCATATGTGAAGGTAATTTATTGGTTGAATCACAAGGAGTGAATTTATGTCTGACATTTGCCAAGTGTTGAGGCAATAATTTAAATCACACAATCTTTATACATCTGACATATGTAAAGTGTGGTGGTAATTTTTATAATCACACTGACTTTACATCTGACATCTGTCAAGTGTGGGGTAATTTATTGTTTAAATCACACAGTGACATTACATCTGACATTTGTCAGTTGTGGAGGCAATTGTTTAAATCACACAAAGTGACTTTACCTCAGGTGTGGAGGTAATTTTTTGTTCAGATCACACTGTGCAACTTTAAATCTGGGATGGATGAGGAATACTGAGTAAGATCTGGCTTGACTTAAGGTAAAAGCATGTCATCATGGATCAGGCTGAAATTTGTTTTTCATTCACTTTTTGGCATTAGGCATTAGTCTATCAGTACTTTTTATCATGCACACATTTGTATTGGTATGGAAATCATCCTCCACTGAAATTACCATAGACTTTAGACTTTGGGATACGAATGTGATGGTCTGTAAATGGGCGCAATGGTTTTAGGAATTTGGATTGAGCTTGGTAGAGGTGGGACTATGGAAGTTTATAAAACTACACATCAGGGGGAAATACACTCACATAAACACATTTTACTTTTTTTTTTCTTCAAAATGGGGTGGGTGGGTGCATCTGTCTAGTCCCCCCCCAAAAAAATAAAGTACGTAAGTTTATATATGTGTAAAAGGAGGTGGGTGGGTAATGTTAACTGGGAAATCACTGATTTTCAGAAGACTGAATTTATCATCTGTGTCCTGAAATTTAGTACTTTTTAAATGGGTAAAGATAGCCAGGACACCTTACATTGCTAGTTGCAGTGTCATACAGCTTCATTGTGAATGTTGTTTGGTGAGTGCAATAATCTTCTACCAAAATTGATAATTGTGACCTATATTTTACATTTAGTGCTCTGGTTAGTCTGCAAAAAGTGGGAATGGTTGGAAATTCACTTTCTGTGAACACATTGCTATGCCGTTTTGAAATCTTGTTTTTGTAAAAACATTTTAGATATGTTTTAGTTCAAACTAATATAGTTGTGTAAAAGCAGAAAAATCAGCACATTGACATGCATTAATGTAACCAGAATAATGCATTATTGGTATCTTGACCAACACCATCATTTGCAGCCCCTTTCATTGTCATTGTTTGCCATGGTTTTGCTGCTATACAGTTCAACAAATTAAGGCATGGACAGCAATTGTGATGACTAATTTTTCAAAAATACAATTGAAATTCAGCAAGCTAGTTGTTACTTTTAGCAAGCTAGTTGTTACTTCCTTGCCTTGTTGTTTCATATTTTATTAAAATGACACTTTTTTTTCTTCTTACTACAGAGCGTCCTTGATTTGAAGAAATCACATGCAAAGAAAATCTCTCTGAAGGATTTAAATCCGGATGACAAGAAAAGGGTTGCTAACCTAATTAAAGAATTGGCTAGGTAATTGAATGCCTTGGATGGAGTTTTTCACTAAAGAATTTTCACATTTATTAGCTGCATACAATTTGTTTTAACATTGTTTACCGTCATAACACATATAAATGCTTTGAGTAACATTAAGTCCTATCATTTATTTGATATGAGACTTTCAAACTCATCTTCATTAGTTTATGAAGTTGTCAGATATTGAGGATCCCAAATGGTTAATGATTTAATTTTGAATTTATAAAACAAATTGAATAATGTCAAGGGAGGCAACTCATGAAACCCATAAGATGTCGCTAAGACAGAGCACTGTAATGTCTGCCTGATCTGCCAAGATGTAAACAGGGTTAACATGTCAGAACTTTGGCTAGCAAAGCTGTTTTTTGCACAAAGCTTCATTTTGGATAAGAAATTATGCCACACTTTGCACAATACTTATTGTTTGGTCGGACAATATTCTGCTCTTGAATGCAGTCCTATGCAGGAGAATATTTTGATTTCTATAAATTAAACAACAAAATTGGTAATTGAACATGCTGAAGATGTTATTTTGACTAGTTATTTTGCATTATGGTTACAGCTGACCACTAGTGTAGAAA
The DNA here is from genome assembly GCA_029339505.1 of Unio delphinus. NCBI lineage: Eukaryota > Metazoa > Mollusca > Bivalvia > Unionida > Unionidae > Unio > Unio delphinus. The sequence continues at coordinate 2,210,238 of JAQISU010000243.1, read as the reverse complement.
TAATATCTAGAGATTAATTGTTAGAAAAAATTTCAGAGTTGTAAAATATTTATTAGTTTAACAAGAACAGAAGTGGAAAATATGGAAATAATAACAAAAACCAAGAAGAATGCAAAAGAATAGTGAGTCATTGGATGAAGACTAAAGTTGCCATTATTTCAAAGAAATGTTTTATTCTTTTTTTTAATTTAGACTTTTTTGACTGTAGAACAGTTTTCTAACAACATTAGAGTAATGATTTATGGTTTAAAAAAGTAATTTTAATGACTTGTAAAAAGGAGTAATAGAAAATGTAAGCCAACAGTTTTATATAAAGGTGACTTCTTTGGCTACTGAAATTAAATGTGGCTACCAGGGTATATTTTTATTTGCCCATTAGGTTGTAATCAGATTTTGATATTGGTTTGATCCTTTCAAAACACTTATTGATTAAAATCATCCTGCGGATGAATTCCAATTGCACTACAGCATATGTTGTAACACTTCTGTTTGACTTTTGTTTCTTCATTTTCTGACATCCAAGTATCATTTACATCAACCTTCTATCCCTATCATCCATATATGCTTGTATCCATTTTTATATTATTTGTATACTTCATGATGTAAAGATTTTTGGCATCCCTTGAAATATTGACTAATGTCTAGAGAAAGGTATCCAAATTTTGCTTTGTTCTCAAGGACAGCACTTTAGGATAGAGCAGGGATGGAGGAACTTTTGTTGCCTTGGATGGACTATAAATAGCAAATGAGCAACAGTAATTGTTTGTGGAATGTTAGCTTGATATATTGTTCATGATTTATTCCAGTTGAATTTACTTTGAATCAGGGTAGGTACTTTTAATGTGGAATGATCGCCCATTGATGCAATTTAAATGTCATATTGTTTTCATATGAACTCTTTGAGTGATAATGAGTACACTGGCAACATTTGTAAAAAGTGCCAAACCTGGGTAACAGATATAAATATAATATCCCACAGTAGCCTTTTCTGTTTTTTAACCAGATTGTTATTATTAACATTATTGTTCTATTGATGGGTCTTTAATACTTTTTTCAGAATAGGGGAGGAAAGAGAAAAGGCAGTGGAGCAATTGCACAGTGAACGTGATCATTTTGATAAACAGCTTCTAAAACTAGTTGATCAGCAAGAACAGATTGTGAAGGAAAGAGAAGGTATTAAGCCTTGAAACACATATATTAGACTTTTCTTAATTATCTTCAGTAGCCATTTGCCCAACTGTTATAACAGGGCTGATGAAATCCTATGGCCCAACGTCCCAGGTTGTTCATCACAGAAGTCCGATAAGTAAAATTTTTCATGATGCTAGTCCGCGACAGTTGCTTTTTCCATTTTTTTAGTCCGTGTTAATTTGTTGCTTTTTCCATTTTTTAAGTCCGTGTTAATTTGTTGCTTTTTCCATTTTTTAAGTCTGTGTTAATTTGTTATACTTATTAAAGTCACTTTATCTTAATCTGGCCATTCATGCCCTTTGGGTCTACTGAATACTACCTATTCATTTATATCCAGTATTATATCACACTTTCATAAGTGCACACATTCTATTTGCTTGACTGCAATTGGGATAAATGCAAAAATAATCAACCAATCAAAAGACTTCCAACAAAAAAAACCAAATATGATTAATTGGCCATAAGTTAAATGGTCTTATTATTTTTATTTTTTTCTTAAATTTATACTCATAAGAAATCCAACAAGGTAATGCAATTAAATTAACAATGACACTTTACTGACATGAGTTGTTAATTTCCTTGATGAAATGTTTAAATAACAACTGAAAAGGTTGCATCGTTGCTTCTTTATAATTCATGCTTATTAGTAATTTCCCATACTTTGGATAATTCTTGCTCCTTAGTAATTTCCCATACTCTGGATAATTCATGCTCATAAGTAATTTCCCATACTCTGGATAATTCATGCTCATTAGTAATTTCCCATACTCAGAGTATAAATATCTTCAGAGATCAACATTAGTGCTGATGAAGGCATTGTGATATTGCAGAAGATTTCATACTTGGAAGATTCTGAGTATGGGAAATTACTAATGATTGGGAGAGGGGCCTGAGTAGCCAAGTGGTCTAAAGTGCTCTCTGTTAAGGATCACTGTCATTTCACCTCTGTCTGTATGGGTTCGTTTCTCGGATTTGGCCAATGTGGGTATCTGAGAAAGCTTGCCAGTAGCCTCTCATGGGTCAGTGATTCTTTCTGGGGTTTTCCGTGTTTTTCCTTCACCATTAATACTGGCCGCCATGTATAGCTTATTAGTGTGCTGAAAAATTTCATTAAACCCTACAACAACTAATGTGTTATCCAGAGTAAGGAAGCAATCTTTTAAGTTGTATCCTAAGTCAACTTGGATGTTAAGTCCTGTTAGACAAGGAGTAAGGTTACATTTGAAATTGGCTTGCTGGAAAAATCATCTCCAATTCAGTCTTTGATGCCACCACACAAACATCATACCTGAGAGCATTCAATTGAAAACATCTGTCCATGGGTGAAAGGCACAACAAATTACACACATGCTGAACAGAAATTCCTAAAAGAACGCATCAGACAAGCCATCTTCACTTACAAAAAGATCCAACGGTTTTTTTTATAGCCCTAATGGAGAAATAAAAACAATATATTTGTCCCTGGCAAACTAATGGATGTGGAAGAGTTCTTCATAGGGAATTCCAAATCTTAAAATTCACCTTTTTTGACTGCATGAACAAACTTAAATACCTAATAATGTTTCCTACCTTAAATATTTTCAGCATTTTTTTTCTTCAAGTTTTCAACTTCATGGTGTTTGTTTTGTTTTTTGTAGTCATATGATTATAATGTTATTATAGCTTATAAAGATTAGGCGCTACACAAAGTCCTCATTATTATTACTATTATCATCATCATCATCATCATCATCATCATCATTTTTTTTATAGAGCTTCTGAAATCAGTGATTATGATTATTATTACCAATGTATTTGTCTTTCAGATATCCAGGCCAAGTTGTTCAAATGCCAGAACCTGTTGACACAGTATCAGTCCCAGCTTTTGAAGAAACAGGAGAAGCTGAACCTGTCACTTGCTGACTCTTTAAATAAAGTAAGAAATATTGTTCAGTTCTTTTGGAACTTTTAGTGGCCATTTTGGTACTTAGGTGGCCAAACACAAATGATTTGTCCATTTTTTGGAAATTAACAACATAAGTCAGTTGAATTATAAATTTATAGCACAAGATGACTCAAAATAAAATTTGAAATCGAAGCAAACATATCAAATAAAACGATAAAATACTTATTAGTAGTACGTAGGTCTGCCTGACAGAATTTTTAACAGTCTCAGGATTCCCACTGAAATGCATCGTTTGTGGGTTTTCACCTAAGGTTAATTGCGCTGGTCATGTATTAGACTGGTCACTGACTTATACCTGTTTTAGTAACTGACATTGTTGTTAATAGTCCTTGATCCAGACTTATTACATGTAAATCTGGCCACTTTTTGTAGGAACCAATGGTCTTTTAGTCCAATAGGGATTATACAAAATTTTGATATACTTTTCTGGCACAAAAGCTGTTAAATAATAATAATTATAGTTTGAAGATGTTAATACCAGTATTTATTGATACATTATTATTCATATGGTTGACAGATTGCACCAGTTGGCATGTTTCACTTAACAAATGCAATTTTTAGTCAAGCATGCTACATTTTTATTCACAAATAGGACTGTTGTTTTTCATGTCATTTTCAAAAGACAGACATTTATAACTCAGCAGGTTGAAATGACAACTTACTATCATATTCTTCACTTACCTTCAGCTAAGGCCATCCTTGTCTGGTTTCATTAACTACTAAATTATATTACTTAAATTGAGGTTTTCATGTATCTTTAAGTTAATCTATTATCACTGAGAAGGAAATATGCCTGTATATGAGTTTACATTCTAAATGATATAGCTAAATATTTTTGTTAAGAAAGATTATCTTTTTTGCGATTGAAATTTCCTTGAATTTAAGGAATTTATCCATTTTTTTTTTATAGAGAATACCATACCTTTTATGTGTGTAATCCTTAAGTTTTAATACATGCTTGCTTCTTTTCTGCTATTAACTACAATCAGTTTTGTTAAGAGTATAATATGGAATATAATTCAAAGTTTTTGTCACTACAGCCTCAGAAATTGGTGATTGACACATTCCATAAACATGGACCACAGCATAGGCAAGAGTGTGAGATAGCAAGGGAAACTTTGGTTAACATTTGAAGGAAGGAGCTAGTGTGCAATCAACATTCATGAAAATTATAATATCCATTGCTGTACACAAATATTGATACAATGGATTTTATTATTTATGGATATTAGATTTGAAGAAGTTAATTAAAATAAATAAGTTGATGGCATACATTTAGTATCAATCAAGTAGTCATGTGTTACTCAAAAATACAATGTTCATTAAAGATGGAATTGCTTTGTTTTTAAGGCCAGAACATGTGTATACTTTGTAAAAAAAAGAATGGCAAACTAAAATTATGATGCTATTACACTTTTAAACCACCAGTCAAACCCAGCAGTATGTTAATTGTTCAAGATATCAATTTTTAATATAAATAAATTGATAGCACTTGGAAATGTCTCAGTACATCACAGCATTATTTGGACTAATTAAAACAGCCAGTACATAATAGTTGCATGGTCCTAGAAAACTATTTCCTGATCACACACAAAAAACTAATGAAAAAGAAAGTGGAGAAATAAAAAAGCACTTTTTTAACCAATTAAAGTTTATTTACAAATGTATCACAGCAAACTTTGAAAAATGATTAAGAGTTAAGTCAGAATCTACAACTTAAGACTTATTTCTAGTAGGTAATTTTAACAAGACATTATGATGACCAGGGGTCAAGCTAGAATTGAACTTCAGGGACAAGTGACTTCTCATTTTGGACAGAACAGTGAAAAATGGAAGCAAAGCAAGAAATTGTATATATAGTGGTCAGTAAGCTATCAAAACACATACCTGTGAATGTGCAAGAGATTGTTTGTCAATGCAGTGGATATCAACACTAGCTGCTTGATGGTTTGATGCCTACATTTTGCCTTGAGCTACAAGGGGCATCTCAAAAGGTACTGTGATTCAACATACACAGCTCCCTCGATAACTTGGGCCCTGATAACTCACGAACCCGCTTATAAATAGGTGTCTGGCATGGATCCCGATTTTTCCTCAAAGATAAAATATATTTTAAAAATCTTTCAAAATATGCTGAACGTGAAAAAATTACGATAAGAATTGGTAAATTAAACCTTTATACATTTCTCGTTTTATCATTAAAAAAAGTGATTAATGCCCATAAAGATCGATTCCATATTGTGAAATTTTCAAATTCTAAATAAGATATCATATATTATGTTTGGTTTTTTTTGTTGATACACCATCATTAATCGCTGTAAATAAACAGTCTGGTGAAATAGCGATCAATGAAAACGTCCGGTAAATTCTAACAGGTGGCAACAGATAATGAAATAAACAACAATTAAACATCATGCTGTTTGAAAACCATATAATAATGCTTTATTTCCGTTTCAGTGTAAACATTATAATTGCAACATATTCTTTTCTATGAAAACATGAAAAGAGGCAATCAGCTGTCACATCGAAACCCGCGAGTACTTTCGTGAGAACCTAATTACCTGTCGGCTTTGTTTTGATCAACAAACTTGGCGAAGTGTTTGTTGCACTAAAATAATCCATTAAAAGAGACTTGTGTTGTTTTATCACTTATGTCTTGTGCATGGAATCAAGCAAGTGACGATTTTGCTCGACGGCAGCAAAATCAGGGAGTAACACACAAAATTAACAGATTTTTTCAAAGCGTCTAGTCATTTGTCCAGCGTATCAAAACCGGCATTTGTATTATCGTTTTCTAATTTACATTGTTTCAAATTTTCCATTTTACTTTTACCACAAAAAATATATACACTGTATATGAATCGATCGATCGACATTGTTTCTCGAAAAGAGAGTCGATTTTTTGTATTAAACAAATATGTATAATTTGGATCAAACAATAAAAGAAGAATGTATCCAATTCAGTACTAAAATTCGTGACGTAATACACAATGTGTGAATCGGTACACGTGTTAATCGAACCACAGGAGTCTGACGTTTTATCAATCAAGTACAGCGAAATCTCTGACAAAATGAATTCCCCATATCAATAATATTTTGTTTAATATGTATTACCGATAAGGGTAATTCATGTTGTCAGAGATTTCACTGTACTTTATTGATAAAATGTCACTCCTGTGATCGTACGGAAACCACGTGGAAGAATGTTTTCTATTAACTCATCTATATACGGTAATTTATCCTGAAATTAATGTTACTCTATGAGGAAAAAATGAACTACACCATTATGAAGAGATATTTATTCACAGTTAATCACAGCACGATTATGAAGTGAGTATTAAAAGCTAAAAAATCTGCCACCCACCCACCCTTTTGCCTTTGTATCTATCCTTTTGTTATTATAGGTCCCTCGATAACTCGCGCCTCACTTATAGTGCGGTTGATGTTTTTGGACCCCGATGTGCGCGAGTTATCGAGGGAGTGGTGTACCTGAAAAAAATTGGGATGAAGTTGTTTTTGCTTTCCTAACACTAAGTAACAGAAAAAGGTGTTGTTTACATATTTTAGGACACTTTGTCTGGTAGTGTGACCCCTGCTTACCCAGCACATTTATATTACAGTGATGGTTTATTTTTGTTACTCCTCCAAAAATACTTTGATTATTCCTATGAAACTTCACACTCACATTCTTCCTGTGGTCTAATTGGTCCCGGAGGAAAGTTGTGCTGCTTTCACATCTAATATAGCCATAGTACTCATTAGCGATGTTGGACACATGAATGCCACTCTCATGTGTTGCAATTATTTCTTTCTTCACGTTCACTGTGATACGTTTCGGCTTCCTACCAGCGCTATCACCATCACTTTTTACTTTCTTGGAACTCATAATGGAGGGAGTACACACCTGAAAACAGTGAAATACCTTGAAAATTGCACCACTGCTAAGGAACGTTGAATGGTAACTGCGTATCAATGACAAAGCGAGGCTGTGCCCGCGTGCAAGACTAGCGTACATACTGCGTGGATATGGTTCATGACTCGAGGCACTGTTCGTAAACCGAGACAAAAATTGCTAAAAATCATTGTTCATGACCTGAATTGTTTGTACTCCGAGGCGTTCGTAACCAGAGGTTCCACTGTATATGTAATTGATGAGTTTTTCAATAGGCAAAATAAGTTTTCGTGTATATATATATATATATATATATATATATATATATTCAAAACACCAAGTTTTTCACCAAACATATAAGTGAAAAACTTTGTAATATTTATGGAACATATAAAAACAAATCAGCTTTTCATCTGATTGAACTGATATGCATAAATGAACACAGAACTCAGATAAACCATCCTTTTTAAAACTTCAGTAATACAATTTATTTATAGATAATACTGAACTTGTAAATTTAAGATGTGTATAAGCTTGCCTGGCCAAACGATAAGAGCTTACAATTTGGCCATACATCCATCATATGTTCGGTGGCTTCCATCCATCAAGACTTTGCTCTGGTGGCCTAGTGGTTAGAGTTCCCCCTCAAATGTAGGAAGTTGTGGGTTCAATCCCTGGCTGAGTCAGACCAAAGACTTACAAAAATTTATACTTTAAGTTGACTCTGAGCAAAATAGAAAACTTCCTATAATATTTTATGCTATCTTGGTGGTTTTTTTTGTAGTTTTTTATGTACATTTTCTTGAATTTACTTTTCACTGACTGTGTGTTATTTACAGGAGGTAGAAAAACAAGTTTGGAATGAGACAAAGGATGCAGAAAAACATTCACCCAGTGACAAAAATGTATCTGTTAGTGAAGATGACTTTAATCATAGTGATGAAGATGATGATGGTGACACTAGTTCTGAAAGCTTGACTGATGTAACAATTGATGAAATGTTGTCAAATAATAAGGTTATGATGGCATATACTGTGTGTATCTCAGTGCCTGTTTGGGTCAGATAAAAACTATCCACTTTGTCATAAAGCATCATATTTTATGTATATGGCAGGTGTCTGCAAAAGTAGATATATATAAATATATATATATTTTCTATTTTAATTTGGTTTAACTTCACTTTGTTTAGTTTTTAATTCTCAGTTCTGCCAAGACCCAAATGACTATTACCGTCATTTTCTATTTGAGCATTAATTTTTGCAGGTCTTTTCAGTCCTATTGCTGAAAATGACTAAAAGTTTATAAATGTAAAATTGCACATTTGTTTAAGGAGTACTGTGTGAGCCGTTGGCGTTTGGTCCCTTAATTAGTATCTTGTGCAGAATTAAAATCAAATATAGGAATTTCAATTTGAAACCCCATGATAGTAGGCTTTTATCAAAGATAGTGGCTAAAAGTGGATGATTTGTTTGTCCAACTGGCACATAGAAGTTTTAATTCTATGTCTGGTGTCCAAGCCTAACTCAGAAGTTATAACTTGGTGTGTATTATGCAAGCCTAACTCTTAGAGGTTATAATTATGTAGTTAGTGCCCAAACATTCTAACTTTTCTTAAGTGATTGATGTACTTATAGTTTTGATTTCTTCTCTAATGCACTCATTGCACTGTCTCCTGTAGACTGCAGTTGTGATGTTTTTTGTTTTTTTAACCCAGGTGTGAATCACATTTGATTTCAGGATTTTTAGTAGATACAGTCAAACCTTGATAACTCAACATCAGTCAAATACAGAGCATAATTCATTATCAACATAATGCTTTTTCTTGTTAGTACCTCTCAGAAACTCAAAATAGTCGATAACTCAAACCAGATTTAAGGCTCACAGCACACTGAGTTATCCAAGTTTTACTGTATTGACTTTATTTTGATTTGTTGGTTGATTTTACTAATTTTTGTATGCACTTTCACTGCAATCCAGTGATAACAATCTGAAATTCCACTTGTTGTTGAATAATTTTATTATAAAGATTATATAATTATTGTGCAATATCACTTGTCAGTCACAGAGTGAGATGTTTGGCTACAAAAAGGATATAATGTATCAGGGGATATCTAATAAATATGTTTTTAACTTGCCGTCTAAGCATCAGTGAGACATTTTCCAACAGCATTTTTGTTGTTGATGGTGTGGGCATCAGTATCAGTAAGTTTTTTGCATTTGGCTAAGTTTCTTGGGCAAAGTTGTAGGTACAATCATGAAACTTTATGGCACCTGATGAAGATTATTTGTGGATGCTGTTGCTTGTCACATGTAAAAGTAGGTCATATGCCACATGCTCCATTTGCTTTACCCAGTACATATAATATACCCTGGTGAGCAGATGAGACATATAATTTTGTGGAATTTTTGTTTCATGTGTAAAACAATTCTCATTTGACACAGAGATTTCAAGGATCTCAAGACTTTAAGACAAGGAGGATTGTAATTTTTGTCATAATTACATTTAATCATTCCTTTGTATCTTTTTCTTTTTCTTTTCAGATATAATTTGAATGTATTATTTTTCATTTTGAAGGTCACTAATCACAGACAATAGCAACCTGCTTTTCTTGCTCTGGTACCTTTACAGGTGTTTTATTTATGTTGTGGCAAAGCACCAGAGGTTTTTGCATTTTGCACAAATATTGTTTGTTGACCTATCAACAATATGTGTTATCTAGAACCACAAAACAATTTTAGAAATTCATTATGATGTTCATTTAATGAGCATGTGCATCAGTAATTAGATTTCACTCATGAAGTTTAAAATTGTCAATGACTTTTTTAAAATTTGTATCCCAATGAAGAGGAAATTATTACTGTGTGAATGCTTATAGACTGATTTCTAGTAAAGTAAATAAATTTGTTTTAATAAGTAAAGAGAAGTGTGCTTAGCACACTGCTGTCTGGCACTAGAGTTATCTGGTATGAACTCTGGTTGGATAATCATCATTGGTGCATATGCTTCTAAATAGTGTGTAATTTGTTAGATGGGGACGTTAAATAGCAATCCTGTCAGTGAAAGTCATGTCTTGTGTAGTTTTAAAAAAGATTAGGTGATTCTCACTGCTATGAACTTTCTTCATGCAAGTCCAAGTGTGCATAAGCAAACCTACCTGTAACACTTTATTTATGAGATTGTGGTAGTATGTAGAAAAAAGTAAAACAAAAAGAAATATTTTACGTATTTTTATATTTTTAGCAATATCTGATATCATCTTTTGCAGACATATACAACAGTTTTGCTGAGTCAGACTAGAATCTTTATCTTTTAATATTTTCATGAAGTTCAGTTAGTTTGTCTTTTTTCTTTGTTCTGTTTCCCTCAAAGATTTGGTAAAATAATTGTTTGAAGCAACTGTTTCAAACATTCTAAATTTATACCACTATCCTCTCACGTTTCACTATTTCTCCTTCAAATATGTTCCTAACCACATTGTGTTTGGATTATTAGCCTGCTACCTTGCGAATCTTGCCTTACTTAAAGACCAAAAATATTTTTGATGTCTTTATCATATATAGAAAGAGCAGTAATTCTTGCCAATTACCTCTGTTTTTCACCACCAGATGTTGCTAGTTTTTGCTTTGCTGCTGTACTGATAACATCAAATAGTTTACCTCTGATAATCAGGGCCCCGAGTGGTCTAAAGTGCTCACCGTTACGGATCACTGCCATCTCACCTCAGTCTGCTTGGATTTCATACTCAGGATCGGTCAATGTGGGTACATGAGAAAGCTTGCCAGTAGCTTCTTGTGGGTAGGTGGTTTTTCCCTGGTTCTTCCTCACTATTTATACTGGTTGCCATTTATAGCCTATCATGTGCTGAAAAATGGCGTTAAACCCTAAAACAAAAACAAAAATAACAACCTCTAACAATCCAAGCAATTTTTGTTTTTCAAATCGAACCTTCTATTTGATTTATTGTTTGGAATATTATTCTGCTGTAGGTTGTGTAGATTAATTTTAAAATTTCTGCCAAATTGAGTAACTTGTCACCTTTTTGGATTATGTTGATTTAAGACCGTGTTACACCATGCTGTAATTGACCTAGTGTTGACATGACTTTTTTCATATATTCTTTTAGTAATATGGTTAGTAGTAACGAGTTTATATTATGCTGCACTTATAATGTATGCTTGGTTTACTTATTTGGTGTTGTTTTGATAGAAATGCTAACTAAAGAGTTCAAGTGTATATTATAGGCAACTAACACGACACTATTTTCACTTTTCCATTAATAATGAGTAATTTAGCGAGTTAGTAATATACTGCATAACTAATTTATGCTTTGTTTTTCTTTCTTTTTTTGTTGTCATTTCAGTATGAATGTAAAGTGCAAAGAGTTCAAACCTAGGGAAGACAACCACTACTTCTGTACATTGTCAATGCCATGCAGCAAATGTAACACATTTCAGAGGAAATTAGGGGTTTAGTGGTCCAGAAAGTAGCTAAAGGGAAGGAGCAGTGGACTAAGTTAAGAACGAAAGTGTTGACGTCCTCAGCATACATCACGAGTCAGCCTTATTTGTGATTCCGTGATGGATGCTGGTGTACCTCCCTACCAAAAGTCCATAATTTGCAATCATTGGCAACATCCACATCAGCAGCAGTGGAGGAATATGATGTGGAAAGGGTACATTGGTCTACCTCCAGACAGATGTGTCATCTGGTCTAGGAGACAGTGATGCAGTTCTTGAATGGGAAAATTGAAACCTTTTTGCCATTGCTTACTTCTGCACCTTTTTCTCACTCGTTGGGGGAGTATTTCTCCAATTTTAAGTGAAACAGTGGACATAAGGTGCAAGGGGTGGTTTGTATTGGATCAGTTGGATTCAGTTCAGGATTCAATTCATAATGCCACAGCGTTACCAGCAGTCCAGCTGACCCTAGCTATCTCAGCACAGGGACCATTTTGTTATAAATGTCCAGCCAACTACGTTATATGAGGATCTAAGAGACAGATCCATCTGTTTAGCCATACATTGGCAAGTTATCTTTACTGTGCTGGAAATTTCACTGAGAAATCTGTCTGTCCAGCTGGGCCTTTGGAGCAGCTGGTACTGGTGATAGTTTGATCATCTTCTATACTAGCAGCATCCAGCCAAACATATGTTGGGCAAACCATCCAGTAGACCACTGCATACTTTCAAGAGATAGCTAGGAAATCTTCAAAGATGGCTGGTCAGGGTCATCATTTGACACCTAACAAGACTTAAGAAGAGAGCTACAAGATGACCCAGAATGAGACGAAGCTCCATGAGATAAGCCATCCAGTCATGGAGTAGGCTGAATTCAGCTTTAAACCCACATTCAAGGAATTTATTGGGTTTTGGACACTTCAGAATGCCAAAATTCTGCACCATCAAGGGTCCTAACCATAAATATTGACCCACTTTCCCCATCACATGCAGACACCTTACCTAGGGGTAGTGGACTCCTGCAATTTTTGACTCACTGGATCTCCCTATTCCCTCGGAATGATTGGGTGATCAGGTACTTTCAGAGGGTCTTTGGAGTCATTTATCCAACCCTCTCCCCTCTTCACGGACATAAACCCTCATATTGGGAAAAGGAAGGCTTTTTCTGAACAGGAAATACAGCCCCTCTCCAAACACAAATGGTGGATATTGCGCAAGGACCACAATCTTGGGGGTTTTTATTCACAGGAGTTTCTTATTCAGAAATCAAATGGCAAGTTGAGGCCCATTATTGCACTTCCAAAGTTTAAGATGGAGACAGTGAGATCAGTCTATCTGTCCCTCCTATGGGATGAGTATGTCATCAATCTTGATATGATAGACATGTATTTTCATTTTTATATCATCACAGAAATTTCTCCATTTTTGCATAAACAACACAGTTTACCAGTTCAAAGTCCTTCTCAGTGGCCTCAGCATTAGTCTTTGGGCTTCTACGAAGGTTATGGATTGCATTGTCAACCTGTATGGATTGAGAGCCTACCTGGATGGCATCCTATTGAGACACGTAAGTTCTATCTTTCTCCAAGGCAGGAATGATCTCTTATTTTGGTCATCTAGGCCAGGCGTGCACAACCCCTGGCCCACAAACATGTTCATCCGGCCCTCAGGGCAAATTAAAACAACACAAAAATCTGGCCCGTGAACAGTAATTATATTAAAGAAATTAGTGTTTGCTGCCCTCAAATGGTCTTAGAAAATGCAATCGAGCCCAAGGCTGAAAACAGTTATGCATCCCTGATCTCTGCTTTCTAGGGAAAAGTCTGACCTCCTTCCCAGAATTTTGTCCATCTGAGTATGGAGTTCTTAACCAACCTGAATCTCGTGCTGTTTTATGAGAATCTCATGAGCAAGAAGGCTTCCTCTCTGAAGGTTTATGAGAGAAAGTTACATGTATTCAGAGACTGGTGCCATACTATTAGCATCGTCTCTCTGAGTGCCTCAATACCTCAACTGGCTGACTTCTTTTCCCAGGCTCTTTGACGACAAATTCAAATGGTTGGCTGCAATTTATTATCCATGATATTATGCACATTTCAGTGTCATAAATATTTTTGCCAATTTTTATCTCAGTTGACCAAAATCCCTGTGTTTCCAAAATAGAATCTGTCCTGGGTTTTAACACGTCTCAGTTCAAATAAATTGAACTCTAGCCCACACTTTACTAAAGTTACTGTCATACACGACATGTTTCCTGATAGCTTTAAATTCTGCATGCAAGGTCAGTGAGCTACATTTCTATTGGATAGTTTGGTGGTCCTCTTGACACCTAATAGCCAAAAACAGATTTCCATCTATCAGTAACCAAAGAGTTGTTATGCGCCCACTGTCTACAATATAAAGTCAAGAGCATCAGCCATGCAAGATCCTCTTCATGCATTCAAGAACTGCTTAAAATGTACAGAGATAAGTAATGACATATGAAAACCAGAAAACAGGATATCACCCATCAAACCCTTGCTTCAAGGCAGAAATGTGTTATATGCTTTGCATGTTCTAAAGGTTTCAAAATGTCACCTCATGAAGTTAACCACTCATGAGATTTGAACCATCTCTGCAAGCCATGCACATGAAATTAACGTTTCAGTCTGAGATATGATAGAAGATGTTGGCTGGCATGGAGAGTCAACATTCTCAAATTGTTATCTCTGAGATTTAGCTTTTCAGAGGCAAACCTTGAATCTTGTAAATTCTGTGGTGGCAGTACAGATGGCCACCAGACCCAATCAAAACAAATAACACATCCTGTCAGCTTTGCTGGATTTGCTAGTGAAATTTTGTTTGTAAGTAGATTTGAATATTCATCTTCATAACCGTAATATAAGGGTCACACATCAAGTTATCCTAGGCTATGTTGCTAATGTAATTAGGAAAACAGGTTTGCATGGTGAATCAAGCTATCATTCCCTTGAAGGATACCAGAGGTAAAGATCAGATGCTCAGCATTCACTTCTTCTATCTATTCTCCTACAATAATGTGAATGGGGATAGTATTTGAAGCAGAAAGCAAATTTTTGAGTAAATTGTTTCTCTCAGAATACTTACTCAATAATTTTACGTAAAAATCCTCATTTGTTTATCCAGAATCAAACACAAAATTTTTTCTCAGTGCTATGTTTCACTGATGGACTCCAGTTGAACATATCTATCTGGCCTCACCCATGTGCACACACCAGTAAGATACATATGCTCCTTTTCTGACAATCTTATACTCACTACTCCCGCTATGAAAACAAAGTCATATGGACAACATTCTTTTGCATGCCAGGGCCCAGCATCATCTCATCTCATCTCCGCCTGTGGCCCCGTTTGGGACATAGGCCGCCAACCAGCTCCCTCCAGGCGTCTCGGTTCTGGGCGAGTCTCTCCAGCTGTCCCCACGTCTTGCCCATCTTCTTTGCGTCTGCATCCAAATCACGGCGCCAGGTGTTTCTGGGTCTTCCTCTCTTCCTCTTTCCTTGAGGGTTCCATGTTAGGGCTTGCCTGGTGATGTTGGGAGCAGGTTTGCGGAGGGTGTGGCCAATCCATCGCCAGCGTCTCTGAAGGATGTCATCCACAACGGGCTGTTGCTTCGTTCTCTGCCACAGTTCGTCGTTGCTGATTCTTTCTGGCCAGCGGATCTTGAGGATCTTCCTGAGGCAGGTGTTGATGAAGACCTGGATTTTCTTCATGGTGGTAGCGGTGGTTCTCCAGGTCTCTGCTCCGTACAGCAATATCGGCTTCACAATGGTGTTGAAGACCCTGATCTTGGTGGTGATGTTAAGCTGCCTTGATATCCATATGTTCTTCAGCTGATGGAAAGCTGCCCTTGCTTTGCCGATGCGTGTCTTAACGTCTGCATCCGTTCCTCCCTGCTTGTCCAGGATGCTGCCAAGGTAAGTGAAGCTATCCACCTCCTCCAGCGCATCGCCTTCCACTGTGATGGGTGTATTGCTGGATGCATTTGTCTTGAAAACCTTGCTCTTTCCTCTGTTGATGTGGAGGCCCAGGCTGGCTGAGTTGTCCGCAACAATGCTGGTCTTTTCCTGCATCTGTTGTTGGGTATGCGAGAGGAGAGCCAGGTCATCAGCGAAATCTAGGTCGTCCAGCTGTTTCCACAGCGTCCACTGGATGCCGTTTCTTGTTTGGTCTGTCGATGTCTTCATGACCCAGTCGATGGCCAGCAGGAAGAGGAATGGTGATAGAAGGCATCCTTGTCTCACCCCTGTATTTACTTCAAAGGCATCAGTGAATTGCCGGCCGTTGACGATCCTACAAGTCATTCTTTCATAGGACTTCCTGATGATGTTGGTGATCTTTTCTGGGACTCCATAGTGCCTCAGTATTTTCCAGAGGGTCTGCCTGTCAATGCTGTCGAACGCTTTCTCATAGTCGAGAAAATTCACGTAGAGTGGCGAATTCCACTCCAGAGACTGTTCCAAGATGATGCACAGTGTCGCTATCTGGTCCGTGCACGACCTTTCCTTTCGGAAGCCAGCTTGTTGGTCACGGAGATGCGGGTCAACTGCCTCTTTCATCCTGTTCAGTAAAATGCGGTTAAACACCTTCCCCGGGATGGACAACAGCGTAATCCCCCTGTAGTTGGAGCAGTCACTGAGGTCACCTTTCTTAGGTAGTTTGACGAGGTAGCCCTCTCTCCAGTCTGTTGGTACATCTTCGTCTTCCCATATCATGCAGAAGAGCGGGTAGAGGAGCTCCACACTGGTTTCCACGTCCGCCTTCAGCGCCTCTGCTGGAATGCTGTCGGGTCCTGCAGACTTGCCGCTCTTCAATTGCTTGATGGCGCTGCGAATCTCCTCCTTTGTCTGTGCACCGCACTCTATTTGCAGGTCACTTTCCGCTGGCGGTATGTCTGGTGGGTTTGCAGGCGCTGGTCTATTTAGCAGTTCCTGGAAATGCTCAGCCCATCTGGTCTTCTGTCCTTCCTCGTCTGGGATCGCTCTTCCATTCCTGTCCTTGACTGGTCTTTCTGGCTTGGCAAACTTTCCTGAAAGTTTCTTGATGGTGGCATACAGGTCTCTGGTGTTGCCATGGTGAGCTGCTTCTTCTGCTTCTGTTGCCAGCATCTCTACGTAGTTCTTCTTATCTTTCTTGATGCTGCGCTTGACGCTTCTGTTGGCTTCCGCGTACTCGTCGTTTGCTTTTGCTTCTGCCGTTCTTGTCCTACTGTTGTTTACGGCAGTCTTCTTCTCTCTTCTTTCTTGAATCTTCCTCAGCGTCTCTGTTGAAATCCATTCTTTGTGCGTGTATGTTTTGGGGCCCAGTACTTCTTGGCATGTTGATGTGAGTGCCATTTTCACTCTTTTCCATCTGTCTTCTATGGTCTCTTCTTCACGCAGCTCTTCTAGAACCTGGAACTTGTTGGAGAGGGTGATCTTGAATTTCTCCTGTTTGTTGTTATCTCTCAGCGCCGTGGTGTTGTAACGACGGCGTTGATTGGAGCCTCCTCTCCAGTTTCTCTTGAGCTTCAGCTTCATCCAGGCAACGAGTAGATGATGGTCTGAGGCAACGTCTGCTCCTCGCTTAACGCGGACATCCCGAAGGTTGCGGCGAAACGTCCTCCCGATGCACACGTGGTCTATTTGGTTTTCCGTCCGCAGGTCTGGTGACACCCAAGTTGCCTTGTGTATCCTTCTGTGGTTGAAAACACTTCCTCCGATGACCAGGTTGCTTGTGGCACACAGGTCGGCAAATCTCTCTCCGTTGTCATTCATCTCGCCAATCCCATGCTGCCCCATGATCTCCTCGTAGCCTCGGTTGTCGCTGCCGATCTTAGCGTTGAAGTCACCCATGACGATGATGATGTTTCTCTGTGGTCGGTCTTGGATGATGGTTAGCAGCCTGTCGTAGAAATCATCCTTCTCTTCTTCCTCACTGTCGTTTGTCGGGGCGTAGCACTGGATAATGTCTATGTTGATCCTCTTCTTTTTGGTACTGAAGGAAGCTGTCATTATCCTTGGGCCGTGTGCTTCCCATCCAAGGAGAGCTCCCTGAGCTGACTTGGACAGCATCAGTGCCACGCCTTGGGTGTGTGCAGCGTCGTCCTGCTCGTGTCCCGAGTACAGCAGTAACTCGCCGGAAGCCAGTCGTTTCTGCCCGGAACCAGTCCATCTTGCCTCGCTGATTCCCAGGATGGTGAGATTGTATCTTCTCATCTCTGCGGCAACTTGCGCTGACTTTCCGGTCTCGTACATGGTACGCACGTTCCATGTACCGATGGTAGTGGTGGTCCTGGTGGAGACGATGGTCGTCGGCCTGACGGCTTCCAGGTGACTCTGGTTTTCACCATCCGGCGTCATACATCTTCCAGCTGGAGATCCATCTTCTCCCAGGACCGTTGTTCCTGTTGGTTTACTTTTTGGCGTTTCTGTAGCAAGTTGTTTTTTTACGGGGTGGGGTTGCTAGCCCCACGCCCAACCTTCTTCCTTTTGCAGCCGGGCTTAGGACCGTCCTAGGCGGAGTTCCAGGGCCCAGCAACGTGGAATGAATTGCCCATTGATATTAGACACAAAGACACAGTGATTCCTTTCAAGAGTGCTCTTAAAACTCGCCTTTTTTGACTGCAAGAACAAACTTAAAGACCTTATAATGTTTCCTAACTTAAATATTTTCAGCATGTTTTCTGATTTCATGGTGTTTGTTTAGTTTTTTTGTAATCATATTATGTTTTTAAGCGCTTAGAGTTTCGAAAGATTAGGTGCTATACAAAGTCCTCATTATTATTACTATTATTATTATTATTATTATTATTATTATTTTTTATTACTCAGCTAAAATCTAGCAACACCTGATGGTGGTATGGAGAGGTAAAGGGCAAGAGTTATTGCTCTTTTTTATGAGATAGAGAAAGACATTTTTGTCTTTTAGTAGGGTTGGATTTGTGAGGTAGCAGACGAATATTCCTAACCTAATGTGATTGGGTAAGTATTTTTGGAGAAATATAACTTACTGAGTCCAGCATAAAAACTGAAATGGTCTACACTGTATATCTGCACATTTGAATATTATTTGTTTGCAGACATGAAAACTTGGTTTCTGCTAATATCAAACACTTCATTTGTCTCATAAATTAAGATATATTTAATTTAATACTCATGAAAATGGTGCAGTCATGTAATCTGCTGAACAATACAGCCCAGACAGATCATGTGATTCCCACCCACCACCCATCATCAAGTAAAATTGAATTTCTTTAACTTGGTTGGAATAAAATTTCCCTAAGTAATTATTCACAGGAATGTAATTGGTTTGTCAGATTTATGATGCAGTTATGTTCTGCTGATACTGAATATATATATATATATATATATATATATATATATATACACACACTTCAGTGACATAGTAATATGTGGAAATGTTTTTTAAAAGCCTTTTATTTTCATTTAATGTTACATGTGTTTGACTTTAATGGAATCAAAGAAATGGGAATAATTTGATGTTCTTACTATTAAGAAAAAGGTTAGAGAAGGAGAAAAAAATTGAGAAAAGGGAGAGGGGGATATAGAGATATAAACAATTTCTTAAATGTATTAATTAGATATTTTTGATGATTCAAAATGTAAGGATAATAGAGAGGACATAGTTACAAAAGTACTGCATTATAGCTTCTATTCGTTTTTCAGAGAGGACAAAAAAACCCAAAGAGAAGGTAGAATATCAGAGATTACTGGTAACTGGTTCATATCCATCTGCTTGAGTAAATTTATTATTGTCTATTTAATTTGTGAGTTTAGCCTGTGCCATAAATGAAAAAATGAGACAGTTTTGTCCTTTTATCCATGATATAAAACAATGTTGCAATTAAATTTTTTACAGGAGAAGAAACCTGATGCTAATATGCACAGTAGGAGTCACTCAGCCCAATCCACCCCTATCATAAGAGGTCATAAGTCATTGTTTGAGGGTCCAGGTCAAAGTCAGCAACAGAGGTCAAATTCAGCAGATATATTTAGTCAAAGAAGGCTATCTGATGATAGGCCTTATACTACTATAATTGACAAAGAAATAGCATTACACAGACAAATAGAAGGGAGGAATTCCCAAGGTGTTTCCCCAAGTGTTACCCCAAGGTTAAACCATGTTCCCCACCAAGACGGGAGACCAAAGTTTGCTAACAGAGAGGAAATACCCAGTCTGGGACCTTTGCGAGAGCCAATTATGTCTAGTACTCATAAAAGTGCTGAACTTAGGGAACACCTATCTCATGATTCTGGAAATGCCGGATTTGAAGCTCTTATT
The DNA here is from genome assembly GCA_029339505.1 of Unio delphinus. Taxonomy (NCBI): domain Eukaryota; kingdom Metazoa; phylum Mollusca; class Bivalvia; order Unionida; family Unionidae; genus Unio; species Unio delphinus. The sequence goes on along the minus strand of JAQISU010000243.1, from coordinate 2,190,451 downwards.
CCAGATCAGAGTCCCCGATCATCCATTGTTGCTCCATTAAATTTTTACCAAACAGAAAAGTTACGTAGTCATGTTGCATTTGCAGATAAACTCCTTGAGGATGAAAATTTACAGCATCACTCACCTAATTTAGAGAAAAGAATTTCAAAGGAATCTGAACACTACAAAAACATGTCTCCTTCAACAAGGAGAAAGGAATTATTGGTTCAGCGGCAAGCATTGCTTGAAGAACAGAGGAGACTGAAAGATATCCTTACCCAACAAGAGCAGCAACTACTACAAAAAAAGGAACAAATTGAACAAAGACAGCTGCTTCAAAAAGAGAGATTAGAGTTTTATAAGGAAAATGGTAAATTTCCATTCAACCAGGGTGTCAGGGGTGAAGAAAGAGACAATAATGCTAGATCAAGTGTTGTTGGTAGCACAGGGTTGGATCTTGTACGAGTCCGTAAAGAGACTGAGGACAAGGAAAATCAGAATGCACTGAGGAGGAAGTTTAGTTTTGATGGCATAGAAACAGAAAGTACAGGTAAATATGACATTTCAGTTTCATTCAACAAGGCATTGTTGTGAACCAAAATGTGCTTAATGTTGGTTTGATTAGTGCAGTGGTACCTCTCTTATAAGGCTATCCTTTCTGCAGTAGAAAGGTGCCTTTAAAAAAAGCTGACCTCTTATGTGTTGGACAAAATTATTCTGATATATTAGTTGATGTGAGGAAGGGTCTTATAGATTTTGAATACTACAGTGTTAGAATGGTGTTGTTGAGATCAATATATGTTGAAATTCTGCAGAGCAAACCTGGTTACTGAAGGAACTGTTTAGGGCAATTTAATTGCAGAACTATTTACTGTTGTCACAAAGCTTTTCAACAAGGAAATTTTGAATGCAGTCATCATTAATTTGAATATTCACCAGGCATGATGTTGGTGGATTTTATGTTGTGCTCAGTGTTTACATTTATATGGAAGGGTTTATTGGTCTAAATTTGTACACTTCTTCATATCTTCATATTTGGAACACTATCTTTGCTTTGCATCATGTTCTCTGTTTGATGAGCCATACAAAACCACTTCATTCATGCATTATTTGCTGAGATCCATATTACTGCATATTAAAGAAACTAAAGTATAAAAAGGTATGTGTAATAAAAGTCGTTACATTGGTTTTAGGTAATAAAGATGAAACAGCTTGAAGATACAGTGGATAAAATTAGTATCTTGATACAAACATTAGCACAAAGGCAAAGAATTGATGCAAACTTACACTCACCTTATATTACAGTCACCTGTCCTAACAGTTACCTGAGTTTATTGGTCACAATGGTCATTATACCTCCCACACCCCTTGGCATATTTCCTTTATAAATATCATGTCATCAGTGGTCACCTATCTTCTGTTGCCAGTGGCCAGGTATTTCTAACCAAGAAGTGGTTTCATCCTGCCTTCCACAGTCACAAGAATGCATAAGGAGTGAGAGCTCAAAGTATGCAAATTAAATTTCTTTTGTTCAATGAGCAAGGCATAGTATATATAAAGGTATATTACCTGAATTAATGTTCATACTTTTCATATCTAGATTGTACTTAAGATAAATCAGTGAAACTTGTAGGATTATGATAAAGACAGATTCATCAAGCTGAGTGTGTACGTCAACACAGTAGTTACATGAGATAAGAAAAACTATCAATGATACATGGTCTATTCTTGATGGATCTTACAGTAGTTACATGAGATAACAAAACTATCAATGATACATGCTCAATTCTTGATGGATCTTTCTCCAAGTTACTGCAACACTGACAGGTTTCTAGTTGTTGTTCTCAGAATAATATATTGAGAAGTATGTATCCTTTGTTCTTTTACAAACAGTATGTGGCTTTAATTTAATGTTTTCAGATTTTTGTACAACATTGGAAATGGGTTTATTGTGACTATTAGGGTGCATCAAACGCCCCATATTTTTTTTAACTTCAATGGATCATTTTGTCCCTTGTCTAGTTTTTTTTTATATAAAAAAAGAAAAAGTATGGCAAAGTTTGGTGAAGTTTGAAGTACATTTAGGTGGTCCACAATTCAAATGAATGTTTTGTCAAAATATCGAAAACTCGCCATTTGGTGCATATTTCCAGTTTTTCCACTCATTTTAAACATGTCATTATGTTATATAATATTGCATGCAGAGTTGTATATAGATATTGCAATAGCACATGCTCAGTTTTTATCTGATTATATTCAATAGTATGATGCTAAATTTATACAACAGGTGTTAGAAGTATTTATTATATAACAAATTAACCATTCACTACATCTTTTAACATTTTTCAACTCATCGGAGACAATAGTTTCATCGCAATGAATTCAGACAGTATATGTTGTTTTCAACATTTTTCTAAATGATTTGTTAAATGTTTAAAATGTTAAATATAGTTAAATATATTCTACATTCAGCAATGTTTTAAAGTCAATGGTAGTTATTTGGTAGATTCTTCAGTTAGTCGCTATGTCCTTTGCGTTTTCGCAAGTTGGGCTGTTCTTTACGGTCCTTCTCAACAACTTGCAGCACGTTCTGGTAATGTTCTTCACCCCTTGCTGATGCCAAGAAATTTGAGCTGAGCTTAACACCTCTCTCAGCACAGTCATTGACAATGTTCAGCGATTGAAGGTTGCCAAGAGAAGCTTGGTACACAGCAGAATTTGGCCAGTTCGCAGCTTCTTCAGTCATGCACTCAGCGTTCAGCGGAAGAAGAGTGAATGTGTACTAGGAATCAATACTAGCAAAATCAGCAAGAGTTGTGGTCAGAGTAACAGTTGCTGAAAACTTTGGTTTGCCAAAGCCTGTTCCAAACTGGTTCTGTGGTGCCAAGAGGGCCGTTTCTGGTTTAACAGCCAGCAGACTGTCTGCAAGGGCTCGCCGTTCAGCGTCAGGCACCTTACTGCTCCACAGAGCAAGAGGAATCATCTCTGCAGTCAGGTACCAGAGATGCAGTTTGAAGGCATGCAGTGCACTCTGAGAGACATCTGGATTCACGACCTTGTACTGCAATAAAGACTTGTACAACTACAGGTCGTTCCATGGCGCATCTACCGCTGAATTGCACGTCATCCACCAGCTGATGTAGACCAGTGTTGCGAAGTTCACAAACGCCCTCACCTTTTGAACTTGATGCAGTGTAGTAATAGTGTTACGCGGTAGTTGTTGAATTTGCAGCTCAAACAGGCATATCTTAATCGAATAGATGAGTTTAGCCATCCATCTGGCTTTGTGTAAGGCTCCTGGTCGCTTGAAGGTGACAGGATGATCTTCAGTTTCTCCATCAAGGAACACTGTGCACAGCTCAGAAAATTCTTGATAATCATCTCGGCGTAGCGAACGCTCTGATTTGGCAAGCTGGAGAACACTGGTTCGACATGTATCTACAATCTGAAGTGCCTCGTGGTTGAATGATGTCAAGTTCAATCGAGATAGCTGTTCATCAGTGCTTTTAGATGGCACCATCAACATTTGGAAGCTCTTAAGAAATTGTGTAAACAAGGTGACGTCTGGAGACTTGGATGCCTCAATCTTCAGATCATCGAAAACATGAGACAGGATAATCTCACCAACATGGTGACGACAGGCTGACCAAAGGAGAGCTCGTCCAAGCTGCTTTTGGACTGTCACACAGGCTGCAGTTACGTGACCTGTATTCGATGCTGTGGTATCAAATGTCATATTCACAACAGACTCGGTACATTGCCATGATGAGAGCAAACTCATTGTCAGATCAGCAATTATATCTCCGGACTTTCTGTCTGTTCCAGGTTGGTATGATGGGACTCCAAGAAGCTTCAATTCTGTGGCATTTCCGACGACGACAATGAGACGTTCTTCTGTGATATTCTGGTTTGACAGTGATGGCATCAGCTTTGAGTCCCAATGCAGGGATACCAATTTTGGTGGGATCCCTTTGTTCGAGATGCTGGACATTGGCTGCAAGGACTTTGTCACGTGGTCCGAATGTTGCCAGACGGTCGGTCTTCATTGACTGCAGGAAAGCGACATCTTCGAGGTTTTTGATGAGTTGTTCTGCATTTGCAGGCCACAATCGGAATGTCTGAGCTAGCATTTCTTCCATCTTTTTCAGCTTGTTCAGGGAGTTCGGGGCTGATCGGTGGTTGATTGGAATTGCTCTCACTTTAGCATTGTCATCAAGCAGTTTAATTAATCGTTCGCGTGCCCTGCCTTCTGTAATCATCGGAATATGGCTTTCTCATAGAACACATATACCTTTGACAGGACAATTTTAGCTGCTTCCCATCTGGTGCAGTTTTCATGCGCACCATCAGCTAGATGATGCATCAAACACCACAAGACTTGCAGACATGTAGGCAGACGCGAACCAGTAATTGCTGAGCCTTCTGCCGTTATCTTGCTGCCAAGACCGAATATTGTAGATGACTGTCTTGTTGGAGGAGTTTTCTGGGACAGGGTAGCCGAACGAAGAGTTGATTGCAGACCTGGAACGGTACTCTTTTCACTGCCTTCCATTATTCAACTGGCGTCTGGCAACAACATGAATGTAACAATAGTGATTAACACTTAACAGTCAACATGTGCTAAATTTAACAGCCCTGTAATGACTAATAACAGTTTGCATAAAACATTTGTAAAACAGGCTATAGAATTGCGACAACATGAAAGTATAATATAATAAGTTCAATAAAAATAAAAAAGTTTAATACAAAATTAGATAAAATTGAAATATTATGTAAAAACTCACTTTCAAAGATTGCAGACTTCACAAACAACTTGAATAAACAAGCAAAGAATAGTTATTTAATCGAATTCAATACCATTGTAAAATATTAAATAAGTAAAGAGGTCAACAGCAAATAACATTCAGCTAAATGAATATCGCAATATAATGCTTCATAATGCAAATCTTGCTAATTGAGGTGGACCCCCTAAACAATGTTCGAATTAGACAAAAATTGGCAGAAATTCTTTTTATGACCAAAGGAATGTTCTAAAACTAGGGACATCATAATTGGTTGACATTGGGGCGTTTGATGCACCCTAGTGACTATTGATGTCATTGACATTTAGGTTCTGAGATTTGTTTAGTCATGTGACTAGAAATGCAAATGGTGATTACCAAGTCAAGTTTCAGCAGCAATGCTTTAGTCGCATATCATTTGTCAGCAGATTAAATACATAATGAATATAATACTCTTAATTATTGAGAAAATAAATCATGTTCCTATCGATTTCATGCAGGGATGTCTTGATATAACATATTTCAGTTTGTTAGGCTAACTTTGCTATGGGCATTTGACTCAGACCCTATATCCCAATGTAAATGTCAAAATTGAAAAAAAAGGGTTGGGAAGATTTACATTTACAGTAAATTCAGATAAACATTGAGGTGCTACTAACAATAGCCCCAGGTAGTTCCTTTTTGTCACTTAGTATCAAAGGTCTTTTGATCTCGATGAGTTTGAGCAACTGCTTAATCCATCAAATGTTGAAATTGTGGACACACTTTTTTCACGCCTAATTATACTAAACTGCCTTGACAGAAAGTTAGTTTTGTTTTCCACAATTACAGGTAAGCTGTCAGTAATTTTATTGATTAGTCATTTCTAATGATAATGAGATAAAAGTGTTTGCGTCTGTATGAGGTTTGAGAAAGAGATGTATAAATGAGTGCATGATAATACTGCTAATAATAATGCTAATGCTATTTGGTTCATAGTACGTATATTTGTTATAAACCAAGTTTGAGAGCTATACCTGCCTTTTGAGGTCACCTGTCTACAGAGGAAAGATTTGTCTTTTCCCATGGGTGGCTGATATAGACAGGTTTGACTGTAGTTACTTTAATTTCTATCTTCTGTGGCTATAATTATTAGTAATACTAGTATGCCTCTTAATTCTTTAAATATGTAATGATAGGTGTGTATTATGATGTGTATCAGTCATTGTTTCACTTCTGCCAATTAATACCAATTTGATGTGTAAGCACTTGGTGATTGTAGTTAGTTGGACTGTGTTTCAGGTCTTGTTTACAAATTGGTTTACAGTTTGCAATATACTGGGGTTTCTGTATTGGGAAATATGGTCCTGGATGTCCAATTACATTTGTTACTGAGTGCTGTGTCACAGCTTGATAACAGTATTATACAGAATAGAAATGAAAGTATTGTCATTTTACTCTCCACACGTTGTACAGATATTGTGATTTTACTCTCCACATGTTGTAAAGGTATTGTGATTTTATTTTCTACATGTTCTACAGATATTGTCATTTTACTCTCCACACGTTGTACAGGTATTGTGATTTTTATCTACATATTCTACAGGTATTTTACTCTCTGCATGTTGTACAGGTATTGCGACTTTACTCTCTGCATGTTGTACAGTAATGTGATTTTACTCTCTACATGTTGTACAGGTACCGTAATTTTATTCTCCACATGTTGTACAGATATTGTGATTTTATTTTCTACATGTTGTACAGGTATTTTACTCTGCATGTTGTACAGGTATTGTGATTTTACTTTTTTCATGTTGTACAGGTACTGTGATTTTACTCTGCATTTTGTACAGATATTGTGATTCTACTCTATACATGTCGTACAGGTATTGTGATTTTAATCTCTACATGTTGTACAGAAGAATATATATCTTTGAGAAGTATTTTTGTGTTCATTTTTTAGATAATGCTGTACATGTTCGGAGTAGAATTTCAGCAGCTACATCACCTATCCCACAGGCTTCACATGCCTTCAAAGTATCCATGGCAACTTCTCCAATACACAGTCCTGCCCATTCCAGAACAAGTAGTGGTGAGATTGACTCCATTCCCAGACTGGTAGATGTAGCCACCAGCATATCCTATAGCAGGTGTTTATACAGAGATATATTTAAGCTCTGTCCAAAAAAATTCAAACTTGTGTTTTTTAAAGTTTTTCTTTTTGTTTTGATGACCAAAAAAAACTTAAAAGCAATAAAAAAAACTTTAAAGCAATAATAATAATTGACATAATTTTCAGAAACCAGCAATTTGGAATAAACTACATCAGTGAGTCTAAATTTCTAGCTTTCAGTCGATTTTATTCATTTAAATGAACCCATATATTTTGTATAGTTTATTTTTATGTAGTAGTTGAGAGTGATTGTACATTCCTAATGTCAGCGTCAGGGCCTGTGCATAGAAAATATTGTAGAAAAATACAGCATCTTTTCCTTTCATTCTTCCAAAGACCTTTACAAATTTTGGGAGTGGGGTTTAGCACCTCAGACAAATTGAGTGTTGATTATGTACATGTACTTTAGTTGTGCATTGCTAATTAGAGTTTTAGCTCAGCTGGCTATAAGGCAGAGTGAATTTAGCATATGGTCACATGTCCATCCTGCATCATTTGAAATCCAGCATTGGCAATGTTTTCATGGATCCATATTTGTCTGATTTAGTTCTAAATAAACTTGAAATACGGGTTTATATTACCAAAATCTAAGACAAGTTTTATAATGAGTGAGATCCAGTTATATTAATGAGGTGATTTTGCAACTGTACCACTCATGAGGCATATTTCTTTTTTTAAAATCAAATTTGGAACATTCGCTTATATCATTAAGGTTTCAAATGATTTTTATAATGAGCAAGATCCACATGTACTCATTGAGTGAGCATGCATCTGATTGACCAAGATTGTTACCACTCTGAAGACCACATTACTCATCTGATTTTGATAAATTTTAGAATATACAATTTTAATGTCAATAAGGGTTGTGGAGGAGTGATATAATGAGTGAGATCTACATATACTATCAGAATGATCTTAACTGAGCTTATTTCTACCAGAAAAGCCTATTTGAAATTCCTTTTATGAGAAATTTGAAATATGGACTTATATTAATATGATCTTGGATAGTGAATGAAGTCTTTGCATATTGATGATGTTGTCTGATAACTGATTTGCTGAACTTGTTACCACTCTGTAAGTAAATCACTTACTTCAAATCGATTTGATCAAATTCTGAATATTTACTTATAATCATAACTATTCACAGGGTCAGCAATAAGAGGGGTGCATATTTATGAGGTGATCTTGCATATGATTGGTTGAACTTATTATCACACCTGATCCAATAATAGGCTTATATATAGACTTTGGGCAATTTCAGAAGTGGGACATGCAAATATTAAATAAGTTAATCTTGTATTTGATTTGCTGGCCTTACTACCACTTATGAAGACATATTTTTTTTATATGTTGTATTTATTATCATCAATATCTGGATGACTAACTATAAGCAACAGACTTTAAATAGTAATTATGCCTTTAACTTTAGAAATATTTTTTATCTGGACAAAGTATATAAAAAAAGAGAAAATCAACATGATATAAAATCCAAGAGATAGTTTACATGGGATGTATTCTTAACTATACATACATACGCCTACTTAGTGAAATGGATAATTGTTAAGATATGTAAGGCTGGTGATCAATATGAGATACACTTAGGCTTTTTGTATTTAGCTCAAGAGTTTACATCATGGTTTACATGGAGTCATGAAAGTTTCTGAGGAGATGCATCTTGATGAGCAAGTACTACACCCTCATCACAAAGTAGCTCACTATGACCCATGTTTTATCTTTCCTGACTTCAGTTGTGTTAAGTTTATTTATCAAGCTCTGTTCAGGCTAGTATCATCAAGCTATATGATTATATGCATATTTTAATTTATTATACCACACCTGTACAACAAAGATGGTCACAGTGACCTACATTACAGCTATGTTGTTATTGCCATAAAACTTGCTAAATGACATCATGACCTTGGACGAGATCAGTTGCAAGCAAGAGATTAATATGCATATTGATTATGCCATTTTCTTCAGAACAGATTTTCAGAATGTAGTAAAATAGGTAAAATCCATGCGATATATAGTTAGAGACCTAGAATCTGTTTTTATAGTAAGTAGCCAGCTAATTATGACTAGATATGAAATTTGTATGCATTTTTGACTAATGATGTCACTCTTCCTGGACCTTAGTGAAAATAATATCCATCGTTTATATATTTACCATAATTACTGAATTTTGTATATTCCAGCATGTGGTTTTATAGGAAATGTAACAGAAAGTTGAATGAATAAACAAAAGGTATCCTAGAATTCAAGATGATAAAATCTGGGGATCTGAATAACGTGTACAGTAATGATCAGAACTAATCATTGTACTGGGAATCATGCTCTGAAGTAGGTGTGGTCCAGTTTCAGAGAAAATAAAATATGTTTCATAGATGTCAAACTGGGAATGCCTTAATAAGGTTGCTATTAGGCAATGGGCTAATTTTTTTAATAGAAAGGTTTTTGACATAATTCATTTTTGCTAAAATATTTTAAAATCCTCAGCAGGTCACCACTCGCTGATGCCGGCAATAAACAAGGGAATCTTGCCATGCAAACCAACAGGCAGAGAACTAGAAGCAGCCCACAGGAGGCAGACAATAATTCCTTGACACCAGGGTACAGTGTTTCAAAATCATTCTATTGCCTGATTTAACACAAAAAGCCACTTACACCAGAAGGAGTTGAACATTATAGAAACTACATCTTATGATGTCTCCTGGAAAAATTCATCTGCATATTTCCACCTGTGGCAAATGCACACATACAGATGTCATATTATGCATTATATTAAAAGAAATGTGCCAAATTTGATCTAGAAGTGATTTTTTGTGTGTGACTAGTGAATTAACTTGCTTTATTCAGGGTTAAAAACATGTCAGATCCAAAAACAGGTTTAATCACTTTACAAACTTTAGAAGAATATGAGTCTAATGTATAACAGCATTCTGAGAAGCTATTATTATCGCAAAATCCCAGATTGCAATCATTCAGCAAAATTACACATGTAGACTAGTTATAGCTGTATATTTTGTGTTTGTATTCTGGTTCTAATCCATATAGATTTTGTCCTTTGATTCAATAATTTTAACCAGCTACAGAAAATTTAGTTCTATATTATTTGAAGCTGGGTATGCATCACACATTTAGATCAGTACTATTTGAATATATCATATAGAAAAGTTGGGTATCTCTGTTTCTGTTTGAAGATGGTATGCATCATACAAGACTTTATGCAGCATGTCATTTTGTTCCCAGCAACAAGAGGTTTTCATTACAATATTTCCAAGGTTAAGCAAAATGTATCTTGCATCGTTTTAAAAAAATACATGTTACAGTTGACAAAAATCAGTTTGTTCCTTAAAGCTGTATGTAATTTCATTGCAGGGAGAAAACTTTGAATGTATTGGAAATTATCAATTCAATTGATGATGCCCAAGGAGGCCTGAATGGAAGCTATGTGACCAAAATTGCTTCTCCACGTTATTACCAAGAGGCAGCAATAACAACTCCTACCATAGTAAGACGCAGTCCAAGAAGTAGATCCAGTCCCTTTAGAATGCAGTACTCTAGTCCCAGTCAGTTGACACCAAAACAGGGAGTTTATCCAGCAGCAGAAGGGGAAGACATGGAAGAAATTCGTGTTCTAGAGGATGTTTTCTTCCTCAAATGATTGCAAAAATATTAAAAAGATTGTTTCATTCAGAGAATGCAAGTCTGGCATTCAAAATAATTCTACTTTATCTCATATATTACTGGAGATGCAATATGATAGTTTCATGAAGACTTTTTCAGGAGTTCAGGTCTTTAAATATTTCAGAAAAAAAGTTCTAGTTTTGTTGTACTCCCCAGAAAACCAACAAAAGTCTTGTGACATTACAGATGCAGCATAGTTTGAAATGTGCCATTGCAAGAAGTATCTCAGCTTATAATACTGTTACATTTCTTGATCATTAGTATTTATTATTACAAATACAAGTGTGATTATATTTTTCCTGTGATAAGGAGTTCTCATGGATATCTCAGAATGTTGTTTGAAATAGTGTCTATATTAACCCCAAAATGTATTGGTTATAAAGTTTTCTTTGTATTTATTTGCATGTAAATAGTGAGATATAGCTATCGTGAAGACAGAGATAGTAATAGTGATAGTAACATCATCATCAACAATTATAATATTTGGTTTTAAAGTATTTTCACTTACCAAATTTTTTGAAAAAGTATCAGTTATATGGGCAAAATATTTTCTCTCAAAGATGCAATATGATGGTTATGTTCATTACGTTTTTAACCTCTGTCATTGAAGTGCTTGAGAATAGTTTTTTGCACTAAGATGGAGCTCAAGTTCGTTGTAATGAACAGTAAATTATAAAAGCACTCAGAAATATTGATGATGCAGTTAATAGAAATGAAGTTAATGTACATCTTAACTGATATTAGATAAAATAAGGATTTGGAAGGCCAGAGTTAACACATTAACCCCTGGAGATTTTTATTTTCACATGCAGTGCGAGTAGGAAACACATTTTGAGGGCCATTTCTGAATAAATCCTAATACATCAATTTCGATTAGCCTAATGCCTAGTTGTGTTAGAGACATTGTTTTCCATTGGTTAGGTTGCTTGAGCATGATCAGAAGGTGAAAAGTTGGGAGTTCCTTTATTTTTTTAGCTTAACAGGCCCATCATTTTCGAATAGAGACCACTCTTTATTCCAAATGCCCACCTTATCCTTCTTTTTGCACAGGTTTATCTGTCTGTGTGCAGTTCAGACTGGTCTGCCTTAGGTCTCAGACCAATAAGTCTAAAATCTGGACACTATTCCAACCATAGGCAAGTTTTGGATAAAAAAAAAAAAAAAAGAAAATGGGTAAAAAAAATTAGGTTTTTCCCACTATTTTTTTTGGTAGTGCAACAAAAAAACATCAAGATTATTTGGTATCATTGTAGAGCTCAATCTGTCTTCCTTTCTATAATACCACCCACATTAGTGTATCATACATGACCATGATGCTACAGAGCTTGGCAGTAGGCTACTACCTCTTGCCCCATAAACTTGGTGATAGGGGTTAATGTGTTATACAATAATGATAGCATATTCTACCAGATTTTCTCAAGTAGCCTTTTAAATTAGGTATTTTAATTACATATAATAATTGTACTAAGTATAGATACTGAAATTATATCCCTAGCATTACTACTGGATATTCATAATTTGTAACTTTGTTTCAGAATCCAGATTCTGCATTCCTGTCTTGATACATATGATATTTCTTGCTACTTCTTTCCTGTTCTTCAGCTTTTCTAAAGCACATGTATTACCAAATTTGTAATCTTTAATCTGTATTAATATCATGAGAATATTTGGATAAAGAAAATAAAATTGTAAAGAATGTGTTTGTGTTTTTTTGTTGTTGTACAATAAAGTCAATACAGGGTCTACAGTATAGTATTTACCTGCTTTTCTGGTTCTAGGAAAATTCCATTTTGCAAAATATGTGAACAGAATAAAAAAGCCATGTGATTTAATTCCTATGTACATTGATTGAATGGAATGTAACTTAAAAAGTTAAGTAAATTTGCAGAATTATTTGGAGCTGATCAAAGCTGATGATCATCACTCCTTTTTTCTGAAAAGTTAGACTCGGAATTGCAAATATGGACACCTTGTTAGGAAAGAAACACCCATTTTATTGGAAATTGCAAACAATATGACAGTTAGTGACCTTTAGTAACTGGTTAGAAATGGTACATTTATGATTTAAAATATTTTTGTTTTGTGCATTTTGTTACATCTCTGATGCTGCATGATACTGGTTCTGCTCTCTAAAAAATGAATTGTATATAAACAAGAGCAAGTAATGATAAATATAGTAACCAGATGACAACATGTGCAGACCCTCCGCTCTGAAAATTGTATTGGTCTAGTAGAACTTTGAAAACTGTAAAGTGGGCCTCAAAAGTTTGTAAAGAAGGAGAGGGCTTTATGTTGGGATAAGGCAAGTAATGTAATGGAACCCAGTTCTTCTGGCACATTATGTGAGGGCAGATCTGGGTGCAGCTTGATCCAACATGTATGCAAGATATATGGTAGTTATATTAAAAAAAGACAATAAAAGATTTCATGTTTTCATTTTGTATTATTTAGCAACATACTTACTGTGTAGATGTGTGGCTGACAAAGAGTTAAGCAACCCATATAATCACAGTATGGTCAGTTTTAGTGACGCGTGTTAGAGTTTCCAAACTTTTAGTGTAAATTAAATAGGCTCTGACTACAGATCTTTTAGATTTTCACTACTTCACCTGGAACTTTCAGGGACATTATTGGATTTCTTTTGATAATTTGAGTTCACCTAGCTACAGACCATTGGAAAAGGGGTTTCAGGTTGTTAAGGTTTGCATTTAGGTCAGATTCTTCTGGACAGTTGGCTACTGGTTTGTACAGAGGGAATATATTCTTGTACATATAGGATTAAAATGCATAAATATAAACAGATTAACTTATTGTTAATCCATAAAAAAAAATTGTACTTTTTTTGATAAAACTGACAGGACAATTATGAAATAAACAAGGCAAATTTATTTTCAAAATTTCATCTAAGTGTATTTATCAGATACTGAACAAACATGTTGGCCAGTTTGCTGGCATCATCTACAGGGTGCATTTTGGTGTAGGTGATAAATTGACGTCTATGCCGCTGTAATTCTGCAAGAGTTAGTGTTCTTGTTAAGGCTATCTGGTAAGCTGTCAAGGCAAAATAATACAAATTCTTTCTTCTTCAATAAAACATTGAATTTTTAAAATCTGAAACCATAAAATCATGGCATACAAGCTGTTTCCAAAAGATGTAACAAGTGTTAAAAAAAATTCCTTAGCTAATAAAAACAACAAGAATGTCATTTAATGTAATAATTGGCTACTGCTTCCTTGACTGCAAAATAAATCACAAAATATTTGTAACCATTTTAGCGAATTTAATTCTTGAAGCATTTTTTTGAAACATTTATTCATATGAAAGTTTTATGATTGAAAAAAGATGATGCAGTGGTTCTGACAAAGGAAAAATGAGGAGCACTAAATCCTTATTACTATATGTCCAATCTCTGCCCTCAGTTGTATTTTAGCCACCAACTTGTGTCCTTCTGTGCTGCCCATTGCTGCTTCTCTCATGGTCGCTAAACATCAACATAAAATTTTTGTCTTCCATTTATTCTATACATTTGTATGTTTATATAATTAGGATGCATACATGAAAGCAGGTTTGATTTTACTTTGTAATAGATGAAGTTCTAAATTTCATTATTGGTAGTATGTTATTTGATTTTTTTAAAAATGCCCATTTTGTCTAAGGTGTCACCTCTGTAGCATATTGTTTGATGTATCATTGATACACCTGCCTAATCTTATTAATCCCCACCCCTATTTTAATAATGACCATATTAGGCTAGAAGGACACATGAAAGTTGTTTTTAAGAAATACCAAGATTAATTTCACTATCATTTAAAGTGACCATCCTAAATTGCCAGCAGTAATTTAATGTTATTGGTGATTTGATAATATCATGCTGAGGCAAGCAAACACATTCTTTGTGTTTATATACTAGCATGCCAGCATGCACTGTTCATGAAAAAAAATCCATTAGATGATCACTATGATTTGTTTTCACACATAAGTAATTTGCTAATATGTTCAAATTATGGATTGACTACTATTTTGAAGTTTACAGCATATCATAATTTCATGGGAAAAAAGAACATCTGCAACTCCTTTAGTGCATTTTTAAACCATTACATGTATATTTTTGCATGTCTTTAAATTTTTTGTTTATACTAACCATTTGGTGCACAAAACAAGTGGTACCAAACAAACAAATTAATTAACAGTATGCTTCCAACACTTTTAACATCAAAATAACATTTAGATAATTTTTTTTGCCACTCTTCAAGAAATTTAGAGCAGAAATACTTGCAAGAATTTTCTATGTGAGCAAGAGAGAAGCTTAAATGTGATGTTCAAGGTAAAAGGATACTTTATCTTTGGCCCCAGGTATTATGACTTGATCACCTGGTACACTAACCTTCTGCCCCTCCATAATGACCTACAGAAAAATATAGATAATACTGATGATGATTGTACTTGTCCACCCATATCATATTATGTGCTCTCTCTCTCTCTCTCTCTCTCTCTCTCTCTCTCTCTCTCTCTCTCTCTCTCTCTCTCTCTCATTACAGAAAACTAGAAGAATCACATTTAAGAACATTTCTCTAACATACATACACATTTTTGAAACAGATACAAGTTAAGATATTTGTTGCACTTTTTAGTTTATAATTAAAACTAGAAAGCATAGAAAGAATGAATACCAGGAATAAAAAATGCTGTGCTTTTATATTTGCATTTGTTTCCCAGTGCAGAAGCTGAACAAAACTGGCCTACTCTTAAGAATGGTCTTTAACTTATTGAAAGCCTCCTTATATTTTTTACACAAAAAAGTTTTCTTACTCAATAAATTTGTCAGGGGTTCAGCAATTGTGGAAAAGTGGAACAAAATTTCTGATGGTAACCAGTCATACATACAAATCACATTAACCGCTCCAGTGGCCTAGTGGCTAGAGCGTCGGGAGCGGGAGGTTGTGGGTTTGATTCCCGGACGAGTCAGACCAAAGAGGTTAGTGTTAGGACTGGTCGGCCTCATGCCAGGATAATGTGACTGCATGCAACATCATGCTACATGTCTCTGATGCTGCAGTGTTAGACATCACTATAAACTGCCTCACTGCAGACATCATAGCGATAAGACTGAAAATTTTTTAAAGCTATGTTAAAAATCCTAATCAAGCAAAGAAACAAATCACATCAGTTGCTTTTTACTGATAGGCACAGGGAATTCAGAGATAGCCTTGACCTTAGCATTAATAGATTTAACTTCTGCATGTTCCATGATATGTCCTAGAAATTTAACAAAAGCAAGGCAAAACTCAAATTGTAAACTTTGCATTACTGACTGTATTTTAAATAAATCCTGATCATCTCTAAGTGGTCTTTCCAAGTGCTATTGTAGATGATAACATCATCAATATAATCTAGATCAAATGTAATAATGTTCACTAAATGTTGAAAAGTATAAGGTGAACCTTTCATCCCAAACAGCAGCATCTGGAGTCACAAATGTAAAACTTTCCCTTGCCCTTTTTGCAATTGGAATTTTACAGAATCCTTTCAAAAGGGGTCATATATGGGAGCATACTTCTCATTTTCAAATCTGTCAATGCAGTCATAGATTTTTTGCAATTGAAATAAATATGTTTTGGTGACACTCTTCACTTTTCAATACTTGGTGCGCTTGCAGAATGATTTATCTGGCTTCAGTACAAGACTACATTGTGGACTCCTGTTACTTAGTTCATTGAAATAATTCTCCAGCAAATACTGAATGCCTTTTATCAAATAATCCTGTGTAAAAGGGTTCATCCTGTATGGATACTGTTTCACAGATGTAGAATTTGTGGAATTTACAATTCAATGTCATTGTATTTTATTTGTATTGGAACATGTGGAAGCAAGTACTCATATTCAAGCAATACCTTTTTTTAGTTCATTCTTTCCTTGTTACTGCAGATTTGAAAGTTTCTGGTCCAGATTATTCATACTTTCTAAATTCACACGATTTGTTACATAAAAAAACATAATAGTCTTTATTGCATTCCATTTCTTAAATCCTCACTGTGTTGGACAGGTAAAACTAAACTGTCTGAATGATTAATATGGCTATCTCTATCAACATACTCCTTTAACAAACTGATATGGCATAGTTGTTTCCCCCTGCCCTGTAATATTAATGATATAATTTTAATGACTTACATTTTTTAAAATGTGTAAGGAACATAGTACTCAACCTAAAGAAAATTTCGAGGTAAGAGAAAGATAGCCAGAACCTTATCACCAACCTGAAAACTTTTCTTTTTCTTATTGTCGTAATTGAATTTCATTTTTGACTGAGTATGTGTGTTTGTGTGTGATTTGATTTACATTTTTTTCAGCCATATCACTACAATATCTGCAGTGTGGCAGTTTATAGTGATGTCTAGCACTGGGGCATCATGCCGCAGACAAGAAAGTACGATGTCCCACCCAGTCACATTATCCTGACACCAGGACAACAGTCCTAACACTAACCTCTTATTGCTGAGCATCAATTGAGGCAGCTGTTAGTACCATGTTTGTACGTCTTTGGCAAGACTTGGTCAGGGAGTGAACCCATGACCTCCCACATCTGAAGTGGATGCTTTAACCACTAGGCCACCTGAGTGGTTTTTGACTGGGTATAGTGCAGAGTAGTTCTTGCAACTTCAAAAGACTTTGACAGCTTTTATTTAAAATTAGAAACATAATTGACATGATTACCTTCTGTATTTTCATTTGAAGGAAGTTTCTCTTTTATCAACTTCAATGGTCCATGGACAGTTTATCCAAATATTAGTTCAAATGTTTAAAATAATAGACTTACTTGAAAAGATTCCCTGACAGCAAACAACAGTAAATGAACACCGTCATCCCAATCTTTCCAGTATCAAAATATTATGACTGAATCATATTTGTGAACGTTAAACCCATAGAGAAAATATTGGCTATGTATTAGTTGTTTATAGAAGATTGTACAATCACTAATTATGGTTAGGCAGGCAAAAAACTTGATTTTGGACAAGGTCAGCTAAAAACATTAACTTTATTTTACGAACAAACTCACAAAATAAGTACCCAGTACATTACTGTATTTCTTAAATACTCAGTGCAGGAAATACAAAACCTCACAGCCTTTCTTGAGTTGTTACTGCAGTTAAATTTCCCAGCATTTGTGGCATTTTGGTCTCTTAGATCATAGTTACAATTTCTGATTATTCAATTTCTGATGTTTCTGCAGTGGCTGAAAATACTTCCAAGTGGTTAAGAGTGTCACCACACTTTGCACTGGCTGTTTATCAAGAATGACATAAATCTTAAAACGATGTTTTCAGCATTGTTCTGGATTAGTTTATGAGTAAATGAATGCAACTTTTCTTGATTGGTCAATACTAGCCAGAGACTTTACACCACCTGTTATTTTCATCAGAATGCCTGGGCTCAGCACATCTAAATGTGTGAAGACTATTTTGACCAAAATCCTACTAATTTACTAGATGAGTGGTGTCCTTTAGCATCACTATACTCCATCAAGTACAGGATGCTGGTATGTACTCAACTAATACAAAAAAGATATCAATTAGCCATTAAAGGAAATTCTGGTATGTACTCAACTAATACAAAAGAGATATCAATTAGCCATTAAAAGAAATGATGCTTATGACAATTTTTTGAACTGTTATAGCAGTGACTAGTGGAATATTTCATGGTTCAAACAGATTAGTTATGGATGACTTTTAGTGACCCATGGGAAAAATCACGGGACAGTGGACTAGCATTAATCTTGAGATGGTTACTTTCAGGGCAATATTCTTGTTACTTTTCAAAAAAAGGAATTTAGATAAAATAGTGATATAAAACAAAATTGGAGCAGGGCCCCGGGTGGCTGAGTGGTCTAAAGCGCTCTCCGTTACAGATCACTGCCATCTCACCTCTGTCTGCGTGGGTTCAAGTCTAAGATTCGGCTAATGTAGTTACGTGAGAAAGCTTGCCAGTAGCTTCTCGTGGGTCAGTGGTTCTTTCGGGGGGGGGGGGGGGGGGGTTCCGGGTTCTTCCTCCACCAATATTACTGGCCGCCATGTATAGCCTATTGTGTGCTGAAAAATGGCGTTAAACCCTACAACAACAACAAAATTGGAGCATCATTTCAACTGTTATTTTACTTACATTTACAATTTCCTGTGTAATTCTGTCCAATTCATACAGAAAGTTTGTTGAAGACAAAGGCTGCTGCAAAAAAGAAAATATTAAATTTAATTCCTTCATACTCACTTTTATATCCCAATGCAGATCAAGGTCTATGCACTTTTATGACCCAATGCAGATCTAGGTCTATACACTTTTATATCCCAATGCAAATCAAGGTCTATACACTTTTATGACCCAATGCAGATCAAGGTCTATACACTTTTATATCCCAATGCAAATCAAGGTCTATACACTTTTATGACCCAATGCAGATCAAGGTCTATGCACTTTTATATCCCAATGCAGATCTAGGTCTATACACTTTTATATCCAAATGCAGATCAAGGTCTATGCACTTTTTTGACCCAATGCAAATCAAGGTCTATACACTTTTATGACCCAATGCAGATCAAGGTCTATGCACTTTTATATCCCAATGCAGATCAAGGTCTATGCACTTTTATATCCCAATGCAGATGTAGGTCTATACACTTTTATATCCCAATGCAGATCAAGGTCTATGCACTTTTATATCCCAATGCAGATATAGGTCTATGCACTTTTATGACACAATGCAGATCAAGGTCTATGCACTTTTATGACCCAATGCAGATCAAGGTCTATGCACTTTTATGACCCAATGCAGATGTAGGTCTATACACTTTTATGACCCAATGCAGATCAAGGTCTATGCACTTTTATATTCCAATGCAGATCTAGGTCTATGCACTTTTATGACACAATGCAGATCAAGGTCTATGCACTTTTATGACCCAATGCAGATCAAGGTCTATGCACTTTTATGACCCAATGCAGATCAAGGTCTGTGCACTTTTATGACCCAATGCAGATCAAGGTCTATACACTTTTATGACCCAATGCAGATCAAGGTCTATACACTTTTATGACCCAATGCAGATTAAGGTCTATGCACTTTTATGACTCAATGCAGATCTAGGTCTATACACTTTTATGACACAATGCAGATCTAAGTTTTTGCACTTTTATGACCCAATGCAGATCAAGGTCTATGCACTTTTATATCCCAATGCAGATCTAGGTCTATGCACTTTTATGACTCAATGCAGATCTAGGTCTATGCACTTTTATGACCCAATGCAGATCAAGGTCTATGCACTTTTATGACTCGATGCAGATCTAGGTCTATGCAGTTTGTTAGGAGTAATCATAAAAACACTCAACTAATAAGCAAGTATACAAGGTAACAAGCAATTTTCATCACATTTGGGTTTTGTCCTAAGATAATATGTCAAAGATTAAGTTGCAGCTAATTAAAAGCATGAGGCATGTCAAGAGTATTATAGTAAATTAAAAGAAACAGACTGGTGTGTTCATTAGTACATTCAAGACTGGACTATTGTAACTCTGTTCTGTCTGGTTCTTCTCAATATCTACTCCAGAAACTTAAAATTGTTAAAAACACAGCTGATCGGATCATCCTTAGAGTACCACGATCAGAGCACACCTCCCCACTGATCTGTACCCTACACTGGCTATCCATTCGATTCAGAATCAAACACAAAATTTGTTCTCTGTGCTATGTTTCAATGACAGACTCCAGTCCAACATACCTATCCAACCTCACCCATGTGTACACACCAGCAAGATACTT
Organism: Unio delphinus; assembly: GCA_029339505.1. Lineage (NCBI taxonomy): Eukaryota > Metazoa > Mollusca > Bivalvia > Unionida > Unionidae > Unio > Unio delphinus. The sequence goes on along the minus strand of JAQISU010000243.1, from coordinate 2,170,043 downwards.
ATGCTCCTTTTTTGACAATCATATATTCATTATTCTCACTAAGAAAATGAAGTCATATGGACAACATACTTTTGATTACCAGGGCCCAACAATTCCCCATTAAAATTAGACATAAAGACAGTGATCCCTTTCAAGAGTGATGTTAAAACTCATATTTTTTGACCGGAAGAACAAACTTAAAGACCTAATTATGTTTCCTACCTAAATATTTTCAGAATTTTTTCCTTCTAATTTTCATGGTGATTGTTTTGATTTTTGTAGTCATATCTTTAAAAGATGTTTTTAAGCGCTTAGAGCTTCTAAAGATTAGTTGCTATACAAAGTCCTCATTTTTATTATTATTATTATTTGTACTTCAGAGACAAATTATTAATTTGACCACCAGTTTTGATATCAAAGTTTTCTTTCTTTCTTCTATTTTGCCACCAAGGAGATTTTTGACTCTCAGTCTTGGACCTCTATGGGTACACTAGTGCAATACAACAATAGTCAAACTGAATGCAGCCCTAATGCTGCTGCTGTGTCTAATAATTATTAGTTGGACATTTATAGTTAGTTGCAAACTACTGACACTCCAGTTTGCTGATGTTACATTGCAGATTATCAGCATAGCAACATTAGCATAAATGCAATATCAATATTAGGAAACTGTCCATAGACAGTATCAGAAATCAAAAACAAATTGACTCATATAATTTTCCTTCATGCCATATATGCCTCACTAGAAAAGACAAACTTCATTCTCATTCCTATTTATGTGTGAAATAGTCTGTTCACACGAGACAGTCATGTAAGATCAGTCTTTTTCTCATTTTCATGTATGTGTGACATAAATAGGTGGTACATGTGATAAAGCCATGCAAAATCAATCTTTTATTTCAATATATTGGTTATATAGGATAAGAAACCTTTCTTTCGTTCCTACATAGGTGTGATACAGGCAGCACATGTAAGTAACCGATGTATAATCAACATTGATCTTATTCCTAAGCATATGTGACAATGTTTGCCTATTGGCAAAAGCCACTAGGGATACACCTATCCCTTATGCGTGTCCCTGCTGACTTTTAATTTGACATACGGTCAATGAAAAAAATATGTGCCTGTTTAAGATGCTGCATATTGCATCCTATACATCATTATCAGTTCAACTAAAGTATATTTTACAAAGATATTATATGAGATAGAAATCAGATCTTGTAGTGTTTGATAGGGAAATCCCATCCTTAGAATAAAATTTGTGTGGACATGAATTCATCTGGGTGACATTCACCTGCTAACAAATTTAAGCCTCTGTCAGGGTTTTCCTACCCAACACCAGTACAAAAGATAACCTGAATAATTTTACGTAAGTGCATTCTATGCCTCTGGATACACATCATTATGTAACAGTGGTCAGTGATGCTTGTAATTTAAATAAAAAAATGTTACTGTTGTAGAAGTAATTCTTAGGTAAAACAGTATTTGCTGTAAATGAAACTTTCATGCCATGACAACATTATATGGACATTACCATGAATTTGTATGGCTATACCTGTTAAAAAACTGATTTACCTTTATTCTAGCAGTATGACAAAATCTCTACATTTATAATTTATTTTTGTTTAGGTGAGGAAAAATTATCAAAATTTTATATGACTATGTTCTGATTGAAATGCAAATAATTGTCAGGAACTTCTTAATTTATAAAACTTCTAAATGTCTTGTACTTCTTGAAGCTTTTTTATTCATAGAACATCTAAAAGTTGTATATTTTTGGTACATTTTTATTTATGGAACATCTAAATGTTGTATGTTTTTAGGTACTTGTTTATTTATGGAACATCTAAATGTTGTATGTTTTTAGGTACTTGTTTATTTATGGAACATGTAAATGTTATGTACTAATAGGAGCTTCTAAATGTCATGTGTTTCTAGAAGTTTCTAAATGTCATGTGTTTCTAGAAGTTTCTAAATGTCATGTGTTTCTAGGAGCTTCTAAATGTCATGTGTTTCTAGAAGTTTCTAAATGTCATGTGTTTCTAGAAGTTTCTAAATGTCATGTGTTTCTAGAAGCTTCTAAATGTCATGTGTTTCTAGAAGTTTCTAAATGTCATGTGTTTCTAGAAGTTTCTAAATGTCATGTGTTTCTAGAAGTTTCTAAATGTCATGTGTTTCTAGAAGTTTCTAAATGTCATGTGTTTCTAGAAGTTTCTAAATGTCATGTGTTTCTAGAAGTTTCTAAATGTCATGTGTTTCTAGAAGCTTCTAAATGTCATGTGTTTCTAGAAGTTTCTAAATGTCATGTGTTTCTAGAAGTTTCTAAATGTCATGTGTTTCTAGAAGCTTCTAAATGTCATGTGTTTCTAGAAGTTTCTAAATGTCATGTGTTTCTAGAAGTTTCTAAATGTCATGTGTTTCTAGAAGCTTCTTTATTTATAGAACATCTAAACGTCATGTGTTTCTAGAAGCTTCTTTATTTATAGAACATCTAAATGTCATGTGTTTCTAGAAGCTTCTTTATTTATAGAACATCTAAATGTCATGTGTTTCTAGAAGCTTCTTTATTTATAGAACATCTAAATGTCGTGTGTTTCTAGAAGCTTCTTTATTTATAGAACATCTAAATTAGGGTGCATCAAACGCCCCAATGTCAACCAATTATGATGTCCCTAGTTTTAGAACATTCCTTTGGTCATAAAAAGAATTTCTGCCAATTTTTGTCTAATTCGAACATTGTTTAGGGGGTCCACCTCAATTAGCAAGATTTGCATTATGAAGCATTATATTGCGATATTCATTTAGCTGAATGTTATTTGCTGTTGACCTCTTTACTTATTTAATATTTTACAATGGTATTGAATTTGATTAAATAACTATTCTTTGCTTGTTTATTCAAGTTGTTTGTGAAGTCTGCAATCTTTGAAAGTGAGTTTTTACATAATATTTCAATTTTATCTAATTTTGTATTAAACTTTTTTATTTTTATTGAACTTATTATATTATACTTTCATGTTGTCGCAATTCTATAGCCTGTTTTACAAATGTTTTATGCAAACTGTTATTAGTCATTACAGGGCTGTTAAATTTAGCACATGTTGACTGTTAAGTGTTAATCACTATTGTTACATTCATGTTGTTGCCAGACGCCAGTTGAATAATGGAAGGCAGTGAAAAGAGTACCGTTCCAGGTCTGCAATCAACTCTTCGTTCGGCTACCCTGTCCCAGAAAACTCCTCCAACAAGACAGTCATCTACAATATTCGGTCTTGGCAGCAAGACAACGGCAGAAGGCTCAGCAATTACTGGTTTGCGTCTGCCTACATGTCTGCAAGTCTTGTGGTGTTTGATGCATCATCTAGCTGATGGTGCGCATGAAAACTGTACCAGATGGGAAGCAGCTAAAATTGTCCTGTCAAAGGTATATGTGTTCTATGAGAAAGCCATATTCCGATGATTACAGAAGGCAGGGCACGCGAACGATTAATTAAACTGCTTGATGACAATGCTAAAGTGAGAGCAATTCCAATCAACCACCGATCAGCCCCGAACTCCCTGAACAAGCTGAAAAAGATGGAAGAAATGCTAGCTCAGACATTCCGATTGTGGCCTGCAAATGCAGATCAACTCATCAAAAACCTCGAAGATGTCGCTTTCCTGCAGTCAATGAAGACCGACCGTCTGGCAACATTCGGACCACGTGACAAAGTCCTTGCAGCCAATGTCCAGCATCTCGAACAAAGGGATCCCACCAAAATTGGTATCCCTGCATTGGGACTCAAAGCTGATGCCATCACTGTCAAACCAGAATATCACAGAAGAACGTCTCATTGTCGTCGTCGGAAATGCCACAGAATTGAAGCTTCTTGGAGTCCCATCATACCAACCTGGAACAGACAGAAAGTCCGGAGATATAATTGCTCATCTGACAATGGGTTTGCTCTCATCATGGCAATGTACCGAGTCTGTTGTGAATATGACATTTGATACCACAGCATCGAATACAGGTCACGTAACTGCAGCCTGTGTGACAGTCCAAAAGCAGCTTGGACGAGCTCTCCTTTGGTCAGCCTGTCGTCACCATGTTGGTGAGATTATCCTGTCTCATGTTTTCGATGATCTGAAGATTGAGGCATCCAAGTCTCCAGACGTCACCTTGTTTACACAATTTCTTAAGAGCTTCCAAATGTTGATGGTGCCATCTAAAAGCACTGATGAACAGCTATCTCGATTGAACTTGACATCATTCAACCACGAGGCACTTCAGATTGTAGATACATGTCGAACCAGTGTTCTCCAGCTTGCCAAATCAGAGCGTTCGCTACGCCGAGATGATTATTAAGAATTTACTGAGCTGTGCACAGTGTTCCTTGATGGAGAAACTGAAGATCATTCTGTCACCTTCAAGCGACCAGGAGCCTTACACAAAGCCAGATGGATGGCTAAACTCATCTATTCGATTAAGATATGCCTGTTTGAGCTGCAAATTCAACAACTACCGCGTAACACTATTACTACACTGCATCAAGTTCAAAAGGTGAGGGCGTTTGTGAACTTCGCAACACTGGTCTACAGCAGCTGGTGGATGACGTGCAATTCAGCGGTAGATGCGCCATGGAACGGCCTGTAGTTGTACAAGTCTTTATTGCAGTACAAGGTCGTGAATCCAGATGTCTCTCAGAGTGCACTGCATGCCTTCAAACTGCATCTCTGGTACCTGACTGCAGAGATGATTCCTCTTGCTCTGTGGAGCAGTAAGGTGCCTGACGCTGAACGGCGAGCCCTTGCAGACAGTCTGCTGGCTGTTAAACCAGAAACGGCCCTCTTGGCACCACAGAACCAGTTAGGAACAGGCTTTGGCAAGCCAAAGTTTTCAGCAACTGTTACTCTGACCACAACTCTTGCTGATTTTGCTAGTATTGATTCCTAGTACACATTCACTCTTCTTCAGCTGAACGCTGAGTTCATGACTGAAGAAATTGCGAACTGGCCAAATTCTGCTGTGTACCAAGCTTCTCTTGGCAACCTTCAATCGCTGAACATTGTCAATGACTGTGCTGAGAGAGGTGTTAAGCTCAGCTCAAATTTCTTGGCATCAGCAAGGGGTGAAGAACATTACCAGAACGTGCTGCAAGTTGTTGAGAAGGACCGTAAAGAACAGCCCAACTTGCGAAAACGCAAAGGACATAGCGACTAACTGAAGAATCTACCAAATAACTACCATTGACTTTAAAACATTGCTGAATGTAGAATATATTTAACTATATTTAACATTTTAAACATTTAACAAATCATTTAGAAAAATGTTGAAAACAACATATACTGTCTGAATTCATTGCGATGAAACTATTGTCTCCGATGAGTTGAAAACTGTTAAAAGATGTAGTGAATGGTTAATTTGTTATATAATAAATACTTCTAACACCTGTTGTATAAATTTAGCATCATACTATTGAATATAATCAGATAAAAACTGAGCATGTGCTATTGCAATATCTATATACAACTCTGCATGCAATATTATATAACATAATGACATGTTTAAAATGAGTGGAAAAACTGGAAATATGCACCAAATGGCGAGTTTTCGATATTTTGACAAAACATTCATTTGAATTGTGGACCACCTAAATGTACTTCAAACTTCACCAAACTTTGCCATACATTTTCTTTTTTTATATAAAAAAAAACTAGACAAGGGACAAAATGATCCACTGAAGTTAAAAAATATATGGGGCGTTTGATGCACCCTAATCTAAATGTCGTGTTTCTAGAAGCTTCTTTATTTATAGAACATCTAAATATCATGTGCTTCTAGGAGCTTCTTTGTTCATGGAACATCTACTTCTAGGATCATTATTCATAGAACATCTAAATGTTGTATATTTCTAGGAACTTCTTTATTTATAGAACATCTAAATGTCATGTGTTTCTAGAAGCTTCTTTATTTATAGAACATCTAAATGTCATGTGTTTCTAGAAGCTTCTATATTTATAGAACATCTAAATTTCATGTGTTTCTAGAAGCTTCTTTATTTATAGAACATCTAAATATCATGTGTTTCTAGAAGCTTCTTTATTTATAGAACATCTAAATGTCATGTGTTTCTAGAAGCTTCTTTATTTATAGAACATCTAAATGTCATGTGTTTCTAGAAGCTTCTTTATTTATAGAACATCTAAATGTCATGTGTTTCTAGAAGCTTCTTTATTTATAGAACATCTAAATTTCATGTGTTTCTAGAAGCTTCTTTATTTATAGAACATCTAAATATCATGTGCTTCTAGGAGCTTCTTTGTTCATGGAACATCTACTTCTAGGATCATTATTCATAGAACATCTAAATGTTGTATATATCTAGGAACTTCTTTATTTATAGAACATCTAAATGTCATGTGTTTCTAGAAGTTTCTAAATGTCATGTGTTTCTAGAAGCTTCTAAATGTCATGTGTTTCTAGAAGTTTCTAAATGTCATGTGTTTCTAGAAGTTTCTAAATATCATGTGTTTCTAGAAGTTTCTAAATGTCATTTGTTTCTAGGAGCTTCTTTATTTATAGAACATCTAAATGTCATGTGTTTCTAGAAGCTTCTTTATTTATAGAACATCTAAATGTCATGTGTTTCTAGAAGCTTCTTTATTTATAGAACATCTAAATGTCATGTGTTTCTAGAAGCTTCTTTATTTATAGAACATCTAAATGTCATGTGTTTCTAGAAGCTTCTTTATTTATAGAACATCTAAATGTCATGTGTTTCTAGAAGCTTCTTTATTTATAGAACATCTAAATATCATGTGCTTCTAGGAGCTTCTTTGTTCATGGAACATCTACTTCTAGGATCATTATTCATAGAACATCTAAATGTTGTATATTTCTAGGAACTTCTTTATTTATAGAACATCTAAATGTCATGTGTTTCTAGAAGCTTCTTTATTTATAGAACATCTAAATGTCATGTGTTTCTAGAAGCTTCTTTATTTATAGAACATCTAAATGTCATGTGTTTCTAGAAGCTTCTTTATTTATAGAACATCTAAATTTCATGTGTTTCTAGAAGCTTCTTTATTTATAGAACATCTAAATATCATGTGCTTCTAGGAGCTTCTTTGTTCATGGAACATCTACTTCTAGGATCATTATTCATAGAACATCTAAATGTTGTATATTTCTAGGAACTTCTTTATTTATAGAACATCTAAATGTCATGTGTTTCTAGAAGCTTCTTTATTTATAGAACATCTAAATGTCATGTGTTTCTAGAAGCTTCTTTATTTATAGAACATCTAAATATCATGTGTTTCTAGAAGCTTCTTTATTTATAGAACATCTAAATATCATGTGCTTCTAGGAGCTTCTTTGTTCATGGAACATCTACTTCTAGGATCATTATTAATAGAACATCTAAATGTTGTATATTTCTAGGAACTTCTTTATTTATAGAACATCTAAATGTCATGTGTTTCTAGAAGCTTCTTTATTTATAGAACATCTAAATGTCATGTGTTTCTAGAAGCTTCTTTATTTATAGAACATCTAAATATCATGTGTTTCTAGAAGCTTCTTTATTTATAGAACATCTAAATATCATGTGCTTCTAGGAGCTTCTTTGTTCATGGAACATCTACTTCTAGGATCATTATTAATAGAACATCTAAATGTTGTATATTTCTAGGAACTTCTTTATTTATAGAACATCTAAATGTCATGTGTTTCTAGAAGCTTCTTTATTTATAGAACATCTAAATGTCATGTGTTTCTAGAAGCTTCTTTATTTATAGAACATCTAAATGTCATGTGTTTCTAGAAGCTTCTTTATTTATAGAACATCTAAATATCATGTGCTTCTAGGAGCTTCTTTGTTCATGGAACATCTACTTCTAGGATCATTATTCATAGAACATCTAAATGTTGTATATTTCTAGGAACTTCTTTATTTATAGAACATCTAAATGTCATGTGTTTCTAGAAGCTTCTTTATTTATAGAACATCTAAATGTCATGTGTTTCTAGAAGCTTCTTTATTTATAGAACATCTAAATGTCATGTGTTTCTAGAAGCTTCTTTATTTATAGAACATCTAAATGTCATGTGCTTCTAGGACTTTCTAAATGTCATGTCCTTCTAGGAACTTCTTTATTTATAGAACATCTAAATGTCATATACTTCTAGGAGTTTCTAAATGTCATATACTTCTAGGAACTTCTTTATTTATAGAACATCGAAATGTCATGTACTTCTAGGAGTTTCTAAATGTCATGTATTTTTGAAGTTTCTAAATATCATATGTTTCTAGGTGCTTTTTTTATTCATAGAACATCTATATGTTGTATATTTCTAGGTGCTCTTTTATTTATAGAACATTTAAATGTTATGACTAACAGGAGCTTCTAAATGTCAAGTGCTTCTAGGAGCTTTTTTATTTATAGAACATTTAAATGTTATGACTAACAGGAGCTTCTAAATGTCAAGTGCTTCTAGGAGATTTTTTATTTATAGAACATTTAAATGTTATGACTAACAGGAGCTTCTAAATGTCAAGTGCTTCTAGGAGCTTTTTTATTTATAGAACATTTAAATGTTATGACTAACAGGAGCTTCTAAATGTCAAGTGCTTCTAGGAGCTTTTCTATTTATAGAACATTTAAATGTTATGACTAACAGGAGCTTCTAAATGTCAAGTGCTTCTAGGAGCTTTTCTATTTATAGAACATTTAAATGTTATGACTAACAGGAGCTTCTAAATGTCAAATGCTTCTAGGAGATTTTTTATTTATAGAACATTTAAATGTTATGACTAACAGGAACTTCTAAATGTCAAGTGCTTCTAGGAGCTTTTCTATTTATAGAACATTTAAATGTTATGACTAACAGGAGCTTCTAAATGTCAAGTGCTTCTAGGAGCTTTTCTATTTATAGAACATTTAAATGTTATGACTAACAGGAGCTTCTAAATGTCAAGTGCTTCTAGGAGATTTTTTATTTATAGAACATTTAAATGTTATGACTAACAGGAGCTTCTAAATGTCAAGTGCTTCTAGGAGCTTTTCTATTTATAGAACATTTAAATGTTATGACTAACGGAAGCTTCTAAATGTCAAGTGCTTCTAGGAGCTTTTTTATTTATAGATCGTTTAAATGTTATGACTAACAGGAACTTCTAAATGTCAAGTGCTTCTAGGCACTTTTTTATTTATAGAACATCAAGCAATAATGAAAAGAATTATTACAGAGCTTTACCATCCTCTATACATAATTTTACTGGTTAGAGTTATGATGTAATCTTTTGACAGTTATTTGAGTTATGATGTTACCTTTTGAGTTATTAGAATTATGATGTAAACTTTTGAGCTTTGTTATGATGTAATATTTTGACAGTTCTTAAAGTTACGATGTAATCTTTTGACAGTTATTAGAATTACAATGTAATCTTTGGACATTTATTAGCGCTATGTCATCTAATGAGCAAAACTAAAGCAAAATCAATGTTTAAATCTATTTTCTAGCAAATATTAAAGAGAAAACAACATGTGACCTATAAATGTAAATGTGTATGATTACATCAAATGACAATGACTTACAGCTTGTGTGGATTGATTTGGTGTAGGAGGTTTCCTGTGAAATAACACATCTGAGATCTGTTCAAAGGGCAGTGTGTCATCTTTCTGTATCACAAATAGTGGGCTGTCCCATCGACTGCTGGATTTGGGCTCCTCAAACCTCATGACTAAGGCATCAAATCTGTACAAAAAAGGGTTGTATTACTTAACATAAAAAGATGAGAAAAGATTCCCAAAAAGTTATATCTTGCATGTCAAATGATTTTTCAAGAAGCAAATTCCAGGAATATGTGTCCACCTCATTTTGCTGGAAGTAGAGGAGTGTAGCTTTGAATAGGACGGGGCTAGGTGAAGTTAGAAATATGGTAAATGACTCAAGGTATATTAGTAAAGAATGGCACTAACTGATAACACAGATAACTGACATTAGAATCCAGGTGAGCTGCTGTTGTTATAAGGTTTAATGCCATTTTTCAGCACAGTATGGGCTATAAATCCATGTGAGCTGCACATTCTCACATCTCAAATGGTCACTGCCCCACTAAATTTAACAAATCCTTATACCTTATACCTTGGTCATTACAGGGTGGCAAAGGTACATAAACTGCTCCACTAACAGCTTAACCAAGCTGCAACACTGAGGCTGCATATAAAAGTTGCTCATAAGAATCACATCATTGAGTTCTTGTGATGAATAAAACTAGATGTGTCTAATATTTATAATCCATAACTATATAAAATGATTACAAAAAAAGCTGTTAATCAAATTATGTTGAGTTATTTTTATTTTAAATCATATTACTTTAGCATCAGTACAATAAAGCATATTGTTACATAAAACTGTACAGTATTACCATTTGGGCAAAATTTCAGATACATTCAGATACATTATTATGTATCATATTACTATAAGGCAAAACAAGTGACATAAAAATGTAAAGAACTAACATTGGGCAAAATTTCAGATACATTCAGATACATTAAAATGTATATTACCATATGGCAAAATATGATTGACAAAAAATGTATCCAATTACCATAAGGCAAAGTATGAGTGACATAAAAATGTAGACTTACCACTGGGCAAACTATGAGTGACATAAAAAATGTATCAAATTACCATAAGGCAAACTATGAATGACATAAAAATGTATCAAATTACCATTGGGCAAAGAGACTTATCTTGGCAGTTGTTTTATCCAGTGTAACAAAATGGTGCTGCATGTTTGCATGCTATTCTCAAAAAAAACCTGACACATCGATAGATGCTTTATTTGAATAGAAAAGATTCTAAAACAAGTCTACCAGAACTGGTGAATATTACATTAGGTAAAGCAGCTATGAAACATCCAAAGTCCACAAGTCTCCAGCTGATTCTTTTGTATTACAGTCTTACTGGTAATAAATGCAGCACTCATAAAATATGTGCTTCCAATATTCCATTTCACTGATAATATACTTGTTCTTGTCAGGGTTCTTAAAAAGTGCATATTTTAAACTTGTGTTATCAGTCAAAACTGTTTGTACCAACCACCCATGGGAAAAGGCCAAGCTGGTCTTTGTATATAGATGGCCTCTGAATGCATTTTCACCTTTCAAATATGTTTCATCAACAAATAACATTATTATTTCAGGTAACTGAGATGAAACTAAAAAACTCCTCTATTCTAAGAATTGAACATAATTTTGTCATTCATAAATTCTGGAGGAAAGGGTCTCATGCATTGATTGTCTTCAAATTTCCCTTCATTAAGTATTCTCTCTCTCTCTCTCTCTCTCTCTCTCTCTCTCTCTCTCTCTCTCTCTCACACACACACACACACACACACACACAAGTGGTGTGGAGATAGCAGGCTTAGCTGCTTGTATATTGCAGATGACGTTGCCTGTCACTGAAGTAACAACCCCATGTATAGAAGTGTCAACCTAATGACTGACAGGTCATCTTTGTTACTTGAGATAACTTTTAACACTATTTCCATCATGTAGTTAGTATCAAATGTACACAAGTTTTCATTCACAGTTCTGTGTTCTTGCAGAATTTAGCATAACATTCCCTGAAAATGTTGTACCAACACACACACACACACACATACTATTTTAGCTGCTTGTGTTCCTTTTTTATATCTATTTAACAAACATAAGCAGGGTTTGAAAGCTCAATTTAATTGTTTTGCATTATAAACAATTAGCAAGAGTTTCATAATCTTGAACCCCAAACTGTTTTATAAACAAGGTTCCCATGCTTTTTTGAAGATAAATTTCCAATTCATTTCCAGGTTTTTTTTCCCAAAGGATTGATGTTTTTCCAAGGTTCACAAACAACCATTACTGAATGGAATTATAGAACATTTTAGATTATAAAACATGCATTTTCAGAATATAAAGATGTTTTTCTTTCAAGACTCTCCAAAACATCTACGTCAGAAAAGATGATCAGGTACAAAACCACAAAATGTATCACACATATTCCTAGAAATAGGCATGTAAAGTCATTACAATGTACAGAATACAAATTAACTTTGCTGACTTGCATTATGCTGCTACAAGGAAACAACATAATGAACATAAATTAGTTTTGTTTTCTTTCATATTTTTAATTCTAAATAATTATATAACAGTGCTTATGCATTTTATACAAAGTAACATTTCCTATCACTGTATGAAATAATGATAAATGCAAAATATTAGAATCTTATAGGGAAAAATGTTTAACCTTGAAATTATCTGTGCCAATCCCAAATAAGATGTTTAACCTTGAAATTATCTGTGCCAATCCCAAATAAGATGTTTAACCTTGAAATTATCTGTGCCAATCCCAAATAAGATGTTTAACCTTGAAATTATCTGTGCCAATCCCAAATAAGATGTTTCGAACAACTTAAGCTTAAACTTGGTGTCAGAAATGGGGGTCAGACTGTGTTAAAAAAACAAACTTAGGTATCAAAACCGGGGATCAAGTTAACATTTTGGGGGTTCCTGAAGCAAAATTGAGGGTAAGGAGAAAAACTGCCAGTCCCAGAACTTGTTTATGATACCGGAGCTCGTATCATCTTTTAATTTAATACAAGGGACAACAATTTCTCCATTTCTCTGGTGTTCCATTTAAGATCTGAAACCAATGCTTCAGATTTTACATTTTGGGCAACAAATTTGGCTTAAAACAATAAGCAGTCCATTTTTTAATCTGGATTTTCACCACATATTCCCACCACATGGACATTTAGATGGGATGTGGAGTCCAGGAAATTGCATTTTGAAAATTTGGAATCTGCCGTCACTGTGTGGTAGCGGTTTATGGTAGTCATTTACCAGCGGGCATAGCAAATTTAAACGATGTTATATTGACTCATACTTGCATGAAATTGATAAGACAATTATTTATTTTCTCAGAAGTGGCAAATATTATGTCAGAGAATTAGAAAGAAATAAAAACTTTTGTTTTGCCTGAAAAATATTTGATTTTTTGTGTTGTGCATGCGTACAGCGCTGTCTGGGATGAACAGGTGTTTTTTTTCAGATTAGCGACAGAACCAACATATGTCTCGCCACCGTAAACTACTTGCGGCTGCAAACATCATTATCACGATATGCACGGGTATTTTACTGTGAATATTACTCACTGTCCTTTGAATTAAGCAAGATTAAGGTATAATCAGATTGTGATCTTTTGGATCTAGTGAGAAGTATTTTCACGTGGTATTTCTAAAAGCCATAGGGCTTACAAGGTGGTTACGACATTACGTGGTTACGACATTACGAGGTTGTCTATATGTTTGTATGTATGTCTGTACATGTGGTGGAACCACGACTGTAGATGTAGCTAATACAAGGATGCTGTCTGTACGTGTATACGTATGACTGACTACTTGTAGTGGATCCAGGAAGGTGTGAGTGGCTGATACAAAAGAGGGGGTCAACCTGAGTAACATGGTGAAACTGTGTGGTTTATCGGTGGATGAATCGTGCGACTGTACAAGGGTCAAGAAGCATATGTTTATTCCAATTGTTGTTTAAATTGGTAGATTTGTATTTACATGAGATTATTTTGAATCTTAGCTGAATTCCAGGAGATCTGTAAATCTTACTGACAGTGCACAACATTTGAAATGTATTTGAAAACTTGAGATTGTTTGAATCCCAAGTCTAGTCTATACGTGAAACTATATGAATATCTTAGTGTGTACTATTGTTTGAAACTGAGGTTTCGTGAGATATTATTGGTTCATTTTCAATGTGTGAATGTTAGTATAGAGTGATTGGATCAATTAAATATTGAGAGTGTGTGAGAATCATTGTATTTTTACATCATACATTTTTCTTTACTAATTAAATTAATACATTTTCATCTTTCACACATTGTGTTTGAGTTATTCATTGAATCCAATACCCACTCCGTTACAATTCTGCGACATTATAATCATTATGTCTTTAATCTATTCACAGTCTAGACAAAACTACAGCATTTATGAAACCTGATCCGGTACTGGCCATTTGCAAAATCAGTCACATGACTTCACGTATCTCAATATTCATGTGATATTAACAGCACTCCTTTTTAATACTGTTGTACAAAATTCAATTATATTAAATGAAACTCAGATGCCATTTGTAAAAGCCAGAAAGAACATATAATTCTCAACATTTGTTTTTTGAGAACAATGACAAGAAACCTGTTACTGTCTCTGCAATTTGGACAGTCAGATTCATCAAGCAGGGAGCACAAATAAATGTAGTATTCATGTGATAAAACAAAAGCCCTGTCTTTCTAAAAAAAAAATTTTATAGCCTGCATTTGATTTTCGTTTTAATACTTTTTTTCTACAACATGGGATATTATTGATATCATGTGACTATGGTATCTATAAGTTCATGAACATGTGGTTAAGAGATTTGTGTACTCGTGTGACTACCAATACAAATCACAAGTGCAAGATCAAATTTCATCAATGTCCTAGTTTGATTTTGTCTTTCAGTAGATTAAAGACATAACAATTTTAATACTCACAATTTATGAGAAAATAAATAATTTTTATATCGATTTAATGTGGGTTTGACTAGATTTAATGTTTAAGTTGCTAGGCCATCTGTAAATGGCTATGCTTTACTATCATCTTGATGGCCTCTTGTGATGCTAGACTGGTTTTCATATCTTCCATGTCAGAAAAGACACGGATATTGAGCTGTCTGTGGAAAAAAGTCTTACTACGTGAATCTAATCCACTGAGCATTTGGACTGACTCAACAAATGTGTTTATGGCGAGCACCCAGATCATATATATTGCAACCTCTGAATATTCCGGTCAGAACTCGTTAAATTAAAACTCGCAATCAGTTCAGTTACAACTCAATTACATAATTGTTTTGGGCATCAAGTGGTGGCGAAAAATTCCTGGTGTTTTTTCCGATTACATAAGTATTTGCCAAATTCAAGACTTTTCAGTCAAGAAAAATATCATATCTGCCGACTTTTTTCCGATAGCATGGGAACCCTGTATAAAGTAAACAATTAGTAAGAGTTTATCCTAATCTTGAACACCAAACTGTTATTATAAAGTAAACAATCACAGAATTTGCTGTACATATCAAATTTTATAAACATCTGCATATTTTTTGATTAAAATTAGTTCTGTTTAAATCTTCTCTGATTAGTACATTTAGTATAATTGTTGTTTTCCCTTCCTCTCAAAAAACCTTACACTAAATGACAATGCACAGGTCAGCTAATAAAAAGTTTCATTCCAAATTAGGCTCATTAGAGTCACTGTGTGGAAATTAGGCTAAAATCCTATTTAAATTAAGAGTCACTGTGTGGATATTTGGCTTAAGTCTTATGTGAATTAAGAGTCACTGTGTGGATATTTGGCTTAAATCCTATGTGAATTAAGAGTCACTGTGTGGAAATTATGCTAAAATCCTATGCGAATTAAGAGTCAATGTGTGGATGTTAGGCTAAAATCCTATGCAAATTAAGAGTCACTGTCTGGAAATTTGGCTTAAATCCTTTGTGAATTAAGAGTCACTGTGTGGATATTTGGCTTAAATCTTATGCAAATTAAGAGTCAATTTGTGGATATTAGGCTTAAATCTTATGTGAATTAAGAGTCACTGTGTGGATATTTGGCTTAATACCTATGCGAATTAAGAGTCACTGTGTGGATATTTGGCTTATATCCTATGCGAATTAAGAGTCACTGTGTGGATGTTTGGTTCATACCAATGTTCCCCCGCGCAGCTATCTCACAGACGCCGCACAGCAGTTTTGAGTATCAACGCAGCAAATTTTTATAAAAATAAATTCGAACAGATACGCTGTACTCTGCAGCCGGAATTATACAGTTTTTATAACATATACATCCATGTTTTTAATTTGATTCAGAACTATATTTTTGTCTTCTAGTTTTTACATAGAACTATTGATTTACATACTTACCGATACATACCGGATCAAGCTAGCCTCGTTCTGAACCACTGCCGCCATTCATGTAAATTTTGTGGCGCATACTGCGCAGTGAATGTGTATAAAAGTAAATAAATCGCATATCTCAAGTTTATTAAAAATGTAGTAGCTAATTAATTTTAATGTTTTAACCGTTATGTCTAAACGTCAGTTAAGCGAACCGTCAGCATCATTGCTTGCTAAGAAAAAGTGTAGATCAAATATTAAAACGGAATGGCTCAATGAATTTGTGCATGCAGCACTACCAGATTTGTTGTCAGAGCGGACTGTCAAGCTGGGTGATATTTTTAAATATCGTGAAATTGATGATGATGATGTCTGTGAAATGTGCTTCAAAGCTAATGCAGGTGGAGATTTCTCCACAGGGAAAAGGTGGAAGGCTTGGAAGCTGGATTATCTTAAACGACATATCAAGCAAAAAATACACACAGATGCTGTACAGAGACTTCGTTCTATACAGTCAGGAGGTGAACTGCGAATGCTTACAGAAAGTGTTGCTGATCGAGGCATGAGACAAGAAGCAGCACAGCGTAAAAGTGCTAAAGAAGACCAGGTTAAAATTTTGATTGACAACATCCTCTTGGCTATCAACATGAACACATCTATGAATGCGGTTCAATACATACACAACCATATGGCTAAGTATGCCCCAGTCCCTGATAGCTGGCGCAATAAGAATTACGCTTTTGAGTTTGTTGATTCTATCGATTCTGTAGTGAAGGATGCTATAATTAGCGAACTTCGCAATGCAAAGTTCCACACATTAACAGTAGATGAGAGCACTGATATATCACTGACAAAAATGTTGATCTTATACGCAAAGTTTCGGCCATATCCCGGTAATGTTTACAAGACAGTGTTTGTTGGAATTTTGTCTCTGTCAGCATGTGACAGTAAATCTGTGGAATCAGCAATAACAGAGTTTTATCAAGAGAATTCATTGGACATGCAGAAAATAGTTATGTTTACCTCTGATGGTGCATCGGTTATGCTAGGCAAGAACAATGGAGTTGCAGCAATTCTTCGCCGACGTATTCCACATCTACTGGAACAACATTGCGTTGCTCATCGTGAAGATGGTTGCAAACATATAAGTTTAATGGCAGACATTGAAACATTCCTTAGGACAGTGTACACATTGTTCAATAGGTCGACAGTACAGAAAGCCCAGTTTACTGAACTAGCTAAGGTGTTGGAATGTGATTCCGTAGCCTTTAGACCATTGAATGAAATCAGATGGCTTTTGCGGCACTTTGCTTTACGAGCATTGCTGAGAAACAAACAAGTGTTGACTGAATACTGTGAGGAGCAGGTGGGCCTGTATAATGATCCAGTTCATAAGTACTGTTTGAAGAAACTAAGGGTTCCGCAGTTTTGAACTGCACTGATTGTCTTTGATGAAGTTGTTGGTGAACTTGCTGAATTATGCAAGCTGCTACAAAGAAAAAATCTTATGACCATCGAGGCATACCAGTTTGTAAAAGCAAGGATTGCTAAGCTCCGTGCCCAGTACCTTGGTGAAAATGTGCACTGGTCTGGAGAGGTTGCTTAATTGCTTGCAAATGACGAGGATATAAACATGAGTTCCATCCTAAAATTCGTTGAATGTTTATGTTTGCACCTGGACTCTCGTTTCCCTGAAAGTGAGTTGATGCAATGGTGAATCTTTGAGATATCAGTGTTAATCGACACTTCAGATTTTAATTTTGGCCAAGAAGAACTTGCAGCACTGGTTTCTAGATATGCGGCATTCCTGGAAAACTATGATGACATTCTGCCGAAAGTTAAGGATCAGTATTGTAACTTAAGGTTTGTGCTTGCAGAAAAAATGAAATGTGGGTTGATGCAGACTTTCGACGAGATGGTTCGATTTGTAATAAATGAGGAGCAATTCGGCGACATTGCCATTCTGTTGGATATTTGTGCTACATTTCTTGCATCAAGCGCCAATTGTGAACGTGGATTCAGCCTAATGAATAATATAAAAATAAAATCTAGAAATTGGCTGGAAGAGTTACATTTAGACATGCTTATGATGATTAAATCGCATCACAATGCTGAACATCAGATCAACCTTGACGATGTGTATAAAAGATGGATCTCGTTGAAAGACAGATGCCAGAGTAACTCCAGAAATGAGTCAAATGACTAGTGGCCATTGGTAGTGGGTGTGTTGGAAATTAGTTGCTTGACCCAACGACGGGATAAGTAATATAAATAAATATAGCTTTGATTGAACTATTGATAGCTTGACTCAACGACGGGATAAATAATAGAAATAAATATAGCTTTGATTGAACTATTGTGACATTTATGATTAAAATTATTTAATTATAGTTCCTTTATTTATTTATATAAAAGTTTTTGCACTTAAGTTCATTTATGTAATTTCTCTGTGTGTGTGTGTGTGTGTGTGTGTGTGTGTGTGTGGGCTGTAAAATTTTGCACACAAAAAATTGATGCTGTAAAACTTTGCACACGACTGTATGATTTTGCACACGAACCAGCAAACCTTAGAGGGAACATTGGTTCATACATATTAATTAACTGTTGTGCTGAATGATAATGTCACTTGATAAAGGATCAATGGGTGGAGGAATGGAAGGAAAGCATAAGGCACAAGTCAAAACTCCAATTTAATACCTCCATCAACAAAAAAAGAGCAAAGAAGCAAAAACCTCATGTAATATTGGAGGTTAAAATAGGTTGCTGTGATCTATATTTTCATAGTTGTTAAATATACCTTTCATAGCTGTTAAATCTACCTTAAATTTCAATGTTAAATTACTCTTTTAAATTAAAGTCTGATAAATAGAATTGAATGCTGAAACACTTTCTAAGGATATCAATATTCACTTGAATATGCAATTCAAACTTAAAATCTGACTGAATAAAAAGGGCTTTTTATGTTCTAAATGGATATACTGTATATATTTACCCAAAAGGACACTTTTATAAATGGATTCACTGTATATATTCACTTACCATCAAATCCAACTGCACAAATCAAGACATGTTGCATACTATGCCAGTATATCAAAGTCTATTGTTAACAGTACTCAGCAGATCAAACAACATAGACCCTGATATCTTGATCACACTATGCAATGGCATATAAGGTTCTATGTTGTTTGCAGATGGACTAAACTTGTAGACTAATGTACAGTATTGAAATATCCTTTGTCCATGCATATAACCATGAAGCAAAAACAATTACTAAACTTACATGTCTTTACTATACCGTTCATTTTCATCACGAGCCAAGTTCCAGTCAGCTGCCACCTCTTTATTTGTATCACAAAAGATCTGTAATAAACAACAAAAGTATAGGTGGAATGATCATGGACTGTATCACAAAAGATCTGTAATAAACAACAAAAGTATAGGTGGAATGATCATGGACTGTATCACAAAAGATCTGTAATAAACAACAAAGGTGTAGATGTAATGATCATGGACTGTATCACAAAAGATCTGTAATAAACAACAAAGGTATAGGTGGAATGATCATGGACTGTATCACAAAAGATCTGTAATAAACAACAAAAGTATAGGTGGAATGATCATGGACTGTATCACAAAAGATCTGTAATAAACAATAAAAGTATAGGTGGAATGATCATGGACTGTATCACAAAAGATCTGTAATAAACAACAAAAGTATAGGTGGAATGATCATGGACTGTATCACAAAAGATCCGTAATAAACAACAAAGGTGTAGGTGTAATGGACTGTATCACAAAAGATCTGTAATAAACAACAAAAGTATAGGTGGAATGATCATGGACTGTATCACAAAAGATCTGTAATAAACAACAAAAGTATAGGTGGAATGATCATGGACTGTATCACAAAAGATCCGTAATAAACAACAAAGGTGTAGATGTAATGGTCATGGACTGTATCACAAAAGATCTGTAAAAAACAACAAAGATGTAGGTGTAATGATCATGGACTGTATCACAAAAGATCTGTAATAAACAACAAAAGTATAGGTGGAATGATCATGGACTGTATCACAAAAGATCTGTAATAAACAACAAAAGTATTGGTGGAATGATCATGGACTGTATCACAAAAGATCTGTAATAAACAACAAAAGTATAGGTGGAATGATCATGGACTGTATCACAAAAGATCTGTAATAAACAACAAAAGTATAGGTGGAATGATCATGGACTGTATCACAAAAAGATCTGTAATAAACAATAAAAGTATAGGTGGAATGATCATGGACTGTATCACAAAAGATCTGTAATAAACAACAAAGGTGTAGGTGTAATGGTCATGGACTGTATCACAAAAGATCTGTAATAAAAAACAAAGGTGTAGATGTAAATTATGTAATGATCATGGACTGTATCACAAAAAGATCTGTAATAAACAACAAAAGTATAGGTGGAATGATCATGGACTGTATCACAAAAGATCTGTAATAAACAACAAAGGTGTAGGTATAATGATCATGGACTGTATCACAAAAGATCTGTAATAAACAACAAAGGTGTAGATGTAATGATCATGGACTGTATCACAAAAGATCTGTAATAAACAACAAAGGTAAAGGTGGAATGATCATGGACTGTATCACAAAAGATCTGTAATAAACAATAAAAGTATAGGTGGAATGATCATGGACTGTATCACAAAAGATCTATAATAAACAACAAAAGTATAGGTGGAATGATCATGGACTGTATCACAAAAGATCCGTAATAAACAACAAAGGTGTAGATGTAATGGTCATGGACTGTATCACAAAAGATCTGTAAAAAACAACAAAGATGTAGGTGTAATGATCATGGACTGTATCACAAAAGATCTGAATTAAACAACAAAAGTATAGGTGGAATGATCATGGACTGTATCACAAAAGATCTGTAATAAAAAACAAAGGTGTAGATGTAATGATCATGGACTGTATCACAAAAAGATCTGTAATAAACAACAAAAGTATAGGTGGAATGATCATGGACTGTATCACAAAAGATCTGTAATAAACAACAAAGGTGTAGGTGTAATGGTCATGGACTGTATCACAAAAGATCTGTAATAAAAAACAAAGGTGTAGATGTAATGATCATGGACTGTATCACAAAAAGATCTGTAATAAACAACAAAAGTATAGGTGGAATGATCATGGACTGTATCACAAAAGATCTGTAATAAACAACAAAGGTGTAGGTGTAATGATCATGGACTGTATCACAAAAGATCTGTAATAAACAACAAAGGTGTAGGTGTAATGATCATGGACTGTATCGCAAAAGATCCATAATAAACAACAAAAGTATAGGTGGAATCATCATGGACTGTATCACAAAAGATCTGTAATAAACAACAAAGGTGTAGGTATAATGATCATGGACTGTATCACAAAAGATCTGTAATAAACAACAAAGGTGTAGATGTAATGATCATGGACTGTATCACAAAAGATCTGTAATAAACAACAAAGGTATAGGTGGAATGATCATGGACTGTATCACAAAAGATCTGTAATAAACAACAAAAGTATCGGTGGAATGATCATGGACTGTATCACAAAAGATCTGTAATAAAAAACAAAGGTGTAGATGTAATGATCATGGACTGTATCACAAAAAGATCTGTAATAAACAACAAAAGTATAAGTGGAATGATCATGGACTGTATCACAAAAGATCTGTAATAAACAACAAAGGTGTAGGTGTAATGATCATGGACTGTATCACAAAAGATCTGTAATAAACAACAAAGGTGTAGGTATAATGATCATGGACTGTATCACAAAAGATCTGTAATAAACAACAAAGGTGTAGATGTAATGATCATGGACTGTATCACAAAAGATCCGTAATAAACAACAAAGGTATAGGTGGAATGATCATGGACTGTATCACAAAAGATCTGTAATAAACAACAAAAGTATCGGTGGAATGATCATGGACTGTATCACAAAAGATCTGTAATAAACAATAAAAGTATAGGTGGAATGATCATGGACTGTATCACAAAAGATCTATAATAAACAACAAAAGTATAGGTGGAATGATCATGGACTGTATCACAAAAGATCCGTAATAAACAACAAAGGTGTAGATGTAATGGTCATGGACTGTATCACAAAAGATCTGTAAAAAACAAAGATGTAGGTGTAATGATCATGGACTGTATCACAAAAGATCTGAATTAAACAACAAAAGTATAGGTGGAATGATCATGGACTGTATCACAAAAGATCTGTAATAAAAAACAAAGGTGTAGATGTAATGATCATGGACTGTATCACAAAAAGATCTGTAATAAACAACAAAAGTATAGGTGGAATGATCATGGACTGTATCACAAAAGATCTGTAATAAACAACAAAGGTGTAGGTGTAATGGTCATGGACTGTATCACAAAAGATCTGTAATAAAAAACAAAGGTGTAGATGTAATGATCATGGACTGTATCACAAAAAGATCTGTAATAAACAACAAAAGTATAGGTGGAATGATCATGGACTGTATCACAAAAGATCTGTAATAAACAACAAAGGTGTAGGTGTAATGATCATGGACTGTATCACAAAAGATCTGTAATAAACAACAAAGGTGTAGGTGTAATGATCATGGACTGCATCGCAAAAGATCCATAATAAACAACAAAAGTATAGGTGGAATCATCATGGACTGTATCACAAAAGATCTGTAATAAACAACAAAGGTGTAGGTGTAATGATCATGGACTGTATCACAAAAGATCTGTAATAAACAACAAAGGTGTAGGCATAATGATCATGGACTGTATCACAAAAGATCTGTAATAAACAACAAAGGTGTAGGTGTAATGATCATGGACTGTATCACAAAAGATCTGTAATAAACAAAAAAGGTGTAGGTGTAATGATCATGGACTGTATCACAAAAGATCTGTTATAGACAACAAAGGTGTAGGTGGAATGATCATGGACTGTATCACAAAAGATCTGTAATAAACAACAAAGGTGTAGGTGTAATGATCATGGACTGCATCGCAAAAGATCCATAATAAACAACAAAAGTATAGGTGGAATCATCATGGACTGTATCACAAAAGATCTGTAATAAACAACAAAGGTGTAGGTGTAATGATCATGGACTGTATCACAAAAGATCTGTAATAAACAACAAAGGTGTAGGCATAATGATCATGGACTGTATCACAAAAGATCTGTAATAAACAACAAAGGTGTAGGTGTAATGATCATGGACTGTATCACAAAAGATCTGTAATAAACAAAAAAGGTGTAGGTGTAATGATCATGGACTGTATCACAAAAGATCTGTTATAGACAACAAAGGTGTAGGTGGAATGATCATGGACTGTATCACAAAAGATCTGTTATAGACAACAAAGGTGTAGGTGGAATGATCATGGACTCTATCACAAAAGATCTGTTATAGACAACAAAGGTGTAGGTGTAATGTTCATGGACCAAAATCCCAAACTCCATTACATTATGTACCATTGATTCATGATTTTATTAGGAAGTTTTATTAAAAAATATTAGGTCTGTTATTTTGAGTCTTTTACATTTTACCTATTGACCTCACCACTACCCCCCCCCCCCCAACTTCAAAGCAAAAACTAATCCTCCATGTATTTTGCTACTTCTTGGGCAACAATATTATCAAATTTATCCACTGAATGGTGTATTAACTCTGTGTGCTTGAAGGTCATGGAACAAACAGCACAGACCTAGATCTACTGTCACAACGCAATGTGTGCTTTAAAAAAACCTACAGAACAAACAGCATTGATTCAGATCTGCTGACACAATCCACTGTTTGCTCCAAGACTTTCAGAATAAACTGCAAAGACCCAGATAATAATAATGATGACTTTGTATATCGCCTAATCACTAGAAGCTCTAAGCGTTTTACAGCATTAGACAACACCTATAACATAAATGAATATATATAATGATATGACCATAAAAAATACACCATGAAATCAGAAACATGCTGAAAATAATTAAGGTAGGAAACATTATTAGGTCTTTAAGTTTGTTCCTGCAGTTGAAATAGGTGAGTTTTAAGAGCACTCTTGAATGGGATCATGGTCTTTTATGTCCAAGTTCAGTGGGCAATTCATTCTATATTGCTGGCCCTGGTATGCAAAAGAATGTTGTCCATATGACTTCATTTTTATAGTGGGAATAATGAGTGTATGATTGTAAGAAGAGGACCATATGTATCTTCCTGCGGTACAGATGGGTGAGGTTGGATAGGTATGTTGGGCTGGAGTCCGTCAATGAAACGTAGCACAGAGAACAAATTTTGTGTTTGATTCTGGATCGAATGGTGGATTGCCAGTGCGGCGTACAGAGCAGGGGGAAGTGTGCTCTGATTGTGGTATTCTAATGATGATCCAGCCAGCTGTGTTTTGAACTTTGTGAAGTTTCTGGAGTAGATATTTTGATGAACCAGACAGAATTGAGATGTGTTGTCACAGTGTGCTCATTCATAGAGAGACCTGCTATCACAATGTACTTTTTGCTCAAATTCATAGACAGAATAAACAGCATACATATCTGCTGTTATAATGAAATGTATGCTTGAAATCATACAATGAAGATCACAGACCCAGACATGTGCTGTACCAGGTATAGTGCAATATATTCTTGAAATCATACAATGAAGACCGCAGACCCAGACTTGTGCTGTACCAGGTATAATGCAATATATTCTTGAAATCATACAATGAAGACCGCAGACCCAGACTTGTGGTACTAATGTGCTGTTTGCTCAAAGTCTTACATAGAACAATCAACTTAGACCCTGAAGTACTGTCAAAATGTGCAGTTTGTTGTTAGAAATAACAGTATTGACTCAGATCTGCTGTCACATTGTTCTCTTCACTTTAAAATGATAGAATAAACAGCACAGACCCTGATCTGGTTTTAACATGTTCTGTTTGCTCATAAACAGATGGTACAAAATTGACAGACCTGCAGTCACAATATGCTGTCTGCCTGAATATGAGATACCTTTTAATGGAATTCATAGACCATATCTATGTTATAACAGGGACCATGTTAAAACCGAGATGCATTATAGTGAGGGACCACTATACATTTTGATTTATATTCAAATATGTTTTTAGAAAATATTTTTATAATAATCACATTGAGTATTCAAGATTAAATAGTTCATTAAATATATCGGTACTCACCAAGCAATGTGGAGTGTGGCTGGCTTTGGTGACACAATACAGTTCATATCTGAAACCTTGAAAAGAAACAATTATAGTGGTATGTTTAATACTGGAGTAAGAATTGTGCAGAATGTTATCTCTGATAATGCTGCATAGTAACTAAAGTAAGAAAAGGAATTCACTGTGATTGTAACAGTAGCTCATCAACACTGTGTAAAATTATGAATTCAATGTAATCACTGAAGTATACAAAATTTGTTATGTTCTGAAAATGGTGAAAAAAGGTTGCCATCTGGTTGATATCAAAACTACCCAAGGCAAAAAGAAGCATTCCAACCAAATTTGATAAAAACTAACATATCTGTTCAGGAGAAATTAAAATTAAGTTGTTACTATGGAAGTCACGTTAATGATAGTAATGGAGATGCCACACAAAATTTGATGAATCATGCAGTGAGAAACATTTGATCTAAATCCAACAAGTAGATTTTGAGAAGTTGAAAACAGCAAGTGTGGATCGATGTACTGATACATAATGGATGGATGCATTATGTCATGTCATAACCTCCTATGGTCTTTGACAAAATGAACTACAGAAAAAACATAATTGCTTCCATGTGAAAAGTAAGATAATGTGACTTTTGTCTGTAGTGAGATTTACTAATTTAGTAATTATATAGATTATAGTTTTCTATAAGCATCGAGACTTGCATGCATTTGAAAAAAAATCATAACCTGAACTTATGTACAAGTCAGGTAAAGACAACAAAGTGCTTGAAAACTGTAAAGGCAGAATTTTGTCAGCAAAGGAAGAGAGAAAATCTGGAAATATAGGAGTATACTTTCCTTAGAATTGAAAAGACTCCTCCACCTTGTAATGGTATTTTTTCCAAAAGCTGATTCTGGCTTTTGTGAGGTTTCTCATGGCGAAAGTGTGCCTCTTAACGCAAGCAGTAAATAGTAACTGGGATATTCTTTGGATCTGGCACCAATCATGTACCAAGCAGAGAACTCTCTACCTGACTGCCAATTAAGTGGTTTGATAACATTTAGCTTTTTAGCTAAAGTTTCAATCTGGGAAAGCTGGATTTATAAGGTAGTACTTGGAAGGTATTATTATTGGGTATTTTAGGAAGAAATATATGTAAAATATTCATTTCCTCAAAAACAAAGGTTAATATATAGTTTGCTACTTTTAAAAGCTGCATGTGAAAAAATGACAGCATGCATGTCTGCCACCTGGACCAGCACTATGCCATCAGACCAAAGCTGTGTATGGGATGTTATCTGCAATTACTGCATAACATCTTTCACTAAATTCAGTTCATTGGTAATTATTAAATTATTCCAACATATCATGTTATTCCAAGCCAACCATTCTCTAAAATGGATGAATTTTGTATGATCAGCTGATGAATATTTTTAAAACTGGATTTCCTTTTTAGACCTCCATTCAAGAGCAAGAAATATATTTCTTTACCTATGCAAATACATGTACCAGAAATAATTGTGTTACAAAAATAATTTGTCATTTGAAAAAATGTCGCCTTTTGTATCGCATGATGAAATATATCTGGTATTAATAGAGGAAAAGGAAATAGCCTCTGTCTACCTACATTAGCATATAATAAGATATTTTTATATTTTCTGAGTGGGACAGTAGATTTAAACCAAAAATATCTATCAGATAGGCATATCTTTAAAAGAACTTTTATCTTCGATTCATTGATTTGAATTGCATACATATTCATTACTGGT
Source organism: Unio delphinus (assembly GCA_029339505.1). Lineage (NCBI taxonomy): Eukaryota > Metazoa > Mollusca > Bivalvia > Unionida > Unionidae > Unio > Unio delphinus. Next base: position 2,143,125 of record JAQISU010000243.1, on the reverse strand, counting down.
TGATTTTAATGAAACAGTTAAAATTATTTTCATACAGTTTAAAGAATCAAGTATAATGGACTTTCCTTTTATGTAAATTAAGGAATCAAGTATAATCGACTTACTTTTTATATAAATGAAGGAATCAAGTATGATGGTCTTACCTTTTATATAATTTAAGGAATCAAGTATAACAACATCATCCTTGTTCAGTAATCTGGAAAAATGTGGAGTTGAAAATGAGCATACAGTTTTCATAAAGTATCAATGGCCTAATACAGTTTTCATAAAGTATCAATGGCCTAATACAGTTTTCATAAAGTATCAATGGCCTAATACAGTTTTCATAAAGTATCAATGGCCTAATACAGTTTTCATAAAGTATCAATGGCCTAATACAGTTTTCATAAAGTATCAATGGCCTACATAATTTACAGTACTTCCCTGGAAATAACCCTAGTACCTTTTGGGTTATCCTCTAATAACAAATGCAAGGGAGGTAATTAGAATGTAAAATTAACTTTTCCAGTGCAGCTCCAAAATGACATGGTCCTTACATCATGAATATGACATCACATATTAGCTCATAGTACTGAAAAAGGGACACATTTAATGCAAGGTGACATAAAACTTATATCTCTTATACAAAATACTTTAAAACATTAATCATTCATAAATGATACGGTGCTATGAAAGAAAATAATAAAGTCAACAAACAGTTTGCTTATGCCACCTTGTATTTACAACTTAACCTGAAATCAGACCTGTAGGATTTATTGGAATTCTTCTTCAGGTGACACTTGATTTATATGATAGATGCATTCCTGAGGTTATGGCACACACTGAAAATTTTCCCATGGGATACTTGTACATTTGGGATGTTCTTGGGCAAATTATAGCTTTATGCATAAATTTTCAAATAAATTAATACATATAATACGTACATGAGCGGTGTGTGAGTCACATCGCATGATGCCAGTGATGGCATAAGAACGAGTAAAGTGGCACATATTGATTATTAATTCTTCAGCATAAATTGAAAGTGTGTAAATCAAATTTGCATGTCACTAGTATAGGACTAATGGCTGACATCATGGACAATTGAAATAACCAACATAACATTGATGGCTGTATTCGCTAATAGGAATCAATGGTTTTCAACAAACGGTCTTCTTTGTACCTTACTATGTAATGATCCTTGAGCCAACATCATAAGGATATAAGTCTATTTACCAAATTTCCTTAAAACTGGGTCAGAAATACACTATCCTAAGTGGTAAGAAACTCATTCAATCACATGAAACATTGTTATTATTCATCAGTCAACTGTACGCAATGTAACCTTGTTAAAATGCATCAATCATACACAAAGTCACATTGTTATTATTATCAGTCAACTGTATTCAAGCACAGCTTGTTATAATGCATCAGTCGATTTTATGCAAGATCACCTTATTATTCTGCATCAGTCAATCATATGCAAGGTTACATTGTTATTATGCATCAGTCAATTGTATGCAAGATCACCTCGTTATTATGCATCAGTCAATCGTATGCATGAGTCAATCATATGCAAGGTCACCTTGTTGTTATGCATGAGTCAATTGTATGCATCAGTCAATCATATGCAAGGTCACCTTGTTATCATGCATCATTCAATTGTATGCAAGATCACCTTGTTATTATGCATCAGTCAATCGTATGCAAGGTCACCTTGTTGTTATGCATGAGTCAATCATATGCATCAGTCAATCGTAAGCAAGGTCACCTTGTTATCATGCATCAGTAATTTGTATGCAAGATCACCTCGTTATTATGCATCAGTCAATCGTATGCAAGGTCACCTTGTTATTATGCATCAGTCAATCGTATGCAAGATCACCTTGTTATTATGCATCAGTCAATCATATGCATCAGTCAACTGTATGCAAGGTCACCTCGTTATTATGCATCAGTCAATCGTATGCAAGGTCACCTTGTTATTATGCATCAGTCAATCATATGCAGGGTCACCTTGTTATTATGCATCAGTCAATCATATGCAAGATCACCTTGTTATTATGCATCAGTCAATCGTATGCAAGGTCACCTTGTTATTATGCATCAGTCAATCGTATGCAAGATCACCTTGTTATTATGCATCAGTCAGTCATATGCATCAGTCAATCGTATGCAAGGTCACCTTGTTATTATGCATCAGTCAATCGTATGCAAGATCACTTTGTTATTATGCATCAGTCAATCATATGCATCAGTCAACTGTATGCAAGGTCACCTTGTTATTATGCATCAGTCAATCGTATGCAAGGTCACCTTGTTATTATGCATCAGTCAATCATATGCAAGATCACCTTGTTATTATGCATCAGTCAATCGTATGCATGAGTCAATCATATGCAAGGTCACCTTGTTGTTATGCATGAGTCAATCGTATGCATCAGTCAATCATATGCAAGGTCACCTTGTTATCATGCATCAGTCAATTGTATGCAAGATCACTTTGTTATTATGCATCAGTCAATCGTATGCAAGGCCACCTTGTTGTTATGCATGAGTCAATCATATGCATCAGTCAATCGTACGCAAGGTCACCTTGTTATCATGCATCAGTCATTTGTATGCAAGATCACCTCGTTATTATGCATCAGTCAATCGTATGCAAGGTCACCTTGTTATTATGCATCAGTCAATCGTACGCAAGATCACCTTGTTATTATGCATCAGTCAATCATATGCATCAGTCAACTGTATGCAAGGTCACCTTGTTATTATGCATCAGTCAATCGTATGCAAGGTCACCTTGTTATTATGCATCAGTCAATCATATGCAGGGTCACCTTGTTATTATGCATAAGTCAATCATATGCAAGGTCACCTTGTTATTATGCATCAGTCAATCGTATGCAAGGTCACCTTGTTATTATGCATCAGTCAATCGTATGCAAGATCACCTTGTTATTATGCATCAGTCAGTCATATGCATCAGTCAATCGTATGCAAGGTCACCTTGTTATTATGCATCAGTCAATCGTATGCAAGATCACTTTGTTTTTATGCATCAGTCAATCATATGCATCAGTCAACTGTATGCAAGGTCACCTTGTTATTATGCATCAGTCAATCGTATGCAAGGTCACCTTGTTATTATGCATCAGTCAATCATATGCAAGATCACCTTATTATTATGCATCAGTCAATCGTATGCAAGGTCACCTTGTTATTATGCATCAGTCAATCATATGCAAGATCACCTTGTTATTATGCATCAGTCAATCGTATGCATGAGTCAATCATATGCAAGGTCACCTTGTTGTTATGCATGAGTCAATCGTATGCATCAGTCAATCATATGCAAGGTCACCTTGTTATCATGCATCAGTCATTTGTATGCAAGATCACCTCGTTATTATGCATCAGTCAATCGTATGCAAGGTCACCTTGTTATTATGCATCAGTCAATCGTATGCAAGATCACCTTGTTATTATGCATCAGTCAATCATATGCATCAGTCAACTGTATGCAAGGTCACCTTGTTATTATGCATCAGTCAATCGTATGCAAGGTCACCTTGTTATTATGCATCAGTCAATCGTATGCAAGGTCACCTTGTCATTATGCATCAGTCAACTGTACACAAGATTGATTTTCTGTTATTTGCAAAATCAATTGAGATAAATGGATCTGTATCCAAGCATACTTCAAATGTGATGGGTGGCTGATATACTGAATATCCTATATATCATAATAAGGAAGAGTTTCTAGTCTGTTCATACTTCAAGAACATAATGGCAAAATCAGACCAATACATTTTAAACAAGATGGTCTTTTGATTGGTCTAGACAAAATTACAAGAAAATGACTTTATCCATTTATCTAAGAAATGCATATTTCAGTTTTCCAATGTATTACTATTTTTAAACATGCATATGAAAATTTAGGTTGAATGTGATACTATGAGACTTTATAAATTTGCCTGTTTAACATTTAAGTGTCTATGGCACAGAGGGGCACTACCAAAATTGTGAGACAGTCTTTTGGCTCATACAAAAGGGAATTTGTCACTCCAATAACCTTAATAACATCATCAACATATTCTCCAATTTATGTCCAAAAACTGAAAATTGTATGCTGGAAAAAGTTATATCTGGGCTTAATGGTTAACTACAAGATATCACACTTTGTTCTATCTCAAGGAATTACCTCTTTTAATTTCTTGCTGATGAAATACACTGCTGAGCATTTCCGTATGGGTAAACTTTTACAAAAAGAATACATATATTTGTATATAGATTGTCAATCAGATGTCCATCAAGACATTCCTGTCTGGCAGTAGGGGAAAAAGATAATGTTCCTGGTCTTAAATAGTACCAGAATTGTAATAACTCATTAACCCCTGCCACCACAAATTTCATATTTCTTAGCCAAATTTTGTTGCTTTTTACTATTTTGAGAAAGCACATGTTTTGGCATTTTGACATGAAGAAAACTTAAACATGTATAACGTCCCTGAAATATTCCTTTATAAACATCCTGAGTAATGCAAGAACAATTCAACAATACAAAAACCAAACATCAGCCAATTTGTATTAAATGACTTGAAAGCCATCATGTAACACTTCTGATCCCTTTAATACTTCAAAATACCTCACATCTGGCCTGAACTCTCCAAATTACACCAGCAATTAACAGCATGTTGAGGAGACATGAGAGCATTCATAACATAATTGCCATATATCATTGCACTGGTATTATATTTCCAGTCTCCAGTAGACTGGTTCCCAATGGTTACTGTATAATATAGGGATCATATGAACAAATGTACTGAGAATTTGTTTCTTTTAAAAATAATTTTTTTTTTATAAAGTGATTGACTTAAATTTTAAAATGCATGCACAAAAGACAGCTTTTAAAATAATTTTTTCCAAGTACAGATAGAATTAAAAGCATTTTGAAGGGCAATCAGACAAATGCTGATATTTGATTCAAAAGATAATCCAATAAAGTCCTAGTTGATTCTCTCTTCCTCCATGATACAGATAATGAAACCTTGATCCTGCTATGTTAAACTAAATGTTGGCTCTGTCTAGTTCTTACTGAATTTGCAAAGGGGCTTGTTATGGGTAAATAGTCTAGCAAATATAACTGGCACATAGAGACATTTTCTACAGACAGTGTATGCTTCATAGGATATTATGCCACAGGCAAGTCAAGAGTTATCAAAACTGATGCAAAGCTTTGAATTTCCATGCTGCAGAAATGGGTAAAATTTAAATTCCCATAAAAAACCAAGGGTACTAGTCTAATGAGAACGCTGCAATATATTTTAATGATAAAAGTTCAAAATTTTATAAAGATTTGATCTGAAATTTCTACATAGTGATAATATACAACTGTTGACAGATAAATGGATGAATGGTACAGCACGATGGATGTAGGGATACATCATAGCTGATGACTGGCATAGGAAGTTGGATGTAGGAATATGCCATAGCTGATGAATGGCATATAAAGATGGATGTAGGAATACACCATAACTGATGACTGGCATAGGAAGATGGATGTAGGGATATACCATAACATAACTTAGTCTAAAAAGGATTATCTGCTGACATTTTTGTTTATAGATTAACTCTGAAGATCAGAATGCATACCTGTCAACCACTTCAGTTGAAAACCTGTACTCTAAACCAATAAAAACCTTACAGATATAAAAAAACAACTTACATGAAATAATATATTCATACATTATATAAGATCAAAAGTGTTCAAACAACTAATGCCATAAATGAACTAATTTTACACACATTTACATACTTATTTACATCTCTGAAACTTTATTTTATTCTTTTCATTTTGAGTGATGTAACACATGTTATTGTATGCAACACATGCACCCAATGCACTTTTCAGAATATAATCAGGAGTATTAAAGAAAATGCAGCAAGTATCAATGTTTTTTTTATACTGTAAAAATGATGTTAGTGTGTCTGCATTCATTGACTTCCTACAGTCTGTACATATATTTTTCATCATAGAAAAAGATCTCTCTCAGTATGCATTGTTATGAGTCATTTTAATTAGTCACTGAATTACTAATTTCAGATTTGGGAAGTGGATGCCGCCAGTACTAATTATCTGGATGATAATGTCCAGCCAAAAGCTTAATTTTGGGTGTGGAGGGATGGATGTGCGCATCAATATAATCGCTATGTTATGCTTCCACCAAGCTGGACAAAGCAACATTAGAGAAAAATGTGGTGGCATGAGAGGCTTGGTCTGGTGTTTTATGGAACAGAAACACTAATTAGATAATTACTGCCAAGACAATTGGAATAAAGATTATTTCCCATGGACACACCATGGTAGCTAAACCAATAATAGGACTGAAGCCCTCCTGACCACCACAAATAGTTTCAGTCTTGAGTCTGACACACTAACCAATAATAGGACTGAAGCCCTCCTGACCACCACAAATAGTTTCAGTCTTGAGTCTAACACACTAACCAATAATAGGACTGAAGCCATCCTGACCACCACAAATAGTTTCAGTCTTGAGTCTGACACACTAACCAATGAGACACTGAGAAGAGTGCAGTTAACTTTATAATGTCCATTCCAGAAAATGTGAAAAGTGTAGTAAACACTTGTATGATAAAATACCTTTGTACTGCTGATTTTAATGTTCCTCGAACATCTTTCTCCTGTTTTGAATCTGCAAAATAAAAAAGTTGTAAGAATATAATTAAAAACACCAGAATACTCATATTTGATTTGCGACTTCAACATTTCAAGTTTATATTGAAATTATACAAGACATGACTCAAGACTTCTACCCAATAATAGTTTACACACTACTCAAGGCATCTACCCATTAATAGAGTCTGGACACTACTCAAGGCATCTTGCCATTAATAGAGTTTGGACACTACTCAAGGCAGCTGTCCATTAATAGAGTTTGTACACTATGCAAGGCATCTAGCCATTAATAGTTTGGACACTACTCAAGGCATCTACCCATTAATAGAATTTGGACACTACTCAAGATATCTACCCATAACAGAGTGTGGACACTACTCAAGGCATCTACCTATAGATTTTGGTTAATTCGTTCAATGTTTCTGGCCCTTGGTATGCAAAAGAACGTTGTCCATAAGTATATTCCTGGTGCGTACACATGGGTGAGACCAGATAGGTATGTTGGACTGGAGTCGTCAGTGAAACGTAGCACAGAGAACAAATTTTTAGTTTGAATCTGGATCAAATGGATAGTTAGTGTAGGGTAAAGAGCAGCAGGGAGGTGTGCTTTGATCATGATATTCTATTGAAAATCTGAGCAGCTGTGTTTTGAACTTTGTGAAGTTTCTGGAGTACATATATATTTTGAACCAGACTGAATGGAGTTACAATAGTCAGGTCTTGAGAATACCAATGAACATACAAACGTTTTAGTGGCATCAACTGAAATATATTTGCAAATGGAGCTGATGCGTCTCAGCTCAAGATGTGCATATGTTCATGACATGTTGGTGCAATGTGAGAGTACTGTCCAGAGTAACACCTAGGTTTCACACTGACTGTAAATTTAATGTTGGTGTTGCTGATATTTATTGTTTTAGGTAAAGGATGTGAATGAGAAAGTATTTGTGGTGTGATCAGAATGTGTCACCTTATTATATATGAAGTAGATGTAGTATCACCTTATTATATATATTAAGTATGTGTAGTATCACCTTATACATCAAGTACATGTAGTGTCACCTTATTATATATGAAGTACATGTAGTATCACATTATATATGAAGTACATGTAGTATCACCTTATACATATAGTACATGTAGTATCACATTATACATCAAGTATATGTTTGTTTAGTTTTGCTTTTTATGGTTTAATGCCATTTTTCAGCACAATCTAGGCTATACACGGCAGCCAGTATTAATGGTGGAGGAAGAACCTGGAAAACCCCAGAAAGAACCACCGACCCACAAGAAGCTACTGGCAAGCTTTCTCACATACCCACATTTGCCGAATCTGAGACTCAAACCCACGCAGACAGAAGTGAGATGGCAGTGATCCATAATGGACAGCGCTTTAGACCACTCGGGGCCCCCTTCAAGTACATGTAATATAACCTTATACATCAAGTATATGTAGTATATATCACCTTATTATATATGAAGTACCTGTAGTATCACACTATATATCAAGTACATGTAGTGGCACCTTATTATATATCAAGTACATGTAGTATCATCGTATGCATCGAGTACATGTCGTATCACCTTATTATATATCATGTACATGTAGTATAACATTATATATCATGTAGATGTAGTATCACCTTATTATGTATTATGTACATTTAGTATCACCTTATTGTATATAATGTACATGTAGTATCACCTTATTATATATTATGTACATGTAGTATCACCTTATTATATATCATGTATGTGTAGTATCGCCTTATTATATATCATGTATGTGTAGTATCACCTTATTGTATATAATGTACATGTAGTATCACCTTATTATATATTATGTACATGTAGTACCACCTTATTATATATCATGTATGTGTAGTATCGCCTTATTATATATCATGTACATGTAGTATCACCTTATTATATATCATATATGTGTAGTATCACCTTATTGTATATAATGTACATGTAGTATCACCTTATTATATATCATGTATGTGTAGTATCGCCTTATTGTATATAATGTACATGTAGTATCACCTTATTATATATCATGTATGTGTAGTATCGCCTTATTGTATATAATGTACATGTAGTATCACCTTATTATATATCATGTATGTGTAGTATCGCCTTATTGTATATAATGTACATGTAGTATCACCATATTATATATCATGTATGTGTAGTATCACCTTATTGTACATCAAGGAGACAATATACATGTAACTAGGTGATGATTGCTTTTTCACAAATGTGTGAATGGGCAGAAATGACACACAGTCTGATGCACAAGATGCCATACTACCAAATTATCACCACTCTACTTTGAAGCACAGGGGGTAACAAAAACCTTTGGGAGGCTTACAAATGAGTGATGACAGCTAATGTCATCTATGAAATATTAGAAAACTCATCAGTGGGGGGAAATTTTGCCTTTTGGGGACATGGAAATTTGTTTACAATCTTGCATGTTAATTTTATTCTACCCATATAAAAAAACAGCTGCTAGTTTTGGACCTTCATGTGCTTCAATTTTCCTTATGTTGGTAGCTGCTAACTTAATTTATTATTTCTCAAATGATATTAAATCAATAAAGAAAATAGCCCAAACATTTAGCACAGAAATAAGTATTGAATTATTAACCATATGTCTCCAGTCTGTTCCAATTAAGACGTGTCTATGTGTACACTGAGTAAATATGAAGCCACCTAAAACTTTGTTCAAATTTAGGAAATATAAACCATGAGCTGCCACTGTATACATTCCAGATGTAGACTACTTGCATTACTATTTTGGACTTGGACTTTTCATACAGAAGAGCTATAAGTCTTATACATGTTCAAAATGTCAAATGATCATGGAGAATCCAAATAAGCCTTAAGGTGATGTCCAATTTTATTCTGAAGAATTAAAAAAAAATATACTGAAAGTGAATGAATAATTTTACTTGTGGAAATCTCTCAAGGGATTACATGATCTTTAAGCACCTGTACGTCTGTATGCTTTCCGAAATCCCAGTCATGATAATACCATTTTCAGCCTGTGTACTGTACTACTACAATCTGGGAAATGATACACTGGCAGAAAGCAGATATCATGTGACCAAGCTGCTTCCTGTTTACACTATTAAGAAAAGTTAAGTGCTGTGGGTAGGATCCTTGTGAACTTTGTCATCTTTCCTTCTGCAGACCAAGCCTGCTATTAGTCATAAGTACACTGCTTAGAATCTTATAATTATTACATGTAAATTAAAATAGGGTCCATTCTGGCAAATATTTTTAGTTCTAATGGAAAAACACATGATTCCTGGAATGATATATATATATATATATATATATATATATATATATATATATATATATATATATATATATATATATATATATATATATATATATATATATATATATATATATATATATAATAACATATATAAATATATAAAAACTAAATTATTGATACTGTGTGCAGGGGTCAAGCTGGACCTGAATTTTAGGGAAAAGTAACTTGTCCTTTAGTCACAATTTAAGAAGAAATTAGAGCTTAATTGGGAAAGGTGAGGGCAAAGCAACTATATATATATATATATATATATATATATATATTGATTTGAAGATGGAATTAGTAGACATAGAATTGACTAAGCTTGTAATGGAACCTACAACAAAACGGCAACTGTCAAAGCCATAACAACCGCATTTGCAGGTTCTACTTGTTTTATGTACCAGACACCTTCAAGAAAACACTTCACACGAACTTAAAGACAGTGGTGTTGACAATAATTAACAAAATCTTATTTTGGACAAAATATTTGATTTGGAGGAATTATGGACGCACGACACAATTTGTTTTTAAGAGAAATGTGAAAACTTGGAGTCTTTCTGTCTGGAAATTTCCTCAAAATTAATTGACTATTTTTAGTCAGTTGCTGACCAAGGTAAACGGACCTACATGACTGGATCTGATCAACGAAGAATGGATTGTCAACAACTGCGAGTCCGATAACCATGTGTTAAAACAGACTGTAGAGTGGAAATCTAAGCCAATGACAGAATTTGTATCTCACTTAAATGACTTGGTGGACAGACAAAGACTTGAGAAGTGCATTAATTGGGACATGCGAAAAATGACTATCTGACAGTTACAGGCAATTTAAATTTCTGAAGATGGACTGGGTGACATAAACTACACAAAAAAAATGATCAACTCTACACAAAATTCAGACGATTCATTCTTACAGACAATAAATACATGACATCATCAGATGGAGATTCAACCAGGAATAAGAAAATAAAAAATAAATGAACAGTAATGAAACAAAAGACTAAAACAAGTAAATAGCATAATTTTAGATTTGGTACATTGCAACCAACGCACTTCATGTTGCATAATAATTTCTCCAATATTAAACTTGAACATAACTTGGTTAAGTGCATCAAAACCGTCCAGGATACTCAAGCATATGCACTTGATTCATGGAGAAACCAATAACAACACACCAATTAATTCATTGGTTTCTCAGGAATCAACCACTTTGTGCAAAACTCAGGTACCTGGACATTTCGCCCCATGGACGTTTGGGCACAAGACATTTTGCCCCACTTCAATGTACATTTCACCCCACCTGGTTCATGGACTTTTCGCCCCATGAACGTTTTGGCCCATGGACATTTCGCCCCACATCAATCGACACTTCATTACATTTCATTCTCTCTCTCACTCTCTCTCTCTCTCACATTATGGAAATCTTTAAGATCGACAAATATAACAGACAACATACACTCTTCTTAGATGGAAATTTCAATAAAGACTTAATTACGGTAGATTAAAGACTACATTACAAAGACGATGTTTAGATGTGGACAAATAATTACGATTAAGAAATATGGAAAAACTTTTCTTTCTTCTTTTATTTATTGTTAAAAATTTTAAAATTAACAAAATTAAATTAAAAAAATATATATATATATTTTAAAAAAAAGAATTAAAAAAAACTAAATTTTTTAAAAAAGGTGATGGGCCATTACATTTATTAAAAAAATATAGCTGCATTTATTGTTAAATTGACTGTATAGAATAGGAAACTTAATGGGGAAAGTACATTATGAGGACGTCATAGGGCTATATCACATGGCGCTATGCGAAGTGGACAGGCCTGTGGAAGAGTCTGGAAAAACGCCCCATTAAGAAATATACATTTTTTAGAATAGGAATAGTTAAATAATTTAACTTTTGGATGCTAACATCCTAAATACTCTTTCTCGGTGCAGCACAGAGAACCCAAATTCATGGGAAAATAAACCGAATCGATTGATTTTCAAGATTAAATAACTAAACTAAAAATGATGACCAAACTTGAGATGGGAGAAGTACAACCAAAAATAAAGACTGTACAGACCCTGGCTTAAGATCAGTCGGACTTTTTGAAGATAAATATAGAAAGTAAAGTGAGACACAGTAAAAAAAATATTAAAAAAAACATTTCTAAATAAAACACCTCACTTTACCGAAATTCAAAATGAAATAAAAAATAAATGTATGTACTACCTTAAAAAAATGATGAACATGATGACCAAATTAGAGGTAGAAATACTGAAATAAGACATCTGGTCAAATTCGAATGAAAAGGCTATTATAACAAGAATACACAGTATATATACATATATAGCACACAGACAAATAGCACCAACAATGTTGGCAACATTATTAGCAGCCACAGGATATAGGAGACCACTAGCCATGCCCATGGTCAAACCATATTTATTAAGAAAGTGGATCCGATGGAGGGCAGAAAAATCCCACCTCGGAAAACCCTTTTATAGTAACACTAGGGAAAAAGAGAATAAAAATACCCATTTGGAAAATTTTATATAATCCCAATGGGAAAAACTAAATTTAAGGGAATTTAAAGAAAGAAAAAAACCCACATAAACTACATTTAGGGGGGAGCATAAACACACATAAAAACTTGTACTTTTTTTTCATGGGGGGGTGGGGGGGGGGGCATTTGTCTGGTGCCTCCAAAAATATGAACAATGTCTTCGTGCATTTACTGCAGAAAACCAATTATCCGTCGTCAGCAAGCCATACATTGCGATATTTGTGGCCTATGGCAACACAGAGCCTGTGGAAATACTGGTAAGTTGATTTATTTATTTCTACATCATATTACGGTCATTCCGCATTTGAACGGGTATAACAAAATAAATGAATTTTTTTAGAATAATTTTGTGTATCTAGTGTCACTTTCTCGCATGATATTGTTCGTGTTTCAGAATATCAAACGTCTTTCAAAATAAATTTTTATCACAAAACTTTGATGGAATGAACAGAATGGTCTGAAGAAAAGGTTTCTATTTACAGGTCTAACAAGCTACATGTATGGTCTTCTTAGATGTACATCGGAGCGATATAACTGAAAAATTGTTAAAGCCACGTTAAAAATTCCATTCACACACACACTTGTTTATGGGTGCAAAGAAATGAGTGGTAATTGCCATCAATTGTGTCCATGTTTACCTGTTGTGCAGGTGACCACAAGTCTTTAAACATTCTAGTTTTTGTTAGGTTTCGGGAAAGGAATAAATCCAATTTAACACCATTTCACCATTATATGATGTTTTACTTCAATGCATTTTTAAAAAAAAGAGAATCAAAGATAGTTACTGTCTAAAAGTACAAGTTTGCACATCATAATTTGACACTTCTACCTTGCCATGAGATGTAATCTTGATTAGTGATGTGTGTTGATTTAAACATGCAAATACATGCTTAATATTTAGAAAATAAATGTCTGAAACCAGTTTTTATATCTCGGTATTGTTAATTAAAATTTGTATTACTCGCCCCTCATTCAGCTCAATGACTGAAAGTAAAGAATCACGAGTGTGAAAAAGAACAAGATGATGAAATACTATTTTGGGGATAACTAAAAGTAAAGTGTACGAAATTGAAGCAAAACGCATATCGAATTTGATCGATTAACGATTAAAAAATACTGCAATGCTTACCATATGAAATTAGACAACTGTTACCATAATATTCTGTTAAAAAATATTATTAAGTAGTAACAATGCCAATAAATTGCAAGATATATTCAGCAAACTAATCCGATCATGAAAAAATTAGTAAAGTTTAACATTTTTTGGGGGAAGAGAATCAACAACAAATATGATATAATGTGTTTAAAACGTCATATTTATGGTGAACCGCTCCTGTGGCATAGTGGCTTGGGTATCTGCCAATGATGTGGGAGGTCGATGGTTCTATACACGGCCGTGTCATAACCAAAGACTTATAAAAATGGTACTAACAGCTGCCTCATTTGGCGCTCAGCATTAGTGTTAGGACTGGTTGGTCTGGTGTGAGAATAATGTGACTGGGTGGGGTATCATGCTATATGTCTGTGGCATGATGCTCCAATGCTAGAATCACTATAAACTGCCACACTGCAAACTTTGGTACGACTCGGCCGGGGATCAAACCCACGACCTCCCACTTCTGCAGTGGATGCTCTAACCACTAGGCCATCGAAGCGGTCTTCATCAGTTTGTGTAACAGCGAAAATAAAAGTACTGCAGTATAGAAAATTATCACTGTAAACGATAGATTAATTTTCTGATCAGTCTCATTACATAAGTGAAGAAAAAGGGAAAAATATTGTTCGATATAATGGCACGCTGAATGTAATTGGAATATAAGAGAGAGAGAGAGAGAGAGAGATAGGATTATGGGGTATGAAATCTTAACGATAGGCCCCTAAATTTAAATGAAGACAATGGTGTAATGCTGATGAATTTCTCACAGGCACTTGATTCTGAGTAAATTCATGTATACACTCACCATATTTGGTGAGTGTATACATGAATTTACTCAGAATCAAGTGCCTGTGGAATTTCTATAAATGTCCGATATTTCCACTGACGTGGGGCGAAATGTCCATGGGGCGAAACGTCTATGTACCAGGTGGGGCGAAATGTCCATTGAAGTGGGGCGAAATATCCTGGGCCGAAACGTCCATGGGGAGAAACATCCATGTACCAGGTGGGGCGAATTGTCCATTGAAGTGGGGAGAAATGTCCTGGGCCGAAACGTCCATAATCCCAAAACTCAAATTGAAGCTAAGAGAGAAAATAGGTGGAAATAAACCTGAATATACTTCATTTCTTTTGACACTTATGATATGGTCGCTCACAAAATGCACTTTTCTTTTTGTATTTAAATCAAAATATTCTTTTAGTTCATTTGATCGTCTTGTTTTCCCACTGGCTGGAAGGCCACAAATTATTACAAGAGGCATGTTTACACCGGAAGATATTAGGTATAGTACAGACTGGATCCAAACTTGGAAATTGTTTACCCATCGTCGGTAAGGGTGATATTTGTTATATTTGTTAGCCAGTCTGAAATATTTTCAGCATCCAATGATTTCGTTTCCCGGTTATTTCAATTTGGCGCACTATTTTACGAGCTTAGAGGCAGTGCTTAAGAGGAGACACATTCGAATGTGAACAACCTGAGAAGAAAGTCCGCAAGATGCCTGTCAATAGTGCTGTCCTTCGCTTTGCTAAAATCTCACAAAACGCAATCATACCTACGAAGGGCTCAACATTAGCAGCTGGTTATGATTTGTACAGGTTTAAATGTTATTCCCCCCAACTTGTTTGGGCATTTGTATTGCAGTAAATCATAGACATTATCGTTTTCCGTTTTAAAACTTTTCTCCTCATTAAATCAGATTTTTAAAAAATATAGTCAGTTGTATAGGGTTACTAGAAACACCGAAATGCACATGTATTTACATGTTCTTTATTTTTCGCTTTCCACACATTATTTGTTTTTGTTTGAATAATAATATAAAGCAAAATATGATTTATGCGCTTTTGCGGTGAATTATTTACTTTTTCCTAGTTATAGCATGTATAACGGTACCAACTGTACAACGCAAGGTAGGCGGAGCTTAAAGTGTAGGGAACCTTGCATTCAGAAATGAACACTGATTACTACATTATGTATTAGTTGTACTTTCTGTTAGGCTGTTTAAAAAAAAGCTAAGCCTCTTGGCAACATGTGAGATTAAGTTAATTCATATCAAAATCATATTTTGTATTTTTTTTTAAATGTGGGACACCAGGGCGAAATTGGGTTTGTTGTGGCTAGACAACTCTTAGCCCAGTCTAGTTTAGTAGTTCCAGCAGAGTTATCTCTTAAATGCAATGAAGTATCTGGTTTTGTCCTTGTCAGATTGACAATCTAAGATTGTTCTGTGTGACGTGTGCTAAAGTAGGATAGAAGGTATATTATTTCACAAAACATTGGCATTGAGGTCTTTGGAAAAGTAACTGGTACCATGATACCTATAGGAAAGAACAGCCTCACATTTTATCCATAGAAATGCATACACGTGGGCAGCATTTATGAATTGTACTAGTTTGATGTAGGAAAACAAATGGATTTTTGGTCAAATAATGAGTCTTTTAAGAATAACATGTATGAAATCGTTAGAAAATAACAAATTGGCTTTGGAAGGGGGCTTTTTGTAACTATAGCTACAACATATATAGACTGATGGCTTTATGTTTGCATAGTCAGCTCCCAGATTAGCATATATGCAACAAAAGAGGTTATGTAAAGATAATATAGTTAATGTTGGTCAAATATTGACTATTACATGCAAAAGATGAAAACTCTTATAAAAACAACTATCTTCTTGTAAAGTATGTCATAGACATACATGCCAACCATTATGCTTTTGACATAATCACTTCACTAAATTACACGTTATGCTTAAACATATGGATTACGCTTTCGGTATCCGTTTTCACGTGACATCACAAAACGTGTGTACTTGCATATCCGCCATTTCGAGTCCCTATCCCACATAACCGGCACGTTTCATTTTGTGAGTAAGAATACATCACATTCTGTTGTGCATCTCAACCTCGCGAGATCAAATCGCGTGACTCTTTTTACGTGTTTATTCAAATAAAATATTTGTATTTGAACCATATTAGTTATTCTTTCCTAAACAAATAGATCGATCAATAAACAAACGCATAAACAAATGGATATACAACCAAGTAGAAACATTTAATGATTTTCGATTTTCACTGGCTTAAGTCAAGCATTTGATTATCGTTAAAATTTAAAAGCCAATTGTTTATATTCAGTTTCATATTTCTAAAAGCATTTGAGGAAAACATCGTTTTGACATTCGAAACGTCATGTTCCGTCAGACACGTGTTTAGTTTAAATACACTAAAGATGAAACTTCTTTGACCGGTTATTGCTTTCATCTAGTATAAGCCTACGTCCACCATCCCCTCCACAAATACAATATTTGAATATACTAATTGAAATGGTTTCTCAAATATTCTATGGCACAAACACAATGTTGTTGTGAAAAATATTTGTATATAAAAGTTTTAGCATAAAATACATGCTATGAAATTTTTATTGGTGACTGATATTGTATCCAGAAAATCATGATCTGGAAATGCTCTTTCAAGATGACAAGCTTAGGGATATGATACGAATGACTTTTTAAAAACGTCAATATTGTCTGTTTGTAAACAACAATAAAAAGTGCATTTCTTAGATATCAATAATATACACGATTACGGTTCTACTTTACTATTCTGTCTTTCGATATAAGCAAGGGAACTTCCAGTTATTTTTATTTTTTTTCTTCTATAGTGCACATAACTTCAGGTATAATCTATGTATTGTGTCGAAGAAGTAAATATCCTTATCGATAGATAAATCAGATTATTATTCTTGAATATACATAATGACTAATGTTGACAACGGTTTGTTAGGGGCTCAAAATGGTGGCAGAAGGTGCGTGCAGGTTGAATTGTGGGTATTTGCGTACTTAATCGTGATGTCTCTGAAAACAACCCATATCCACCTCCCAAAAAACATCAATTGTTTGTTTTCTCGTTATTATTAACATTCCATTAATACAATATAAGAGTACGCTTGACTGTGGAGTTTCGTAACAGTATCATATTATATTTATAGCTAACCTGATTCTACTGTTGACCTCGAATTCAATTTATAGAATCTGTATGCAGAGTGAGGAGAGAGCAGACTGGTTTTCCAAATTTAATCTTTACACGCAGATTCCATTTCTGATTCATATTTCTTGCAGAACCACTCTAAAGATATTTGAGTGCTTAAAAAGTATATTTTATTTTAGTCTATGCATTTATGTGAACAAAAATATCCCCTTTCAAAAATGTCCCAGATAAATTAGAAAAAAAGCAACTGAAAAAAAACCCGAAACAAAATATAACAGAATCTTCTAATTATTAAGAGAAAAATGCAGCATCATGTGACATCTATTTCTGGCCATGTGGAATTTTTTTAAAAATTTAGTGCTAAAAGTCTGAAGATGGTTTCTAGTCGATGTGTGTGAAGCCAAAAGTACTACATATGAAAACTTGAAACAGTAAAGATGAGAAGGGCAAATAATCGTTTATTGCAATTTTAGCATGTTATATATGGATTCCGTTTTTTGACCACTTGGATTACGCCATTTCCTCGTCAAGGGTTGGCATGTATGCATAGACCAGGATAGATGACATTCTTGGTCCACTTATAGATAGATCATTTGTATCATAAAGAATATTCTGGTATTCCTTCCCATCTTGATTTTAACTGTCCTGCTTTAATTGTCCATTTTTGTACTTTCTTGCCTTGAAATTTAACATGCAATTGTTCAGTTAAGTTACTTACATCATCACTCTTGTGGTCTCCCCTCAATTTAGAAGTCTCGATTTTAGGTTCTCACTTTATCAGTACTGTAATTTTGGATAATTTAATTGCATTGAAGTTAATACATGTGTTCCTGAACTATATTACATGGATAATATATTGGAGGGGGAAAAAAGACCACACCTTATCTATATAATTCAGGTATCTACCTTACACCGGACATAACATTTCAAGAAATAAAAACCAGCATTTTCAGTGATTGTTTATGAAAATAATGAGAAGATTTCTGAAGTATTAGCCCTCTGTCTTGATGCAAATGTAAGAGTTGTACTTTATGTTAGACTTAATAAAAACAAATACTGGACAGTGTCAGTATATGCCAAATACACCACTCGATAAATTGCGCACATCTGGGTCCAAAAACATCGACCACACTATAAGTGAGACAAGAAGTATTGAGGGACCTTTAATAATAAAAGGATCAAAGGCAAAATGGTGGGTGGGTGGCAGACTTAAGTGTTGAACTCACTTTAGAATCATGCCGTAATTAACTGAATAAATATCTCTTCATAATGGTGTTGTTTAATTTTTTCCTTATAGAGTAACATTAATTTCAGAATAAATAAGATGAGGAAATAAATAATTGTTTATTGAAATATTAGCATGTTATATGTGAATTTGGCTTTTTCCTTGTCAGGGGTTGACATGTACAAGTCAATGCTGCATGTGTTATAAAACCAGGAGCTGTTTTCATTCTTCATTTGCAGTGGGAAGCATGACAGTAGCACAGCAATGACTCGTGCTGCAGTTTTGAAAAACTCAGCATGTTGTGTAAATTAATAGTTCAGTCAAGATGATTGTACTCACAACTGCATATGGTGGTCCGGATGAGAACCCTCAATTTCTGAAAACGTGTGCTGCAGTGTATCTAGCCATTCATTACAACAACCTGGATATATTTTTTTTACGCGCCATTACCAGGGCACTCTATCTACTGTACCGTCGAAAAATGTATGGCTTCTCTGTCGCATAACCTATCAGAATTGATTCTGCCTCGGCCATCAGCTATTACACTGCCAGACCATAGAGTAGTGTATTATGCTAAATGCTGACATCCAGGGTGTGTGTGGGAAAATGTGTATTATCTGCGGACGTACTTTATGGATAACCCTTGATTAATACACTTGCATGCCAGAACCATCACTTTACACATTAAGGATATTGATATGAACAGTTTTCTAAAGTCACAGAAATAGTTTTTCCCACCGTAAATCAGATTACTTCCTTAAACTGTTTACCTAAGCTACCAATATTGTACCAGTAGGCCTGAACACCACCTATTTTATGCCTTCACCATTAATGTTATTATTTTATATGATTGATTTACCTTGTCTTTTTACATTGCAGTGCCTATGATTGCGTTGTACCTAGTAGGGGGAAAGCCTGTGTCAAAACGGACATCCAGATTGCTTTGCCAGATGGGTGCTATGGACGTATTGGTAAGAAAGTAGAAATATAATTATTTATTAAAATATATTTTGGGATACCTTAATTTGAAAATAGTAACTGACGAATGTGTAACAATGTATGATGTACATAATCTTACTTGTGGTTATGGGCCCATCACTTGCATTGGTTCACAATCCATGTATTTGAAATTTAATAAATTTCATATGATTATGCTTTACATGCTTATTTCTGCACATACATTTGAAAAGAATTGTGTTTTTAACATTTCTGGATGGTATAGTTTAACTAGAATCATATCCAATTTAAAATGGGTTAATGATGCGACCTTGCCAGATCTGCGAACCCTTGCGATTTTGCAGCAAGTCTTACGAAAATTACCCTTAAAATACAAACCTGCGGTACAAACGCTAGAACAGAAGAAAACTTGGCATTGTCTATCAATCTGAATAGTTGGTTCATCCGTGTTTGATTTGGATCCAGGTTTCATATTAGAATTAGTCAACTTATATCAACATATTATCTTTTCAGCAATGCCCTCAGAAGCTGTAAACTGTACCTGTTTCATGAGAAATGTCTGCATACCTGCCAGCCATTATGCTTTTGACATAATCGTTGTTTTTTCCCTTACTAAATTACGCCTTACATGTAAACGTGTTTGGATTACGCTTTTTATGTATATACAGCTCCCAAACATTATTTGTTTTCTCATTTTTATTACCATTCCATTAATACTACAGACTATTTTAGAAAAGGCGGCTTCTTAGTAACTACGATATAAGAGTATGCTTGTCCGTGGACTGGCATGCACTTTCCTAATAGTATCATGTTGTATTTATAGCAACTATCCTATTACCAAGAAACATGCTGGTTTCTACTTTCAAACTTTTGACCTCATATTCTATTTAAAACAGCTATATGGCTTAGCATACATGCCAACCATTATGCTTTTGGCATAATCATTATGATTTTTTCACTAAATTACGCCTTGCCCGTAAACGTATATGGATTACGCTTTTTGTTTTTGTATATTTGAATATCGATCTTCCCAAAAAGATGAATTCTTTTCTTATTTTTATTAACATTCAATTTATCCCACAAGCTGTATTTTAGAGATGATGGCTTCTCCGTAACTGCAATATGAGTACGCTTGTCTATTGATTTGGAACTGTCCTAACAGTAACAGTATCTCTTACATGGACCACATCAGAAATGAAGAAGTGCGCAACACCATCAGGCAGAACGTAAGCCATTATGAAGACCTCCTCACCATTGTCAAAAGAGAAAGCTGAAATGGTATGGCCATGTCACTAGAGCCAACAGTCTATCCACAACAGTACTGCATGGTAGTGTCCAAGTTGGTAGAAGCAGAGGTAGACAGAGAAAAAAGTGGACTGTCAACATCACAGAATGGACCAGGAAAAGTTTTGCAGAGACACAGGCATTGGCACATGGTCAAGTCAAGTGGAGGGAACTGGTCAGATGTTCAGCAGCACAGTGCCTCAACGACCACACTAGGTCAAGAGACTGATGATGATCTAGGCCGATAAATCAGCCCTTCACCCTTTACGATTTTGATGTTGGGGTTAGGGGCTGATTTCACCTATTCATTGAAACCTGCAATTATCCGCATACACTTTTGTCTGCACATATCAGCATAAATTTCACACACCGGTATTTTTCGCGGCTGTTGAGCTCCCGTCGACTGAAGGGTTCTTTTTGCGATATGTTCAGCACATTTCCGAATCAAATCCTACGTTTGACAACTTGTAAATCCAAGTAGAATAACACAACCCTAATATACCGTTGACATTTAAGTTTCGTGATCACCATACTACACAGAGCAACCAATCCGATGCGACTTCTGCTCGTTCATTCGAAACATTTGGTACGCTTGGTCATGTAACTCGGTTGTTATGCTGGCGCTTGATGTACGAATTGTTTGTGGGTGTTCTCGACGATTTGTGCCATGACGTGAGATTGAAGGTGGAACAAGAAGAAGCATTGTTAAAATTAGTTGAGGGAAAGCATGTTATTGCTTTTTTACCCAACCGGCTTTGGGAAAAGCCTGATATATATTCTTTTCCCTATCAAGAGAAAGGTAACGTAAATTTAAGAAATGTTGATAAAATGATATTGCTCTTTATTGAGGCGGGAGTTATTTGTATGTGATAATAATGATAACTGATTGGGTGAGTTGTGTTGGTGATAACAATATTTTTTTTTTAATTTAGGCCACTGGTCCAAGATACATATCCATACATCGTGTGATACAAAAAAGATGTCATCGTGCGTACCAAAAGAACATTGTATTTATAAGAAGTAATATACATAAAAGTAATAATTATTACTTTTTACGGATATAAGTTATATAGTTATATACTGCACAGTATTCAAACAAGGGGATTTAACGGTGACCATAAAACGTGTGGAGCAAGATTTGTGATTATCTAATTTCTAAAGTCTTTTGCAGCAGGAGTCGTTGATAAAATTATTATTAGTATTATTGACAGTATGATATTATTATAATTTTTGGGATTATTAGGATTAGTATGAATAATATGAAGTTATAATAATTTCTTTTGTAGTTTTTTTTTTTGATATTTCAATCTTGGCCAATTTTCATTAGAAAGTGTTGGATGGATACAGTAATTTATAACATGTAAGACAGAATCTTACTGATTTCTCATGTTGACCTAATATGGGATGTTTTGATTTATAATAAAGTATGAATGCAGGACTACACAATGCATGAAAATTTATTATCAGTCTTCATAGCAGTGTTAAATGAAAGTGTTATTTTGTTTTATTTTTATTAATGCTAGACATATCAGAATATGCAAACTTATTCAAGTATGTGTTTTTGTCTAGAAAACTTAAATAATGAAATGTGCATTCTGTAAGAACACATTAGCAACATATAAAGATGACATAAGTTTCTGTATATTGTCATTGTGATATAGCTATTACTGGTGCATGGAAGCCAAAGATATTAAATGTGACATTGTATAAAAAATTATAAAGTGCAATTCAGAAAATATATTTTACAAAATGCATGAAATTGTAGTATTTCTGTTCTTTTGATTTTCAGCTGACCGGTATGTGCCAAACAGTGCTGGTTATATCACCACTGCTGGCTTTGATGTTAGACCAGCAGACAATAATGAAGACACACAGTATCAATGCCCAATGCATTATAAAAGACATGCCAAAGGAATCCATTCAAGGTAATTTTCCATTGACAGTCATGCATATATAATACACTATGTGTAAAAGAAAATAATTTATTACAATTTGGCACAAAAAGTTATGCAAACCAATTCATAACTTTCCACAAAGTGACAAAGTATCTAATATACTAAGAGATTTATGGTGATGTTGATTTCTGTTCTTGTCGTTATTACATACCAATCAAGGTATTACAAAAAATAAATTAACTGTTAGATTTAGTATGGGATATTATGCTCATACACTAATGGTAGACGATCTTTATACAAGAAACCTTTAGTTATTTTGTTGCAAGAAGTAGTTTCTTCATTCAGATCTTTATTTATCTTAAACATCACCTGCTTTCAATTTTTGTTATTCTTTTACAAAGACAAGATATAGAAAAAATCTGTACCACAATAATAAAGTAAAAACTGTTAATGTAGGAAAAGGATAGTAAACAAATTTCACATTTCTACCGATATAAAAGATGGAAATATAAATGTTGTTCTGGCTAGTCCAGAGGCTATCATGAAGAAGGAATGGTTACAGATTGTACATCAAGAACCATTGTTGTCATAGCTATGTCTCCTTGCTTCTGATGAGGCTCATTGTATTTCACAATGGTGATTATTATATTCTTTATACTAAAATTTATTGCACAACATAATGTAATACTGTGTAACATCTGGCACAGAGTCGATCTTTCTTTTATAGGAATTAAATACAATATTGTCCCTGTTTCCATGAAGTAAAACTGTTATTCAAAGACTTTAGTGTATGTATTTCAAATTAAAAAATATAGCTCTCTAAATTTAAATGAGACATTTATGAAAATAATAATGCAGTAAGCGAATACTACGTATGAATCTGACTCGTACAAAAATTGCATATAGCTCTTAGCGTCTTGGGTCATTTACAGTTCAGTACAATCATTCTTATAGCAGGTTGAATTATTCCTTAATAGGAGACTTGACTTTAGACCAGAGTATAGAAAAGTGGCTGAGCTGGTGACTCATTTCCAACACATTCCATCTCTTCTCCTTACTGCCACAGCAACAGAAAAAGTGGAGAACGATCTGATGACTTTGCTTCCCTTCCTACTGGGGACACACATACCATTGTCAGACTTCCAGACCGGTACCTCATTCTTTTATTTAACATCTGTTCTATGTTTATCATGCACCTGATGGCATTGATTTTAATAACCATTCACTTCCACTTACATTTTAATAATTTTTTTTGTCTGTTAATTACAATTTCATGAAATATATCAAATTATTGTACAAACCTGCCTCTAGCTGTATTTGCCTAAAATTAACCTCAACACCACAATAAAAGTATACATTGGTTGTGGATATTCATTACAGTATGCTCATGCTACTAAACGTTTACTGATAAAGAACTGACATACAAATACAAACAACTACTAACAGTGGTAAGATAAAAGAATCAAGGGATGCTTGAGTAGAAATACAGATATGGTTAACACATTATTTAGTTTTGTTTGAAATAAATAGGGGAAATTTAATTTGTTGAAGGACAACTTCTGTAATATTCAGCACATACTCCCATAGTGGTGATACACAAACCCTTCTCCGCTGATGAAAACCTCTTATATTCAAGCAAGGTACAAATGTCATTCTCTTCATTCTACATACATATTTTACCTCTCTAAACTTGCCACCTCTCTTATCAAGCCACATTTTTGCTGTTTAAAGTGACTGCATTGTTTGCAATGCAGTGTTTAGTTTTCTTGTGATGAATTCCAACAAATTATAAACAGTGAGCATGGGCTTTGTGAGATAAGTATGTTGCATTTAAGCAGACACAAACAAATTAGTGAATAAAGTAACTGTAAGGTGAAACAAAATGTCCTGACTTGTATTTGTTTCTTGTGCAACATTACACTAGTATTAAAAAAGTGTTTCTCTTCCAGACACTAATATCTACATACATATGGAGAAGTGCACAGAGAAGTATGACAAAGTGCTTGCATGGTTGCCACATGTCCAGGAAGAAGTCCCGGAAGATAGTTGTCTATTGCCAGAACATTTTTATGTGGCATACAAAGATAAACAGCCAGCTTCCAATAATTGATAATCGTCTAGTTGAGATGTTCCACAGCAGAACGGATCAGGTATCAGTGGCTAGAATTCTGGAAGATTTTGTGAAACTGCATCTGTGTTCTTATATCTAGCGTTGCAATTGGTATAGGAATTCAGGATGAGGATATAGATGTTGTAGTACATTGGGAAATTGAAAATTCAGTTCTATCATATTGGCAAGAAGTTGGAAGATGTTCTCAGGATGGGCGTAAAGGACTTTGATTAGGTTACATATTTCCTAGGTCTCTTAGCCGCTGTTCAGATGAATATATGAAGAAGCTTTGTAACACATCTGTCTGAGAAGTTTTGTGCTGGAACAATTCCTTCTCTCCAACGTGGACCAATCATCTTTACCATCATCCAGAATGTGTAGTCAAGAGGATTGTGATTGCTGTGAATGTAATGCTTGCATGTGTTGTGTTAACTGTATGTACAGATGTGGATGTGCAGGAAAACGTGTGAATGTCATTGACCAGTTGTAGAGTTCTGGTTGAAATACATTTTAACAGATTTGCACTATGTTTAATTCAGTAAAATGTTACAGTATTCAAAGCTCTTACCTAATTTAGAAAAAAAATACTACATAAGATTGGTTTAAAGTTATCTGCTCATATATATATATATATGTGTGTGTGTGTATGAAAATAGAAATGCAGGATACAAATACTAGCAATTAATCATACAAAAATTACATGTACTCATATACAGTATGTATATGTCTACATGTATATATTATATATTATATTATATTACATCATGCATGAAGTGTGATCAACTGATCTTCATACAAAATTCAATGTCATTTGTTGCACACTAATTTGCCTTTTTTCAATCAACTTTGTATCCTCACATGGGATATTAACCAGCATAGCTCATGATTAATTTCTTAATGTTATTAACATTCCACTTTTGTTGTCATTTTTTTTCGACCGATTTTTCTCAACTTGTTATTATGCCATGATAGTACATAGAACAAGCATAACTTAATTCAGATGCAATTAGAAGTACATCATGTTTGCAGTCAATTGCAAGGGTTTATCTTCAAAAAAAATCTTTTGCAATCAAGGATTGTTATAATAATTAATATGTAATTGCAAGTCTGAATTTGTTTGGTGTCATGTGATCATTAGTGTGCTGTGGAATGGAATGCATCACCATCCAATACATTTGTTTATGCTAACAATGCATGATAAGTGCACCACATATAACTGAAAATTGATGTTTCTATTGAATTTATATACTTACTATTGCAAATAAAGTTATCTCAATCAACTATAATCTCAAGTCTTTTGCTCATTTCTTCAGATGCTTCTGAATCCTTTTCTTAAACTCTCCCATTTGATTAAATGTTGATAGAGAATGAATATCAGGGAATGCTGATTGACATCTTCCTGAGATAAACTCACAGCATTTGTTGTCTAAGACGATTTTCACAAGGTCCTCAGTATCAGCATTCCTCCTCACTACACCTTTTGTTCGCTTGAAATCGGCAGTTAAGTATCTTGTGATCAAAAACATACTAAAGTGTTTTTTTTTTTGTTTTTTTTATCCCTACCATTTGGCTGTGTCTACCTATGGTGTCATCAGTCGGCATACATGCCAACCATTACGCTTTTGGCGTAATCATTACGCTTTTTCCCACTAAATTCCGCATTACACGTTAACGTTTATAGATTACGCTTTTTCGATATATCCATCTTGCAAAAAAAAAAAATTTTCCGCTTTTATTAGCATTACTTTATTTTTTACATACTGTTTTATTTTTAATTAAAAAATACCCCGCTTCTACATAACTACAATATATGAGTATACTTGTCCGTGGACTTTCCTAATATTCTTGTTCTATTTATAGCAACTATCATGTTACTAAGATACTTTCAAACTTTTGGCCTCATATTCTATTTATAGCGGCTTAGTGAATAGAGAACAGACTGGTTTCTATTTTGTTTAAATCGTTATGCACATACTCTTTGTTCTAATTTTGTATAGTGCAGAACCAGTCTAAAAGGGATTTTTTTTGCGCTAAAAAGTATTAAAAAATTCTCAATGCGTTTATGAGTGCAAATAATTTCACAGATGGGTTAGAAAAAGTCAATAATAAACAAAGCAAAATGTAATCAATCCTCCAAACACGACGAGGGCATCATCACGTGACGTCTAATCGTTGGCGCTAAATGGCTTCAGATGTTAAGATGGATTCTAGTCTTTGTGTATGTTAGAGCACATTTTTTTCCCCAAGAATTTAGCAGATGGATCAGAAAAAAGCAAAACAACGAGTCCTCCAAAGATTCAAAGATGAATATATGAATGGCATAATACAGCGTTCCATTCTAGGACAGCATCATGCTCATTGCAGACTGTGCGGAAACGATTTTAGCATTGGTCATGGTGGTAAATTTGATGTGGAAAAACACATGAAAACAAGGAAACACATCGAATTAGCTCGCCTTACGAACTCTAATACTAAGGTAACTTCTTATTTACAGCAGAGCTCAAGTGCAGACTTGAATGCTATAAATGCTAAGGTGTTATTTACAGAGTTAAATGCTTCAGTTGCTTATGTAAATGAAAGACAGTCAAAAAGCTTCAAAAGTGTTAGATTCTTTGTCAAGAGATATCCCTTTCTATTGCCACCCTTGTCTAAGTTGGATCATCTGGAAGAAGAATTCCTGAAGTATCAAGTTGGGATTCTACCTGACAATATACTTAATGCAGATAGAGTTGATGTGCAATGGCACCTTATTTCCCAGCTAAAAGACTCTATCACTGGAAGAAATAAATTTCCTCTTCTTTGTCAGGTTATGAAAGGAATATTGGTTCTTTACCATTCTAATGCTGACTGTGAGAGATTGTTCAGTGTTGTTAACAAAAATAAAACTGAATTCAGGTCCAGGCTAAGTAACCCGGTACTGAGTGCTCTACTGGTATGCAAAACATTCATGGCCTCAGCTGGTACAAAATGTTTTGAAATGCAACATGACAATCTGTTGCTTTCTAAAGCTAAAAGTGCTACATATGAACACTTGAACCATTAATGAATGATAAAAGATGAGAAAAGCAAATACATCATTGTTAATTGTAATTGTAGTATGTTATATGTGGATTACTCTTTTTCTGCTTGGATTCCTCTTTTTGACCACTTGGATTACACTTTTTCCTCATCAGAGGTTGGCATGTATGAGTCAGATTTCCATTAGCGGTCTTGACAGCATCCTTGTATTCTGTTACAAAATTCCATTTCTAAGTCCATTTCAATATTGTGTCCCGCTTCCCTGCAGTATTAACTGTTAATATTCCATCCAAGTTGGTGTGCCAGACAAGAGGACACTCCACCATTTAGTGCACTTAAAAGATTATAGCCACATAAAAGGTACTTGGGGTGGTGCTCATATCATGCCTGCAGTGGCTGATTACTCTATCTCCATCTCCTTCCCTGACAGCATCATGACGAGACATTTCTCCTAGACCTCTCCATAAAAGAGCCTTGGAGTATTCAAATATGTGATCCTGCTTTGACTTGTAGTCTTTGGTACACAGTAAAATGATTTTTGTATTGTAATGGTTTAAGTAAGAAGTCTAATGTAATTGATGTATATATTAGACAATGCTCACATTAATCTGAGAGGTTGAACTGCACTAATGTTATTATCACTTTTGATGATGAATTTAGTACAAGCTGACATGAATAAGCATATTAAGCTGTTAGCAATATATTGCATATTGTTATTTATGTTAATGAGAGACTACCTGTTCATATGCATCATAATTTATTTACAATCTGTGCTGTATCCATTACAGATAACGATTATCTATTTAAGAACTAAATGAACTAAATGAAAATATCTAATTATAGTATTAATTAAATATATTGTATAACATATTTTTTATTATTTACAAATAGTTAATTGAAGATATTATGGTTCAAATCTGTTTTCTTTATTTATTGATCTAGATATAATTATTAAAATATCACAAAAATGTGTTGATACTTTTTTAAGGAGTATATGTATCTGAAATTTACTGTCAAAGGTTACAATAAAATGGGAGTGTGCTTGAATCACGTGTTAGTCACATTCACGCAGCTACAGTCGAGTCACATGACCAAGTGTTTCGAATGAACGAGTAGAAGTCGCATCGGATTGGTTGCTCTGTGTAGTATGGTGATCACGAAACTTAAATGTCTAGTTGTCGACGGTATTTTAGAGTTGTGTTATTCTGCTCGGATCTACAAGTTGTCAAACGTAGGATTTGATTCGGAAATATGCTGTACATATCGCAAAAAGAACCCTTCAGCCGATGGGAGCTCAACAGCCGCGAAAAATACCGGTGTGTGAAATTTACGCTGATACGTGCAGACAAAACTGTATGTGGATAATTGCAGGTTTCAATGAATAGGTGAAATCAGCCCCTAACCCCAACATCAAAATCGTAAAGGGTGCAGGGCTGATTTATCGGCCTAATGATGATCATGTTCTATTTATAGCATCTTTTGACCTTGTATTCTATTTATAACAGCTGTGTTGCTTAGTGAGGAGAGAACAGACTGGTTTCTATTTGCAATTTTACATGCAGATTCTTTGTTCTAATTCACATTTAGTGGATGACCGGTCTAAAGGTATTTGGCGCTAAACAAAAGTATTTTATTTTAGTCTGCATATAACAGCAAAAATATCTCCTTTCAAAGAATTTCATAGCTGAATTAGAAAAAATGCAAAAAATAAACAAAACAAAAAATAGCAGAATAGCAGAATCCTCCAAATATGAAGACACTAGGGCAGCATCATGTGACTTCTATTTCAGGCCATGTGGAATGAATTTTAATATTTGTCGCTAAAAGTTGTCAGATGGACTTTAGTTGATGTGTGTGTAAAACTAGAAGTGCTACATATGAAAACTTGAAGCCGTAAAGAATATTAAAAGATGAGGGGCAAATCTTTGTGCATCTGCATTATCAAACTTTATTATAATTTTTTTTACAAATGCCGCCCAACAAGCAATGGATGTTTAATGAATGAAAATAAATATTTAGATTCTTTAAATAAAAGCTGGATGGATACAATTACATTTATTGGACATCACATGACAATTTGATTATGTCTCATGGCAGGATAGATGTTATGAAATGGAAAAATAATTTCCAAAAGTTATATTAAATATAAAGATAGCAACAAGTCATTGAGCTACATAAGGTTTGGAACTCAAGTTTGCAACTGTACTAGTGGTAAATATGATTTGTGTGTACTTTACATACTTTTCAGTTGAACATAATATTTATAGTCTGCATTCTTTGAATTCCAAACTTTTACTTACGTTTTCCAGCTTTACAGTAGCAGTTTATGATAATTTATTGCACCTTGCTGAAACCATTAGAACACAATCAACTGCCTTACTGACACGGACTCCTCAGGGTTGGCAAGTCTGGCTTACATCTGGTTGGCAGAGTTTGTCAACAATCTAACAAATATTTCTCATCATATTTTGATCCTATAATGTCATCAGAGTGACTTTTTGACTCCAATGTCTCTAAATAAGTGGTCTCTCGTTAGAGGTAACTTCTATACAAGGGGTAATTAGTGATTTGAGTGTCTGGTCTTGAGGTTACTCCACTGTTACATGTAGGAATAGATGGTTTTGTGTTCCAAAATGTGGGGGAATTTGCCATGTAATGGAGCTATTGTTTATATGTTGCATTTCTTCATTTCAGCACCACGGTCGGGTCTGGCAGCTAAGCACTTTATTGATGTTGGAGGTAAGAATTTTTACCCCTACAGTTAAGTGTGCACGTAGTATGTAACAATGTCCTTCAATGAGGACTAGTGGTCAATTATCTGCCCTTTAAAATTTATGTGTGTTGCTACCGGTTAGCAGCTGATATAGACAGACATGTATTTATGTTCCAAAGTATGTTCAGTTATTGCAAGGGAATCAAAGTTTGACGATTTCTTAGTTCAAAGGAAGAGAAATGCAAGGTATTAGGAATAAATCTATGAGCTGGTTGAAAGCTTGTGTATTCAAGTTTATATATTTATGTCTATGCATTATATGTCAATTTTATATATTGTTGCAATGTATTGTTTTTTTGTATTGTGGAATTTAATGTTAAAAAATGGTCTATAAATTTAAACTGGTTGCCACTAGTAGCTAGTTTAATGTATTTAAACAATACATGCTGAAAATGACATAATAATAGGCTACTACTGTTGAATTGAAATTTAAATAAATGCTGCTTTAAATAATGGAAACTGGAAGGAAATAGTAAACATAGGTGTGAATATATAGCGAGAGAAAGATATATAGAGAGATAGTTGTGTGCTAAACATTTCACAAATGTGATTAACAACCTACAAACCTCACAGGTGGTAAGAGGCATGAAACTAGTGTCCATTGCTTGAATAATTTGTATATGAGCATTATAGTATCGGACCTGCAAATTCCTTAAATATAATCCACTAGAGGCTCAAAAGAACTTTGTTTTCTCAATCGAGTAAACAAACTATATTGCACATTGGGCCCCTGAAAATGATAATGACTGCTTTTGATGTTAATATACATTCCTGTTAGGTTTGCTTTATCATATTTGACACCGTACCTCAGGTTTGCAAAATTAAACCTATATTCTGACATAATTGAACTAATATTCTGAGACAGAAGTCTATATCATCTTGAAGATATCTGAATAAATTATTTATGCAGTGGAACCCCGCTATAAGGCGATAATTGGGGTCCAAAAAATTGGATCATGTTAATGTGGGGTTTTACAGATTATTTTTAAAATTTGGGGTATTATCGGACGAATATTAAATAGAAAGCACTAACAAGACTTTTTCAAATTATTGATAATATATTTATAGGCTATTATTTTGCGTTCAATAGTTCTACTAATTTTTATTGTTTTTGTGTGTGTGTGTGTGTGGAAAATACACGTTGATCGATAATACCCCTTCTGACATTATTTTATGAATAGGGTATCAATATCATTTTTTGTCATGGAATGCACTTCATCCATAATTCCTTTGAAAAATTGCACGGATTAAAAATATTCAATGATTTTGTCCATCATTGTCTCGGCATTCAATGTCCAATATATTGTATGAACAGAGTATTAACATAGTTTACTTACCACCTGATATAGTACTTTCGTGGCATGCAGCTAATCCATAATACCTGTAATTCTATTGCAAACGTATTTCAACTATTCACTATTTTCGACACTGGTATTTATTATTCTTGTTCAAGGATTGCACATTGATATTTACATTTTATTACTTTACAATGTTTCATACTCACAATGTGTTTGGTCCCTTTGTTTTCTTTCCCAATAGATTTCTTTATGACATAATTCCTTCATCAAGACACTATGTCTTGAAACTTTTTGATATCTTGGTCCCTACATTTTGATGATCTTGATCAATCTATTTTAGTGTGTGTTAATTGTATATGCTATATTGTTTTAATCATGTAATATTGTGTTTGTGTTAGGAATGACCACTATACATTTTAATTTGCATAACATTTTTTTAAATCTACTTTGTTTAAATGCGTACCATAATAGTTGTATAGAATTGTTTAATTGCATACCATAATAGTTGTATAGAATTGTTTAATTGCATACCATAATAGTTGTATAGAATTGTTTAATTCCATACCATAATAGTTGTATAGAATTGTATTGGTAAGCTATTTTTAAAAAAATCCAATTTTTTCATTTTCTCTCAAAGAATTTGCGATTCATAACTCGCATAATTATGGATATTATAGCATGTATACAACCGAGGACTGTAATAATACCTCTCCTGGATTATTGTATTCGGAACTTGCTTGCTAAATATTGCTGCTCAGTGCATATGCTGAAAATGGAGATGTGTAATCATAGCAGGATAGAGAGAATTAAGGCAGAAAAATAATGTTGATTTCATAAAAGATGATTTTTTTTTCTTCATACTTAATGACCTATAAGAAATAGATACTTAATGAAGTTTATTGCTTTCCATCTGTCTCCATAATTAGTCATGGTATTATACGAATTAAAATCTTTCCTAATACATCACATTAGCTTTTCATCTTGTACAATCTTTAAAAACAGTCAATAATGTCTGATAAAAATTGTCAGTAAGGAATATAAATTGCAACATTTGGTGAATGTGACTCCTATATAAATGTTTTTATTTTCTGTACATATTATGAATAGTCTAGTGCAAATGAAAGGTTTGAAACTATTTTCAGCTGGAGTCATAGATCAAGATTATAGAGGAAATGTATGCGTCCTCTTGTTTAACTTTGGAGACACAGATTTTAAAGGTAAGATTGCATTTTACATGTTACTATAGTGTTTTTTTAAAAATTCTACTTTTTAATCCAATTTCTTGCATTTGAAGACCATCTTTTTTATGTACTTGCCACAACACAGTCTGTAATATTTCTACATAATAATCCTGGTTTTACTTATCTTCCTTTAGCAAGCTGAGTGGTCCAAGGTGCTAACATATACAGATCACTACTCTCACCTGTCGTTATCAAATCTGCCATTATAGGTACTGGAGAAAGCCTGCCAATAGTTTGCTGTTGGTCTTTGGTTCATCCCAGGGTATTCCATTGTCCTTCCATCACAGCTTATCATGTACTGAAAATGGCATTAAACACACAGGAACCTTTAGCAAATTTGGTGCATGGCTAGCACTTGTATTAATGGAGTTCATTGCCTTGAGGGTTAAAGGACAAGGTCACTGAACTGTAAGGACACATGGTTACTGCAAAGTAACATTAGTTCTAAATTACATACCTTGACCAACTTTCAATATGCTGCATGCATATGAATTGCAGAAATTTTTATATAAATTCAACACTTGGAGAGCAGTGATGTGCAAGAACTCCAGCAAATAAAGTCACACAGAAATGTACTTCTCACAGTGCAGTTTTTATTTAACAAAAGGTCTTGTCATAATGTAAGCTATGCCATCTGTATAGGTCTCGTAGCTCTAGACATGACATGTCTTTATTCAAATAGGCAGCTGTTTACACAGCTGAGTAATTTGGTTTGCACCTAGCTGCCAACTGTCGGCTTTTTCTGTATTTGTACCATATTTTGGACCAGAATACAAGTGTATGTTTTGTAATTGAAAAAATGATAAAAATGTCTTTTTATGTTTTTTAAGTTTAGAAAGTGCACTCTGTTCTATTGATAAAATGTATCGTATATATATATATATAGGAATACAGTTCTACAATACGATTGGTTCGTTCAAAATCGAGGCTACCATGCCTATCGTTATTCGCCATATTGGATTTCGCACGTAGTTACCGCTTTGTCTTTGTAATATTCAGCTTCTAATCATGTTAAATAGGAAAGCGTAATATTAAGAATTTTCTCCAGGAAAAAGATTATGAAACAACTGGAAGTGCCATCTTGTGCAGTCGTGTGAAACCATATAGTAAAGGAGAAAAGGACGTTTTGCAAATTGTATAATGTGATTTTGCTATTGGACATGGACCCGCTATGAAATACAAGACCACGAAAAAGCTAATAAACATCTGCTTCTTCTGCATCACTCGCAGCTCAGCCTGATCTTGTGGCATATATAAATACCAGAGAGAACCTTAATGTAATTCGATTTATTAAATTTCTTTTAGTAATAAACCTTCATCTTTTAGTTACTAGTGTCGCTGGTGATTTATTTTGCACATGATTTCCAAACAGTAAAATGGCAAAGGATAACTCTTCTTATGCTTGAACCAAAAAAAAGATGTGGAAAAGACTCCTATAAAGAGTGTGTCTGAGTATGTTACTCTCTTGCACCTTATGAATGGGCACCCGATTGGATCATGGTGCCTGTCAAGAATTTATAAGTGTGCAACTTGTGCATCTTTGACATTGAATAATTATGTAAGGCACTGTCCTACTTTACTGATGGTTGTACATGTTGTAAATAGTTGCTTATGCATAAAATTAAAAATCAGTATTTTTGTCACAAGTAGTCAGTATTTTTGTACTCAGGGGTTGGCAGCTGTGCTTGCATTTATCAAAGACTCCTTAAAATATGGGATACTCAAATAGACTTCCTTCCAACATGGTCCATCTTCAGATGTCAAGACAATGATGTTGAAAATTTTGAAGCATTTGAGATTATTGGAGCCATTTGAACAGAATATCAAGGCCAACTTTAAATACAAACAGTCAAGTGGCATTTTCATTTCTTAAAACAAGTCAGTACTGAAGGATTCAGTGCTACAAAACTATCAAGACTACCTAGCCTTCAAAAGGTTAAGGAAAATTGAATAAATAAGAATCTAAAAGGAAAGGGCATTCCTTTAATCAAAATAGCTCATTATGCACCAGACGAGAAATTTAATAATTAGTTATGAAGGGTAACTCGTTAGTCCGAGACTATTCTCCCTTGATACCCTCTTAAAGAGATTATAACAATGCACATTATATGAAGATAGCAATAATTAATGTTTATTTTAACATCTTTTTTTATATAAAAATGCTAAATTACATTTTCAATTAGAAACACGTATATGCTCATGACATCTGTTTCAGCGGACTTTTCATGTAGTGGAAGCTTGTTCCACAGAACTGTACCAGAGTATTAGAAGTTCTTTTTAAATTGGTCTGTTCTTGGTTTTGGTGCTAGGTTTCCATTATACTTGGCGTAATCATTGTGCTTGTTTTCGCTAAATTACGCATAAACGTATTTGGATTACGCTTTTTTAGTATATCCGCCTTCCCAAAAACTCATTTATTCGTTTTCTCGTTTTTATTAACATTCCATTAAAACCGTATTTTAGAAAAAACTGCTTTTATGTAACTACAGTACAAGTACGCTTGTCCGTGGACTGGCATGCATTTTCCTACCAGTATCATGTTTTGTTTATAGCAAACCTGGTTCTTCTTTCAAACTTTATATTTTTAGCATCTGTATGGCTTAATGAGAAAATAGACTGGTTTTCTAATTTTAATCTTTACGTGCAGATTCTTTGTTCTAATTCATACTTACTGCAGAACCAGTCTAAAGATATTTGGCGTTCAAAAGTATATTTTATTTTAGTAGATTCATATGAGAGCAAAAATATATCCTTTAAAAAATTTCACAGCTGGATTAAAATGGCAACAAATATAATAAAAAAAATAATAACTAGATTCCTCGAAATATTGTTGTTGTATGGTTTAATGTAATTTTTCAGCACACGATAGGCTTTACATGGCAGCCAGTATTATTGGTGGTGGAAGAACCCGGGAAAACTCCCCGGAAAGAACCATCAACCCTTGAGAAGTTACTTGTAGGCTTTCTCACGTAACTACATTGGTCAAATCAAAACTCAAACCCACACAGAGGTGAGATGGCATTGATCTGTAATGGAGAGCGCTTTAGAATACTCGGCCCCCACCCACTCTAAATATGAAGACGTGTGCAGCATCACGTAACATCTATTTCCATCTATGTGGAAAGAAATTCAATATTTGGTGCTAAAAGTCTTCAGATTGATTTTAGTACAGCTAACCATGCTAAATGTGAAAACTTAAAACACGGATAGATGTTAAAAGACGAGGGGGAATAAATCATTGTTTATTGAAATTTTAGCGTGTTATATGTGGATTTCCGCTTTTTGACCACATGGATTACGCTTTTTCCTCATTGGGTTGGTTAGCTCAATATCTGGATCTTTTTTTTTCCAGAAGATATGAAAACCAGTCAATTATCACAAGAGGCCAACATGGTGGTGTTAAAACAAAACCGCTTAACAGATGGACTTGAAAACTTGAATGTTAAATCCAGTTATACCTGCATATAATCAATATGAAACTTATTTATTTTCTCAGAAATTGCGAGTATTAAAATCGCTATTTCTTTAATCTGCTGAAAGACTGCAAAACTAGTGCATGGGCGAAATTTGAGCTGGTAGATTGCTAGTTGCCCAAGCAAACAGAATACGACTTTCATTTACTATTTATCTTCTACAATATTTGAAATTAATAGTTGTGAGATTGTCACAGAATTAGGCGAAAAATGAATTTATTTCTTCTTGGATACAAACTAATTTCACCATTTTTGTTTTGTTGTACATGCGTTACCTGGGGTGAATAAGTGTTTTTCAAAGTAAGCGACGTTTAGCGACTTACATGTACCTGGCTGGAAGTCACTTGAAGTCAGGAACATTATAATCTGTCGAGATGTGTAAATATCCGGAACTAGTGTGACGTATAACTGTAGTGGATCCGTGAAGGGCAAGCGACCGATAAAAGTATTGGGTCAACCCTAGGTATTCGGAGAAGCTGTGCAGCAATTCAACAATTGGTGAATTGTACGGTTGTACAGGGTCGAGACGCATGTGTGTGTTTCAATTGTGGTTACAATTGAATGCATTGATATATTTACACGGAATTACTTTGAATCTCGGTAGTATTCCAAGGAATTACATGAATCTCAAGAACAGTTAGAAACTTGACTTAATACATATAGATGTTTGTACTTGTTATCACAATTCATACGTGCGATAATATAATTTTTGTAAAGGTTTCCTTTTATTTGAAATATTTGTCCAGTCCAGGAGGTTCCTTGGATCTGTGTTCATTTTGAATTAATATTTAATTTTATTTTCAAATTGTGAATGGTTGTGAAATGTGATTGTGGGTTGAACGCATGAGTTATTGTGTTGATACATCATCATTTTTCATAATTTATTTCATAAATTCACATCATCTTTCACATATTGTGTTGGAGTTGTTCATTTGATCCACCATCCACTCGGTAACAATTCTGTTACAATGGTGTCAGAAGTGGGATCACTGGATTAAGTGAACTGTCAATCATTTTGTTTGTGAAAGTATACATTTAATGTTTATATTTGAACGTGACCTTCTTGACAAGATAATCCTCAAGTAGGGGTTTATTTTTGTCTAGTTTATCTAGGTCCGTGGGTCCAGTATAAACGTATTTAAAGCATTGGTTTGGTTACCTTCATCAGGAAGATAAGGTCAGCCTGTTCTATATATTTATATTTATATTACAATTGTCATGTCGTCCCTTAAGGACTTTGTTGCCTTAGGCAAAGAATTTGGGTATGAAGGAGAAAGTTTAAGGAAATTTATTCAGGAAGAACAAGCCCGGGAAAGGGAAGAAAGGGTAAGGGCAAGGGAATTGGAAAGGGAAGCCGAAGAAAGGAAACGGGATCATGAGCGTAAGGTAGAATTAGCAACAGCTGGAAAAGGAGAACATGATTCTGCCTCTAGCAAATTAAGGGGCCCCAAACTACCTCCCTTTGACGATGAAAAAGATAACATGGATAGCTATCTTCATCGGTTTGAGCGGTATGCCGAAAACCAGAAGTGGAGTCAAAATGACTGGGCACTGCATCTTAGTGCTCTTTTAAAAGGTAAAGCGCTGGATGTACGACTTCCTAGAGACGATGTGTTTAAGTACGATGTCCTAAAGGAAGCACTTCTTAAAAGGTACGAGCTCACTGAACAGGGTTTTCGTAAAAAGTTCAGGTATAGCAAGCCCGATAAGGGAGAAACCTTTGGTCAGTTCATCGTTAGAATTGCGAACTATTTTGAGCGGTGGATTGAATGCGGCAATGCGGTGAAAACGTTTGAAGTGTTGACTGATTTCTTGCTCAGAGATCAAAGTGGTAAATAAATAATTGCTTGTGCATTTTACCTGTTGTTTTACTTTTTTGCACCTGTATTTTAAAAGTTATTATATATATATATATATATATATATATATATATATATATATATATATATATATATATATATATATATATATATATATATATATATATATATACATTTTGTTGAATTATTCATACAAGTTGACTTCTAATCTTTATTTTGATACCATATACAGCCAGATATCTTTAAAATTGGCAAAGTTATGTTCTTTCAAAGACCACAGGTCATTCTGCTTTACAAGTTAAAGTCCAAAATTACAGAGTGTTTAGGGCTCTAAGCCTGAAAGTTACTTAGTGATGAAAGGGTTAGGCATACTACCACACATAGGCTGGTCATAGTACACTTGGTTGTCTGTGAGGAAATTTTGTATGTTTATGTGCACGAAGACATCCCATTATGGTTTTCTTATTTTAGTCCAGAAAGGAGACAGAATTGCTCAACTGATCTGTGAAAGGATATATCTTCCAGAGCTTGAAGAATGTGAGGTAATTATAACCTTTTCGTTGCTTTTTGTTACACATTAAAATAGCAAAAAATTTACATTACCAGCGTTGCATTTTGACTGAGCTGCGATGAAGACAACACTAGCACTTTTGTTTGAATGAAATGTCCAAGATGCATGAAGACGCAGGACTGCATAAATAATAAAAGTTGTCTTTTGTTTTTGAAAGTTGTCTGCATGAGCTACTGAAATTTCATACATGCCAACCATTACGCTTTTGGCATAATCATTACGCTTTTTGAAACTAAATTCCGCGTTACGCGTTAAAGTTTATAGATTACGCTTTTTCGATATATCCATCTTGCAAAAAAAATAATTTTTTTTTCGTTTTTATTGGCATTACTTTATTTTTTACATACTGTTTTATTTTTAATTAATAAATACCCCGCTTCTACATAACTACGATATACGAGTATACTTGTCCGTGGACTTTCCTAATATTCATGTTCTATTTATAGCAACTATCATGTTACTAAGATACTTTCAAACTTTCGACCTCATATTCTATTTATAGCGGCTTAGTGAGGAGAGAACAGACTGGTTTCTATTTTGTTTAAATCATTTTGCACATACTCTTTGTTCTAATTTTGTATAGTGCAGAACCAGTCTAAAAGTTTTTTTTGCGCTAAAAAGTATTAAAAAATTCTCAATGCATTTATGAGTGCAAAAAATATCTCAAATAATTTCACAGATGGGTTAGAAAAAGTCAATAATAAACAAA
Organism: Unio delphinus; assembly: GCA_029339505.1. Lineage (NCBI taxonomy): Eukaryota > Metazoa > Mollusca > Bivalvia > Unionida > Unionidae > Unio > Unio delphinus. The sequence goes on along the minus strand of JAQISU010000243.1, from coordinate 2,103,041 downwards.
GCAAAATGTAATCAATCCTCCAAACACGACGAGGGCATCATCACGTGACGTCTAATCGTTGGCGCTAAATGGCTTCAGATGTTAAGATGGATTCTAGTCTTTGTGTATGTTAGAGCACATTTTTTTCCCCCAAGAATTTCGCAGATGGATCAGAAAAAAGCAAAACAACGAGTCCTCCAAAGATTCAAAGATGAATATATGAATGACATAATACAGCGTTCCATTCTATGACAGCATCATGCTCATTGCAGACTGCGGAAACGATTTTAGCATTGGTCAAGGTGATAAATTTGATGTGGAAAAACACATGAAAACAAGGAAACACATCGAATTAGCTCGCCCTACGAACTCTAATAATAAGGTTACTTCTTATTTACAGCAGAGCTCAAGTGCAGACTTGAATACTATAAATGCTGAGGTGTTATTTACCGAGTTTTTAATAGAACACGGACTACCCTTAGCGGTAGCAGACCACGTTGGTCCCTTGTTCAAGCGAATGTTTCCTGATTCGAAAATTGCGGAAAAATATGCTTGTGCAAGAACAAAATCATCTCACATTGTTCGGTGCCTAGCAGAAGATACTTCACTTAAAATTGCAGAAGCAATGAAAATTTGGCCGTTTAGTGTTGCCACCGACGGGAGTTGTGATTATGATGATAAAAAGTTGTACCCAGTATGTATTAGATACTTTGACAGTGAAAAAGGCAAAGTCATGAGTGTTCTTCTCTCTCTTTACCAGAATTAACAGTAGATTCCACTGGACAAAACATTTTTGATTTGCTTGACAATGTTTTGAAGAAACATGACATAAGTTGGCAGAACTGTATGGGTTTGCAGCTGATAATGCATCAGTGATGACTGGAATTCATAAAGGAGTTGCATCCTATATTTTGAAAATGTCTCCATCAGTGTTCATGACAGGTTGCCCCTGTCATTTGATGCACCTTGCTGCTGGTAAGGCTGCTGATAAATTAGAAGTAGATATTGGCCATTTATTAATAGATATCTACTATTTTTTGGAGAAAAGTAGTAAAAGGAAACAGGCTCTAAAGTTGTTACAAGATCAGTTTGATCTTGAAGACTATAAAGTTATAAAGCATGTGTGTACAAGATGGTTATCCCTTGACAAATGTGTTAGCCGTTTACTTGAGCTTTGGGATGCACTACAAGCATTCTTTCAAATTGAAAGTGAATCTGCACAGAGAAAACGTGGTGGAAAAGTGAAGAAGAGTGGTACAAAAGCAGAATCTGTTATTGCAAGTCAGAAGAGAACAAGAGATGAAAGTATAGACAGACATACTAACAATAAAGAGATTGGTGTAGCAGAAAGAAAGAAATTTAAATCCATGGAATTTTTATTTGAGAGGCCTCTATCTATCCAGCTAGAGGGCCTCCAGGCTCAGACCATGACTGTGAAAGATAAATCTTTTGACATAAAATTTCATCAGCCATCTGGATCAGGTTCTTCAGAGTATAAATCTGTTAAAAAGCATACTGGATCTTCTCATAATTCCAAGGGCAAAACTAGCAAAGTGGATACTAAGATGGCACAGAAAGAAAAAGAATCTGTTCACTGCTTTGAAGACTCTAAATGTGAGATGGTTTACAAAAAGCTTAATGATCCAGTTACAAAACTGTACTGCTTGTTTATGAAGAGTGCCATTCCATTGTTTGATGCAGCAAATGTTGTCGTGCAGAAAGAAGAACCATGCATTCATATTATGCACAAGATTCTGTCAAACCAGTTGTCAGATTTGCTAATAAGGTTTATTAAGCCAGAAATCATCGCATCAGCCAAACTTTTAACTGATATTGACTTTCATGACCATGCAAACCAGAAAGATAATGAAGATCTAGCTATTGGTGCAGAAGCAAGAGAATTCATAGAACACAATTCTACTCTTCCTGTGAAGATGTTCTATGATAATGTTAGAGATTATTATGCTACAGCCTGTGATTACATGCTCCATAAATTCCCATATGGAGATGAACTGCTTTTAAATGCTTCAGTTGCTTATGTAAATGAGAGACAGTCAAAAAGCTTCAAAAGTGTTAGATTCTTTGTCAAGAGATATCCCTTTCTATTGCAACCCTTGTCTAACTTGGATCATCTGGAAGAAGAATTCCTGAAGTATCAAGTTGGGATTCTACCTGACAATATACTTAATGCAGATAGAGTTGATGTGCAATGGCACCTCATTTCCCAGCTAAAAGACTCTATCACTGGAAGAAATAAATTTCCTCTTCTTTGTCAGGTTATGAAAGGAATATTGGTTCTTTACCATTCTAATGCTGACTGTGAGAGATTGTTCAGTGTTGTTAACAAAAATAAAACTGAATTCAGGTCCAGGCTAAGTAACCCGGTACTGAGTGCTCTACTGGTATGCAAAACATTCATGGCCTCAGCTGGTACAAAATGTTTTGAAATGCAATATGACAATCTGTTGCTTTCTAAAGCTAAAAGTGCTACATATGAACACTTGAACCATTAATGAATGATAAAAGACGAGAAAAGCAAATAAATCATTGTTAATTGTAATGGTAGTATGTTATATGTGGATTACTCTTTTTCTGCTTGGATTCCTCTTTTTGACCACTTGGATTACACTTTTTCCTCGTCAGGGGTTGGCATGTATGAAATTTCAATGTTGTAAGACAAAACTGCTTAAAGTTCCTTTTGTGGTAATGTTGTCATTTTATGCCTTGCCTCTGCAAACAAAGTCACATGATGAATTCATGGCAGCTCAGTGGTTAAGGTCATTGACTTGTGACGTGTTTCACAATCAGACCAGTTGGATTGGCTAATCTAGGTGAAGGTACTGACTCTGCTTGCCTTGCTATGTAATAACCTGGGTGATGGCACTTTACAGTGTCTTGTGCTAACCCATTTCCATGAGCAAGAAGCCATGAAAAAATCTCCATACTTCTTTATGGAATAGTTTACCATTTTTAAACTGCTTTTTACCAAAGAAGGTAATTATCTTGATTTGCCAATCACATATATCTGACTTTTGCATACTTTGTATGTCAACTGAGAGTGGAGTTTGTTCTTTGTAAAGTGAATCAAATTACATTCTTTGAGATAGTAATTTATTTATATATATCCAAACTCTTCGCACAAAACCACCAGAGAAAATCCTACTTCGTCTGGAATGCAGTTTACACAAGTTATGATCAATATTTTTTACCTTTTTACCTTTAATTTATTCAGTTTTAAATTAATTTTAAAGGATTAAGTTATTTTAAATTTGCACCATACAGCCAGTATTTTGAATTTTAAAAAATACATACCATTCTGGGTTGTGCATACCATATCTTGTGTATTTACTTTTGGGCTCCACAAGGTTCTAGGAACAAAAGTCAGTGTTGGTGGGGCCAAGTTCAGTATTCCATTTTCATGTACCTTACAACATCATTGAATAGCACCTGGGCAAGAATGAAGTCTGTACATTATGAAGTCTGTACATTATGAAGTCTGTACATTATGTGGGATCCTCTTATTCCATTAATGGTTAATAGAAAGTGAAAGGTCAAGAAATAAGATGTTAAAAAATTATATTCACTACATTTCACAGCAAACCTGATGTGCTGTGTGATAATTAGTTATCACCAGATTCTACCATATTTCAAGGTCTTGAAATTTGAAACTCTTATTGTAGCCCAGTGGGCTACCATTAAAAGAGTCTGACATCCTGGCTTAAATTCATTTGCCAGATCTATATGTAACTTAATGTTAGGCTTTTCTATTTCCAGTTTTTAACAACTTTTCCTCATTTTATTTTCAAATTTTTGGGATGTTTGGTAGCCAACAAGCTTTAAATGTAAGGCATTCTGCATACAACCGTGAATTTGATTAATGGCATTGAAATTCTACATGAATTGGTGTTTCCTTCGAAAGTATTTGAATTTGGTGAGAAACTTGTAGAATTTATCGACTAGTATACAAATCTTTAAAATTGATAAAATGGAGTGCGTCAACTGCCACCAGACTTTTGGCCATCTTAAAGATCTTGACACTATTTCTTCGGATCAGCTGGGTCATGGCATCATATGGTTTTGATCATGTGTCTTGATTGTCAAACATGCCCACCACAGTATTATCTTGAACTTCAGGAATTCTTTTTGTTCAGTAGAACATCAGTAGTTTTCTTTTGTTTTTGTGTCTATTCATGCAGTGATAAACATTACAACTTTCAGTATTGTATGAGGAAATTTTAATCTTCATTTTTTTTTTTTTTTATGTTCTTTAAAACTTTTTGAAGTCTCTGAGCTGGTATTGGACACTACTAAGATAAAGAGAAAGGCAGCTTGCACCTTAAGCACAGATCTGAAAATGTTTAAGGTTTCAAGAGCTAGAAAATGAAAATTTTCTTACATAATCAGTTAACAGATAAATTACATTGGATTATCAAGCCGAATGAAATTGCTCCCTACCTGGGCTTGAATACAATTAAGCCAGAGGTATGGCTTTGCATCTGGTGTCTGGCCTGTCAACCCATATGATTTGGCACCAAGTCTTGTTGAATCAACCCTTAAAGTAAGGACTTGTAGATTAACCCTTTACTCCCCATATAAAAATCAAATGACATTACCTGTGCCTCCCATATGACATTCACGACATCATACCCTTGCTCCCCATAAAAAACCCACATAAACTGTTAAGCAACATCATCAAAAAATTATATTATCGCATTCATGGAATAGCCTCAAAATGACCTAATCATTTTCACCGCAAGTTAGTATTTGTTATAAATGCCAGATTACCGTAAGCTATTAGTTTTTATCATTTCTTGGTTTTAAAAAAAACAACTACTACTGATATACAAATCGCTTTGTTTATTGTTTTAATCACATAATCACATCAACTTGTGCTTCAAAACTTTAAACATCAGTATGTAAATGCCAATATGTATTTAATTAGCATATTTGGTAACATTATTTTTGAAAATATTTAACTGAAACTTTTGACAATCGTGTTCATGTTACATTTCTCGTAATATCAGATAAAAGTCACAAGTCATTAGACAGGTCAAAATTGTAATTCATTTGGCACATAAATGAAGGAATATTTGAAATCCATAAGAAACATGATGTAAACATTATGTGATTATATATTTAGCTATTTAAAAAATAAAATATTAATCCTTAATATATTACACAATGCAACGTTGGATAATTCATTGTGGTATATTAGGTCACCGTCATGGTTGTGTTCTTATATCGCTTATTTTATTATGATAATTACAATTCATAGCCAAGAAACTGAGATCGAACAAAAAGAAAATAATAGTACCAATACATACTAATTATTACAACCCATAATTATCAATAATTTCTTTTAAACTTATTTTAAACGTATATGGTCATTTTATGAAATCCCTGTTTCTAAAAATAGATGCACCCACATGTCATGCGTGGCGCCATTTTACTCTTGGCCGTAGTGTGATTCAGTTGGATATGTGACTTTATTTCATGCAAGGATGGACTTTAATGATTCATTTTATCGTCGATGAAAAACTCAGGTACTGTTTTGTCAACAACAATGAAATTAATCATCAAAGTTTTGATATCATCAAAACTTTGTAGCTTGAAATTATTCGTACAAATTATGCATGACTAATCTAGATTTTTAAATCGGAATTAAATGGCCTTAAAAAAAATATTGTACAAAGTCATTAATTTACTTTGCCTGCTTTCCAAACATGAGCTTATTAAATGTTATTAAAAATATTTCATAGCGAGTTCTCATTATTTGTCATTAGAGTTGTGGTTGATGTTATTTATATCTAGTAGGCCTATGGCTATGCATGTATGTATATATGTAAGAGAAAAATAATGATCTGACCTAATTATGTTTCATTTCATTAAAGAGCTGATATTGAATATGAATACAGTGTATCAGTTATTTAGAAAATCACTTCTCAGTTTCTGGTTAAGGAACAATACAAGCAAACATGACAATATGAAGAAAAAAACAATTGTTTTAGAACACATTACAGCTACTCCTCTACATTGAACATGCGTTGATGAAACAGGTTGTGACATTCTATGCAGCATAGATGCATGTTGCAAATGACACAGCCACATTTGGCTTCTTTACGTCTCTTTTTCTCCATGCTTGGTACAGTATTTGCAAGTGCATTTTTTCCTTTTAAGTGTCAGCAGTCTGTGTGTCTCAATATTGTCCTGTGTCACTGTGGCTGCAGATGTTTGATGCATTGCAACCTTACTGCTCTTAAAACTTCCTATGAGCTGCTTTGCCAGAATTAATTCAAAAATCTGTCTGCATCATTTTCTTCTTTCCCCACACTCGGGATAACTTTCCACCATTGTTAAAAAAAACATTTATTATGCAAATATTTATAATAAAATGAAACATATATCGCCACCATTTCCAAAATATACATGATAAAATTCTTCTCTCAAATGCATAGTAAGCTTTTGCACAGCTCTATAGTTTAAGACCCTTCATGCTCTCATTCACTTCATCTGTATCTTCTTTCCTCTGGTAAAACTCAAACTGACAGAAACCAGACAAACTACAACAGAGCATCCATACTTTTAGGCCCCACTTAATTGGCTTTGAAGGCAGATACTGCTTTGCCATGTGGCATCCCTTAAATGCAGTCATACCTGTAAAGTGCATTATCTTATTGATAAATTATTTAATGAAGTATTGTATGACATTTTAATCAAACTTAAGACTGGATCAGTGAAAGAAAAGTTCAACTTAATTTAAATAGTATTATTATGAAAAGGTATGCATTACATTTTACATATATCATATTTATTGGTTGATACTATGTAGGCGTAGAAAAGCGTAGATGGGGGGCAAAGGTAAAGGCGTAGAAATGCGTGGACGGGGTGCAACGGTAAAGGTGTAGAAATGTTGAGTAAAGGGTTAAAAGCAAAAATTTTAAAAAATGTGATTCTTGTGGTAAAATCTTAGTACTGGCTGATCTGTATGCTTAGAAACCAGGATTCACAATCAGATCCCGATTTATTAGGGATCATCCCAGATGTTGTTTTAAACTCCTGATTTCTTGATTTGCTTGCCCAAATCTTTATATTTTTAAATGGCCCCCAAAAAGTTTTAAAGAATTTTTATGGTGGCTGTGCCAAGAGCAAGAGTGATGCAGAAATTCTGCACTAATGTCATATGGAAATGATATCATTGTTCCATTTCCATCTTTAATGCTGGTATTGAGTGTGTTACTTAAACTGACACTAAATGTCAGCTTTTCACAGTATGACTGTAGATTCAATTTAATGTTAAGTAACAAGTACAAGACAGTTGCGACATCATTTCCTTAAGTTTTTGTAAAGAAATCATTGCAAACACTGATCCTCTTGATTTTTTTGTTCTTTCACATCCTTGTTTTCCTTCCACTCCAGGTTGGTATTCGCACAATACATTAATGATAACTTTTCACAAGTACTTCCGATGCTTTAAACTACATGTATATTTTCATGCAAAATGGATGCATGATCGAGATCTATCAATCCTTATGAATATGTCTCAAGTCTTATGGAAACTACCTTAAGATTTAAGGAATAAAAGCACAAATTGTGGAAATGTGATTCTTTGTGGTAAAATCTGGATGCTGGCTAGTCTGATTCAGATTAAGGTTTCACCGAAGGTTCAATGGAATTGGACCTCAGATGCTTTATACAGTAAAACCTGTATTGAAAGACCTGCTATGTGTGTCTCCCCATTCATCAGTACATCAAAATTAAATGTTAGATGGCGAATACCTATTGACTATTTAAGACTTTTTTAGTGATAATGAGTTGTTGCATCTGATGGTCGAGCAAACAAATCGTTATGCAGATCAGCGAATTCATGGGGCAGAATTTAAGGAGAAAAGTCGCATGAAAAAATGACAGCTTGTCACAGCCAAGCAGCTAAAACTCTGTTTTGCATTGATTATAGCAATGGGTTTGGTACAAAAGTCTGATCTCGACTGGCTGACAACGAAAACAATGAAGGTGACCCATTACACAAAATCCGCCCAATGATTGAAAAAAAAAAGGAAGCATTTGCTGATGTTTATTCACAAGATATGAACTGTTTTGATGAAGCTACCTGCCCTTGGAAAGGTCATTTGAAATTTCGAGTATATAACCCTTCCAAACCCAACAAGTTTGGCATAAAGCCATTCCAGGTGTGCAAGGAAAGCAGTGGATATTGTATTGGCTACCACATTTAACATTTAGGTAAATCAGGTGGAAACCTTGACAGTTGTTGTAAAGGACAGAACTAAACACTGATGAACTAACTAAAACAACAAAAATTGTGATTGGTTTAGTCTGCAAGTGTTGTATTTTGAATAAAGGTCACAGAATGTATATGGACAACTATTACTTGTCACCTGAACTTTTTTAACGAACTAGAGTTGCTAAATATCTCTGCCTGTGGAACCCTAGGAACAAATAGATTACGTGTTGTAGAGGCAATGAAAATTAAGTGAAAACTAAACCAGGGTGAGTGCATTTTTTGCAGAAAGGACAATTTGTTACTGGTGAAATATGATAAACGAGATGTACATATGATCTCTAGTTTCCATGAAGATAAGATAGCAGTGGTCAATAAAACAATTTTACAACAAACTCACCTGTAATGAAACTCACATGTATTGTGGATTATGTAAAGAACATGGGAGGAGTAGATTTAAGTGACCAATTGAACCAATACAATCCTGTACCTGAAATTTTCACCTGTCCACACCAAACTTAGTCCCCATGATTTCTATGTTTCAATGGTGAAGTCATTGGTTCAGGAAGCAGGAGATGTGTCTGAATCTGCTAGGAGAGGACGAAAATTTGCTGGTGAGCAACCTGAACTCCTGTTTGGGAGACATTTCCCAGAGTTTATTCCAGCAACACCTGGAGCCAAACGAGCACACCCTGCACATGATTGTGTTGCATGCAATAAAAGAAAAGAGGACCGTGAAGGAAGAAAGCAGATGTCTTTCAGATGCGAGACATGCGAAGTGGCACTTTGTGTACCTGACTATTTCAGGTTATTTCACACACGTCAACTACAAGCAAGGTAGTACTTCAGATGAGTTAGAATAACACCTAACCAGTTAATAAACACAATAGCTGACTGTAAGCTCACAAGTTGACATGCGATAAAATATACTGAATAAATAAGTGAAAATTGTTCCTGAACATTTATTACTGACTGCGGATCAAAACTTATTTCTGCCATTCATGGAGTGGATTTTTACAAAACTGTTACCTTTTCTTTTACCCGTGATTGTCACAATTTAGAACTAACCTTGTGACAAACATAACATGTACATCGTCATGGTCAAACTACTAAAACATATATTTTTTTAGATATATTTGAACTTTTCCATTGAAAAGCAAACAAAATACAAATGAAATACAATTGTAACTTGTCATTTTACCTGTATTTTCACCTGTACCTGCAAATATATTAAACTTGCACATGTGCATTGTAAATATCAGCACATTTTCTCACCACTCGGCAACTAGTCGAGTCTTTGATCGTCCCGCCTAGCTTGTGGGTCATATTCTTCAGATGTTCTCTAACAATGACACCATGTACAGTGGAACCCTGCTATAACATGATAAGAAATTGGATCACGTTTAAAGCTGGGTTGTGTTATTGTAGGGTTTACAGTATGTTCATTTTTTTCGGTAAACACTGCATTGTCATATATACTTGTACTTGTGTCTACTGTTAAAAAAAATAATAAAATCTGACTATTATCAGACGAATATTAAATGGAATGCAGTACTAAGACTTATTCAAAAAAGTGGACGGATTATATATTTATAGGTTATTACTTTGCGTTAGATAGTTCTAATAATTTTTTTTTTCCCCCGAAAATACACGTTGCTCGATAATACCCTGACAGACATTATATAATGAATAGGGAGGGTATTAACATCATTTACTATCGTGCTGACGTGGTACGCAGTTCATCCATAATGAATGTAATTCCATTGAAAAATTTCCATTTATTTACCGTCGGATATAATACCGTCATGGCATGCAGCTAATCCATAATACCTGTACCTAATTCCATTGCAGAAATTGCAAACGTATTTAAACTATTCAATATTTTTGTCACAAATCATTATGTCTGAATTCAATGAGAAAAATTGACAGAAAATTAGGTTACGAAAGACGAAGCAAGTGTATGTTTCAGGGTCTATGAACGGTGTCTATCAAATTGTAAACTTGATTTTCCTTAACGGTAAAATATTTTTTTATACAAAAAAAAAAGATAGAAAGTAGTGACGAGTTCATTAACAAACACCATACACATAAAATCCGAGAACTGAATCATAAAATGCAACGAGTCAGTAATGGTCACGCACCATTTTTTTTTTTAATAGCTGTACACATGTACAATTTCCAGCAAACAATGCTGACACTGTTTACTAGTCAAATGATTCCTTCTAATAACTAGTGATGGGAATCGGTCAGAAATTCATAATCGATAATTGGTTCCACTTAACCAACTGATCATCGCTTATAATCTGTTACTAAGAGGAAATTTTAATTTTTGCTAAACAATTATATCTTTGATCAAGAGTTCAATATGTTTATAAATGTATAGGAGTAATCTTTTTTAAATTAATGACATGTATACTTTAACCTGACAATAATATTACATTGTGTTATATTTTTTCTACAACTTTGTTAAATGAGTGCAACTTTTTATGGCTGATCAGGCAAATGTAACTGAAATACTGCTACAATCACCCAAAATTCTTTTGTTCACGCACCAGTTTTTTTTTAAATAGCTGTACACATGTACAATTTCCAGCAAACAATGCCGACACTGTTTACTAGTATAAAGTATTGAAGGACATGTTTTTCTTGTTTGTCATTGTTTATAATAATGCAAAAGATGTTGCAATTTAACTGAAACGAACCAACAAAATGTGTTTACATTTATTAACTAAACAATTTAACAACTTGACCATGTATTAATGACTATATGTTCCTAATTATGACTCATAAGGTTTCATATTTGTATTTGTGAAGGGAATTAATAAATTTCAGGTCAACTTTAGTGGCTGGGAGTTTTACTAACCTTTGTGCTTTGCATACACCTAAAAAGTAGTCTCCCTCTACACACAATCGATTATGGAGTTCACAATCGATTATCTGCTCAACCAACTGATGATCGATTATAATCAATAATCTGAACAACACTACTAATAACACCGCCAAGCCCAGAAAACATACTGGCGGCTTTTGTTTTTTGATGTTTTTTAAATTGTGAGAATCTTGTATCAACCACCACATTGTCGGCTGCTTGGTTGTTTATGCAGTTCAAGAACACTTGTTTTGCTCTTGGATTAATAATAAGTTATATATCAATGTTTATTTAGGCATAACAATTCAAGGTCCTGGTGAAATTAATACATTTCAGAAGCCGTGTTTAACACACTTTCTCGTACTTTGTCATATTATATATTGTATTATATTAGAATTCATCCATGATCTCTTCCCCAAAATCATATTAAACGTTTTTTGCGCAACGACTTGTGTTTTTGAACTTGCTTTTCCGTAACAGTTAAATATTTATTTAAAAACAGAAGGGGAAAATTAATAACCATCTCATAAGCAAACCCCATACACATGTTAAACCCAGGAACTAAGTAGGCCTGCAATGGTCACAAGTTATTTAGTAATTGTTTTTAAAGCTGAACACGTCAATTTCATACCCTCTCAATTTCCAGCTAATGAAGCAAACATTATTTACTGGTCAACTGATTGCGTTTAATAACAGTGCCATACTCAGAAAACATGTTGGCGGCTTTTTTTTTTGTTTATTAAACTGTGAGAAGCTTTTATCAACCACCGCATTGTCTGTTGCTAGGTTGTGCGTGCAGTTAAAGAAGAAACACACGTCGGATATTGTTAGAACAATGATTGTATACAGAATTAATTGAAGACAACCACATGTTTATTTTGGCATAACACTTAAAGAAGAAAAAAAATCTTGTGCGAATAAATATACAAAATTTCGTGAGCCACGCCGCAACTGCGTTGTATGCAAATTCGTGTTATAGTGGGGTTCCACTGTATAGTGTTGTTCCGATTATCGATTATAATCGATAATCAGTTGGTTGAGTGAACCAATTCGCCAATCGATTGTGAAACGCCATAATCGATTGCATGGTAAGGGAGACAACTGTGAAGCGCTTGGCACAGACTAGTTTAATCCCTTTGTTTGTTGGGAAGAAAACCGAGGATTCCAAACAAAATGTTAAAACCCCGCTAAATATCATACACGTGCCATGGATGAAAACGATCGCAAAATAATATATCCATATCCTGGAGGAAAAGCTCGTTCTCGTGTATGGACATATTTTGGATTTTACAAAATACAGGAGGGTCCACCGACAAAGGAGAATTTAGATACAACGAAGGTCATATGCAAACTCTGCAGAAAGGAATATGCAAACAAAGGTAGGTCCAGCTATTCTCATTGAAATCAACGCGGGGATACATTTATTTTTGGCAAACACATTCTCCAAAACATAGTGCAAAAAATGAACAATATTCTAATTTTTTTGTGGTGCTACACGAAAACAAAATTATCATGTGATACGCTTTACATTTTATGACTGTGGAACCATGATATTAGCCTTCCGATCCACAACAGTAAAGCTAAATTATTTATTCCCTTCATAACTTCCAAATATATAAACATACACCATAGTTAGATTTTTTTGGATAATTTGGAAACAAATAATGTCGTCAACGACGAATGCAATTATTAGGAGACAGAACAACCTCGTATAAAATAAATGAGTTGCACGCACGCACACGGAAAAACGTTTCATGGCATTCCAGTATCAAATATTTTAAATCAAGAATTTTATTTTCATTAAATCATTTGTGTACTTTGTGCTTTCCTCTAATATAGCATGTGTTGTTGTTAAAATACTTCAAATTTCTTTTCATAATAAAGCTCCATGTCATGATTATGATTGAAATACATGAATAATCACAAGATTATCCTGCTATTTAGGCATATATGATAATGACGGAAAAGTGATCTCTGAGGTTTGTTACAGATATTCCCTGAGACATGTGACTATTTAAAAACATAAAATATCTTTTTAAAATGTTGCAGATTAATTTTAAAATATATGTACAAATTTAATATTAATTTTAATCCTGATTTTCTTTAAATAATTTCATTCCATTCATTTAAGATACTTGTGCATAAAGAATTTGTTTGCTCTTTTTTCTTCTCAATATAAAAACATTTATTTCAAATACATTCCAGGCAATGCTACAAATTTGGCCTTTCATCTTGATCATGACCATAAGGAAATGGGATCAGCGACAGCAAGAGATGCTGATGTTTCCCCCCAGCCACCCAAACAGACTAAGATTGATGAACAATTTAAGAAGCCAACAGAGAGGATGTCAGCTACAAAGCAGAAAGAAATTGATGATGCACTCTTGAAACTTATTGTTGGCAAAGTTCTTCCGCTAAGCCTTGTTGACCATACATATTTTAGAAACTTTGTGATGCTTCTTAATCCAAGGTAAGTTTTAAATGATAACATTAAAACTTAGTAATATTTACTTAAACTGACAGTGAGAAAAGAAAAAAAAAGTGTGAATCCATTTGATTCTAGATGTCAACACTGTTGAATTTTGAATTTTCATACCTAAATTAAGCAGTATTTAATTAAATATAATGCTGTCCTGTCTAAATAAACATTAAATAAATTCATTGTTTTCACTATATTTAGACACAGTAAATATTCCAAATACATGTCTTGTTTGACTACCATGACTAAATGTTTCAAACTTTACATTTTCAGGTATGAAATTCCAGGTCGTAAATTAGTGTCCTCCAAACTAGCTGAGAAGAAAGACCAGGCTGAAAAAAAAGTAAAAGAGGAACTACATGATGTTCTTGATATAGCTGTTACTCACGATGCATGGACTTCATTAAATACAGAAAGTTATAGTACAGTGACTGCACATTTTATTTCCAAAGATTGGGAATTGAAAAGTGTTGTCTTAGAAACACGAAAAGTTGAAGGCAGTCACACTGGGGAAAATATAAAAGAAAGCCTGTTGGTCACTCAGAGGCGATGGAATCTTCCAACACCAACTGGAGTAACTGATAACGCAGCCAATGAGATCAAGGCTTTTGATTTACTTCAATGGACTCGATTTGGTTGTTATGGTCACAGATTCAACCTTATTGTGAAAAAAGCTTTAGCTATACCAGAACTGTCACGAATCATTGCAAAGGGGCGCAAACTGGTGACTTTTTTCCATCAAAGCACGAGCATAAATGATTTGTTAATGAGAAAGCAGCAGTTACTACTTGACATAGGTGCTAGAGGACACAAGCTCAAGATGGATGTTCCAACTAGATGGAATAGCACTCATGACATGCTTGAACGACTGCTTGAGCAAACACCTGCTATTATGGCTGTTATCAGTGACCCAAACATAAGCAAATCAGCAGCCGCAACATTGAAAAATTATGTCTATACATTTGACGAACAAGCATTGGTTGAAAAACTTGTGGAAGTTCTCTCACCGTTCCTGAATGCAACACACAGTGTTTGCAGAGACAAATCACCAACCCTTCATAAAGTTATCCCAATACTTCTTAAACTTACCAAATGTATAGAAACAAATGCTGATGATCTACCTTCAATTGCTAAACTTAAAGATGTAATGAGACAAGAACTTGACAATAGAACACAGGACAAAGATCTAGCTCTGTTGGGCTGTTTATTGAATCATACTATAAAGGATCTGGAGTTTCTACCTGACAGTGAGCGAGCAGATGGACATGCTCTGCTTTTGAAGGTTGCTCTTGATATGGCTGATGTTAAAGTGAATGTCCAAGTGGAGCCAGGGACTAGTGATGAACAACCTTCAGACTCATTGCCACCTCTACCAATTGCACCATCACTACTAAATGTCAGAGATGACAACACTAAAACTGTGGTTACACTTAGTCCACCAAACAAGAAAGCAAAGGTCAATGTTGACATGGATGATTGGTTGCAAGATGTTGTTTGCCTTGGTGAAAGTCAACAGCCAATAACAGATGTCATCCACCAGGAGGTTTCTAGATATCTAGTTGCTGCTCCATATGATACCAATCTCACAATGTTACAGTGGTGGAAACAAAACTGCCAGTTCTACCCCCATCTTAGCTTACTAGCTCGGAAGTACCTAAGTATTCCGGCATCATCAGTATCCAGTGAGAGGGTATTTAGTCTGGCTGGACATCTTGTCAGCAAGAAATGGGCTCGTTTAAGTTGTGACAATGTGGACCTGATAATATTCTTAAACAAAAACATTAACTATTGGTAATTTGGTAGTGTCAGTGTAACAAGCACAAGAAGAAACAGTATTCTGAAAAATGATTTTTGTTTTCAGCATTGCTCAAACATTACATGATTTTGCTGATAAATAGTTCAGTTAGTTTGAAAGTTTTTGTAATTGGTGTTTTTTTGTTTTGTTTAAACTGCTTTGATTGTAGTATTAGTAACTAATGACAAGCAAGAAAAACATTTCTTTCTATACTTTAAACAATTGAAAAATCACATGAATAAAAGTGTTCTGGGGGATTGTTAAGTCTTTCAGCTGCATAAAACTGATAAGCCAAAGAAAGTTGCTTTTGAGGTTAAAGTATAGAGAGAGAGTAAGATTAACTCCTATACATTTTTTTACATTTTAAACTTTTGAACAAAGATATAACTCTGTAACAACAAAAATTAAAACTTACTTGTAGAAAGTTAGCAACCGATTATAATCGATTATCAGTAAGTTGTGTGCAACCGATGATCGATTATGAACTTCTAACCGATTCCCATCACTACCACTGTATATATATTTGGGGGTCTTTCAGCCAATGAATTTTCTGATTGTGAATATCAGCACAGCTAAAATGATCAATTGATCAACACATTTTCCCACGCAACAATTGGTTAAAGCAGGACTAGCAAGCCCTTGAATTTGCCATCTAGCAGATTGGTGCGTATAGAGGAAGCCTGTATAAGCGATTTTCTGCATTTCTGAGACCTTTGAAAGTGATCGGTGATTAAAACAAGTTTATTGTGCTGTGAAAGTTTTGTACTTACAATGGCTACCAAAGCAGTGTAAAATGCAAGTTAAATTTACAGGCTCTGGAAACTAAATATTTGGCTGTTAAGTAAGTTATGGGCGGAACATCTTGCAAAGATCTCTGTGAAAAATTTTCACTTAAACATAACACCCTTTCGTAACAGATGAAAGCTGCCAAGTCTATAAAGAAAGACTACATTGAAGGTAACTGCGCTCCCCAAATGAAGAAGACTGCTAAATTTGAAGACTTATAGGAAGCCACAGCAAAATGGTTCAGTGTAACCAGCGCTGCACATTCCACCTTATCCATAGATCGTGATATAATCATCGAAAAAGCAAAAGAATTTGCACCAATAAAAATTTTCTATGGACAACTTCGATGCACCAGAAGTTTGTTCAGTCATTTTTTTAAAGTTCATCAAAACATTGGATATAAACAGATTTGGGTTTAATACAAACTAATTTGTTGACAGATTTTAAATTCCCTGTGAATAGCCCCATCCTCTTGGTAGCCATAATAAGATGGGAACAGACTGGCCAAAATCTAGACCAATTTACATGAAGCATGTAAAAACTATGCAACCATGTGCTAATGCTGGCATTGAATATTGTAATATTTTTATATCAACATATGACTGATGTAATGATTTATTGTGGATATTATTACACAAAGGTAACCAAAATGTAATAATGTTAATATACAGGTGTATTTCACATTGGTTTTATTTTCATGTACTCAGAATTTCAATTGTTACTCACTGACGACATGCCATCGCTCATTCAGAAATTAAACTTTTATCTTTTTTTCAGCAGCCCCCACCCCTCCTCCTTCTTCTCCGTCAACACTTGTCTCTACTTCTGCCTTTGTCAACAATTTTTTCTTTGGGTGTGAGGATGTCGACGATTGGATAGGACTGTACTATGGGGGGGGGGGGGGGGGCAAGAATTAATTTTTTAATAGAATGATGTGTTGATTTAAGTATGTTGCATAGTGTGAGAGAATTGCTGTAACCACTGAAACCTGAAGGGGGCTTTAAGGATTACATTGAGAGATCAAAGAAAACATTGAGCTCCATTCGGTTTGCAATTTGTGAAACTGTACTGAAGGTAATTAGGTCCAGGTTTAGTTCATAAACATTTTAGTTGAACTCGTATGTCAGTCTGAAAACACACGACTTTTTAAGTGTATGTTTCACAACTTGACCATAGCAGTACATAATTTATTACATCTTGCAGAAAACTAGTTTGACTTGCAAGTGACATCTCACTAGCTGCCAACTGTCCCATTTTTTATGTATTTGTCCCTAATTTTGGACCTGAATACGGGTGTATGTTTTTTGGTCAAAAATATGTTTATCAATTTTAAAAAATGATAATAAAATTTCTTTGGAATTGTCAGTTTAGAACAGGCACCCTGTTCTATTTTGATAGAATGTATTACATGTATATACGAATACAGTTCTACAATATGATTGGTTCATTCGAAATCAAGACTACCATACCTGTCGTTATCTGCCATATTGGGTTTCACAATAGTTACCTCTGTTGTTGTATCTTGTCTTCGTAATATTCAGCTTCTGCTCGTGTTAAATAGGAAAGCTCAGTATTCAGAATTTTCTCCAGGAAAATTAGAAGGAAACAACTGGAAGGACATTTCTTGTGTCGTCTTGTATTGATTTGTGAAACCATATAGTAAAGGAGAAAATTTTATGATTTGCAAATTGTGTAATGTGATTTTGCTATTGTGCATGGAGGCGCTCATGAAATACAAGAGCACAAAAAAGCTAATAAACATCAGCATCATGCTTCATCGCACACAGCATAGCCAGAACTTACAACGTAGATAAATGCCAGAGAACCTTAATGTACATCGATCGAAATTTGATTTATTACATTGTGTTTTTTTTTTTTTAGAAATAAACCTTCCTTTTTCAGTTTCTAATGTTGCTGGCAGTTTATTTTGCACATGTTTTCCAGACATTCAAATCTCAAAGGATAACTCTTATGCTTGAACGAAAACAGTTCAGTAAGAAAATCTCAGAATTTAGATAATCAATGAAAGTTGGTACATTGGAATCGATGATTGAAAAAGAAACAAGGTGTGGAAATGGCTCCTATAAACAGCTTGTGTTTGAATGTGTTGCACTCTTGCACCTTCTGAATGGGCACTCGAATGGAACATAGTACAACTCTAGTAGGTATAAGTGTGGAACAGGTGCATCATTGACATTAAAAAATTATGCAAGGCACTGTCCTACTTTACTGATGGTTGTATGTGTTGTAAATAGTTACATATGCATTGAAATTTAAACAATCAGTTTGTCCCTGAAAATCAATATTTTTGTCATGCGTAGTCAGTATTTTCGTACTCAGGGGTTGGCAGCTATGCACCTTATGGGGGTCCTCTAAGGGTTGGCAGCTATGGGGGTCTTCTAAGGGTTGGAGAATCTGTGGTGTCTGCTTTGATAATATAGTTTTAAACCTAACACAATGTGGTGGATAAACTTGACAGAACCTTCTCAATATACAAATCATTCATTTTATTCCAATTTGTGCTGATATGCCATAAAATGGGATTGCCTGTATTAAACTGGAAAAACTTCAGCATTTTCATGAGTTTATGCAGCATTTAGATATGAAAGCCTTTCAGGTTTGTAGAAATGATGAAATTTACCAAAATTTGACATTCTGGCATGAAGACGGAAAATTGATACAAATTGTGCAGATCTATATTTGAGAGCCATGGTGGTTTAACAACATAAAGCCATACTTGCAACATAGAGTACACTTGTTCACATCTTTCCATGAATTCATTCTGCATCTGCTACTTGGGTGTGTCCTTGGTCAAGACATTACTGCAGTTGCCTCTGCACTAAATAATGTTTATGTATTGTTATGGTAGAAAATGTCAAACCAAAAGTTGCTGTTTATAATATTTGAATTAGAAAACTTTTTAGGAGCTTGTGCAATTTGACAAAGTTAGTGAGGACACATCCTGGCATTTAGACTTAAAAGTGGAACAAAAGATCAGTACTGAAATATGACTACCATTATTTGAATTTGGAAAACCTTCCCAAAAAAGACTTCTCAAACATGATGGTAAAATTACTGTGGAGCCAATCAGGTTTTGTAGAAACAATTCTCATTTGCCAGCAATAATAGCAGCCATTGCTATACAACTTTCAAGCATTTTTTAAAAAGCAACTGCTAACTAAACTGTACAAAATGTGAAAGAAAACATAAAGGCCTTTTAGCATTAAATAAAGAGTGTTGAACTCTTACTAAGAATAGAAATCCATTTAAATGTGAATTTATGTCACTAGCCAAGATTTTGTGACAACTTTTCTTGTATTCTGCTTTAAGTAAACGTATCAGCTAGGTGAGCAATTTAAGGCAAACCCAGATCTTTGTTTGAAAATATGCTGTTACTAACCATGGAAAAAAACCATTCAAACTTTATCTTTTGCCAAATTACAAGTAAGATAAATGAATTTTTGTGGCATTTGGTTAAAAATTGTTCTTTTGTCATTATTTTTATTCCTGATTTTTATTTTCAGAGCCTGGATGACACAGAGAGGGGTCAAGGTGGTTTTGGGTCAACTGGAACAAACTGACATTGTGGAAGATATTGATGAATCTCTGCAAACTCTTTTCTGAGAAAGCACATTGTGGAAGTGTACACTGGACATTGCAACTATTCTTTTTGTATTATTTTATACCGTTATTTTCATCATGGTTGGGAGGTGTCTCAGTGGCAAATTTGTCAGTAATTTCTTTGTATTTAAAGGAAGACACAAATATTACTTTCTTTTTTTTTTTTTCTACATATATTGATTGCACAATAGCACTAGGCTGAAAGAAAATATGATACTGTATAAAGGTAATCATCAACTTGTGACTACGTTCGGTTCCCGTCGACCAGTCGTAAAGCGAGCATGACGTATGACGAACCACAGGAGTCTGGCGCTTTATCAATAAAGTACGGTGAAATCTCTGACAACACAAATTACCCTTATCAGTAATATAAATAAACACAAGGAATTCAAGCATGACCACGATCCTTTGCTTGATTTGACTTTTTCTCACGAGTCTTTTGTTGCTTCAGAATCACAAGAAGACTGAGAAACTACACATATGCATTCAAAAGACAGTGACGTACAAAATTCATAACTCTTAAATGACCATGTCCTGAATCCAATCGGTGAATTAACCTTTATTTTCACCATTACGGTCACAATCCCTCTCTATCAGAATTGATCTGACAGAAGTAGCCCATTCTACCAGTTTCTACCCTGCAGTAAATATGCTGAATAACATGATGAAAGTAATGTCACAAGATAAAATGTTTTTCTTGCTTTTTATTTCAGATTGCATCATTTTATAATTTTATTTCAATTTCCAGAACAGAAATATATAGTCAAAGTTAGGATAGTAGAAATAACGGTTGATGATGTCATCACACTTCAAATATTTAAGACTGTTGCTGGACATATTCTCTGCCGTGTTCGGTACAATTATTAGACACGCATATTTACTGCAGGGTAGAAACTGGTAGAATGAGCTACTTCCGTCAGATCAATTTTGTTTCTTGATGAGTTTAAAAATCGGGTTTGTCTAGATTTTTTCAGTTTGGTTAGCAGATCTGCTTAAAAATTTTTAAATATCCCACTTTTGATTGGTCAGAATATGTCCATGCTCGATTTGAGTTTCAGTTGTTTTACAACAATTTGGTCTTGTGTCTCAGAATTCAGTAAAATAATTAGTTATACTTTTTTTCAGTTTTACATAAATTGTTTATAGTATGGACAAAATTATAATTTACTCCTACTTGCCATAGAATACATTGATATTCCTGCAGACTTCAATAATTACAGTGTATGGTCATGTTACAATTATGAACAGTACAATAAAAACAAAAGATAATTATTTAACTGGATCAAGGTAAGATCAGGTGGTTTTCTGAGTCAGTTTCTTTTTAAAATCTAGCATTTCCTGTAAGATAGTTTTGTATAGTTTCTGATGTGTACTATTTATCATTGTATAAAGAGTAATTTTCTTTAAAAATATTTTTAAATACATCATTCCAGGAAATGAAATACGGTGCATACTTGCTTGCCAAGAAAAAGCTCACTTTACCGATTATTATAGATTTGATAGAAGTTCGTGATGTTAAGAATCTAAAAATGATCATGTGCATTTCTTTCTTTTTTTTTTTTTCTCTTCAACTGTGGGGCCCTTCCATCCATCGTAAGTTGTCACAAACTAAGAGCAGTAAGCATTCAGAGTTTGGCAAGCGAATTTTCAAGTCCTGGTCAACCGTATGTGGAAGTGAGTGTGAAAAAAATTCTGTAGATTGAAATAATCTTGTACTTAGTTATCAGGATGCCATACTTTTTGCCATTGGATAGATATTACATCATTGCTTTCTTAGGTCAGTTTGAGTGCCTTCCTAAAACAAATTAACTTTCTGCCTATCCAATAATATTGAAAAAATATTTTTCAAAATTTCAATTTTTCAACTTGATAGCTAGATGTGTAACATTGGTTTGTTGAAAGATGAAAAACTTTGTTTTCACATCCTCTGTAGAGATTGGAGGTTCTTAAAGTGATGGTCAGTCCCACAAGAAATTGTGAGGTTGTTCTTGAGTTGCCTAACCTGTCAAACATGTTTAAGGCCATTGAGAAATTATGAGTAAAAGAAGAATTATGCATGGCAATGTCTTTGGCTGTTGTTGTTGACCTTAATACTTTTATGCCCTGATGGGTACCCATGACACCATACATTATTATTATGTAACCAGAAGTACATTTTTTTAGGAAGATTTATTTAATACTGGTTTGGCAAGATGAAAAATTTCATTATATTGCATTTAACCTTTAAAAAAAATTGCAATGCTGAAAAGAGTGCACTTGGAAAGGGATAAAGTATCAAAATATAATGTTTGAGTTAGCTGGTGGACATTCAGATGGCTTTTATCTATTTGTTTCCAAGGTTTCATTTAATCATAAAACGTACCCTGTCGATCATTTTCATTCATTCTCGCTGGAATTTTTGCATTACTGCCTTGCTAAGGTGATGTCTAATATGTGTACCCTGGCAACTGATTTGAATTTTTTGCTGCAGATGATTTTTTTTATTTTTTCAACGCTTGATTGTTAAAAGGAAGAAATGATCTTGTCTTGAATTCTTGAAAATGACTTTTTCTGTATATGATTAGCATAGTTCTAAGTAGTTGTTTATATCATTATTACCACCATTTGTGTTCAAGTTGTAATGTATTCTTTTGTAATAGTTTTTACTGATTATTTCAATGTTGTATGATTTGCCAGCTAATAAAACTGCCATTAAAGTTTTGCATTTTTTAAACGATTTCTATAGTTTGTGAGTTCAGTATAACCAGTGTTCTCAGGGTATTTGTGTGCATGGAATTTGGTTCAATCAGATTTTGGGGCAACAATGATGTTAGAAGCATGTGGGGAAAACTTGAGGTAGTTAACAAAATCCACATGTATAGTGGGTGGGGGTGTCTTAGTACTCATGATTCTGTTCATCACACTTTCATGTATGCTTGATCTTTGAGATAAAGTCGTTATTAAATGGTTATACGTTGTATATAAAGTGAGGGTTTCTTTGAAAGCATAAACTTAAGTTTTAAAAGTATTTTGTTTTCTAGAACCAAGAAATAGATAACATGTGAATTGGTTTGTTCCATGTCTAGATTAGAATGTATTAAATAGATAGTGCTTAGACTAGAGCACAGGCCAGAGAGCCCATGTATACTTTAATAAATGTTTTGAACCCATAAAATAGACTTCTTTTTTTAAACCCATATGATGGACTTTTCCTAGGTCTTTCTTTAGAACATTTCTGTGTTCAGATGTGTAGTTGTTTCTGTAGTCTATTTGTCCCTGCAAGTACATTTTACCCTATAGTTTTGATCCTATAAATACAATGATGCCATCTTTAGAATTCCAGGTGATGTGTTTTAAATTGACATTGCTGCCAATTTTTATATACCCATTGTGAATGTTAAGGTCACATTGACACTAAAGCGACTCTATTATTGTCGCTATGTCCAATTCCTCATTCACTCCATGTTACATTTCCCCATGTTAAAATCCCATTGATGCAAGAATTGCCCACAACCTTTTTGCCCGAGATTTCTATTGACACTAGGGTGTCCTCATACTACTCGTGTTTCTCATCTAACCCCTAACACATTTCAAACATGATTTTGTTCCTAATCTTTCACAACATACACTGTAAATGCTATCCTCAAAATTCATTTACAGGAGTTTTGTTACAATAGGTTGTAGAACCTATCTTTAGCCACTTCCATATATTAGAATCATTATATATATATATATATATATATATATTTCAATTTAAATATTTTTCTTAGTTATAATATCATGGAAATTAAGAGATAATCCAGATTAAGGTTTCAGATTTGATCTTGACAGAACACCTGAATTGTCGGTGCATGAGAAAACTGTTAAGAACTGGAAGAAAAAGAACACAAAGGCCACTCGTATGCCTTGAAAAGATGTGCTTGTCAATAAGTTGTTTTTAGTAGGTATGTATGTCTATACATGTTTCTATGTGTCGCTAAAGTCTGGCCATATACATGGCAGTCCATGATGTTTCGTCCGATTCAGGTCAGTCCCTTGCAACATTGTTGCCAATCTTCAGTACCATGTGCATACTAGATTTAATTTATATTTCATTTAGTTTCAATTTTTTTTTCATTACATGTTATTGTAATGTAACTTTATAAACTGGATTGTCCAGAAATAGGTGATGCTAAGCATGTAGAAAGCTTTTATGTTGTTCGAGAAGTCTGATCATGTGATCTTCTTACGGGAATCAGTTTTGCATCCTAAGTTAGTGTATAACTGTTTTCCATAGAGAATTTTTACATTCAGGCTGTAAAGCATTAACACTTAAAGGTTTTGTTGTGACCAGTTTGAGTTGAAATTCTATTTTATGGAATACAAGTGATTCTTTTTCCTTAGACATGTATATTTGCTTATACAGAATTCTTGGACAAAGACAGTTATCGAAATTTGTATGGAATTCAAACACTGGAATATTATTTTTGTGATTCAGCAAAGAACTATTGACACGATAGTACGACGCTGACCGCAGCGTACGTCATCGCCTTCCATTCAGGATTTCATTGGGATTCGAACTCTGTCTCATTACGACTTTTTAGGACTGGGCCTTTTTAGATAAATACATTTTATAAAGCTTGTTTTATTCACACCTTTTTTTGTTACTGTTTAAAAGAGGCTAAACAAGTAAAAATACGCCTTTGCCACATTTTCAGTATTCTATTTAAGCTAATGTTCTGCTTTGGTCTTGATTGCCAGCTTTGGTTACTGAATTAAGTATCGTGGATAACATTGTTCCCAAGTTAAGTCCCATAAGCAATGGTAAAAACGAGACATTTTATGCCAGAATATAACAACACTTCAGGTATGAAAATAAAAGGGTTGACCCTGATCTTTCTCTAGACAAAAATGATTATTTTGATTCACCAAAACCATTGTAGTCACCAAAGAAACATATCATTTTGATGCCGATCACAATACGGATCTTTCTCATATCGGCCGTAGTCTTTATTATAAAATATTTTGTCCTACTGGATAAACTTCATATTGATCCGGCAAGCATTTGCAAAATATCTGAACAAGCTGGTCATATGATGCTACAACGGACTTCTTAGCTGGATAATACCAGCAGCCAATAATAATCCGGTAGCTTGCTGACGTTTCTTACAAAAGGTCACTTGAATTTAAGAAGCTAAATTTGTATTGCCGTCTACTATATTGTCATCAGGGCTGTATCTGATGCCATCGTGATTTCTAATGCAGACTTCTTTTTCTATAACTTTTTCGCCCTAACTGATCTTGAGTCTAGCGAACGGTGCATACCGATAAAGACCCTGGTTAGAGAAATGGTCACGTTAACCCCAATTCACACCACCCACCCAATGGAACTCGTCTGCATAGACTTTCTGTCTCTTGCACGATCTAAGGGAGGGTTTGAGAATATCTTTGTGATAACTAGTCATTTCACCAGGTATGCCCAGGCTGTTCCTTGCCGTAATCAGGCGGCTCAGACTACAGCTAAAGTCCTTTTTGAGGATTTCTTTCGATACTTTTGTTTCCTAGAAAGGCTGCACAGGGATCAGGGGCATAGTTTCGAAGATAAAGTTATCAAAGAGTTATACAAATTAGCAAACATACATAAGTCTTGCTCCTCCCCTTTCACCCACAGGGCAATGGTGCCTGTGAACGCTTCAATGGAACTCTTAAAAATGCTAGGGACATTGGAAGAAGATCAAAAGCAAGACAGGAAATCTTACATTGCTCCAATTGTACACGCATATAATGCTACTAAGAATGATTCCACCAGATTCTAGCCCCATTTTCTTATGTTTGGGTGGCACCCCCGGCTTTCTGTCGACGCATATATAGGCACTACACCACGTGTATGTGGAGAAACTGAAAGACATACTCCAGTTTGCTTGCACGGCTGATGAAAAAAGTCCGAGACTCCAAACTTGAAGTAGGGGGCAGAGTCTTAGTGCGCAAGGTTGGACTGAAAGGTAAACAAAAATTAGCCGATAAGTGGTCCAAGGATGTATATTGGGTGATACCAGTCCCCAATTTAGATATAACTGTGTACAAGGTAAAGTTGTTCGATGGTTCGAAATCCACGCGTACATTCCATCATAATATGCTTTTGCCCTTTGACTACCTTCCATGTGATCCAGTCCCCATGAAACATCTAGGAAGAAACCGGGTGTAGAAAGGGTTACCCCTTTGGAGTCCAGCTCAGAATCTTCGAATTCTGACTCCGACCGGTATGTTATACCACAAAGACGACCTGGTTGGGCCAGGAATGATAATGATAAATTCGGTGAAGATTCTACACGAACCGCCGTTGGTAGTAGATCAGCATCTATCGCTGATTCACATATTAGCCAGCTTGTTGAAAGCGTAAACTTTCAAAACAGTAGTTCTGGGCAATATGGCGGTAGTATTAGTGAACACGCGAGTCATTTTACTTCTCATTCCTTCTTACGTGAGAGTACTCAGTTCACTATCCCAGAGATATCAGTCGAAAGGCAGGGTTCCCACGCTACCGGGAAATCGGGAAAAAGTCGGGAGAAATGGCAAAAAAAATCCCAACTGTGAAAAGCCCGGGAATTTTGCAAATATTGACGAAAGTCGGGAAATAACCGGGAATTTTTATGTAACTACTTCATTACAGAAAAAATCACATAATCAAGTGGAAATTGTAATTGAACAGCTGGTGAAATTATATTTTTTCGAGTTATTACGGTACCGGAAATTTCGAAGGTTGCGGTATGGATCAATTAGTTGCTTGCCTGACACATTTGTTCAGTCAATCCAAGCACTCGGTCGATTAGATTGATCTATTAGACTGGTTTTTCGATGTACCACTACAGATTGGTATATTTTTATATTACGTAGAAGACTTGAAGACCAGTCTATCATCTCAACAAGCCAGCATCATGACTGCGGTACGTGATCTCTGTAAGTTTTTGAAATAAAAGAAACAGCTCTGCAGTGTTTGTTCTGATTTATAAAGTTACTGAAAATGTCCTGTTAAAGCTTTTAATTTGGTGCTTTTGCATGCAAAATTAGCCATTATTGTCAGTAGTAACCTTGGACACCTTTGCGGTGAATTTTACTTGGCCCTGTCAACTGTATCAACCGATAGCCTCATTTTGGTAGACCAATTAGAGAGCAGCATTCCATTCAGTGTATTAAAGTTGCATATTAAGTGGATGGATTTGTAGAGTAGTTTGGCGGGAATGTAGTTCATCAAATTCTTGACGTAAGTATCCAATGTTGAATGTCCGAGCTAAACATTGGTTCTAAATTGTTATTCCGTTTAAGGTGTAGCTTGAAATATCTGCATTAATTCTTTAATTATAGTTTGCAGTCAATGTTAGTAATCAGAAGAGGTTTGGTGACTGCTTTATCAGATTATAAGCAGACACGAGTGGATTTTCAGGCAATTCAATCTAGTAGGATGGTCATGATATATACTTTTTGAAGGGCTTTTTGTCAGTTTTAATCAACTCTAATATCATTAACTTATTTTCTTTTTCAAGAGATGGATTTTAAACTAATCCACTAAAGGTGCTTAGAATGTTTGAAAAATATTCTTTTTTACAGAGGTTTGTTTTTTTATTGGCACAGATTAATGCAGGATTAATCTTGATTTTGTATAAAGATAAATTTTCTAAAGAAGATAAAAATTTTAAAAATAATAATTTGGTAGTTTCTTTCTGTTTTGGGGAATCAGATGTATCTAAATATCTCTTCTGCAAATGGTACATGTGAAGGAATTCATTTGTTTTCAGATAATGCCTGGATGTAAATTTCAGGACCAGTGGCTGACTGAGGATGGTTTCAAGTCCTGGATTAGAAAGGATAAAAGTAACTTACACACAGCATTGTGCAAACTGTGTAACAAGTCCAATGATTTAACATCAATGGGCAAGACTGCTATAACTTCTCATTCAAAAGGAAAGAAACATAAGGAGAAGGAAGTTGGGTTACATTCAGGAAGCATCCAAGTCTTCATGCATTCACACAAGATTCACTCCACTACGCCAGCCACCACATCTGCAGTGACAACCATGCCTTCAGATACTACAATGTCATCATCATAGTCTGCAGTATCACTTTCATCATATATCACTAAATCTGAGACTCTTAATGCAGAAGTGTGGTGGTGTTTAAAAACTAGCTTCTAATTATTCATTTTCATCAAATGAAGAAACATCATACACATTTCAACAGATGCTTCCAGACTCTGTCATTGCCAAGAGTATGAGTTGTGGAGAGACAAAATCTATGTATGTCACATGTTTTGGAATTGCACCATACTTAAGTACTCTGCTGGAAACGGAAGTAAAAGATGAACCATTTGTGATACTTTTCGATGAGTCCTTGAACAGAGAATTACAGAAAAAGCAATTGGATATTTTACTTAGATTCTGGGAGAGGGATCATGTGCAAAGCAGGTTCTACACATCAGATTTTCTAGGTCATGCAGCAGCTGTTGATCTTGTGCAGAGTTTTGAGAAAAGTGTGGAGAATAAAATTGGATTTAAGAATCTAATCCAATTGTCAATGGATGGACCTAATGTTAACTGGGCTGCATTCAATAAATTGCAAAAGAAATTGGAGTTGGAATACTGCAGTAAACTGCTTAACATAGGCTCATGTGGCCTTCATACAATACACAACGCATTCAGAGCTGGAATCTCTAAGACTGGATGGGATATATCCCATAAGCTGTCAGCACTGTACATGCTCTGGGATGATGTGCCTGCTAGGAGAGATGACTATGAATCTGTCACCAAGCAGAATTTATACCCATTGCCTTTTTGTGCACACCATTGGGTAGAGAATGTGAAAGTTTGTGAGCGTGCAATGGAAATCTACCCATATGTTAAGCAGTATGTAGAGAGTGTTGAGAAGAAAGAAATCAAAGATCCTGGAACTAAATCTTTTAGTACAGTAAAGGAATGGAGCAAAGA
Organism: Unio delphinus; assembly: GCA_029339505.1. NCBI lineage: Eukaryota > Metazoa > Mollusca > Bivalvia > Unionida > Unionidae > Unio > Unio delphinus. Next base: position 2,074,340 of record JAQISU010000243.1, on the reverse strand, counting down.
TAAGTTTGCAAGAGCAAAACTAGCATTCATTGTGTCTGTAGCAAAACCTGTAGAAAACTTTTTGAAAGTGTATCAAACTGACAAACCTATGATACCTTTTCTTGCAAAAGACTTGGAGGGTTTAATGAGAACAACATTGGAGAGATTTGTCAAACAGAGTGTAATGGAGACAGCTTCCTCACCAAACAAACTCTGTAATGTTGATGTTACAGACAAAAACAACCATAAAGGGTATCAGCATATTGATATAGGATTTATTGCAGATATGGAAGTTAGGAAGTTACTAGCAGAAAAAGAAGCAAGTGAGAAGGCCATTCTTTCTTTTAGGATACAGTGTAAAGAATTGCTTTGTACATTTGTACATAAACTGAAAGAAAAGTCCCCCCTAGCCTACACCTTGGTTAGAAGTTTGTCATGTATAGATCCTAATCTTATATGCAAAGGCCAGGACCATTGTATTGACAAATTCAGAAGAGTACTGAACATTCTTCACTCATGTCAAAGAGTTGATATAAATGAGTGTGATCAAATAAAAGAGGAGTATAAAAAATTTGTACAAGAGGCACAGCATCTGCCAGAGTTCAAGAAATTTAGAAAAACTGAAGACAGGGTAGACGAGCTGTTTTATAACAGTATGGCAGGCAAGGAGATGTATAGTAGTGTTTGGAATGTAGTCTGTGTGCTTCTACTTTTGTCACATGGCCAGGCTAGTGTAGAACGTGGATTTTCTGTGAACAAAGAAGTTAGTACACAAAATCTTTCAGAAAATAGCTTGATTGCACGCAGAGTAATAAAGGACCATATAAAGAGTGTTGGAGGATTGAAGGGATTAATGGTTTAAAAGTAACTCCTATAGTCAGCACAGAGTGCCAGGCAAAAGTACCACACTCATTTAGAAGCTCAAAAGACAGAGAAGGAAAGGGAAAAGAAATGTATGAAGAGAAAACTCATGGAAGAAGTTGGAACATTAGGAAAAAAGATAAAAATGCTGGAATCGGACATTAAGTTCTTGTTTACAGATGCAAACAAATCTTCAGATAAAGCTGAAGAATTACGTAGCTTTGCTCACATAACAAAAGCCAATACTCTGCGTAGAAGAGCAATGGACAAAGAGGAGGAACTGGAAGTTGCAAAGAAAGAATTCAGTGAAAAAGTGCATCTGCTTAATAACATTTAAGACTGTTTGGCTATAATCCCCAGCAGAGTTCTAGCTTGAACATGAACTTGAGGGAATTACTTTCTCATATAAAAGATGCATGCATGTTATAAAACATCTCGTCTGTCAACATTTTACAGTCAATCTCAATCAGCCAGTATATAACTACTGATATTTAATTTTCCATTTGTTGTAATATCATGCACATAGACTTAAAGTGTTTACTAATTTCTTTAGAATTAAAAGTTTGAAAGGAAAACAAAACTAGTTGCTGTTGTTCATTCTGTTAGATTTCCCATACCAACATAATGCAGTGCAGTTTCAGTCTGTACATTGTAAACAGTTACATTAGACTTGTGATTTTCAGAAGTAATATCTGTTTCTTGTGAAACATTTTGTGGTTTGGTACATGGTTATTTGCCTCATTTAAATGATATAGAAGAGACTTGGAATAGAAACAGCATTTAATTTGAATTTTAAAAAAATTCTAAGCTAAAATGTTCTTTAATTTCATTTTGTATTGGTCATAAATGAACCTTGAAAAACTGAATTTTATCCTGGAAAAAACCTGGAAAAGAACTGGAAATTTTTCTTTAAAAAAGTGTGGGAACCATGGAAAGGCCAGTTCAAAACCCGACCATGATAAAGGCAGACACGGATCGCCAGTCTGTGAGGTTGATCCTCAGCTCACGGGCGCCACATGTGTCAGAACAGAAAGGTTCAGGCCAGCAACCGCTGAGGCATTCAATCCTTAACGGAAAACCACCCGACCGGCTGGTGGGTGTATTCTACTGTTTACTACGTATAAATTACTTAGATCTATATTTTGATTTCATGCCTGTTTTGTTGCAGTCGACAGCTGGAGTTATGCAGATGAGAACCATTTCGTGTGAATTATATACTGCAATGTAAATTATATATCGCAAGATATATGGAGGGTAAGAATTCAAAAATTATTTTTTTAAATGATTAGTTGCAGTTTCAATTTCAGGGTTTTATGTATTGTTTGCAGGGAGAGTAGACTGGTTAAGCTCTGTATTCGTAATCATTCCATATGTATGATTATTAGTTTTTTTTTCTTCAAAAGATTTGAAGGATAATTCCGAATGGTTAATGTACTCTTTACGCGGCAAGTACAAATTTATGTACTCTTTACGCGGTAAGCGCAAATTTAATAAATGACAGGAGACATTTACAAGTAGGGAGGGAGTATATTGTAATACCATATTGGTACTGTGAATGGAGTTTTGCATGCACATTGTGCAGTTAATAATAATGTGTCAAGATTATTTGATGTTCAACGTTGAGATGTGAGATGATGATGAACTATGAGACTTTGGCTTATTTGATCATGTCATTTTTATCTGTCGCTGAAAACGTTTATCGTGTGTGAATTACTTCTTCTGTTCCTGAATGTACACCACCCAGCCACCATCCTTTAGATCACCGTCTGCATCTTTTATAAATGTGTATCCTGCGTCTTATACTAAATGTGAGTGTAAAACCTTGCCCTGGTCCGAAGTGTCATGCTGTTATCAGGAATACTAACGAATTCGTCAAGGAAGTCATCTAAAGACGTCAACAGTTCTACAAACTGGGACATCAACATTAAGTAGAAAGAAGTTCGCATGTTCGCAGTTATTGTGCCATAGTCATTCCATGTTGAACCATAGGTGTGTCGTGCTGGAATTTGACATGAATAGTTTAGGAAATAAATTATCTTACCTTCCATGTTTTTGGAATATCAAAGCGAGAAAAATGATGCTAACCCATAAACTTATGAATTCAGCCATCCGGTGGAGTTTTATTACTGGAACAGCAGAAATGCAGGATATTGACGGAATCAATGTGCCCAGCCGAAGAATCACATTTTTCTTGTTAGACTTTTGTTGGACAATAAGTTAGAACTAATGTTACTTTTCATTATTGAAAATTCTTGGTTATGTAGAAATTGTTGTGTTACTTAGTGTGCAAAATACTTGCAGTATGCAGTTGATAGGGACTATTTCTAACCGTATCACGACTCATTGGATCATCAGTACACACTACTTTGACTCGATTCGCATTGAAATTTACTTGTCCGTTTCTTTCAGTTATACGGAATCATAGGTATGAATATATTTATAAGATTAACAGTAAAAACGCACACCACGTACATTGTGAGGACAACTTAACTCTAAATTGCACGCTTACAGTGATTTTTCTTACAGTTTGGACAGTTGACTTGGCTACCGCCATGGCTTGCCCTGAGAAGGACAAACATTGATTGGCTAACTAAGGTCATGTGACGTGAATAGGAGTCTATAAATATGCGTGCAGATAGCTGTCAGAGCGGCAAAGTATGAACATCTAAGTAGAAAAGAATTTCGGCCTTGTATTCTAAAATTATCATTTACGTAAATTTTCATAACCGATATTAACTTTGGTACTTTAAAATCCAAAACCTGAATCAAAGTGTTATAAGAAATATTAAGTAGATTTATTACATGATTGTTATCGAACGTAAATGCCTTATAATTATATAGTGTAATATTCTATAAAGCCGCTGCTATCTCCCACCACACTGCTCAAGTACGTTAGTACTAAAATCATTTTTTTTTTTATTGAGATCACGCTACTATGTCAGGACGTATCACAACCAATCTAATAAATTTGGCTATTAATATACACATGAATTAAAGAATACCATTAATTTAACTTAACCATTGTATATTATAACGATCTTTTGACATTTAGATAACCAAGTCTGCTATATATTCTCACAAGTTGATAGTGTTGTGACGGACACTGTGTTTATATAAAGTCGATTTGCGATATTGAAAAGCATGTTATATCTCACCTTTATTATTAATAAAAAGTATTTTTATTCCTGAACTCTTGGTCTTTTCGAAATAACACACGGGGTGTTACAATATGACCCAGGACTCGTGTCGTGGGCCAATGTACGTGTTTGTCATGAGGGAGTACGCGAGTGAGCAATCGATTGATGTGCATGATTCCTGTGCTTCGCGAGTATTAAAATCAATTCCCCGTATTACTAACAAAAAGCTTCTGGCATTCCTACTCTTGTTCTTGAGACAAACAACACCGCGAGCAGTACGAGTCGTGAAGATGAAGAGCACTTGGCTTTCACGCAAGTGAAAGACCAGGGATTGAATATAATTTGGACAGATATATTAATTGCGGACAGTTCAGACAACATTAACTTTATCGAGTAGCATTCTGATTCAGCTTATGCACATTCGCAAAATTTTCCAAAATACTGTGCAAGTCTATTATACCGTATCATACTTTTCCAAGATGTGGTATAATTTCTTCAGACAGGGCATACATTTTTTTAATAAAATAAATATATAAGCATCGTCTTCATCAGCAGGCTAAGCATTCATTTCTATGCAAAATCATCATATAAGCTGTCAACATATGCCTTCATTTTTATGTATTTTTATGCTTCAGTTAGAATAGTAAAAGGCGCTTACTTTAGAACACTGGTTACGATTACCCCATAGTCTACTCAAATCTTCTCAAATACAAAATGTGCAGACAAAATTCCTTTAATCTGATATGAACTCGTGGCAGCGTCATCCTCCCCCGAGAACAGATGCCATGGGGAAAAGTACCGTTGTTTTCATAATCATACTGCTTATATATTTTATTTCTATTGATGTGTATTGTAAGTATTCACACTAATGTTGCTTCACCACATCTATTTTCACTTTAATGTAAATTGACACGACTTTAAAAATATGGTATTTTTACTGATAAATACGGCAGAACGAGTTCATCCAGTTTATAGTTTGATTGAAGACTTTTCAGTATTAGATAGTCAGATGATTGGAAAATGGGTCTGATCTCATTTGGTTACACAACAGTTGTCAATGAATCCCAAATTATTCAGTTGAAATGTGCCTTTTATAAAGCTGAAATCTGTTAGTGACTGTTTTATTCACGCATTACCAAAGACAATATCTTAACCGTTGGCCGACCTCATAAAACTTAAATCTGTGATTTTAGTACACTGGAATGTTAAAACATTTGAGGTCGTTGTACCGAAAAACAACTTCGGTCTTGGGATTTATAACTTTATGTGTTAATAACAAATAATAACTAGCTTAATAGCAAGATTTTTGCAAGTAATTATTTACACACACAGACACATACATACATACATACATACATACATACATACATACATACATACATACATACATACATACATACATAACTCGTCAAGCAAGCTTTAGCTGAGAATAAAAATCAGTAAATTTATATTCTGAACGAATATAATCAAATTTAAGAAATATTTAAAAATAAACGTACACAACTTTAAAATTACATAAATGGAAGACATTTTGTCAAATAAATATGATCTAAACAAGACTGTTATACCGATTCCTTTCTATTACATATCACTTTGTATTAGAATTCAAATACAGTAATTAAAATAATAACAAAGACTTAAAATAACGTACAAAAATGATTTGGTCTCCTGTCACAAACATCTTACTTTTTATTGACGACAAACTGCTTTCTGTAGGATGCTCCGATACAACATGTATTTGATTATGGATAGGGTTAGGATATTCAACAGAAGACACAACAGTTGGTACAGACAGCAAATACCATAGGTCTTCGAGTCAACATAGGGAAGACAAAAGTCTTGAGGAAGAATACTAGAGTGGGCAACCCAATCACCATCAACGACCAGCCCCTGCAAGAACTAGACGATTTCACTTACCTGGGTAGTAAGGTCGCCACGGATGGAGATAGCACAAGGGAAGTCGTCACAAGAATCGGCAAGGCCAACCAGACCTTTGCAATGCTGAAGCCCATATGGAGGACAAGAAACCTCAGCGTCCACACGAAGATCCGTATCTTCAAGAACAACGTGTTGAGCTCAGAGTGTTGGAAGTCCACTGCGAACATAGAACACAAGCTCGAAGTGTTTCAAACCAAATGCCTGCGACGCATCATGAGGATCTTCTGGCCAAACACGATCTCAAATGAGGAGCTTCGGCACAGAGCGGGTGCAAGCACCATCTCTGAGATCATTTCAACTCGGCGATGGAGATGGCTCGGCCATGTCTGCAGAATGCCTCCTGACTCACTACCAAGGGTGGCACTGAGATGGACCCCACAGGGGAAAAGGAACCGTGGCAGACCCAAAGAGACCTGGCGACGAACAGTGGAGAGAGACCTTAAGACCAGAGGTCTCACCTATCAGACCGCCCCAGCAATAGCTGCCGACAGACGGAAATGGTGCTCCCTTGCTGTTGCCTCAAGCACCAGACGGCGCAGAGAGGATTGATTGATTGATTGATTAAGTACAAAATACAATTATAACTTAGTCATGGAGAAAAAACGAACAAATACATATTTAATAACATACACTACACAAACATTTTATTCTAACGTGAATAGGCATCTGGTTACAATGCTAAGGAAGAAATATGTTGAAATTCGTAAAACTGTGTAACATATCTGACAAGGTGATTTATTGTTATTACGTGTAAGTCTCTTTGTGCTAGAGAGAAAAAGTAGAATATATTAAGGGGAGGGAAATATATACAGATGGAAGACGATATAAATTATGCACAGACTTAGATGATTATATATTCCACACAATAAAGGAGATTTCAGTTTGTTGTGCACATATAGAAAACATGATCACGACCATTATTTGGAGCAAAATCAGAATTCTTCTCTCTCTCTCTCTCTCTCTCTCTCTCTCTCTCTCTCTCTCTCTCTCTCTCTCTCTCTCTCTCTCTCTCTCTCTCAAAAATATATTAAACATACTTACATTGGAAGTAACTGATGATATTGCCCAGTTAATGAGAAGGAGGCCTTTATGGTAAAACGGTACGAATTGTACAATCCCATGTGTGTGTTGCTTTTATTCAGAAATAAACAACACTAGCTGTGATTGGTGCATTATGTAAGAGTTATACTTTCTGTTAGATTTTATTTAAAAAATGTTAAGCCTCTTGGCAACAGTTGAAATTATGTTTATTCATATCTAGATCATATTTAGTATTTTTTATGTTTTTAAAATGTAGTACACGTGGCTGGAAAATTTTATCTTTTGACTATATAACTCTTACTCCTGTCTAGTGCCAGTAGAGTTATCTCTCTTAAATGAAATGGAGTACCGTTTTGTCCTGGTCAAATTACACAAACTAACATTGATCTATGATAGTGTGTGACATACATGCTGAGGTAGGATAGAAAGTATATTTATTTCACAAAACATTAGCCATCAGGTATATGGAAAATCAATTGGCACCGTGATACCTAAATGGAAGAACAGCCTCGCAGTTTATCCATAGAAACACGTATATGTGGGCGGCAATTATGAACTGTACTAGTTAGTTTGATGAAGGAAACAAAATGGATGCTGAACAGGTTTGGTCAAATATTGAAAGTCTATCAAGAATAAAATGTATGAATTCTTTAGAAAATAGAACAAGTTGGCTTTGGATGGGGACTTTTAACTATAGCTATTTATGTTGCCTGATGCATTTATGTCTGTGTTGTCAGCTCCTAGATTGGAATACATGCAATAAAGTAAGTTATTAAAACATAATATATTTTATTTCGGCCAAATATTGAATATTTTACATGCAATCGATGAAAAATCATGTATATAAAAAAACAACTATCTTGTTCTCATACGACATGTCATAAACCAGGATAGATAACAATCTAGGTTCACTTGTATATAAGTCACTTGTATCCTATAAAACATTTAGGTATGATTAAGGTTATATACTTTATTAAATATATGATATTCCTTCCCACTTTGATTTTAATTGTCCATTTTATGTAAACTTTCCTGCCTTGAAATTGTTCATGCAGTTTATTTAGTTAAATTCTCTTGCATTCTCTTTTGTTGAAATAGTACGAAATACCAACAGACAAGAGAAGTTTCTTTTGGCCAGCATTTCGCATTGACACTTGTACAAGCCCAATTAAAATCTACTATTGACTATCAGTTAACTCTATTTATTTATGTCCATCCGCTATGCTGCAATTTTCAACATTACTGAGTGATAACCATTTGAGTCACACATTGCCCATCCATTCCCTTCAAGTTCATACTATTCTTCAAACTTTGCAAACCATCGCAAGAATCCAAACTGGCATAGGATCATATATGCATGGTTATGAAAAACTTCACTCCATATGGCGGCATTGTACAGAACATGCACATGTACAAAAATTTAAAAGTTTAAAAACTGATAAAGTATGTTTTGTTTGGTTTAGGTAAATGTATGCCTAACTTAAGCCCATTATTATTAATTAGCCTATATGGATGACATAATTCATATTTGTATCTATATTATCAAACATATTCACCCTTTTAGATTAGATTTAAGTTAACACAACCTGAAATTTGGGTACCTGTAAGGGTGTTATAGCACAGTTGACTTCGAACTGTCCTTGGACCTATGGGTTCCTGCCCCATATATTTATCCAAGGTAAGGTCATAAAACTTTCACTTTTCATTTTCTCATTGCTACTTTTGTCTCCTTTAATTCCTGTATCAAAAGCTACGTCTTCCTTTTAGATTCACACTTTCTTCCTGTTTATAACTCCATTTGACTCGCTATACTTATTGTATATAAATGTCATTTTTCTGTATTTTATTCCCCAAATTTCACCCCTAATCCAACAAAACAAGTTATAAGCTATGATCTACTATATTTGGTGACTGATTGGCTTACTGCGTCAATTTTATTCACTACACACTAGGAAGTTTTCTATTTGTGTGACAAAGGGATGGGTAGGTTGACCTTTGAGTGAGGACTGGAGGTTAGTGACCTCGTTTACCTGCAAACAGTGTAAATATTTCAAAGATTATGCTTTATGATAAAATTGGGTCATGTCCACCTGTCTCTAATGTTAAATTCTGCATCTACCAAACAAATATAAAGTCCTTTATTTTAGGTGAATTGTACTTTTGAAGGAGAAGTAAATACTATATGGTACATTGACCTTTGACCTTGTAATAACATAATAATATGGTTTATAATATATCACCCAATAGCAATTTAATAAGTGATAAAACTCAACCCATAGTCAAAACAATTCATTTTATTTCCAAAATGTAGTTTGGTAGTAAAAAAACAAAGATGTAAACAACAGCTGAAATTGTTTCAAGACCATAATGGCATATAATATGCACATTAATATAAGCTTGATACCTCATACAATTTTATTTTTTTGACACGCGAGACACATGTTACTTGTATAGTCCCGATCTATATCACAGATTATTTAAAAAAATATGGTTGGCTATAGGTATAACGATGTCAGTTGTTCAATCCCACGTGGGCGGAGTTTAAGTTGTATTCAGAAATAAACAACAACAATATATGTGATATGTGATTATGCAAGAGTTGTACTTTATGTTCGGCTTAAAAAATGTTGAGCCTCTTGGCAACAGATGAGATTATGTTAATTCATATCTATATCATTTTTGTATTTTTAATGATTTTTTTAAACTGTAGTACACATGGCTGAAAATTTGTATGTTGTGACGTGATAACTTTTACCCCTGTCTAGTTCCAGTAGAATTATCTCTCTTACATGCAACCGAGTACCTGGTTTTGTCCTTGTCAAATTCACAAATTAACACTGATCTCTATGACAATATGTGACATGCATGCTGAGGTAGGGTAGAAAGTATATTTATTTCACAAAACATTAGCATTTATGAATGTGAAGAAAAAAATCCACAAATGTTACCATTATGCCTTATGCTATCAATGACACTGGGGTTATCGAACTGGGCGGAAGTGGTGGTCTCTATTCATGCGTGTTCCTTATTATTTATTATTCGTGAAAACAAATCGGCTGCTTCATTAACATTCTTACAGAGTTAGTTATATAATTTTGTTGTACCGGATGCGTTTTGCTCAAATGTTTTGCGCTCTTAGCTCAATGAATGTACAATACAGGGGCTCCCTGTGTTCTTTTTATAAAGTTTATCAATTGGTTATCGTGTTATCATTTGGTTATCGTGTTATCATTTGGTTATCGTGTTTCGTTCAATTGTGTTTTCGTATGGGTGTCATATATTTGTGTGCGTACTTTACATTGTTCTGTTGTTTCTTTGTTTCATTTTACCTCAGGTTAACCAGCTTGATATTTTGTTTGTTTCATTTGAATACTCTTTATGGCGTTTGGCATTTATTTGTTTCATTTGTATTTTATTATCATATGTTTTATTTGGCCTTTCTTATTTTGATTGTTGGTTCTGTTGATATTTATATATTTTGTTTGTGCCTAGTTTAGTTGATTTGATTGTACCAGCTTTAATATTTTGGTATACAAATATTCTTGTTTTATTTCCGTTTTTCTTTTAAAGTTATATGTATTGCTTTAATTTCACATTTTTGGCAGCGTTGGACTTCCATAGTATCACCCCACTTTGCAGCTACGTCTGACCCCATTAGTACACTTGACCTACGTCTGAGACAAACGTTGCCGTGGACTGGTTCCCGTTGAAATTAAAATTACTTGTTTATTAGCTGTGAAAGGCACATATTCCTCTATACTGTACAGCAGGCAGTAATAGAACATTCTGGCCTCCCATTTATATTAGGATATGATTAATCACGCCCTGACTGAGTGATTTACGATATGGCTGAATGGCTGTTTGAAATCAAGTCGTATTTTGAACATTCAGTCATTACCCCCCCCCCCCCCATGGTAGATCAAGCGAAGAGGAAACGCGTCCATTGCTAACGATAAAGGCAGTGAGGGATGAAGGTCAGTTCTACTTGAATTTGATGGGTAGTTTCAACAGACAACACTGCCATACAAAATTAAGTTTTATAACATTTCTCTCTGTGTTTGTTTCTCTTTCAATGCAAGCACTGAAAGCATTATGCTACCATAACACCTTTCATTCATTCTTTCTTTTTCAATTAAGTTAAAGACAAAACGGTTTTTAAACAGCTTTAAAGACCAACATTCTCGGGAAAACTCTTGCATATTTTCAGTACTTAGGCATAACAAAAAAAGAAATTATATATAATCAAATACATATATATTATAAATTTGTTGTCTCTTTTGTGGATATTAAATCTGTTTGCGATATTCAGTAATTCAGAGCTAGAGGAGTCATGCCAGGAACTCGAAATTTGAGAAAAAGATCATAAGAGTTGCTTTTTATACTTCTTGTAACATTATTGGCACGAGTTCAGACAAACAATCAGCATACTATGAAAAATAATCATGATTGTCACGGAATTGTATAAATCCTTTTATTTTATTAAATACATGTACTCGGGTTTCGCTTTTGTGTACAACGATACCCCAGGCTGATTTATATAAATATTGAACAATATTTCGAAATAGTGAGTGAGATCGGTTCATCCTATGCCGCACCTGCAATGTGTTTTCGATGGGAAGAACTGAATGATTCCAGTGCAGAGAGAGAGAGAGAGAGAGAGAGAGAGAGAGAGAGAGAGAGAGAGAGAGAGAGAGAGAGAGAGAGGCTGACTGCTTGATTGACCAACCTGGAATACTGACGGCCTGATTGGCCAGTGTGGCTGGTAGCAGAGTGTTTTGGTGACGGAGTGTACAACTCAGGTGACTGATATGCACGAGCAGAATACCACATGAACATGACATATATAGTATTATTATACCATGTTTCAGATATGTATGTGTATACTACCACATGACTGATATTTTGGAGTATAATACCACATCACTAATATGTTGAGTATAATACCACATGACTGAAATGTGAAATTATAATGCCACATTATTGATATGTGAGAGCATAATGCCATACGACTGAGAGTTAGGAGTATAGTACACAAGACTGAGATGTACGAATATAATACCACATAAATGATATATTGATATACGCGTATAATACCACATAACTGATATGTACGAGTATTATATCACATTACATATATGAGAGTATAATACCACATTAACTTATTTTTACTCATAACTACGTACTATATTTTGTCACTGCACTATTTCGGTTTATTTACGCAGCTATGTCGAAAACTCGGTTTGTTCGGTCTATTTATGTGTGTGTAGGATTTGGATAGTTAAACGTAGCTTTGATAGTTTTTCAGTCATATCGCTACGATGCCTGCAGTTTGACAGCTTGTAGTGAAGTCAAGCACGGTGGCATCATGCCGAAGACATCTAGGATGATGTCCCATTCAGTCACATTATCCTGATACCTTGCAGACCAGTCCCAACAATAACTAACATCTTTGCTGAGCGCAATGCCAGGCAGCTGCTAGTACCAATTTTATAAGTCTTGGTATGATTCAGCCGAATTTCGAACCCGCGACCTCCTGAATTTGAGGCGGACAGTTTAAGTACGTACAAAACTAAAAGACCCTACAAAGTAGCTACAGTGGCAGATGATAGTTTCTTAAATTACCCCCTGTCAGAATTCTTATCATAAGGCTATGGTTTGACCTTTAAATTTTATTAATAAAAGATATGGACATATGTGTGTATTGGTATTTAATGCTATTGTTGTTCTTGAACTTGATGTGAGGCACGTACTCCTTGTATAACTAGTTCGGATTCTGTACACAGTGAAATATCCAAAGATGGCTAGGATGAAAAGCTAGCCACCGATAGCAGTAGGCTTGTGGGTTCATGGTAAATATATCTAATATAGTCCAAGGATGGTAGCTATTTTGAACTGCATCAAACTGTCGAGTACACACAGTTTCTCAGAATTATCACCAAGAAAAATGACATGTGTTTACACTGTGAACATCACTTTGTGTGTAATGATCTTTATTAGGCAGGTGGATGCAGCAATAAATCTTTGGCATAAAAACCTGTCGATTGCACCCTACTCTTTGTATCGATAATCCCAGTCTAGCCTACCATTCTCATATGCAAACATTATGCGCTGTGACGCAAAGGTGACACTTGTTTATTATGAAAACCAATTCATATTTTCACGTACAGTGCGAGTTGTCAACATTTCGGATATATATATATATATATATATATATATATATATATATATATATATATATATATATATATATATATATATATATATATATATATATATATATATATAGTCCCCCTCACCATTACAATTGAGCGAGAGCTAACCTGATACACAGTCAGTTAGCCGTGAGCATTACGAAACTTTGAAACATTCATTAATATCATCAAAACTCAATCAAGTCATCAAAGTACTTAACTTCTCGATCAACAGCAACAAGACGCTTTCATTTATTATCCAGTTATAACAGCGTTTAAGCAGCTTCTCCTGGTGGTATCGTACAATAATGGACATACAGGTGTCCGTACTAGGTGTTTATGTGTTACATGCATGTATATGCATACGACGTAGTGGAATTGTCATAACACAACGTTTGAACTGCTACAGCTGTGTCGAAAAGGAAAACCAACAACTGTATATTTTTGTCTTTATTTATGAAAGGTTATTTAGCACACACACACTACTCTTATAAAATGTACTGCACCCTCCCGAAAAAATAAAAATTCCTCTTTCAAAATCGTTGTGCTAATATCCTGGTGAACTCACTGCGTTCGAAGAATGGGGCATTTCACAAGGAGACAGAAAGACACATTTATATAAATGAATCTATTGATAGGCAAGTATGTAGGTAGTAAAAAGCAAAACTAGTAGATTTGTACTAAAGTTTCTTAAATTTAATTTACATTTTTAACAACTTTGTCAACATAAGAATTTATCAAAATAGGTGCTCTGAGGACGAATTAATTTATATTGTTGATGAGCATGCATAATGATCACTGCATAACGATGACTGTGCATGATGCATAACGATAATTGCATATCCATACATCTAGATGATTGCAAATGAATTTCGTTGTACATTTATATGTTCTTAAAAAGCGTCTATGATGATTATCACATTTTTTGTTAATATATTAATTTTAATAGATGTAATGCCCATCAACAACGGCACTGTTTTATTTTTCAAAGCCAATATGAAATATCAAGTTAAAAATTGAAAGAATCGGAACCCCACTCCGTATTCTTTCTTGTCATTTCTTCATTATTTTAAGGATGGTTTCGATGACATACACTCGGCATCGGTTATAGATTGGTCTACCCATTTTACCATGCAAAAATTCAGTATAGAGTGATACTCTTTAACAACGCATACATATATAGTTACACTGAA